>VZSR01001685.1:20805006-20891399 GCA_013398615.1 Brachypodius melanocephalos
GATAGAATACTTTGTGCTCATCCTATACTACAACCCAGGACATCCTCAAAAGCAGGCTCTACAACTTTAAAAGAAGTTAAAAGTTAAAAGGTTAAAAAAATAATTAAAGATTTTTTGGTGGTTTTTTTTTTTTTTTTTTTTTTGTTTATTTTTTTCTTTGTCATGGAAAGGAAAATACGAAAAAATGAGGTGTTTCTTTGTAAAAAAGCTAGTATGAATGACTGCATGTAAATGTTTTCCACAAAGAAGAGGAAGTAAAAACAAGGAGTGTTTTGTTTGTTCAAGATTTACACATTTGCCCCTAATATCAAGTTTTTCTTCTGGAATTTTTCTCAAGGCCATGTAACTATATTTGCTGTGGCAATGTCTGCTGATCCTTTTTCTTCCTCTTTTTGGCTGCCTTTTGACAAAACAGGGCCACCCTGCTGTCTTGTATCTTTATTTCAGTGCTTGTGTCTGGAGTAAAAGTCCTGGTTGCTCCAGCTATCTGGTTCCAGAGCTGCTTCCTTCAGATACCAACATAGGGTCTGGCAGGACATCACTGTGCAATGAGTTCAAAAGCACTGATTTTTTTTCCTATTATGTTCTGAACCTAATGCTTACATATGTTGCTTCATTAACAATTATTCATAATTGAATTAGTAGTACAGAATCATGACTTCAATTAATCACATTCCTCCAGTAATTCTCTGTATTGACTATGTGAAAATTCTTGCTAGACGTGTGGAAAAAAAATTGGAATTAATTATTTTAGTTTCGTGATAAAAAGAAATACAAACAGAAATAGAAGAGTATAAATTGCATTGTCATTTTACAGTTTCCAGTTGTTTAGAAACTTAAAATGCAACCCTTTCCCCCAGAAACAGCAAATCAGAAACAACAGTTGTAAGAAAGATGAGACTAAATGTCCACACATATAAATATACTCTAGTGTGTAAGGTCAGAGTAATTTAGGAGGTTGCTGATAACTCCTTTAATAAGAGCTGAGTGAAACTTTTATTTCAGAATCCCTAACATTGCAATTCATATGAAATTTTCTGTTCAGCTCAACTCCCTTTAATAGTTTACGAACCACTTAGATTGTTTTTTGCTGGAAATTCCTGAGAAATTTTGATGGTGTCCCCAAAATAATTACATAACATTGTTATTCCAAGGCAAGAAGGACACTGCACCTGCAGCACTCATCTGTACCCTACTGGGAATTGCTGGCACGTACCATAAAACTGTACTGGCCTCAGGGGAATAAGGGTATCAGTCTGGGCTTCTTTTCTCCATTACACACATCCAATACAAGGCTCCACAATTCTATTTCTTCTACCTTTGAGATCTCAGCTTAAACAGTTGCTACCCATTATTGCTGTGAGCGTGTTACACCAAGGTCTACCCTGTCCCATTCAAGAAAAAATCCTTCCTGCTGCTAGATCACAGAATTAGAAATCTTAGTTAAAAGGCAGAATTTATCTCAGAAATGTAAGGTTTCAAATGCAGATAATGAACTCTAAGTAAAGCACTGATTAATTGTTTCAGGTAGATTTGACAGATCTTTTTTCTCTTTTTTTTTTTCATTATTTTAATAATAGAGAAATAATAAAATAAGCCTCCTCATTAACATAAATTGAAGTACTCAAAAATTATGAATACTGGTCCTGGAGTTTTAAAATAAGTTTAATTCTCCCTTTTGTGATTTTCTGAAATCACACTTTAAAAATTGTTTTTAGCTTATTTTGTCTGCTGATCCTGCACAAAAGGCATTTTGAAAACAATTGCAACCCTGGCAGTTTCTAATTTTCAAATTGCATCCTGAACTTTAAGATTTTTGTGCTGTAATTGTGTCATCTACTTTGAGAAGGCCAGCCTCTGTATTGTTGTATTTCTAAGTGAGCTGGGCCAGTAACATAAATTTGTTCAGGTTGCTACTTTGGAAAAATTTCAGGGGAATCATGCCAGGGTCGTACATTTTCCCTTTGTCCTTCAATTCACTCAGGAAACAGTAATTTGCAACTTGAAGGCCAAACACCCTCAAAACCCCATTCCAAAGGACTATTTTTTTTCAAAGGAACCTTGCACATCCCAGGGATAGTCACATCCTCACTTTCACAGCATCTGGTGGTTGTAGCCATCTCAGGATCTCAACAGGTTTTATTTCCTCAAACCCAACCAATTTTGCCTAAGTGGTAGTAAAATCCACAGAAAAAGATTTTTAGCTTTCATTGGGCTTTAGATTTGCTCTATTGCTGCCACCGAACAAAAATGCCTTTAGAGAAAGGCTTGTAACACCACATAGAATAACTCTGGTGATATTTGGTTTCTGGATCCAGTAAACCCCCTTCAGAAAGAGCAATTGCTGATGGTGTCATTCTATAATTTTCATTTTCTACCAGCTACTGATAAAATTCATTCAGTTATCATATTTTGTGGGCTGACATATTGAAGAGTCATGTGTCCATGGAATCCAGACCTCCCAGAGAAACTTCTGTCAGCTGTTGTCCATGAAGGAGGTTGGATACCCGATGGACTCTGGGGCAAAAGTGGAGAATGTGAGTAAAAAGATCCCTCTTTTTAAATTTCACCAGTGACATGTCACCAGACTCTTCATTGCTGTTTGGATCACAACCTACTTTTATCTTGTTAAAGTTTCTGTAAACTCTGCAGTCTTCTACAGAAGTGGCTTATCTGCTCTTTCTGTGGAGAAAATAAATAAATCTGCTTTTTAAAGGGGAATGTTTTTTGCTATTCATTCCTTCACTTTCTTCAATGAGGTTGCATGAAATATGATCCACTCAAAAGTAGCTAGGGTGAAAAAGCTCATTTTTCTTGAGCTTCATGGCAGTGTATATCCTTTTCAGCATAACTGTGTAAAGTGGTTTCTTTGTAGCTGGCAGCACCATCATTCTATATACTTTTATCAGTCTTTATTACATAAATCTGCACAGTTTCATTTTTTTTCCTGGTCCTTCTCTCCTGTTCACTCGAATCACTATAACAAGTTTTCAACATTGTTTCTGCAGAGACATGCAGTTAATTTTTTCTAGACTGTTGTCTTATGAATCTTTATTGCATCTGTTTTGAGTTCCCCAGTGATTATTTCTACATCAATAATATCAAGTTCCTCCATCTCGTCAGCTATATCAAAGTTGCTTATTGTTCCAGTGGGAAACCTTTATGATATATAACACTTGACATAATTTTTCATTTATTTATAAGAAATTATTAGAATATTTTCATGTCTGTCTTTATGTGCCCTGAAGGGCTCCAACTAAAGCAAATTATAAACCTTATTGTGATTGACATGAGTTTTGTACATATTTCTAATATCTGCTCCTTTCACTGCCTGGATTTAGGTACAGACATAAGCCAAGTATGTGCTCTTTTCCTGCTTGAACAGCCAGTTTAGGTGTTTCCTAAAATATACTTGAATTTCTACTTTCTGCCACTTCTTCTCATGTCCTGGTCACCTCTTACCCAATATCTCTCAGGAGATACATTTTTCGAGGATTTCTGGACTGAGTGACCAGATGCTCTTTGAATGTCCACAAATGATAATATGACTTTTGTCATTGTGAACACAGCACTCTCAAAATATGTGCACTGGTGAGCAATTATTTAATTTTAACTTTACTATTTGATTTTTTGATCATTGAAGTCTGCTGTAAGAGTGACTGTTTGCAAGCAGAGGGACAATTAGATCGTTTCATTGGAATTCTTTAACACAAAATATGTAAATATTTTTTTGTTAGCTAATAAAAGATCTTCCTGTGACCTTTTTATTTTTTTTTTTTAATACAGCTGAACTTTCATTTTGCAAATAAAAGGGGTCCTGATACTTTAGACAGAGAGTAATACATGCCCAGCAGTAACATTCTTTTGGCAGATAGGTGGTGTGACAAAAAATAAATGAAAAGTCATGTAGGTTAGTGAGGATTAGCAAACATTGTGAAAAACTCTAGAATGACCTAGAAAAGCAGCATTATTGTGCAATGAAGTCCAAGAAAATGTTGGATTTTAATATTTGGCCACATCTGATGTGGAGATCCTTCACCCTTTCTTAACTCTGTGCGCTCTTGTTTGGATTTTCAATTTACTTTTAACCTTTTAAGAAAAGCATTGTATCCTTATGGACAGCATAATTAAGAAGTGTATTATTGTGCAGTGGTGGTCAGAAAAGTTAATTAAGTGTTAGACTGCATTAAGAATGAGATGGAGAACAAATAGGAAAAGACAACGAATTCTTTTATGCATGCTGATTTTCCAATCTCACCTTGAATATGAAATTCGCTTTACAAAAAGAAGGGGATGTAAAAAAATATAACTATCTGACCAAAATAAAAGAAAAGGCAATGAAAGGAATTCATTCGTGTTATGAACAAGTGAGGTGATTTCATCAGGAGAGAACAAAAAGTTCCAGGCTGTTTCAGATGGGTAGATGTTGAAGGTGCAGAGGAGCTATAACTGGAGGGGACATAGTAGAATCACCCAGAGGAAACATGATACCAGGGAAGCCGAATCAGTGGTGCCATTTGTTCCTTCCAATAACAAAGCAAAGGAGCTGTATAATTGCTTTCAGCCATCAAACAGTAGCTTCATAATGTTCAAAAGAAAATCCCTTCCCTTTCTGTAATGAAAAATTAACTTGTGAAATGCAATGGTGCAAGAAATTGAGCAAATAGCTTAGTGTGATGCAAGGATGGATTTCAGTGCCAAGAGGGAATAAGAAAAGGCTATACAATCACACAGAGTAAAATAAACAACAGAGGTCATCAATCCTAATGCTTCTAGCCACAGCCATTCATGCACCAGCTATTCATTTTGTTCATTATCACTACAGCTGTGCTTCGAGGAAACCACCACGAAATTGGTGGGATCACCATAGGAGATTAAATACTACCTCCTAAACGGGATCCTGATCTGTGTGTTACCACATGTCATCTCCTAAATTCCTGACAGTGGAGGCCACTAACCCGAAACCACTGTGGACTCTCTGGCTCTGCTTGTGCTGGAATGAACCCTTTACCTGTCTTCCCCATGCTCCTCACAGGGGACACTGCCTATGGGAATAGCCAGGCAAATTACAGCAGTGGCTCTGTCAAACCGATTTATTGATTGCACTTAGGGGTTGTAGTATAGGGCGTTTAGTAATTTCCACAATATCGTAACACACTATCTGTGATTGTCATTTATTCCTTCTCAACAGAGAAATTTACACAGTGTGCAAGCATGGCATGGCCCTGGGTACTAAAAAGGTGACAAGATCACCAATGTGTATCTCAGAAATACTTAATTCCTACAGGAATAAACCAAACTCACAGCCAGAGGAACAGTCCTATGGTATCTGAGATTGAATTCTGGCCTTTTCTGTCAGGAGCAGGCTGCTGAGCAGAGTTGTACACTGCTCATGGGACTGCATCCACAAGAACTCCTAAGGAGCAGTCAAAGAACTGGTGTTGTGACAGGCTGCAATCAGTTGCCTGCTCTGTTTGGGATCAGGTTTCTGGAGAGCTCTGGGAGAGATTTTTTTGAATTCTCGGGAGTGTAACAATTCTGTGCTTTATCTTGGACTGATCCCCTGCTAGATTGTGTGACACTTCCGTGGGCTGAGGCAAAGGGAAGAACAGATGCCAGCTTCCCTCTGGTGGCAGCAGATTCTCTTGTGTATCTAAAGAGCTCCATCACCAGAAGTCTCCTTCCCAAAACTCAGGGTGTGTGAAGGTCCCTGTTTGTCAGCCAAATGACATGTGGGAAAGGGTCCTTGCTCAGTCACATGAACATCAGGGACAAAGTATTCATTTGGAAAGTGTTCCTGCAGTATGAATGAGTGCATGTAGGAGGAGGTTTGGAGCACAGACTTGAATGCACAGTGTGTAATTCGTGGGCTGTTCGTTGCTATGGAGTCCAACTGAAGTGGAAAGTGACGGCAAAAATACCTCACAATACTTTTATGGACAAGAACCTCTAGCAGAAACATAACAAGGGAAAATTTTTATATCTTCAAGGAAGTCACTGAGAGGCGATTTTTGCATGGTTTAAAAAAAAAAAGAAATCGATGCAATTTATTTTCTCAGGTTTGTACATTTCCTCTTCACTGGCTGTGGCAGAGGCTTCCAGTTCATTCTAAGCAGGAATTCAAAGCCAGCCAGATATCTGTGTGTGAATGGCTTTCATTCAGTTATAAACTAAGCCATGCATTTATAACATTAGAAATGTGAAATACAGTTCAGGTCTCAGCTTAGTCTATGCTATTCTTTGTATCCAATGCATTGCTGGACTAAGCACTTCAGAAGAAAAAAACAGTACACCTGTCTATCCAGTCTGTTGTCCTGAATGTGGAGTTACTTGTGAATTTTATTTATAGAATGACACAGATGCTGTGGAGAAAAACTTGCTATCTTTTATCTGTTACAAAACAGGGGAGATGCACATTTGAAGCTGACATACTGGAACAACCAAAGATAGCTACACTGGATGCGACAGAAGAATTAATTTGGAGCTCTGACATTAACTTAATGCAACCCGTGTTTTACTCAGTAGGAGTTTCCTGTGCATGTATTCTGTTTTGACAGAGAAATAAATAATAAAAAAAAAAAGTTGTTTAGCTTGGGCATGACAAAGAAGGGTTTGGTACTCTACAAAATAAAAAAAAAATACCCTTATGTTATTGTGTAATGGTTTTTCCAGTTTGCATGTCAGTGAATTATTTATATTTCTTGCAGTTAACAAGTTTATATGGCTTTGAATTGTTCTATGAAGGAAGTTACCGACAGCAGGCCAAAATATTCCTTGCAAGCATTTGCTGCTAATGCAACCGATTTCCTCTGTGAATTGCAGGCAATCCTTGCTAATTTCTGCAGAAATATGTGCTTTTCAGACCTCAGACAGGGGAGATGAGCCCTTTTCAGTGCATGACTCAGCTGTGAGCTCCTCTGTTTGACTGTTCATCCTCTCTAGTGCAGGATTAGTCAAGTGAGTCACCGTGTTCATTTATGATACATCATTTTGAACTTCTTCTTCCTGATTATTCTTTAGCCAAGGGCTGCCCTGCATTGTGCATGGTTCATACAAGAGACCTTTCCTCACCAAAAGTGTGGAAGAAGCTGTGAAGATCAGGTCTTGTAGCAGCTGGAGTGATTGCCATTTCCCTCTGATGCCAGTGAGGCAGGGTTGTTACTCAGGATCATGAGTTTGAATCAAGACTTGAATCCTCAAGGACTGTGTGTTAATAATTTCTGGTACTGATTTCAGTAGGGGTGAGGTTTAATTTTCTAAAATAAATATGCACATTAAAAAGCACAAATGATTTCCAAGAATACAACACTAGAAGCTGAGAGCTTTCTTATCAATGCTTCATGAGCAAAAAGGAGAATTTAATCTGATTAAATAAATGACTTTTGTATGATTTATGAACACCTTTTCAAAACCTACTTTTGACTGGATTCCAGGAGCTTTGTTTTATTCATATTTTATGAATAACATACCTCGGCTCTGTTTGAGAACAATTAAAATTTGCCTTCCTAGGCTCTCCTTGTCCCCTGCATGGATATGCTGTGTTGCTCATGTCTCCCTTTCTAAGCTTTTCATAGAATCATGGACTCATTTAGGCTGGAAAAATCCTTTAAGATCACGGAGTCCAGCTGTTAAGCCAGCTCTGCCAAGTCCACCACTCAACCATGCCCCTTGGTGCCACGTCTACAGGTCTTCACAGGTCTCCAGGGCAACTCTTCCAGTGAAAAAGCTTTTCCTAATATCCAATCCAAACCTCTCCTAGAACAAATTAGGGCCATTTCCTCTTGTCCTGTCACTTGTTACCCGAGAGAAGAACTGACCCTCATCTTGACGCCTCTATTCAGGTAATTGTAGAGAGTGGTGAGATCTCCCATGAACCTTCTTTTCTCCAGGCTAAACACCTTCAGCTCCCTCAGCCACTCCTCACAAGGCTTGAGATCCAGACACTCCACCAGCTCCATTACCCTTCCATAGCCCTGCTCCACACCTCAGTGTCCTTCTTGTAGTGAGGGGCCCAAAACCGAGCACAGGATTTGAGATGCAACCAGCTTCTTCAACTTGAATTAGCTCAAATAATTTGGGGCAACATGAAGATGTGTTTCTGGCCCTTCTTTCTGCTTCCTGTTTTGTGTTTTACTCCCAGTGGGAATCCTTGCAGGGCAGTGCCAGCTCTCCCCACTTAGAAGTTAAATATATGTTTTTGCTCTCTAGGTGATTTTTTGTGTATTGAGGGAACAAAGCAAGATGTGGACTGTTACTTGATTTGTATCTATGCCATGTTTGCAGCTTGCCAAATGTTATGGAGCTTTGGCCACCTTTTTAGTATTAGAGGAGAGAGGTTCTTACTGCATATTAACTTAGGGATGTTAAGCTGAGTTATCTGCAACCTCCAAGATAGTGGCACTTGTCCAAGCTTTTTTAGTCTGCTGTCTTGTGGGACAGTCAGGATTCGTAGTGACAGTTTGTTTTTGCTTACTACCAGACAATCTTACTGGCTTCAGCTGCCAGTACTTCTGTACATTTGCACTTTTAACTATCTGAATAATCCAATTAATTTCACTAGCGTGCCTAAAACAGAGCCTGTGCTTAGCTATTCAGAAAGAGTAATGTCAAAAGCCTTTACTGATGCTGTCTTCTCCAAAATGTTTCACTTTCTTTCAGTATGTCTTAGTTGACCCCTTATATTCCAACAGCCCCTCAGCTTTGTTATCCATGGATCTCTTCAAAATGACTGGTAGCAGATACATGCAAATAGATCATTTAATTTCCTTGCAATGTCTTTACCCCCTTTAATTGTTCCCATTGCACCCTGGTACTCCACTGAGCCGTCTGGTTCTCTCACAGCCTGCTTACCCCTCTTATAATTAAGTAATTTCTTATTATTTATTTTCATGTTATGCCTTTGACTAATCTCCCCACCAAATCCCTCAGCTAAACCATCTCCATTTTTTGTGTTACATTATTGTTCCTTACGACTAGCTTATGTTGGGCTAACTTCCCCTTTTCCAAAGGGTATTTGAAGAGCCTCTTTTGTGGTACCTTTCCATTCAGCCAAGGCAGATAGGCACACTCTCTCCCTCCTCCTTTTTCTCTTTCTGGGGCTTGTGCAAATCTTTTGTAACTCATTAGTGGCTCACTTCAGTAGGCTCCATGCTGAATCCTTACAGGACCTTACACATTCCCCTTTGTGTAATTGTAATTTATTTCACTTTTTTTTTCTGAGTGAGAGGATTAATCTGGTGAGGTGGAAGGTTGGAGGAGGGGAAGGGAACATTAAGCAAAGGAACAAAAGAGATGGACTAATAAAAAGTGGTTCTGTGTTCATGCACAGAAAATTATTTGGATGCAAATCAGTCACAGAGCTGAATGATTCATCTCAAACCCCCAAGACTAGAGAGCAGGGGGCTTCAGCCTCAAGAGGCACTCTGATTTGTATCCAGGCTCTGCATTCACAGAACAGTGTGTCTGCAAACAACCCACCTGGAGGACTGGTGTGCTGCTTTCATGTCTCCCTGTACTCATCAGGAAAATGTCTTTGTGTTCACTCTGAGTAATCTCCTACACCACCTCTTCAAGTTGCAAATACATGGAGAGGGGAGGGACATAGGCAGGGACAGCCAGATTAGTTGCAAACTAAGAAAATTGAGTGCCATATCTCCCAGGTAAAAAATTTTTATGAAAGTACAGGGAAGTACAGGACAGTAATTACTTTACAAATTGGCAATATATCTAGACTCTTAAACAAGTACTGGAATTCCTCAACACAGAGTCTGAGGGGAAGGCTTTGCACTGAAATATTTCCATCGTTGTTTAGAGTTTGAGTGAATTACAGAATATGGCTTGTATCCACCATTTACAGACAGCCCCACTGGAATCATTACATAGACTTTAAAATCATCAGTGCTAGCAGGATCATGAATATAAGTTTGAATGAACTCCTAAGAAAACTTTTTCCCACAAATGAAGAATGAAACCTTTATTTGTCACAATGTGGCCATGTTTTCACACCTTTGTTAATAAAAACTATTCAGTTCATTCTAAGTTTTGCAGCTGTGGGACTGGGGTCATGGTTATTCCATCTTCCCCAATGTAGCCAGTCAATGATATAATTTTGATTTGATGCTAACAAGAGTGCAAAGAAGGCTGGCATGTATGTGAGGACACTTTTGGAGCCACTGCACATGTCTGGGAGCTTCCATGAGGCAGTTCTTGTGGAAGGCTGACCACCCTGAAGGAGGATGCTGGGGTAGCGTAGGATATATTAAGTAGATATGGTCTAGGGGTGTGTCTTTGTTTAGGGCAAATTTGGGGGGAAACTTCCAAAGGGGCCCCTTTAGAAAGCAGATTCAAGAGGCTGTGGATGACTGAGAGACAGATGGGAAGACTGATTTGTGATCAGAATTTGGACTTTTTAATGTGAGCTACATATATACGATTCTAGGAAGGCTAGTAATTTCTTACTCCAGTGATTAGGCTAAACATCACACAAACAAACTTGTGTATTTTACAACATCTCTTGCTTGCAGAAGTTGATTCAATCTTCTTTTCCTGTTCAGTCTTGATCCAATCTTCTTGTAATCTTCAAAGCTCTGTTTGTTCTTGCCAAGGCATCTTGGTTATCAAACTGACTATGCTAATTAAATCCACAGTACCCAATATCTCCCACAAACAGCCCCTCCCAAATCTGTTTTGGGAAAAAATTCCTTGGAGAAGTGGAAAAAACCTGTTTATTTAACAAGCGAAATGTTCACAAGTATAAAAAATTAAATAATATTAAACAATGGAACATCTCGCTCTTCTGAAGAGATGGCAAATTCAGAAAGTAATGACAAAAAGAGAACAGCATAAACACAACAGACAACTGGGGACACAAGCATCATAAAGTCACCCTAGGACAGAGCATACTTGGGTTTTTTCACCATTGAAAGTGTGGTCATCTGATGCTGCTGCTTGAAAGTCATCACTCATTTCAGCTAAGCAGTAGGTAGCACATCACAACTTTTCAAAATAAGTTTAGACTAAAAGTACATGCCAATTGCCTATCCAACCAGTATGCCTTCACCTGATGTTGCTAAGGAAATACTCCTTCATTTTAGCTGTTTAGCAGAGCTTCCCCATAGGATTTGAAAAGGTCGAGGCTGTCCTTTAACTGTAAATGAGGGACAGGTGACTTGGTAGGGCTTCAAGAACAATGTTAGGTATCTTTAAGCTCAATTTATTGCCCCAGCAATTATACTTCAGAGAAGCTTCTAACTTCTGCAGACAGGCAGAGTGCAGAAGCAGCTTTTTCAAGGGATCAGGTCTTTAGAGAAGGAACATACATCTCCACTCAAAACTTGCTGAGAGTAAAGAGAGAGAATCAAAGAACACTTCACCCTTTACTTTTAATAGGAATTTAGCATGTGTTGATGACATTTAGGGGTAGAGGTCCATGGTAGAGAAATTTATTTTGACTGCACATACATTTTTTTCTCTCAGGCAGAATTTGAAACAGTGCTCTTGAAGGTTTGGGGGATTTGTTTTAAATTAATGAAAACAGCAGAAAATAACTAAATTAAATCTCCATGGGAGAACACGGTATGAACCTGCCCTGTAGAAGACCTCAGACCTCATAAAAACTTGGGAATTATGCTGAGGTAAAGCAGATTGCACTATCAGTATGTTACAATTTCATTTTACACGAGGTTAAGCCACACTTTTTGAAGATTTCCTTGCTTGTTGCTCTCTAATAGAATATATTGTTTGTAAATCATCTTAATGAGAAGGACGGATGAGGAGAGCACCTAATTCAGCTTACTTGGGTAAAAGCATGGACTAGTCATTAAAGTGTCCAAGACTCCCTTTTGTGAAATGGCAGTAGTGAGAAAATAGAAGTAATGAGCGGCCCAGGCTTCCCAGTACAGATTTTCACATTAAAGAAAATATTTCAGCATTTTCTTCTCTTTTACTTGTCATATGCTTCAGGCCCTCCAAGCTTTTTAGTTATTCTCCCAGAGCTGAGGGAAGCCTTGTGGCCAGACTATTGTAGCTGATAATTAATAAAGAGTTCTCATTTTGAGTGGATGTAGCCATTTTTCGTGTTGCATTTGGTTTGCAAAAATAAGGCAACTGTCTTACTTGTTGTAAATAATATTGGATCACTCCCTACACTCGAGCAGGAAGGAGCAGAACCTGGTTGTAATGATATCTTTTATATTAATATTGATTTATTTCCTTTTCTGAAAATAAGACAAAAAAAATGGTAAGAAGAAGGGAAACAAAGTGGTAAAGTATATCCAAATGAGCAAGGATTTAAATTCATGTCTTGAATTTGTTTCATTTCATCACAGACAAATAGTTTCCCAATGTAGCTTAGCTAAAATCTATTGTAAGGACTGCTGGCAAAATTGAGGAGATCTCATTCAGAGTTTATTTTATCCACCAGTGAGCAGAATTTATCACACCAAGCAGTTTTGGAGCAGGAGCTCTTTAAAGACACCTCCAGAACAACTTTTTTCAGGATAATTCTACCAGAACAAATCCCTGTCCGTCACTCATGTCCCACCCACAGCAAAACTGAGTATCTTGAGGTTTGAAGATAGCTGCAACCATTGATTTTTTTTTTTCTTCTTTTGCTTTAGGAACTCCTTCATAGATATCCTTCGGGCTATTCTACTTTCCTTGGAAGTGCTCATTGAAGATCAGGAGCTTCAGATAAATGGCTTCATTCTCATTATAGACTGGAGCAACTTCTCCTTCAAGCAAGCCTCCAAGCTTACACCATCTATTCTCAAACTGGCTATTGAAGGGTTACAGGTAGGTGGAGGATAACACATGTACCTGCAACTTTTATTGCTGCAGACAGTGATTTTTGCTTCATCAGGCACTGGGCAAAATGAAGGGAGGAGAAAATCCAGAATGCTTTAATGTTCCATCCACGTTGCAGCATAGATCTGTTTTCAGACATCTCATTTTGTCTGTCTTTCACTTTTATTTCAGCTGCAAATCAATGTAGCCAGTACGTGTGTGTTACTTACCACAGCATTAAGAGGGAGGGTTAGAGATTTGAGGTTTAATCCATCAGAGAATTTGGGGGGATTAGAATCCAGCAGTGTCTGCCTTCTGGAGTGTGCAGTCCACATGCAAGCACATGTGTATGCAGAGGGAGGGTGACAGGAGATGAGAGCAGATCCCTCAGCAGATGGAAGCGTGCTGTTGTGTTCATGGGGATGCCTTTGAGCTGGATGGAAATGAGGAAGGGGGAGGACAGGCTCCTGTTGTTCTGACTGCCTGCATTTGTCATGCAGGATCCCGTTCCTTTATGGTTCAGATTGTTTAGGGGCTGCACGCCCACTTGGTGCAGCCAAGGAGCAAGATAAAACCGTGTGCTGTTGTGGGGGTAGGCAGAAAGTGAGGACAAGACAGCTGGGGCCTGATGGGCCAACCGGAGGATGGAGCAACCTAAGGATGGGAACAAACTGTGGTGCTCAGAGAGGGCTTCAGCCCTATGCACAAAAGTCCAAGCCCATCTCTGGTGTCAGACCTGAGATGGGCTTTTAAATCTGAAGTAGTTTTACATAACCTTATTATTTGAGGGCATTTGATAGAATCCAAGGACTACCTAGGTTGGAAGGAGTGCTGGAGATCTGTCTGCCTCCCTGGTCTAAGCAGTGATGACTTCAATCTTATACCAGCTTGCTTAAGGACCACATGTTTTCATGCATCTACATATTTAAAATGAGACACAAGTAATTTTTTTTTCTTGCTTAGTGCTTACCAGATAGTCTGTTGTCATAAACACCTCAAGAAAAATTCTCTCTGGTGTGTGCATTTTTATTTTAACTTACGTACCAGAAGGAACAATTCCTTCAACTAATTTTTTGACTAGCAAATTATCTACAAGTAGATCATGATTGCGTGTGCTTTGTTTTATTATTCAAAAATGAGGTAGAAAAATCTGCCGGCAGTTTTAAGCCTATGTTCTTCTTTGTGAGGAATTTTCATCTATTCTAATGAATTAGAAAGTCAAGCTGTGCAATTAGTCCTTAGGACAATACCTTTTCTTCTCCTGCTGATACTATCACTTCATGCAGAGTAACATTCTGTGGTTCAAAAGAACCTTCTCGTCAGAAGGAAGATAAAGCTGAATGACATTCATAAGTAAATCAAATTCTAGCAAAGTTCTTCAATTCTAGCAAAAGTTCTTCAGTTCTAGCAAAATTCTTCAATAAGAGGCCAGTCCAGCCTTCATCCCATCTGATTTCTGGCCATGGCACTGCCAGGTTGTCTGCCTGCAGTTTATTTGCATTTGTTAGCAACAATACTGGAAGAACTGAAGCCTGAGAGTACCAAAACTGATCTTATAGTTCTGTCAATAGCCTGAGATCCTGTGCTGTATTTAAGGGGGCTGCTGTTCTTGAGTATGTGTGTGCATTTAATTTCTTATTTAAAGTCAGGATACTGTTGTTTTGTCCAGGATTAGTAAAAATATGACTCTCTCTGAAAGTACTAACTGGGATAACATGTCCTAAACTTAGCTAACCACTGGTTTCATGAGTAGTAGGAGTAGTAGCAGTCATGAATTCCTTTTTACCACTTTTAGAAGCAAGCAATTCATGCTTTAAAGTACATATTTAGCATACAGTGATGGTGAGGCTTTTTAGTTTGGGATTTTTTTTTTGGTTCTCACCATTGCTGTTAATGGTTCCATCATTGAGACTTTGTTCTATTAGTATTTTTAAAAAAACTAGTGCCATCAGAATGTAGAATTTATGTGAAATGTAGTTGAAATGCAGAGGAGACCTACATACTTTAGAAAAAGAGTCAGTGCATTGGAGGTCACTGAAAGTAAAGAAGTCAGGTCCTGCTCCCATGAGAGGATGATGTCCAGAAAAAAAAGCAGATTGTTTCAGTTCCTTGTTTTTTCTCATAGCTAAGGCACTGTGCGAGTATAAATCCTCAGACCGGCAGATTACATGGCTATCTCTGTCCTCCTTTCTATGTAGAGATTTTGGGTTATATTAAGTCCTGTGTAAGTCTAATTAAGTGGATGGAAGGAAAATAATTCTCTCTTACAATTTCTCCTGGGGCTGAACCATATGTTGCTATTTGTGCCAGGAACTTTAACCTCTCCCTATGTAATGGCAATTTTAATGCCACAACGGAACAATTTTCCTATATTTTTTAAACTCTCATCCAGTGTCTCAGACCATCACATTCTGACATATAGAATTACTTTAAAAAACTCCAACAAATAGTACTTAATAATTTATGCTTTTGTTTTTTTCTTACTTTTCTTACTTTCAAATTGCTTTCAGACAATTAATCTTTCAGCAATTCAATATTTTTGCATTTGCCTTCAATTTATTTTTCCTCGAATCACTGCTACAATGCATTACCACTAAAGTGCAGACAACAAGCATTACACAGGTGCATATATTAATGCATCTTGAGTTGTAAAGCAAACACTAGTCAAATCTAGTGGAGTTGGCTGCAGAAATTACTATATTATATATGCTATTATATAGACTGCTCAGTTCCAAACACTGTAAAATATGTAAATAGTTAGAAAGACAAAGTAGGAGTTACATCATCACGTTGCTGAATGCACATCTTGCTCAATAACACTCCTTGTTCTCTATGGATTGCTCTATATATTGCATCACACAGGATGGTTCATTGTATCTCAGTTATGTTATTTAATGACCTAAAAATAGCCTTATGCCTCCACTTCAGACAACAGTAGTTCAGATGCTAAGTGCTAAGTAAGTATTTGTACAGTATGGCAATTCTCATCGTGTCACAGCAGTGTGGGGACAAATGTCTTTGTTGTGCCTAAGCCATCTCTGATTAACAAGCTCTGCTGTTTTAGCACAAGACAGTTGTCACTGTATGCTTTGAGCTCATGCTGTACTCCTTCAGATCCCTTGAATTCTAACACATTAAACACAAGATTTTCACGTGGATGGAAAGGTGGGGAAAGAGGTGTGTCTAAAATAAATCTATTTTGCCAACAATTTTCTGAGTTTTCACTTCTAATCTTCATTCTTTTGATGTGAACAGCTTTTCCCCTTCACAGCACAAAACTTCATGTTTTTTTTCCTCTGTTTTCTTCATCTGTGAAGTTGCAGTTCTTTGTGTGTCATGCTACCATCTTAAGATGGTAGACAAAATTTAATTGTGGCTTAAGTTAACCAGAGACTGAGCTTTTGGCACTTTGGATAATGGAGTAGAAGCATCAGAATCCAATAGCAAAGGTCAGAAACCCGTGTTACAATAGTGATGCAGGTGAAGCATGTAAGAAATGGCCACTTCTCCATATGCAGGATGTTTGCTGCTGACCACTGCATCCAAAGACCTCTAAGAATCCTGGAAACCAAGGCTGAAGTGTTACAGTGAAAACAGCCTTCATGTGCAGTGAAGCCCAGACATGATTTATTTAAGGCTGGTTGATTTCTGCTCTGAGGATGTAGTTGGTTGGCCTCCAGACAGAACTTTTGATTTTGTGGTGTACCAATGAGTATAAAGGAACACTCTTTGTTCCTGTCTTACCCAACACCAGAGCTATGTACTACAGTTTGTGTATGTGCATGCACAAAGCAATTTAGAAATTCCCCCAGTAAGTACTCTGAATTGAAGAGCAATAACTTCTCAATAGCATCCAGAAATCTTCCAAAACCTTCAAAACAGCAGAAGGTCTGGCCTTGCCTGCAATTTCTTTGGTGAAAGCCAAGACAGAAGGACATGGTCTACCAAGACCCAGCTGAGTGGTTTATGACACAAATCATCAAACTGGATTCAAAACTGACCTGAAGATCAGGTTTGCACTCCAGAGTACCTAGTACTGCCTTACCTAACAGGTGACTTGCCCCAAGGCTGTCTCAAGGTGCTGAAACAAGAAATAGGGTGGATGGTTATTTCTCGGCTGTATTCTTTCTTTCTCTGATAGTTGTGTCACATCCAGGTGTACTCAAATGTGGTTACAGTGACTCTCAAGAAATAAACCATATTCTTACTTTGTGACAATGATGGCTGATTGTCACAGGGGTGATCTTTAGGGTTCAACAGGGCTTTGATTCAAATTTCACAATCATTGCATCGAACAAGAGTAGCAGTAACAAGAGGGAACAACTGAGATCTGCAAACAGGAATTTGTCTCCAGGTTTTCATTGGCAATAACTTGACAGAAGATTTGACCAACAAAGGACATTAGGAGATCCATTAAGTGTCATTAGTTTTTTTTAAGTTATCTTCAGTTTATCATAATTCAGCAAAAATTTGAAGGTGGTATTTCTGTGAGAAGAGGAAAATGAAAGGAAATCAATGATGCTTAACTTAAGAACACTTTGAGCAGATACTGGTGCAGATAAAAACCTTTGAAAAAAAACTGCAAATAAGGGAAAATTGTATAAGATTCTCTTAGAAAATTGTCAAAGGTACATTTGCTAATGCTACAGAATAGGATTAATGTTTAGATGAAATCAGAAAATCAAGCTAACAAGTTTGTTTAGATATTATTGGAGATTATCCCACTTCAAAATCTAGAATGAGATGTTAGATTATGAAAAACTCAGCCTGTTTAGAATTATATGAAGATTTTTCATCTTTAACATGAGCAATAGATTTAAAAAGTATTTTTTAAAAAATTCCCCCTACTGTAATTTTGTAGGATCAAGAAATTTAATGTCAGTTAAATTATAGCAGCAAATTACTTCTCTTGACACTATCTTATACAATCAAATATTTTTCATGTTGTGTTTCAGAAGGAAGAGCTGTAATATAAAAAATTCTAAAAAAGTGAAGAAGAATATAGATGTTGAAGGAAAAAAATGCAGTTCAATATTATGCCAAGGGTGTAATATTTTTGTACACTTGTTTTTCGGAATTTTACTGAAAAATAAGAGCCTTTAGAGGTGATAAAACTTTTCAAGTCAAAACCACTTTTTTTTCTTGGACTATGCTGTATTTTCAGGATAGCAATATTACAGTGGAATAGATTTCCAAAATTATCTGGAAGTATGTTTTTTTCAATAATTTTAAACTGGGAATCAAAATACTTAATAATCTATTTCATTATGAGTGGTAAGAAGCTTTTGATTTCTGCCTTAATTGTTAGTATTTCTTGCTTTTTGAAGTTTGAAATCAAGTGGAGGTAATGGAACAGTATTTCAGGGCAGCATGACCTGGCTTAATGGGCATAATTTAATATTTATTATGGTCAAACTGGGCACCTGAACAGAATCCAGGCAGTCCTTGAGCATTTGGAGACTTCATCAAGCCCTCTGCCCTGAAAACTTGATGTCTCCTTCCCAGCCCAGACATTGGAGCAAGGAACTGACTATTCTTTCCTTCCTTAAATACATTTCAAAATGTATTACTCTGAAACCAGAGGTAAATGTGATCTCTTTGTCTGAATAAGTTCTTCAAGTGGAACTCCTTATGAGTAACGTGAAAGATGTAGGGTATAAGATGCCTGGCATAGTGAGTACAAGATAAAACTTTCCTTTCCATAGAAGAGAGCATAATATTGCTGATACTTGGAAATTTAGTGAGTGAGGATTTTCATTGCAACAAGCTGAAGAACACTCAGCCTTTCTGTAGAAATCTGTAGTGTAAGGTTAAGTCTGCCTGTGCCATAAATATCCTATGATGCTGTTATGTCTCCACTGGTATTTGTAGCAGGTTGTTTTAATAGAAAGACAAAGCCCTCTGTCACTGCCTAGTAAAGTCAGAACAGATAAAAACCTCAGTGACTGAAGCTAGGCAAGGAAAACCATGCATAGGATCATGGACCCACTGGCTCGCACAAGGACAAGCCACAAAAAACTTAGGACCTCATACAAAAAGACCCGAAGTGTAGATTCAACCGTTTATCCCTGGGAGACTGACTGCAGACCCAAAAGTTGCTCATTCCATTGTTTGGCTTCTCCTCAGCTTTTCATGCTGATAAAAGTGAGCAGAGAGCTGGGACAGAGTAACTGGCTGTGGTTCTGCGCACCTCTGCAGAGAAATGATGATCTGTGGCAGCTGAGAATCTGTCCCTCTTTCTCTTCCCCTGTCAGAAAGAAACCTACCTGAAGGCAGATTTTTTTTGCATGTTTATGTCCAGAATTTAAAGACTTGTAAAAAATTAGGGAAATACCTAGGTATTAGATTTTTCAAAGGCCTTGTTCTTGTCTTCCCCAGGATAGGGAAATTGAAGAAAAGGGGATATTCTAGACTGGGTCCTTGAAGATGGATAACTGTTGCTTGAGTAGTGTCCTACCAGAGGACAAGTGATTTCTTCAGAATATAAAAGCAGGATGTTCCCATGTGTGATCACAGTGTGTTCATGTGTCCAAAAGGCATGTTGCAGCTTCCTAAAGAAGAGTCTCTGACACTAACTCTAGAAGATCTGCTAGGAACTCAAGCTTATGTTCATAGAGGCAATATGAGCTGTATAAACATGGGTTAAGCTATAGAAGGGGACCTACAAATCTGGTCTGGTGAAGGAAATAGGGACCTCCTCCCAGTAAGAACGATTGAACTGTGCCTAAAATGAGACAGCTTCAAGTTCTAATGATCTTCAGCAACTGGAAAGTGCCTAAAGATCAGAATTTATCAGATGCTGTAAGATGCAAATGGATATTTTGTTTCCTAAACATATGTAGCAAAAAAACTTTCTTGATTTCAAGTCCACTGCTCACATGAGACATCAGATCGCATACTTAGACAAGTAGTTGAATGAAATAATTAGCAATATGTACACACAAAAAGCATACCAATTTTTTAATTATTATTTTACTAAATGCTGCCTCAAAAGTTTCCAAATCTGTTGACCTTGCTGCCTTTTCCCTCAGTATTAGAATATGCTTCACGTTAGAGACCTGTGTTGGATGGCTGAACGTGAAGCCACAGCTAATGATGAGCATTTGGTATCCATTGAAAGAAAGTCAGCTTGAATCCTTCCAGAAATGCTCATGCTATCTGTCTCCAGCAGCTGTTGGGATATGCAGAGTGAGTACTCTCTGAGCTGCCAGCGAGGGAGCCTTTGAAATTAAAGGAGATGAGAAGAGGGATTGACTAATTTTATATTTTAAAAAAGAGGTAGATAAACAGACTTTTCTCTCTGCAAGAGAAGGCCTATGTTCATTGTGTGTCTATCATCTCCAGGGAGGTGACTAGAACAAGGGAAAAGCAAAGGATAGCAGGCTGCAGACTCACATTTTTCACTTGAAAACTGGAATTAGCTGCTTAGTAGAATTGATCAGCTCTGCCATGTTTACCAGTTGGATGCTTTGAGGCTTTTGGCTGTAAGTAAAGGACAAGCTGCATATGTTAAATGGAAAGTCTTTTTTAATGCCAGTTATTGCATTTTAATAAAGATCTCACCAAGTTGCTGATAAGCATTAGAAAGGAAGAAAATACTCTTTCAGTTTCAGCAAGGAAATGTGGAAGTTTCTTGCAATAAGTCTGCCTTGAACAGAAAGTAGCTGTTTCTTACTTGTAGATAGCAAAAAAATAGCCTAGAGCTAACACCAGTCATGCTCAAACCTTCCCATCAAGATATGCATAAATAGATCTTGTTATATGTTGAATGTTTCTTCCTCTCATAAAATATGGACCTGATCTAATGTACTTGCATTAATTTACATTATCCCTGGCCTCCATAATTTCATAAAATTTCAGGAATAATGCATCTGTAATATATTTAACTTCTTTTACAACTCCAAAAGCTTTCTCCTTTTTTAGCACGGGAAATGAGTGAATGCTTCCTGAAGAGAGTGTTTACTACAGGTAATTTCTTGCTGTGACAAATACACACAGTGATTATGCAAAACTATAAAAAGGATTGCATGTACAAGACTAGATCAGGAAAGACACAGGAACAGTGACAGTTCAGTGAGAGCTAGGTGACAGCAGAGTTGGAATGGGTGCTGTTTTGTTTGAGATGTGGGGTACGTGTGGATAGGGAGATGGAGGGAGTCAGAGCAGGAGGAGTCATCACTCTGATATGACTGTGTACAGTGGCATAGATTATCCCCTGAGCTCAGGTAGATAAGGACTTGGCTCTCTCTAGGAGAAGCCTCATGCTGGAGGCTTCACTAACAGCTGCAGAAGTGAAATTCCTATCTGCTGGGAAGACAGCTGTGGCAGTATGAGATCAGCTGTTCCTTTACCCCTCTGACTCACAGCCCTGTCTTTAGCACATGCCTTTAAGGATATGCTGCTTCAGTGGAGCTGGCTGCAAGTCCCTGGCTGCTGCTGTGGAAGAGCCAACAGCTCAGCTCACACAGATGCAGGAGAAGGCTCTTGGCAGGACTCTGTGTTCATTCTGCTTCTCTAAGCAAGGGAAATTCACACACAACAATTTTCTTTAAAGCCTCATCTATTATTATCTCCTCCTCAACAAAGGAACTTATAGACTCCTCAAACCTTGTATGGCCATACATATTTGTACAGAAAATATGTGTATGATCAATGTGGTCAAAAGAGACTACAGTGCTTTAGGTAAGTTTGAGGTGAAGTCCCAGCTGATGCCAATGGAACTTTTACCATTGTCTTGGTGGAGGCTGTAATTTCACCCTTATTAAACCATGGCAGCAAGTGATTTTCCACTTCAAGAGAGTTTTCTAGGCTTGCAGAAAATTTCCCTCAGTGTTTGAGCACTTTTTTGAAATTTCATACATCAAGAAGAATATTTGCCTAGTGATCTTGAAGAACTCTGTTTTGTTCTCAAATACTTTTACTTCTCCGCTTAACTGTGTGGAATCTTACAATCAAACAAGCATTCCTGAATAGCAGGGGTTTCTTGATGCAAAAATGTCAACCTCAAACACCACAGTCTTCCAAGGAATGTTGAAAACACCAAGAGAAACATTCAGCCTACTTCCTTCTCCCCTCATCTCTACCCCTTGCCCCCACTAAGCAAATGGGAATTTTCTGAGGAAAAAAAACATTTCAGTGGAAATTCATCCAGTAGTTCTACAGTTCCCTGTAATTCAAAACTTCCTGTTATTAGTTCAGGATGTGTTTTTCATCCCTTTCTGGTAGACACATATTAAACTATTAGACCATTCAAATGTACATTCTGATTTTAACTCTCAGCACACTCGCACTGTTACAAACTGCAGTGGAATCAGTTTAAAGCAAGGCCAAAGGGTAATAAAAATAATTTCCATTTCAGAAGAGGCTTTCTGACCAACTCCAATCTGCATGCAATAAAAATGCAGCTAAGAAAAAACATAACTAACACAAGTACAATTACAATGCAAATATTCTTCAAATAGCAGATACATTTAGAAAGTCATTAGACTGACATTTTTTCGGAAGAAAGGCAGAAGTATGAATATATATGTGATGAGCAAAGTACTTGATCAGTGTGTAAAAATTACAGAGGAAAACAGCAGAAATTTCAATAAACTGAAAATAGAATACAAGCTTGCCTAGGCTTGTAGAGTAAGATAAATTTTATTCCTCTATTTTGCAAGAGAATTTAGAAGCATTAGTATTTGTATTAGTAAGTGTGCTCAGTAGCATCTGTGCCCAGGGTCTGGAAGAAATGGTTTCCTGTGGCTTGGTGGAAATGTTTATGTAAATGGACACCTGCAGTAGCTACAAAGAAAGGGTCCCAGTCCAACTTCTGTGTGAAGTTTCCTGAGGAGTCCCATTAACAATCCTAACTTTATTTGGCTTCACTTAGAAATACAGAGGCCTTGAATTGAATTCTGAGGAAACAACATCTCCTCAGTACAGCACAGACATCATTGAACTCTTTGTGATGGTCCTTGTCTTTATCACACAATTTATCAATCCCCTTGCTAAGTGTGAAGAAAGCTGCAAGGAGACATTCCTAAAGAGATAAGGCTTCCTGAATCTGTAGTGGAACTGAAATTAATTAATTGGTACAGATAAAACTTCTGACTTAATTAATCACTGTGAGTGGGCTTCCTGCTAACATTGGAGACAATATCTACCAATCATTCTCTCTCAAAAAAAAAAAAAATTAACTTTTTCATTCAAAACCAACCAGGCAAACTTCAGTTTCTGTTGCTGGCCTCTGTCTTTGCTTAAGCTGAGTCAATGATCACTGCAGCATAGAGACTGTAGTAATTTGTTACTGTGTGTGAAAGAGCTTCTGGGACAACTTTTCACACACAAATAAACAAATAAATACTTTGGCCAAAAGAGCTGTATCTTATCTAAAATGATATCAGCTTGGCTTCCCTGCAAGATCCTAGCTTATGTTTATGATGTATCACCCCAGGTATTCCTATCTGACATGGATGTGGGTGTTCAAAGGATTTTCTCACCATCTTATAATGGCTGCTGCTCAAAGAAGAAGGACTGTGAATACAAGAGCAGTTCAACCACAGCCATCAAATCAGCTAGCCACTACTTACTTTTTCCACTTTCCAACCTCCCAACTATTTCTCTACCTTTGATACTGCTTCCTCCTCTAAATATTAAAAGAAAAATAAAGCTGTGAGGTAAATCAGGTGTGCAAGGTGTGTATTCTGTGGTGCTGAGCCCTTGTAGCTAACTGTGTTAGGTATTCAAACACACAAAATATAATTAACTATTCAAGAATTTTCCCCCTCCAATTTGTTATACATGCCTGAATGAATGTTAATGGGGTCACATAGCTCTTTGAACTGCTGCTGACAGAACAATAAAGAGTTCCTGTGGTTTTCAAGAAACAGCACAGTATAATTTTGCTTGCTTTGCAAGGGCATTTCTTAATGATATCATTATACCCTCTAAACTCCTGGTCCACTCTCAGAAACTCACAACACTTCAAATGACAAGTTACCTTCTCTTCTCCCTGGGAGAATTGAATCTCAATTATAATTTATAATGTGTTACTTACTCAGTGAATATTCCTTTCCTGTGCCTCTGAGAGGTGCCAGCTATGGTATTTTAATGAAGCACCCCCATTTTATAGCCTCTCTACTCTAAAACTGGAACAACAGCATTTAAAGAGCTAGACCTCTTACCCAGTTTGGTGAGTGAGGAAAGCAAATAAATTCCATTTGAACTGCCTTAAAAGACAATGAAAATAACTTAGATTTGTCTCTGTTCCAGAGGTAAGTTATGCCCGAACAGTATTGCCTGAGAGTGTATAAATGACCTTACCAGTAAATTCCTGCCATCTGTGATAAAATTAATTCAAATGTTTGAAGTTTTTTACTTTGGCTGCTTGCACTACTTTGAGCTTGTTTATTTTGCAAAGATATTCTACGCAAATTAGCTCAGGAATGTTTGTTAAACTAACAAAATAAGTGAATGTTGCTACAAGCTTGAGTAAATTTATTTGATATCTGTCTCTAAGGACTGCCCAGCTTTGTGTGTGTATATAGGAAAACCAAAAAAAAAAAGAAAAACCAGCTCTTTGTAGAGCTTCATTCCTTTCCTTTGAAGCTGATGCAGAAAGCATATCTGTAAGATGCTAGGCTTAGACAGAAAGAAAGAAAGAAGGAAAGAAAGAAAGAAAAAATTGGGAAATAAGCTTGCACACTTATAGGAGATTTTCCAAATTAGTCCTCTGATGATTTTTTTTAAATTGGAAATTTTAGGTAGTACAAATTCTGTAATAACACTAGAACATGATTTTCAGAAATTAGCTTTTAGCAGCAGAGTGTTTCACTGGACACTCACATGGTTGAAAATAAATAAATAGAATAGAATGAAAGGCACTTCCAAGCAGCTCGATGTCAGGCAGCAGTTTCCCCTCAGAGCAGTATCCCAGATCTGGGTCTGCTCAAATTGCCCTGGACTGGTCAGTAAAGATCCGTGCCTCTGGCATAAACAGGGGCAAGTGATCAAGGATTTCAATGCTCAATTATGTCACCAGTATAATAAACCTGATCGTGGTAACCACAGGCAGAAATCCTTCTCTCCTTTGTTTTCTGTGTTTGGGAGGTGGTGTCCAAGCCCAGAGAGCAGCTCCATGCCACCTCTCCCCAGACCCTGGAGGCTGTGTTTTCAAGGCAAGTCTCTTTGATCTGGGCTGGTTGGCACACTAAAAGAAGATGTGAAACAACTCTTGGCAGGAACATTTCCCTAATGATGGAACATCTGTTGATTTCTGTGTAGATTACATCTTTTTGAGAAACCTGTCACCTCAGTAGGGACAGATTTGGAAGATGTGACACAGGTGAAGAATTTCAACCTTTCTGATTTCTTTGCTATTCAGCTGTTGTTGCACATGAAGCAGATCTTGCATCTTTTAAAAGATTCAAAATGCTGCTTGCACATGCTACATGTAGCAAACCACCAACTTGAAAATTGTCTTTTTCTTTTTATCTACCTTTTTGTACTTTCAGTCATGAACTGACTTTTCCCCTGCATTTCCCCAATCATTAAAGCACAGCAGAGCACTTTAACAAGCTGGAGTATTGTTACACTGCCATGATGGGAGATTTTGTGAAGCAGAACAGTTCATGACATCTCTCTTTTTTTTTTTTTTTTTTTTTTTTTTTTTTCCTTTGGTTGAGTTTTGGGTTTTTTTGGTTGGTTAGTTGGGTGGTTTTTTGTTTGGTTTTTTTTTTTGTTCAGTGTCAGAATGATGTAAATGAGTTCCACAACAACACATCAAAAATAAACTTCCTGTTGGGAAGTAGTTTATTAAATAACTGAAAATCTTCTTCTGTCCAAAATGGTTAAAATGAGCAAACAGCCACCATCTCTCCCTGATCTCCCCCAAAAGAGGGAAAAAAACACATCCTGGAATGAAATAAAAATGTCTGAGCCAATGCTATGTAAACTAACAGGAAATCATTAGATATATACTGCCCACCCTCTCTAAGCTACACATTTCATTTTGAAACAAATCTGTACTTGGAGGCATCAGTAATTATTTCCATTTTTTTTCCGCTTCAGTGATATGTAAAGCTGCAGTTTTGATATAGCTTGCCAAATGCCTCTGTTGATTTACATAAAAGGTTCACGGGAGGCAGAAATATTTGCCTGAGGGATAAAAATAAACATATTCAAGCAAACAAGATGCTAGTGAAAACGTAGTAAATTCTGAAATTCAGTGGAAAACTGACAGTATTTCTCCCTGTGCTTATCTAAGCATGACCATGGCAGAGTTTGGTGGATCAAAAGCATGGAGCACTCGGTCATCCCCACTGATCTATCACCTGCTCCTAGAGGCATGGTCAATGCTTTTGCAGAGGAGAGAGCGAAGGCGTGCTGGGTGGGGGCAGGAGCTGCTGAGCTGAAGGTCTATTTTCCTCTCCTGATGCTGGAGTGAGCACTGTTGGTGGGAAGGGCAGGGAGGGGGGACCCATAGAGCCTTTTTCTCCATTCTGCTGAGCAATCCCACACACACTCCCTGTGTTCTGGGGTTGGGGATGACTCTGATCCTGAGGTGAAACGTGGACTGCTGCACTACTACTCCTGGGACCAAAAACCAGGAACAGCAAAAGACCCAAGGATTCCCTAGCTGTGCTCTGGCAGAAAATCACACTGTCTTCCCCAATGCTTTTCAACTTTGCAGGAGTGCGGTGCAAACCACAGGAATCAAAGCGGAGAGAGTTTCATCCAGACCTCTCCTGGTACTGCTGTGCTCTACCTGGCTCTCTTTGAGGAGTGCAGGGAAAGCTCACAGCAGGTGCTCTCCTCCAGGTGGGCAAGTGGCTGTCAGTCAAGGCAGCTGCTTCATAATACACTTACTGTCTCCCTCTCAACACATCCAAAACCCCCATACTCATCTTCTCTTTTATCTCCTTAGCCCACGGGTTTTTTGGGGTTTTTTTTAACAGATATGGAAGTGTAAACAAAAAATTTAAAACCTTTACTTTGCATTTGCAGTCTTGGTTTTGAGTCTTTGGGGTGATTGCAGTTAAAGTCTTCAAGATTTTGTTGGCTGCCATGAACACTGGAAACATTTTCTCCCCATCTGAACAAAAGCCAAGCTTTCATGCACATCACAGGAACTTAATGCTCAGTCTTTAGGAGAATCTTTAAAAATCACAAAGTTGATTGCCAGTGCTGATTCTGTGTCTCCACAGAATATGTTCTGCACACATCCTCCCTCTCCTGCCAGGCCCACTTGTGAGCTGACTGCTGCTGCTGGCCTCACAGAAGAGACAATGTTGGATATAGTTGTGATGGCAATGGGGTGGTGATTGGGTTGGATGGAGAAGGAGAGGTGGATGGAGAGGCACAACCTCTCTCAGCCAAATAACACAAAGCATGCAAGGTTTTGTGATCAGCTCCATCACTTCCTTCATCACCAGATTCACATCAGTGTCTTTTCTAATTGGAAATGCCATTTATTTTCAGCTAAAGTAGCTCATTACAAAAGACATCCTCCTTTGGATGCAGTCAAAAAGACTCTGGTGTACGAGATGTACAGAGACCATCAATGCTTACTTATGCAGTGACAATGAGGGGTATTTTTTTCTTTCAGAGTGGAAGGTTAATATTTAGAAGCCATTTCCTCCCTCTTACATCACAGGAACAGGGCTTACCTTGAGCATGAAGTGCTGGTTGCCATTTGCTCGCACTAGCACTGAAGAATCAGACCAGAACAGCAAGCTTGATTTTACTGCCACTTGCACACCTTCTGAACTCCCATGAAAAGGGGATAATTGAACAGGGAAGAGCCTCACATGATTGCTGATTTAGCTGGAAAAACAGCTCATCTTGTCCATTAAAAAATGGGCACAGTTTGATTTTGAGATCAAAAATTCAGAAACTTGTTCTAGTGATATTAGAGAGCCCTTACTCTTCCTGTTGAAAGAGAGTTCTGACCAGAAAAGAGAGATGTGTGCTATCAGCCACTGTAGCATCTTATCTAGGAAAGCAGTAGATCCTCCACCACCTGAGCTATGCTCTTGAAGGCTTTCAGGCTTACCTGAAGTTGTGTGCCGTCCCTAGCTGAATATACTGGGAAGTTTGCAGCCACCACTTGCTGAAAATTCAGTGACCTTTGCTGAACTGTAGTCCAGATTAAGTTTCCATCTTGCTTTATTCTAGCACTTAAAGCCCTGCATGGCTGGAAAAGAAGATCTCCTACTTGCTCAGTTCCACTCTGTAGCTTTTCAAATGCACAATGTTCTTCTGCTGCTGTAAGCTCTATTGTACCTGGGTTTTTTGTTCTTTAACACTGGCAGCAATGTGAAGCTAGGAGGAAAATTAACAGGTACAACTAACAAGGAAGCACATGTGTTCCTGTACCAGAACAAGGAGTTTTCAAATAGGAAAAGGTCTAACCGAAGCATCTAGCAGGGTTTTGTTATCTGTGAGGTCCTTGTAGCTCCTTACACAGCTATTTTATCACACACACACACACACAAAAAAGGATTAATAAGGTGTTGATCCATAACTGTATCTGCACAGTGTCTTAGTGTGCTATAAATGGAGGAGAACAAAATATCTTTTTTCAAAGGTGAAAACAGGTGTAATAAAGTGGTTAATCAAATAGTCTGCATCTTGATTGCAATGATAGATCTCAAAGGGAAGAAAAAACTGGTTAAGTGAGAATTCTGTATCCTCCACGAGAAAGGAAGAATGGATAAGCAAACACCACTAGAGTAGCACCCCTGGTGTAAGCGGAAAGGAAAAAAATGTTTTAATTTGAAAAGCAACTGTGTGCTATCAAGAGCTGGTAGTGAGTTTTTGTACTCTGCCTTGTGTTCCACCCATCAGGACTGTAAAGCCCCCTGCAAAACAAGAGAGATTTGTGCTGACACGGCAGTCTGTCAGCAGGCAGCTGGGCTTCAGGGCACTCAGTCAATGGCACGGCAGTCATTTACAAAGAAGAACAAGCAACCTCTAATTCTTTGGGTCTTAGTTGCCTTTCACCTCCCCCACCTTCTTCACAAATAAGGGACTAAAGAAAAGAAAATAAACCTAAAAATGCTGTCTTTGTTGTCAGAGGCAAGGGGTGGGAGAAGGAAAAAAAATTACATGTTCATTTTCTTCAGTTTTATTTTCCAAATCCTATAAGAAAGTAAGTTCCAGATCTAATTGCACAGTAAAAGTAAGGAAATACAGGGTCTAAATGCATCTGCTTTTCCTAAAATAGATCTCACTTTTTGTTCTTTGCATCCTTTTAAAGTACATTTCTGGGAGCTGCAGCCTGTATTTAGGTTTTAGAAATCCCTGTGAGATGCAGGAGCTGGGTCATTCCCTCTGGGGGAGCGGGGAGGGAGGAGGTGCTGTAGTGTAGGAAAGGGGGCTCAAGGTCCCATGGAAATTCATTGCAGTGGGTGCAGATGTTGGCAGATGGTTCTAGCAAAAGTGAGGGGGACAAAGATGGAGTGCTGAACATCCATCACTGCCAGGAGATCAGCATTTGGGATTCCTGACCATGGAGTGGTGAGGAAGGGCAGTGGAGAGCCTGGGATGGAAGACCAGGGAAGCTGGGGAGTTTAGGCAAAAGGAGGTTTGAAGAAGAAGGTTGGAAGAACTGAGAAGGCTCAAGTGGTGCTCTAGATGTTTTTTTGGGTCAAAGAGGGTGGTCTGGTATGCACTGAGAAGTTCTATGGAACTCTGATCTAAGATGGATATGTGGAATTAGAAAGAAACAGGAACTGGATCTTTGGAGTGATAAGAGCTGTGGCTTGTGGCTCAGTGGAACGAGTAAGAGGTCTCCAAGCTTGTCAGGCCAAAAGGGATAGACAAAGCTTAAGAGGTGGTGTGGGGATATCTCCTGGTTTGAAATGGGGAACACACATCACGTCCTTCGACAAAGGAACCTTCCTTTTTCTGTACCACCAGGCCCACTAGGGCCTGTCAGGTGGTCTACAAGAAGCCTGCAAGTGTAATTAAGTGTTTAGTCAGCTTTAATATTTCGTAATACTGCACAAAGTCTATTTCTAGACCTCGCTGATAGCCCTAAATATGGAAAAGAGAGTCATTTAAAACAGGAATGAGGATGTGGAGGTTACCCTCCTTTTATCACTCTCTCAATTTGCATATGAAGCCAGAAGGATCTTAGCACTACATCCAAAGGAAAATACCACCAGTATTTTAAGTAGCTTATGAACAGTCAAGGGGGGCTTTCTCACTTCCCAGATCTTCTTCTGGCAAAAGTGCTCAGCACCAGCTGGTCTCCATCACTCCTAAGAGTGTCTTTCTAGCACCAAAAGCTCACAAGACCATATTTCACTGAACCATCATTTTTTTTCTAGTACAGTTTGTGTGTATTTATACATAACAGTTCTTTGAAAAAAGGTCAGGGCTATGATTTTGAGTAAGCTAATTGGAGCTGAAAGCAGTGTCAACTCCAGAACAAGTTCTGAGGACAGCTGTGTGTGTGCCTCTCTGCTGCAGCACCCTGCTCTCCACCAGTCAGCCTCCTAGAGTTAAAAAGCCCTCAAATTCATGAGCCTCTTAACATAACGTAGACACTAAGGTATTTCTTTGTATTTTCTCAGATTGGAAGGATTTCTGCTTTGAAATCTCAAAACACCTAATGATTGGCTGCATATGCTTCTGTATTCCTAAATTATTCATTTTTCTCACCTCCTGATCTGGAGCCTTCTCCAGGTGGTGGTAACAAACAGGTTAAAACTTTAATCTGCCATATGTTTATTGTAGCTGCAGCTATTAAAATAGGAATGGTATACTGGGTCATAGCTCAATCAATACTCTTAGCTCTTTATCTACCTTTGGATTTTATAAATTGAATTGTCAATACTACAGTGCAGATACATTTCTTGAAGCTCATCAGAAGATTTGAAGACGTGTGGTTATTTTGATCTAGACTTAGAAAATACTCCTGGTGCTATTCTATTTATTTTGCTCCTTATATTCTCCGATTCAAATCTCTGAAGGTTTGAACCCTCAAACCTGTCTCCCTCCCTTCCTCACAGCAGTACTTTGCTGCTGGGGTCTTTCACAGAGAACTAGAAAATTATTTTACACCACGCACACATACTCCAGACTGTAGGAAAGATGGTTGCCACATGGGCTTGTTAAAGATTTTGACATGCCTTAGAGGATGGGTAAGCAATTTGATTTTCTACCTTTTGGACTAAGAGTGTGAGGGAGGAAAAGCGAGACGTCTTTTGCAGTCATGGTCCTGGCTGCAGGAGCTCTTCACTGTAAATCCAGTATAATTTCTAAACACTCCTATACAACTCAAGAATCGGCACTGTTCTGCAGTAACCACCTTCCTGACAGCAATAATTGAGGTACAAAGAGCAGTCTGTGCAGATATTTTTATAAATACAAACTTATATCCATACATGTGCCTATACATAAGGTGACAGTGGCTCAGTGGAGGTCTCTTCCAGCAATGATGTTCTGCTGCAGCTCCAGTGAGCTCCTTGCAGACCTCTCTCTATCGTGTTACTGGAATTGCTGCAGGACTGTCAGGAACATGGATCAGCCACCTCAGTTCATGCTCTCCAAGAGCCCAAAGGCCCTGTGGGATCTGCTGTCATCTCAAAGCAGCACATCCTCACGAATACACTGGTGCACTCCTGTCACAGTAATATTTGCATAAATGTTATGGGAAAATTGCACAGAGACAACTGTTGTGCAGGCAAAGTTTTACCTAAGCTCATGCAGAGCTTCTGTTTTGTCAACAGCTGCATGACAAATATACAGTCATACAGACTGCTTTTTTCCTCGATGAATAAGTTTCTAATTTTGGAAAACACCTGTGGACCATTTCTATGTATGTATGTATGTGTGTGTGTTCTGTTTAGTAGAGGTCTTATAACAAGAACGGCAAGATTTTGCCTTCTGAAGAAGCAGCACAGTGGAAATTTTACAACTGACTTTACAATAAACTTATTCAAATATGCCTCAGACGTGTTTTTGGTGTGGCTGCCATTATTTTCATTGAACGACAGTTTTACAATTTTACATACATCTAAACTAAGGATAATAAGAATAACATGCACCCAGCTTTCTTTAGGCCATATAAAATTCATTCAGTCATTTACCAGGTATTTCAATTTCCAAAGTTGTTGGTACTTCATAGCACTTGATATTTTAGACAGTTCTTCTTTCCTTCTTTGAATATTGACAAGATACCCTACAGGGAAGGAGCAAAGATACTTTGATTCATGAGTTATATTTTGCAATAGATGCAAAAATACGAAATAGAAACTTCCTTTTTCTTAAGTTCATAAAACCAAGAGTCATTTTCTCTGGGGCCATTTTGTCTTCCATCCACTAGCTTAAAGAATTTGTATCCATTTGAGTTTTGCCAGCAGCAAGAGCTGACAAGTAAATGTAGCAAGGACACGAATTCCCAGAACTGACAATAAGGGCAAATCTTTTGCTGACTTCAGAAGCAAAGATTTCAGCCTAGTAAGTAATTTTGAATTATTTGCCCTTCTCAGACTTCATAGTGAAGGGACTGGACACAAAAAGGTGAATCCGGGAATCTATTGCTACCATCTTTTTTGAATTGGTGATACTCATTTATAATTTCAGTAGTTAATGCAGTTATTACAGGAAAGAGTAGTATTTCACATCAGTGAAGTTCATGCATTTTTTCCTCTGTTGGCTAATGTCTGTCTTTCTTTCTAGCTGTGATTGGCATTTACTACAATTTGCAAATAGGTGAACAACTTCTGAAATAATATTATTGTTATTTCATCTGCATATACAACTATTCAAAAAAGTGCAGAAAAAACCCCCAAATTTTAAAAATCCATACTTTTTTATGAACTAAGAATGAGTAGTTGTAATTAAATAAATGCTCTTTCTCTTGCCATGATGCTTTGTTTCTCACCTCCTTACCTATTGATGCGTGGGCAGAGTAGAACAGCAGGACAGGAGATGTGCAAGAGAGGCTAAAGTTGTACAGTTGATAGTTGTTCCAGATGTCATGGGAATTTTTTTTCCCTTTTCTTTATCCCTGGTAAGTCATTCCACAGGAATTTGTAGCTGTGCGAATTTATGTGAGGAGGATGTTGTTTTATCAGAAGACTGTCTCTCAGGAAGAAAGGTAACTTGTTTCATATGTTTAGTACCACAAACTTTTAGCACCTCTCTGCACCTAGGACAGGATATAAGATCCAAGGGCTAAGAGGGTGTTCCTGGGAGCACAGATGTTATCTGTTCCAGGGTGGACAACTGAAGGAACCCCCTCAGGGAGACAGTGAGAGAAGAGTCTGAGAGACTTCGTGAGAGACACTCATCTTGCTTGCTGCTCCTCTGAGCCATTCTCCTCCCTGTTTGCCAGTGCACTTGCTGGAATGACTGCCTCTCCTCAGAGGTCTGGAGGACATGATTTAAAAATGTAGCTCCTGAGAACACAGATGTTCTGCTTTCAGCATCCAGTCGCTGGTATTTCTACCGAATGCTCTGTCATTTCCTGGGCAGATCTCAAGAGGGCTGAGTTCTGCTCATGTAGCCTTGTTTGTGTTCAGTGCTCCACTTCAGCTGGGCAAAAGCCCTCATTTTTGCCTGAGGCTCATTAACCTGGGTTAATAAACTCTCATTATCCAAGGTTTCCTCAATCGACTGCTGAATTGATGATGAGCCTTCCAATACATGGCTACATCAGAGAGGGAAGTTTAACATCATGTAATTAAAATCCCCATTATACCAGCATGAAGGTGACTGAACTGACACAGAGCAAACTATGCCTACTAATTCAGAAAATAATGATGCAGAGTGAAAGCACTAAGCACTTCTCCCATCAGGAGGTCTTCCTATGCCTGGGCAGGACACAGCCTAAGGAGCTTCAGATGATGGGAGAGACAAACAAGTCATTTAAAACTGGAGACTGGGTCAGGAGAGGTGCATAGCACTGCTTATCTATACTGCAAAAGAAGGGGCAAAAAATGTCTGAGATAATCAACTTAAAACCTAATTGTGAGCTAAATGTGATTGATGTGAAGGAAGTGGTGCTGCTTCAGGTGGGGTGTGGCACAGCTACACAGCATCAAGAGGAATTATTAAATTAGGCCATGCCTGGTCGAGGGATGCAGTCTGAGATGAGATGTAGGGATGACTTTGGTAGTCTTGTCTTGTTGACTCATTTCCTTCCCTTTTACAAGCCAAATTATTTTTCTGAATATCAAGTGTATGTTACTGTCCAGGGCATGTGTCATTCCTTTCCCAGTGAGGTCTGAAGAAAATCTTTGTCATTGAGTTGTCCTTGAGAATGCTGATTTATAAACTACATATTTTCAAATAATGTACTTAGGTAGTACCTCTGTTGTATTTTTCCATCAGGAATTTTTGATCTTTGTGTCTTAGGTGGAGACTGTAAAATTATTTTGAATGTATTAAATGTCCCAGGCAAAATAGTTTTGAGCAAAAGAGCTGTGACAAGAAAGAAAATGAAGATGCTTAGATATGTATTCATTATATCAGAAATTGAACTCAACAGGGGATGGTGCAATTTTCAAGTGATAATAACCAGCCCAATTAATTCAAAGTCATCTGTTAATATTGCTACTAAAGCAAAACTTTATCCCTTATCTGCTCATGTCCAGGCAGATGATTTCTGATATCAACAGAGAATGATGGATTTTTAAGAGTCTATTTGAAGTTGTTTGCCATCAAGGCTGTTTGTCAATGGGATTATGGGATTGCTCAAATCAGTTCAACCAAGCAGCTCTAGGCGTTTAAAAATTTAGACCAATTTGAGAATATTGGTACATTTCAAAGTTGGTTTGTCTGTGTAACAAGTAAAGCTGTGTTAGGACTACTTGATAATAAAACAAAAGCATCCAGTCAGGAACAACTCAAACTTTAGACCCACCCATGCCATAGCCCTCTGAAAAAAATAAAGGATACAGGAATAAAAATATTCTGACAATTTTTCTTCTAGTGTCCCAATTCCCTAGGTCCTGGTATCTCCCTCTCCCCTTGTGTGGCTCAATATGTCCCTGTCACATGAGCAAAATGAAGCTGTCTTTATTACATTTCTCAGTGAGAAACAGATGTGTCATTTGTTCACATGAAGTCCATCCTCTCAGCCATAGAACAAATACAAGGATGGGTCTCGCACTCTTTTGGGATTTCTATGGATGCTACATGACACACAATATACGTTTTTCTTACAGTAATTTGGAACCCACGTGAGAATGGATTCTCCAGTAGGAGCTAATGTCTTAAAATAAACTCAGCATTCCAGGGCTCCATCGTCCCCCAACCCACAGTCTTCCAGATTTCATTGTGGCCTCTCTCTGCCTGAATGTACAACATACAGTTTTTTGGGTCTTTTTATTTAGTTAGGAGGATCTGCCTCCACTTCCCAGCCAGGCAAAAGCAGTTTCCAGTGGATATTTACAAATAGGCTTGAAGGACTTTAGCTTTGTCATGAGAAGGGGTAGGAAATAACTTGAAAGGAGTGGTTATTTCAACCCTCAGCCAAAAGACTTGGGTCGACCACTAAGGCCTGACCCCAGTTGTGCCTCTTCTGTTGTATCCAGGCTGCATTATCACCTGTTTCCAGATTGGTTTTAGAGAAGTATTTTATGTTCAATTTCTATTTGTGCTCACTTTGTGTGGGCCAGATCTTGTTTAATGCCTTATTGTATAATACTGAAAACAAAAGGAGGAATAGGATTCCTTCCCAAATTCCAAGGTTTTCAATTAGGCATGTCTGCTTAGCACTAGAACTTCACAGCCTGCAGCTCCTCTGTGTTAAGCAGCAGGAACAGTGCTTACCCTCTAACATGTATTCAAGTCACATACCTGAGCTGTGCTGAAGGTTTCTGGTTTCTGGACAGATTTTGAATATATATCAGCTATAGAGTTGTGAATAATAGCTGTATTTTCGGTATCATTACTAAAATCAGTAGCTGAGAGAGCTTATCCCAGAATACCAGACTAGATGGATTGTGGATCCAATATAAGTTCCTCTGGAGAAGGTGATCTGGAAATCAAACTGTAATTTTATGCTGTACATATCACTTTTTCCATGTAAAATATGTGCCAGAAGTTTAATAATTAAACTATTCTATACAGTGCATAATTAAAATTCATCCTCAGGGTGACAATAGGATCCCTGAAACAGCTTAATATGGGAGACATCTACATAATGCAGCAAAACCACATGGCTGGCAGGATGATGCAGACATTTTTTCCTGCTACACCTGATTATATCTGGTTTTTTTCTTGTTAGTTTAATAGACAGTTCAGCACAATCCAACAAATATTCCACTGGCCAAAAAGACAGGTATATCATTAGACCACCTTGCTCAGACTGTTTTGTTCAGATTCTGACATAAATAAGTACTTTAAAAGCTCGATAAAAGTAGAATATTATCTTGATTTTTGATTCATACTGAAGACAGATCACATAAGCTGCACAACAAGAAGTATTATTGGGTGTGCACAAGTTCACAGGCCAAAAATGTTAATGACATTGAGTAAGTTGTTTATTCATTGTGGTCACAAACCACACTGAATGCTTCATTACACACTTAATGACTAGAGATGAACAAATTGATTTTCTAAGCCATTGTCCCAGTATTACAGTTGGAAAACAACTCTTGTGGGTCAAAACAAAACAGAAAACATCCAGTTCATTCTTTGACTTGCAAAAGGCTTCATGTCATTTTTGAATGTTTCTTTCTCCCTTTTCATACCACATTGAAGCTATATATCAAAGTAAAACTTGGAAATAATTCAGTTTGGGCATTTGTTCGATTTTTTCCTCATCCTTTTTTGGCAAGATGCTTCATCAGATAAATATAAGCAATTCCAGTCAATCTTATGTTTCTTCAGTGAATAAACCACTTTCCTAACAAATGTTGACCACATGAGTCTTGTCTCTATAGCTGAAGCAGACAGATGCCCTATCACCCCACTCACTAGTGCTAGTCTGAAAATTGGATGATTTCTCTGGTGACAACCACAAAAGATAAGGAAGCCCCCTTGAGCTGTGTGTATATACGTTATTTGAAATATGTTCTCATGTCAGTGCAGCTGTGTAGCTTTCCTGAACAACTTTTGACTCAGATAGCAAATGCTCGATGTTGCTAGAAATTATCCTCCAAAAGAAATGATTTTTTGTTGTTGTGGTCCAGCTGTTACTACCTGAACAAATTGGCACAGAGTTTTACCACCTTGAAGTGTTAAAAACTAGATAGCCCTGGGTGGAAGAGTAGATGTCCTTCACTGAGGGATGCAGAGTTTCAATTTGGCCATGTTGTCAGCAAAACCATTTCTTGTTTGCCTATCTCAAGGGTTAAATGGTCACGTAAGGATGCTTGAGTGTCATAAGGGGCTTCCTGTCGTTTCCCAGTCTGGAGATTGTATACTTTGCAGAATCAGTGGTATTTCCAGGGCAAAGGGAGAGGAGTATTTAAGTGCTCCCTGTGGATCAGGAAACAGAGAGAAATCCTGAGGCAGAGGGCTGACCTGTGGTGAGGATATTCATGTCTGGATTCTAAGGGAAGATTGTGCATATGCCCTAAGTAAGCTGGGGTGACTATACCACGTTGCTTCTCCCAAGCAAGCACCACAACCCTCCAGCATTCCAGAAGGCTTCAGTGAATTGTTTCCACTAAGAGGCTGAATTAAGCTTTATGGATGTTGTGGCTTATTGATTTTTCCCTAAACCCAAAGGTTTTATGGATGAAACATTCTGGTTTACAAGAATAGATTTTTTTTTTTTTAAACGACTCTTTGTTTCTATCTTCACCTGCTTTGATACCATACAGAAAGTATTGAGTAGCTGTAAATGCAACAATGGTTTTAGTGAAATGTTTAGAAAATACACTTTATTGCATTCCCAGGAATAAAGACAGCTACAAAAATAAAGAGCACTGGAATAAAGGATGTATTCTACCTTCTAGAAGTCACTGCTGTCCTCATGATCTCTTCAGAGTTAGCATTTCCTCTAGAATTCTAGACACATAACAAATTGTAAGGAATTCTTAAATATATCATATTTTGGTAAACTGAGACAGCTTTAATACCCTTTTCAACCCTTTTACTTTACACTGAGTTCTACCACACACTTGCTGGTATCAGGAGGTCCAGAAGTACCGCTGCAGACTGTCACAGAATGGCAGGTGCTGAGCTTTCAAATGGCAAGTGCTTCTAGGTGAAGTGACAGGCTGTTGTTTTCCCTTTCCTTGCAAATTGTTTTCTTACAATCAATCATCAGCTTTTATTCAACCCTTTTTCACCTCAGAAAGCCCACATGCCTCGGGCTTGGAAGTGAATCTAAAAAGGAAATGTCAACCTAATGGAAAACAAGCAAGTGTTTTGAGAAGTCACAGTTTGTACTTGTAAATGTTCAACACCAGAGTGCTGAGCCAGGTCAGCTTCTCAGGTAGTCCAAGGAGATCTGCTACAGTTGGGTCCTGAGGTCATTGTCACACTGTGAAATCTGCTCAGCAGCTCTCAGCTCCAAGGATGACTTGCAAAATTATCTACTGTATATGCAACATAACCAATATGATCATAAAGACCCTGATTTTTAAATTTTTTTATACCTTGTTGTTTGAGCAATGCATGGAAATGCAGAGTTCTCACAGGACTCACTGGTGTCTGAGGAGTGTGTGTAAAATTTTCCTGGCTAGCATCGAAATATTTCTGGAGCACACATGGTGCTACTCACGGGATGATACCTGACTTGGGACATGAAGGAGGAGGAACTGAAAGAAATTGTATTACAAAATTTGGGATCCTGATTAGTGCTCTCAGAACAATAATAGGCTTGGCCACTCCCACAAAAATGCTTTTTTGTGGGAATACACAAAACAGAAAGTGAGACAGATTTAATTAGCATAGCTAGCTTGATGATCAGAATGCCATGGCACGGACAAACAGAACTTTGAAGATTACAGAAGATGGGATTGAAATCCTTACAGGAAAAGAGGAGATTCAATCAACCTTCTGCAAGCAAAAGATGTTGTAAAATGTATGAGTTGTCTATGTGATTTTTAACCTGATTATTGTAGTAGAAAATTATTAACCTTCCTGAAATTGTACATAAGCTTTGAGAAAATCTGAGTACAATTGGATTCTGATCACTGAATCAGTCTTCTCGTCTCTCTATCAATCTTCAATACTTTTTGTTGGTTTTTTTCCAGTGGAAAATCCTCCTACAAGATCCAAGTACTCCCAAAAGAGTACCTTAGAGAAACAAGTGATTAGCTATTGACTGTGGCAACACTAAAATATGCTGAAAAGGCAAAACCAGAGAAAAGGAAACCTTGATGGTGTCCCCTTTCCTTTTTCATAACAAACCCAGGACAGTATTGCAGATGAGTGGGTCCCTTCTGTTTTAGTGAGAAATATTTTGATAGAGAAAGGTAAACCTTGCAATTTATTCCCAGACAGGCTATCTGGACTCCTAAGGTATAAAACATCTTCAAAATTTCCATCACCTTAGTTAATCCTTTTTTTTTTTTCATCCATAGATGAAATGACTGAATTGTCATTAGAGAAGAGATGTTATTTGAGGCAGAAAAAGATCTTTCAGGAAAAAAGCAAACACAGGAAGCCCTTAACTGCACACTGAGAGTACTCTGTGAATATACCAAATTTTGTCCTGGTTTTGTACTACTTCCTTTAGCCACTGCCAGAGACAGGGTGTTGGGTTTGCTAGATTTGGCTCAGCAAGGACCTCCCTATTCTTTCATGGAAGATTTTTTCAAAAATTGAATTTGAGCAAGAAAGTGTTGAGCTCCTGAGTATTTGTCCTGTTGTTAATTACTCAGAGGCAAATAAAAGGCAATCAGAGATCACACTGGTGTCAGCCACCATTAACACAAGCAAGTAAGGTCAAAGGATGGAAGAGAAGGAAGCAATGTTCAGATCCAGTTGTGTGACTTGGGAAATTTCCTGCTCTTCTATTTCCTGCTTTCCTTGACAACAAAAAGACCAGGTAACCTTCATGTACCAAACCTGAGGGCACCTGGGTCATTGATCACCTGTGCAGGTCCACATTTACAAGTTGCTAAAGCCATGTGTCCTTTGAAGAGCAAAGGACAGAGCATGAGGGAAGAAGTTAGAAGGCAGCCTTGGAGAGGAAGGCAGCCTGAGAAGTTTCCCAGAACTTGACCTCACAGGAGACCACTGAGTCCATGGAGAGGGGTTGCAAAGATGGCAAGGTGAGTTTTCAATATACACTTAGATTTAATGAAAAGTAAAGCAGCAGGTGAACAGATTCTCATGCAAATGTCCAAGGTGTCAAGCTTGGACATTTGCATGAGAATTGTAGACTCTGCATTAGACTCTTCTGCCAGAGGTGATCTCTTTCATTTTGTTTGATGAATATTCCCTCTGGTGGTCTCACATTAAGGTGAACTGTCAGCTCTCATTTGTGGGCACCTACCAGTAAACACATGATCAGCATTCTGCATTAAGTCCATTTAAATGTCAGATTATTCCATCATTCCAAACCCATGACAGTAAAGGCAGCTTTTAAAATACTCTGTCTTAATATTGCGGGTGTTTCTCAAAGTCTGATACCACAAAGTATGAGAATATCAGGTTCTTTAGGGGAGGGTGTGTGCAGCTCTTGCAGGCACAGCCACTGCAGAATGTTTAAAATGCAAAGTCATATCTGCCACCTCTCAAGCCCTCTGGCTCACCAGTGAAACCCACCTAAACTGCTTGCTGCATTTGTCAGCATGACTAGAGGCACAGCACAATGCTGAATGGCACAGCAAAAACTCGTGGCTCAAATCTTCCCTCCTCTTTTGCTGCCAGTTCCACCAAAACAAACTTGACTTGTATTATATACTACAAAATAAGGAAAACCAACACAAGGCTGAAGCAAAGCTGAATCCAGAAAAACCAGAGGGAAAGTAGAGTTAGATGGAGAAGTTTCTAATCCTGCTCACTGGAGTCAGAGCCTTGAGGCCAGAGTCATTCAGAACTTTGTTGTTTTGACAAGCAAATCTGTAGCATGAAGCCATCAGAGCTGGGACTGTACTTTGGAGCTACAGTATCTACTGACATTAAAATCTGTCATAAAGCCAAGACACTCATCAGGCAGGAAAAAAAAAAAATACACAGCAAATTTCACTGCTTCATGCACTGACAAGTGTTATATTCAGAACCTCTTCTAGATAGAGAAAGCACTGTCCATACTTCTGTGTGTAAAATGAGCAAGTGCTAGGTGTTAACATTTTAGTCAGCTACCTGGCTTCTAAAATACTCAAGCACAAGAGAAGATTTTTCTTATAAACACTTAGAGAACAAACATATGATTCAACAGATATAAATTAACAAGAATTTAGTTATTATCATGTTTTAATTGGGGGAGGTTAAAGATGATGGTGTAACTGTTATTAACCCAGCACAATTCTGCAGAGGTTGGTTTGAGGAACTCAAACCTCACGAGTTTACACTTGGAGGAGTCCCAGAGCTAGGCACATATTAGTATTCACCCCTCATTTTGGAGTTTTCCACAGCTGTAGATCATAAATACTCTTTGATGTCTCAGGGCAGAAATACCAGGTTCACCTAAGCCATCCTTGGGTGAAAGGATAATATGTAATGTTATAGGGACCCTCAGAGGACCAAGTTCCATAAGGGAGAGTAACCAGCAGCTTCAAGGAAGTTACGAGCAGTGATGGGACAGTAACCTCTTCTGCTTTCTCAGAAATGCTTTTTGTTTTCACACATTGAGATTCACTTCACAGTGAATTTTCCCATGTCTGAGCAGAGGCAAGGCTTTTGATTTTGTCTAGATTTACACAGAATTGCTGTGTGCAGGCAGGTGCTGTTTTCTTCAGCTTCCAGCTGGTGTGGATAGCTTCATATTTTGCTGGGATGATCAGGCATGTCTGTGGTATGTGCTATTTATTTAGAAGAATGCTTTATAAAGCAGCAGGGGCAATGAAGCTTTTGACCTGTAGCTCTAAAAACACATGTGAAGTCAATCAAAATGAAAGACAAAATGCACACTGAAGTGTATTGTCACAGATTTTGTTTCAACAAACTTAGCTGAGCCAGAAGAGGACTATGCATGATAGGAAGTGTAAAAGAATGACAACAAGGGGATAGGGGGGAAAGGCACCAAAAAGGAACATGAACATTAGCATCAGGTCATTGTTTGCAGTTTGAAATTTATGATAAGCTTTGTAGAAAAACAGAAACAAACACTCCTTATCTACTAGAGAGGGATTTTCTTGGAGGAGTAGGAAAAGTCAGCAGAAGGCAGAGAAATGAAACAATAGTGTCTCACTAGACTGCTCCTCTGCCTCCAACCTGTCCACATTACACTGCCAGCTCAGAGAGAAGAGGCCAGAGGAGGCAAGAGAGAAGGTCAGAGAGAAAATGAAGGACTGTGTAACATACATGTGTATGCCTCCATGAGCACAGGACAGGTCCAGTCACACAGGGAGGAGCTGGCCCTGTGAACTTAGCCCACACAGGGCTGTAATTTGGACTGCATCCTAGAGAGGAGTTGGATCACAGAGAGCTGAGTCCTGCATCCCTGTAAATGCCAGTGTTGTGCATATCCTTGGCTGTCACTGGTGTTAAACATAGCTGATATTCCTATGGTAAAGAGTCTGTGCATGCTTTAAACTGTCTTTTGGATTCCATCATATTTTAACTGCAGTTGTGCTTTACTGTTACTGCGATTGCTGGTACTACTAGCTGTATACTTCTGTAGGATGCTCAATTATTTGTCTCATGATGCTTTTTAGAAGAATTGTCAGATTAAACTATGAAAACAGCATCTAAATATTTCTTTAAAGAGTGCAGAAACAGGATTAAAAATTAAAACCTCTTTACTGGAATAAATGAAACCCTGCATAGCTGTGATGTGACAGGATGACTAAGCCAAATATCCTTTCTTGAAGTGTCCTCTTTCCACAAGCAGATGGTTTGCTGTTACAATCAGGGATCTGAAGCCAGAGAACTTATCCTGTTATGAAAATGCCATTGGGGAGAGCACATTTACTGGCTCCTTCTTGTATTCTTTTCCTTACTTTTGCTTCCTACTGACGTGATTTTTGTAAGCAATTGTGGGAGGCCCTATCCTATCCCCTGCAAGGAAAAAGAGGCTGCTCCTGCCACTTTTAAAGGAAATACAAAGTGCTATTTCACATTTCCACTCCAAGTTGTGAGCACAGCAACAGAGGGGGGTAATAGACCGATCACAGCTGGATCGATGGAAGTAGGAAAGGAACCAGTAATCATTTATTGCCAAATGTCTATTTTAGGGTCCTCCTACAAGTTCGTTATTTTCCCCCAATAGCTCCCCTTTCTAGCCACACCATCAGTGATTCCTAATGCAATCCAGAATCTCAAAGACCATCAGCTATCAAGGTTCAATTAACTCCTAGGATGCGCTGTAGTGTCACACAGACCCTTGCATCTCATTTTTAATATCCATGCTGTTATTTCTGCCACAGCCAGGCCCTTCAGTTCCTGCTGTCTCAGGTCCTTGAGCTCAGCTGTCAGATGAGAAAACCAGCTCTCAGATGAGAAAACCTATTCCACCTCAGCTTGTGTCCATCTGGTGCAGCAGTGTCACTTGCCCCTGGGACAAGTTCACTGCACATCGGCATGACTGCTTCCCACCTTTATCACATTCCACAAACCATACTGGACTTGCTGCTTTGCTCTCTCTGTCTCAAGATACCTGTGAGACCAAAGTGACTCTGACAGCTGCCTGACAAGCACAGACATCTTGTCTTCAGGGTTCATGTGACCTCCAGTGCATCACTGCTGCCATGGTAGTTTCACAACTCTAAATTCAGACCGGGTTGTGACCTACCCTTCTTGTCTGTGCCTTAGAAGCCCTCTCAAGCTGCTGCTGCAGGCAGCTTGATAGGTGCAAATTTCACTATGGCTCCATCATATGAGCAGTCTGCTGGGGGAGACATTCCCAGGGAGTTCCACTGGAATATACCTTTACACTATACATCTTAATTTGTTTAGTTTATGTCAGAATTTCTGAGTTATTTGAAGCCTCCAGATGATATTTTTTTGCACTTTCCCCTCATATCTAGCATAATTTGTGTGTAACTTAATACTGTTTACACTGTCAAATATTTTGTATTTCCAAGAAAAAGCCTTGTGGCTCCAAGCACAACCCAATAGCATTCCAAGGAAATAATTTCATGAAGAGATTATGATCATGCATACATGGATGCCTCAGTTTCATAAGGTCACCTCCCAGAGTGTTTCTGCCTTTTCCGTTCCTCATTAGAGACATTGCAATAGATGCCATTTTCAAGTCATTTGTATGCAAATGAAATATTTCAATGTTTTGCTTGCTTTCTACATGATCTGTAAGCACAATACATTCACTTGTTCTTCTTCATTATACTTTTCTCCCTAGAGAAATAGGCTTTTCTTATTGTAGCCCAAATTATGGCAAGACAAACTTTACTGGGTAGATGAGCCATTGACCATCTTGACCCTTTCATCTCTATTTCATATTCTGTTGAGAGTTCCTTTATTTCCCAGAAGCATCCTTAGGTTCCTTTTTAGTTGCTGCCAGCAATTGTCTGTCATTGCATGAATTCAGTCTCTGAGATCCAGAAGTTGGCATTTTTTAGCTCAATGATAAGCATTTTTTAAACTTCTGATACTATTAGAAATGTTAACTTTTCCATAAATTTTAATATTATTCCTTGTCCAAACACCTGCTGGCACAAATATGTTACATAATAAAAGTTAACCTCTACATGACCAGAGTTTCACTCCTACCAAAAGTGAATTGTCTTCGTCAATACTGGTGTCCCTGGTGCACCTAAATATCATGGAAAATCAGTTGTGTTCCATCAACCTTCAGGTAGACAGGGAAGAGGAGGGGAAGGCACTGATCTCTTCTCAGTGGTAACCAGTGACAGGATCCAAGGGAATGGCCTGAAGGTGTGTCTGGGTAGGTTAAGGCTGGATGTCAGGAAAAGGTTCTTTATCCAGAGGGTGGTTGGGCACTGGAGCAGGCTCCCCAGGGAAATGGTCACAGCACCAAACCTGACAGTCCAAGAAGTATTTGGACAATGCTCTCAGTCACACTCCCTGGTGTGACTCTTGGGGGTGGTGCTGTGCAGGGCCAGGAGTTGGACTAGATGATCCTTGTGGGTCCCTTCCAATTCAGCATATTCCACAATGATGCTATGCTGTTTTCCATGGCTGCCATGAAGAAGGGTGTTCCTTCCTCTACAGACCTCTACTGATGCTTTTAAATGCTTGTGTGGTGTGATCCTCTTACAAATGGCAGATATTGTCTCATGTGGGTTGTTTGTCTACCCTGGGTTTCGCCTTTGTGGGTTCTGTGGATTCCCACACTGCTGGTGTTATGCCTGAGTCTCATTTGCTGAAAAAATTGTGGGTGTATTTTCATGTCCACAACATTAAAGCAGCATTTAACCTTCTCAAATTTCAGGCAGGTCTTTCAAATGCTTTGTTTTGAGTAGATTCTGGGTATTTCATTACACACTTCTTTGAATAATTTTTCCAAGAATCTGTGATTTAATCACAAACTGAATTCCAAAATTTTAAATTTTTTTTTACCTTTCTGTAAATCACAGCCACAATTTTATTTTTACTATCTTACTCATATTGTTTGTTTGAAAACAAACATCCAGCGTTTCTTTCTTAATAAACCTTCTTTTCCCAAAATAACTTCAACAATCAAGATGCTTCACAATTTCTCTGTCAGAAATTAAGCTACCTAAACAATGGCATTTCTGTTTTATGGACACAGGCTGAAGTACTGGGCAGTTCAAGTACTTCAACTATCTTCTGTGGTCTGAAAGAGTTTTGATGCTGGCAAGTTGTTGAACTCTATTTTTCTGTTAGGAGGTTTTCTTGCTGTTTATTATTGAGAAAATCAATTGTTCAATAATCACCTTGAGTGAGGAATTTGCTGTATGCAGTGGTGGATTTCACACTGAGAAGACTTTCATAGTCTGAACCCATTCACAACTCAGTCAGTTCAAATAGCAGAACCTCTTTGAGAGATCTCCCAGGCTGTACAACACAGTGCACCTAAGATGCAACTAAAATCACAAACTACATAGTACCTAGAGGAGACAATTTGAGAAGACCAAAAAAAAAAAAATTGTTAACTTTTTTCTGAAAATTTTGAAGCTGATAGTACCGATTACCAGTGAGTGGTGAATTGACATTCCCAGACAGATCTTCACAGAAGAGGGGAAATATATTAATGAAACCTCTGCATTCTAACTGTGTTGTTAGTGGACCTTATCTTCAATTTTTGTGCAAAGATGTACTGCACATTACAGAATATATACAATAAAAGTGTGTCATCTCCAAAAGTAAAGAAAAAAAAAAAAAAACCCAAACACAAAACCCCAAAAAACCCAGACGAAGCATCGGCAAAGCATCCAGTAATACTATTAACTTCTCACTAACACTTGCAGACAAACATTGGCCTTGATTGTAATCTCTGAATATTTTTCAAATTTCTGGATATTCAGCAAAAACTTTTTACTTCCTCTCAGAAATAACCTGGCACTACTGGAGAGCTGTCCAGTGAGCAGCATAAATTAACACTCTTTACTAAACTCAGATAATTTTCTGTGCCAGTTATAGATTTCCATAATGGGGACGTTTTAATTGAGTTGATGGAGCTAAGTGGGATTAATATGCATTGCACACATGCAGCATTCTGTAGCAGCTAATAGGGAATGCAGCTTTTCAGAGGACTTCTCTTCACCTGGCACATTCCTAATAACAAGGAAATCCTTCATTCTGGGAACAAGCGTTCAATGCAGGGAGTTAGTGTTATAGATATTCTTCTGGTCTGAACAGGTTATTTTCTTTCTGTTTATTGCTGTCATTTGTGCTCATAATATGGGTTTTGCAGCAAAGCAGATAATAAATAAGCCTTACCTTCCTGCCCATTTCTATAATAAATTCTGTGGCATATTATAAAGATGACAAAATCTTCAGCTTTAAATGGAGGCTGTAACCCAAAGCTCTGAGTAACCAGTGATCAGTCAACAGTAAGTGTGGAACATGGCAGGGCAGGAACAGTCTGACCACTTGAGATGCACAAATATCTTAACATAGAAATACCACAGAACCATGGGGTAAGCAAGTTTGGAAAATCAGATCCCATTCATAGCTTAAAGAGGGGCAAACTTTGAAATTAGACCAGAGCGCTACCACTCCAAACAAAACCTCTCCAATTTGCTAGAGGGACAATCCATGCCACTGTGCCTAAAATCTTGCTAAAGCCAGTTTAATGACACCAAGTAATTTGCAAATTTGCACTGGTACCCAGTGCTTGGAGTTTAGTAAGGAGGGTACCCTGCTGCCTGCAATTAGGTGGGAAGAGTTCTTGATGGGAAGCCTTCAAAGAAGAAGGTACAGGCTGTCCTGTACCTACCTAGCAAATTTAATGACTTCCAGAGATATGACAGAGGATACTCCAGTCTCTGGGTGGAAAAAAACCCTAATTTATTTAAGACTTCATGTAGCAGTACTTGATGCGTGACTTTAACCCAATATGAAAAGAAAGAGGAGAATGAAAATTTGTATGGCTTTCTAATCTGAGGTGGCTGAGAAATGGGGTCACACCTTCCTGTGAACTGCAATTTTAGCAAACTCAGAGAAATTTTTTCCCTGCTCTTGGTGAACCAGAACCAGAGTGAAGGAATCATGAGCCTGCAGACTGATACTGTGGTGCCTGAAAACACAATTTAGAATAACCTTTCAGAGAAGGCAGTGCAGGCACTACTCAGGCAGTAAACTTCACTGGTAACCCTCAGACTCCTCTTGTTAGGGTTTGCAGTGGGAGCAGATGATAATATACAGGGTGCCAAAGGGCTGAAGAGTGACCTGGTGCTGTGTCCACAGGCTGATATTCATGCTTGGCTAATGACACTGGAAAGACTGACAAACTGCACTCCTTAATGCTCTGCTTTTCTTGCACCTACACAGACATCAGAAACCATTTTTCTACTGCTCTCTTTTAAAGCTGTTTTGTAGTCAGAGTTAAGGTGGCAGTCAAGCCAGGTAGTGAGGAATAAAAAGTGTGAACTGAAGGGAGGATGTGTTGTGGAAATGAGAGAGCTGTTGCAGGCAGTATAAGCATGTATTTCGTGTAGCAAAGAGTACAAAGTTTATGTGACATTTAATGCTGCCAAACTGACAAAAGCCCTGACTCTGAGTGATTATGCAATGAGCAGCACTGACTGTTGCCTAGCATTGCTTTAGGTGGTGAACACAGCACAAAAAGGACATTGAAACGGCAAAGTCACGCACTTAGGAAAGGAAAAATCTGAGTATCAAAGCACAGCTTCAGGCGGCCCTGACTACACCAGTGCTTTTATGACATCTCTGGGAGAAACCACTGCAGAGAGAGCTCTACCTCCCACCTGGGGGTTGGGGCTGCAGCCTCTCCCTCTGCTGGGAGAACACAGCGAATGAACTCCAAGAATTTTGATTGATCATAGCTTTTTAGGGCAAGAGGGTATCACTGTGAGTAGTCAGCTTAGAAACAGCTTCCACACCTCCTTGAGTGAGCATGGACATACACATACACAGAGTTGCAAATTCTCTCTGTGTCATTAAAGCTGCATGTGCCAGCAAAACCTTTTGTGAAAGGTTGAGTCCATGCTCCAAAAGCTCTGAGATTTAAATCTTCACCCTCCCATAATCATAAAAATATTTCGAAGTGCAGAAAACAATATTTTTCCCTCCAAGACTGTGGAGAAACTCTCACCCCACTCTCAGCCTCCAACACTGTTCCCATAAAAATATGTCTGGCTCCCTGTTGAAATTTTTGGGCCCAAAATGTGTAACTACAGCAAAGTTGCAATAAATAAGACAATCAGACAATCTTATCTACTGGTGGTGCTATTAGCAATGCCTGCTTTTATAACCACAGGGGAAAAACATCAGTGAAAATCATCAGTTCTTTGTACTGCATAGTACAGGGCTCTTCACTAAGGAAATGGTCTTCTTAAGTAATTTCTTACATGCATGTTGTTGAAAATGTCATGAAATTTGAATTTCAGCCTGATATTGTAAAAATAGCTTTCCTAAAAATATGTTTTCCACAATGTATCATTAAATCTTTCCATATCTATTTTTAACATTATTCATATATTTTTTATTATCAAAACTTATTTCAAGGACATTAAATTATGGTCAGATTTCTCATTACCAAAGCACTGCTCTGTTATTAAAAAAAATGTGGTGAGAAAGAGATCACAAAAGGGCAGACACAAAGAGATTATATTTTATTGCAGACTTGACACATTGGTCTGCTCCTGTTAAATCAGTCTGGTGACTGTGTGGGACTTTGTGAAATACAAGTGCACAAAACAATTTTCCCTTCAACGTGAAAGGATAAGACAGCAAAGCAATCTCACTCAGAGACTTGAACAAGGACAGAGACTGAATCATGCAAAAAATAAAAGGGTGGGGTTTTTTTTCCTCAGACTTCTATTGGTCTGAAGAACAAGAGGCTGCATATGAGGCAAAGGAGTTGCTGCTGTCAGATGTTTACCTGACACAGTGTGCATTACCCCATACTGCACCCACCAAGAGCTGGGGCTCCCCTGTTGCCCAGGCATTTAGGATTTTGACTCCCTTTAAAACAAAGTAGCTCATGGCGTTTGCTCACACACACATACACATGTTCACACACTCCTGTCGACAGAGAATAAAGAATTGAAAAAATATCTTCACCATGGGACACTTATCACCATGGGACATTCATCGAAGCTGACAGGGACCACCAAAATTGTTTTAAAAAGGGGTTGTGCAAGTGCTAGGTGAAGGGAAACCTTCAATCTAAAATGAGGTTTCAATCTCAAACAAATTAGAGTAAAATATAAATTTCTTAGTGTAATAAGACAGGAATCTAGCTCTTGTTTAACAGACAACTCTGAGAAATTGAGTGCTAAGAGCCTGTGATACTTACAAGGACTTGTACGGGGGAGTCAACGTAAAAGATTATTTTAATTTACTGCTAGATGCAAAGATATTACTGGAAAAGGAATAATTTCCAGCAGATACTTTGTTTTAGTCAGTCAACAGTTGCCAATAAAAAAAATTACTTAATCATTTTCTTCTGACCATGCTAGGTTAAAATTTCATCACAATGATAATTTATAATCTCTTTTTCATGCTGCTTTTAAGATGATTCCACGCATTTTTCAAGCCAGGCTAGATCAGACTTCTGTTCAGCACCAAATAGGTTGCCTAGCACTATAAATAACAAAATCTCCTTTTCTCCATCACCAGCTTTCAATCACAACACAAGTGTAATGTGACTTTAGGAATTCTGTTTAATACCTTGGTGCTTCCACGGGCAATGATGAAAAGCTTCTCTGCAAAGTCAATAGGTCTCCTGAGAAGCAATTCTAGTGCCACAAGACCTTTTTAATTGCTTTTCTTTGGCTGACTTTAACTACTGCTGTGGGCATTTGTCCTCACCGTGGCAGTTTGGCCTTCATTGCCCTTTGGGCAGACACAGCTATTTCAGCAGAGAGCAAGTGTATATACATATATATGTGTGTGTGTATACATGTTTATGTGTGTAAATATATATATATATATATATATATATATATATATATATGCAAGTGGCAATGTGAAAAAAATATAGAATAAATGTTTTACATAGACAATTAGAGAATCTCAGCATAACAATGCAGAGAAAGAGAAAGAGACAGTCTCTGTACAGGGCTTCTTGTTTCAAATCTCAGTACTGGACAAGAAATAAGGTGCTGTATGTTGTGCTTTTCATGGCTGACTTTGCATGCACTCAACTCATTCCTTTCAACAACCATTTAAATGTTACTGGATTTGCCTCAGTGCCATCTTCTTTGCCCTAACTCCTTCACTCCCTGTGCTTTCAATCACAGTGCCCTGCAGATCTACTACCCTTCAGTGCAAGACTTGTCTATGGAAACAGAAATACCTATGAGAGAGCTCCAAATAAGATCAGCTAAAGAAAACAGCAGTGTTCTTTACTACCGTGGTTAATGGTACTAATTAATTTTGTTTAAAGCTTAACTCTAAAAAATAACTTCAAAAAAATCCCTATTCTCTCCATTCTTTTTCAAAGAGTGTATATTAAAAATAGAACATTTTTTGGGTCAAATTTTCAGTGCCAAACTTTCAACCCCAGTGCTCCTGAGTAGTTTCATTTCCAGGTGCTAGGGAATTAGGATGCTTCTTCATTAAAGCTGTCTTAATGTTGACTGTTACTTTCTTTGGTGGAAGTACTCATTCTGCTGGTTAATCTGGCTAGAAAAAAAACCTATTTACCACACCCCCAAAACTGTGAGCAACTCACACCCACCAATAGCTCAAGTGGAGATAAAACACACCACTTTTATCCCTTGGTGTCAGGGAGAAAGGATTGGAGGGATGTCACGTCTCTCAGTAACCTAAAGCTTGCACAGGGACTTTGTTGTGATGACGATTTGAAAGCCTGGCTTGCTGGGCCGGGCTTGCTCTGTGCCCAGCACCTTTTGCCATTTATAATTAAGCCCCAAACTGCTTTCTGCTTTGATGATCTTCCTGCTGCTTTTTCCTTCCCCCACAACTCATTTCAGACGTTCACATTCAGTGAGATACAGGAATAGAAGGAGCTCAGCTTGCAGTCACCCTGCCTTAGGAAAGCTGAATACAAACAGGTTTCTGAGCTACAGTTTACACCAAAAATCAGAACACTGGAGACAATGTAGCCTGGTTTGCTGGAGCTGGCTGCAAAGATCATACCAGGTTCCTAATCTAACTCTGAAAAATAGCCTCCAGCTAATTCATGTCCCTTCCTATGCTGCCTGTGACCCAAACTACTCCTCCTTAGCTCAGTGGGTGACTGTCACTCTTTGTTCTCCACCAGAAGCCTCCTGATCTGGCTTTACCTAATATGACCTAATCTAGAGCAAACTGTAGCACTCCAGTGCCACACGTGCATGGGCCACTTCCAAATCAGTGTCTCAGTGCTCTTGGTTTTACTTTTTAATCATATTTTGAATTCCTCTCTTCCCTGTGAACCTCCTCAACCAACCCCCTGAATGAACCTGCTGTTTCTCTATCAATAGAATTCATTAATCTACTTTTTGTTTGGGTGGTTTTTTTGTTTGTTTATTTCTAGAGGGAGCCTTACTCTCTACCTTTATTGTGTAAAAAAGGGGTACAAGACAAGGAAAAAAGTAGCACCAGGACATGGTGTCAATCCAACAGAGTTACTGCTTCTGGGAAATCTTCTGTTCCTAAATTATTTTGAGTTGTTCAGTAAAGGGTTTCTTGCAAAAAGGTGGTGAAGAAATCCCCTTTTTGCCCCAAGGTTAGAACTTATTTTGTTAGACCAGATGACATGACAGCATGATTCTATCAGGACAAATCAAAGTTTACTGAGCAAATCTGTGTTCTATAACCTGATTTATTGGTGCCATCTGCCAACACCCATGAACAGATGCTCTGTAGGACCTCACTAGTGTGCAATACTGACTGGGAGAAACCCACTGCAAATGACTGAACTTTAAAACTTACTGAGTGTAGCAGGAGAGATAACAAACATAATGAAAAAATGTCTAGGAGAATGTATTCCAATGTTCATTTTTCAGTTCTGCTTCTCTGACAGAAGTACTTCAGAGCATCCTCATCTACATATGTGGGCATGAGAAGTAAAAATAAACCAAGAACTCACAATTTCACATGATTTTGCCCCAATCCTTTGTGATTATGTGCTTCAAAGAAAAGAGAGAATTTTGGTGTGAGCAGTTACAGTCACAGCTTATCCTAAATCAATGAATTCTTCATGACTGCAAGGAGTGTTTTTATGGTCGCATTCAAGCAGGTCAGGACTGCCATACTGCTAGCACTAATATCTTCTTTTTTTTTACTGGTTTTCCCCTACTCTGCAGCTATTTTCAAGCCCTGTGTACTCTGAGGGCATGCCAAGGCAGAAGCAAACGATTTGCAATTATTGCTACCGGCAACATTAATTTTGCATTCCCATCTCTTCAAAAACACAGGGGAACAAAAAGAGATAACGGGAAGACAAGCAACCTGTCGGGTGGAGATTGGAAACGTGCCTGGGATCCATGCAGGCACTGCAGAAGGTGAGGGAGAGCAGTCCCAGCTCCTGCAGCCCCAGGGAACACTTGGAGAGGTGCAGGAGCAGCCCAACCCCAGTGTCCTCATGGCCCTGCTCCTGCCTCCCACTGCCTCCTGCCAAAATAACCTCCACCTCTTAAGAGCTGCATTAAAATTAGAAGCTGAAGCAATGGGAGGGCACTTTGCCTTCTTGCCTAGAATCCCCTTTTCAATAGCCTGCTCTGTCCATATCTAGGGCATTACATGGAATTCATTCAAACATGATCAGGAGCGGGTTGTTGATGGGCACAGCCTACCCAATATCTGACAAGTTGTAAAATCAGGGAACAACAACTTTCAAGCCCTGTCACTCTTTCAAAGGCTAAATTTGGATCTGAAGCTGAAGAGCGGAAAAGCAGAAATCCTCCTTCCCCTATTGTGGCAATCCATTAAAATCACACACTTGTGGAAATTCTCCATGGAGAAACTATCACTGAACTATTAATAAAATCTTCCTGAACTATTAATATGATCTCTGGGAGCTTTAACCCACCTTGGGGACTAATTATGTAAGTGCACAGGCATGAAGATGCTGTTTTTATCCTCAGTTTACATGACCTTTTGGCTTAAACAGTTTTGTTTATGACTGATATCTTCCTGAATCTGGGAGCAATTATTTTTTTCCAAGGTGAATTATATTTGGATTTGCAGTAAACTGGCAATATGGTTGAGATAGAAGTTCGTTTGGGTGTGTGTTGGTTTTCTGATTAGAAAGGGTAAAGGTTATGGAAGCATTTAAAAAATACTTATTTCTCAAAATTCGGATGTTCTGCAACCTAGAAATATGCTATAATACAGATTTGGGGCTCAGGTCTTTGGTCTATGATGTCAATTCATGTAGTTTGAAAGGAATGACCTTGAGCATCAGGTTGGATTCATTCCTGTTTTTCATATTCCAGAGATGGCTTTGTGTTCCTGGCACGTTTTGGTGTGAGGAGATGCTGGAAAATCATGTTGATTTTTTTCCAAACAACACCCCAGCAAAAGGTTTCTGACGCATACTCATGCCAAAAGAGATAGATGTTTTCATGGCAAGAACAGGCAGAAAGAAAGAACAATTGTCTCTAATCAACCTCATGGCTTCCAAGCACCCCTCTTGAGCAATTTAATGGAATATTGTATATCAAAGGTTTTCAGTTCCAGACTCAGTTAAAAATTTTTGCACAGGAAGTCTGAGCTGAGACGAGAAACCGTGATCCACATCACAGTTTGCCCTGACCTGCAAGCTTGGAGACACTTCTTTTATCTGAAATGAAAGATGTATTGAAGCCTACATGGATTTGGGGGGCCTGTGGTACCTCCACTGTGTTCATCACCTTCTCTTTAAGCATGCTAAAGAGGAGAATAATTGAAAAGAGCAAAAAACCCCCAAATATATCAAGCAAAACAGAGACAAATCAGGCAAAAGAATAGGTCCATCAACGGCCCCAGTTTCATTAAATCAACTCAGACTCTGTGTTTAGATGATTTTTTCTCTCTCAGTTTGCCTATACTGCTCTGAGAAGGTTCCACTGCAGCATTTTTAGGTTATTTTAGATCAATTTAAGTCCCAGTGAAGAAGGTCTGGTCTGACTGTGGAGTGAACCAGCTGTCCAAGAAGATATTTGGAGTTCTTCAACTGAAGTGTGTATTGGATGAGTGTACAGTGAGGTAGATTGAGAACTGGCTCAAAGGCAGATCCCAGAGGGCCATAATTAGCATCACAGGGTCAAGTTGGAATCCTGTCACTAGTGGTGTCTCACAAGGTTCAGTTTAACTTATCCATCAATGATTTGAATGGAGGGGCAGATTCCTCCTCAGCAAGTGCAGCAGTAAAAACTGATGCATGGAAGGTTCCACCTAAACATGAGGAAGAACTTTTTTACTGTGCTCCACTGTGAGCACTGGGACAGATTGCCCAGAGAGGCTGTGGAGTCTCCCTCACTGGAGATACTCAAAAACTGTCTGGACACAATCCTGTGCCGTGTGCTGTGGGATGACCCTACTTGAGCAGGGAGCTCGGACTTGATGACTGTTGCCCCTTCCAGCCTGGTCCATTCTGTGATTCTGTGAGTCCCTGCTATTGCTAAGAAGCAGGTTAGCTTGACTAGGGCTGGATTGGATGCATTTATTTACTCTGCAATTTCATTGCTGAGCAACGTGCTAACATGCCTTGTTTTCAGAGGAGAAGACAGTAGTGCCCCCAAAAAATTAGACCGATGATGTGTACTATATTTCATTCATAACAGTGGAATAAAACCCAAGTATATCCTCAGGACTGGATATTTTTGATGAGGAATCAGGTTAAGAAAAGGCTCCACGATCCCAGAGTCCATTGCACAGTAGACTCCAAAAAATGTACCTCATTATAAAATACATCTTCCCAAGGAATCACAAGTCACGAGAAATCAAAAGAGAATTCCTGAAAGCAAAAGCTCTCCAGCAGAAAATCAATTTCAGCTACTTTCACCTTGCCCCAGGGAAAGCAGCAGAGACACTAAGTGGGGTGTGGGAAATGTCTTATACCTCTTCCTGGGGCTGCACAAGGCAGACCTCCAGACAGGAGTTTTCTTTCCAAGGCAGCTCTGCTCTAATTAGGGACTTCTACAAAATTAGTATGTTGCAGTTCCAAACAGTGTCTGGATGATTCCCATATCAAATTTCTCTTTCTTTTTCCATTTTTTTTTTTTTAATGTCTTTGTCCTTGTTCTAATTGACAGCCTTACAAATGCAGGTGGACTGAGGGATGAAAGTCACATTGAACTTAATGTGCTTAATAGGGCAAGGAATAAAATTTAGCAGAAAGTTACACACACAAAAAAATGTTCTTTGGTTGTTGGGTCTTTTTCTGACTGTCATGTTTCCTTTTCAAGGGTCTTTGTGCACTTTTGGGTGTACTTTCAAAACTGAAAGAAAGCAATTGCCTTTAAATAAAATTGTTATATTAAGGACTTTCCTAAAACACAGGTATGTGAGATGGAATCTGGTTTATAGACTCAACAATCTATGTTGAATGGACATAAAATTAATTTTCTGTACAGGAAAGTGCATCCTGTTTCTTTTTTTCTAGAGGCAGACTGCCAGCTTAAACCTCTGCGTGGTTCCTACAATTCTCAGTATTTGGGCTTTTCTGGGTAGTGTCAAAGCTGGTCAACATGTTCTAAAAATACATGTTCCCCCTTGAAAATGAAGACTGACTGAGTTTTCTCACTAAAAATTATGATTAATATAATTTGTGCATTCCAGCAAGAAGGCAAAACAATTTTTCTTTTCCAGGTCAGTATAAATCTCTGTGTCTCAAAGTTATTCCCCTGCTTCCAATCTTTCATTTCTTTACTGTCCTGTGCTTCAGACTCAAATTGGATTTTCTACACTGACATTAGCTGCTACACTGCAGCCTGAGCACAACCGTGGAAATTTACTCTCAAAGGGCAAAGGTGTCCAAAACTTCTCCCTTATAGATACAGCTTGTGGGATGGCAGCCAGCTTGACAAGTATGGAATTAAAAATAAATAAATAAATAAATAAATAAATAAATAAATAAATAAATAAATAAATGGAAATATGGAACATTCCAGTTTTTCTTAGGGTTTGTGGGTGTTTTTTTGTTTGTTTGTTTGTTTTGGGGTTTATTTTTGGTTTTGGGGTGGTTTTTTTGTGGGTTTGTTGTTGTTGTTGTTGTTGTTTTTTGGGGTTTTTTTGAATAATCTGTGAGAAGCTCCAAATCTTAAAATCTTCATTCCCATGTGTGAGGAAAGCAACTGAATTTGTGAATTTTGCATGAGATGGGCATTTTATGGCTCTGGTCTGCTATAAAACACAATTTTAGGTTATCATATGGTAGAAAATCACTTTGGGCTTCACACTTCTGTCAGTCCATGTGTTTTTCTAAGTGGGCTCAGACTGTCTGGAGCAATTTCTCAGCAGTCAGTTGAAGTCACTGCAACATGCAGCACTGCAGTACGTTATCTCAGTCAAATCCTAAAATCTCGTGAAAAGCAGTGGAAATACACTCTTCTTTATTGAAAATGAACACCCCAACAGGACATATGCCATCCTTAAAGAGAATTACAGAATCATAGAATCACTGAACAGAATCATAGAATGGTCAAGATTGCACTGGTTGACTTAAAAGTCATCTAGTTCCAATCCCTCTGCTGTGGGCAGGAATGCCATTCACTAAATCAGTTTACTCAGGACAACATTAAACCTGGCCTTGGCCACTTTCAGGGATGGGGCATCCATAACTTCTCTGTTGCAGTACCTCAGCACCATCTAAGAAAAGAATTTCTTCCTAACATCTAATCTGAACCAGCCTTCTTTCAGTTTAGAACCTTGTCCCATGGCTATCTGCCCTCTCTCTCCTTTTTATAAGCCTCCTTAGGGTACTGGAAGGCTACAAGGAGGTCTCCCTGGAGCTTTCCCTTCCCCAGGCTGAACAACCCCTCCTCTCTCAGCCTGTTCTTGGAGGAAAGGTGCTCTATTCTTCTGATCATTTTTTTGACCCTCCTCTGGACCCACCCTAACTGGTTCACATCTTTCTTGGGCTAAGGACCCCAGACCAGGTGGAGTCTCAAAAGCTCAAATCATCATTTACTGGAATTTAAAATGGGATCACCTGTGACGTTACATTGCTTGTCCTCCTGTGTGCTGGCCTGATTACCCAATAGTCCTTCACAGTATATCCAACATGCAGATTTGTAATGATTTAAGGTCAGCTGAGCTGTCTGAGGTGCAAGTGGCTTGTTCCACTCTATAGCAAAAGAAAAAGATATCACTTAATGCCTGTGGCTGCTCACAAACATTACCCTAGTATGGTTTTAGATGACTGTCAGGGCAATCCACGGCTAAAGAGTGTGAAGAGTCCTGATGATCTGCCCTGGGTTGCAGGAGGTGGTGTATGCATACGTATTGCTAAATCTAGGGGGAAAATTGACCTTGAAGCAGCACAGAAGCTCTGCAGAGCAGGTGTATAAGTGGATTTTTTCATATCAGCTCACAAATCCACCTCATATTCTCACCAGCTGTGCTCAATCTCTGATGCTCGGGAGAAAGGCGAGAGAAAGCCCCAGGACACCCTGTGCTAATTGTGGGGGGAAGGAACCTGCCCGGGTCCCAGAGCTAAAGCCCTGAAGGAAGAGACCTGATTATACTCTGCTTTTCACGCTGAGCTGTAGGGGTTAGCAGCACACACAGGATGAGGACGGCTTCATCAGGATCTCCCTTCACAGCGGCGACACAGGTTCCTCTCCTCCCCTTGGAAGCCTATTTGCACACAGGAGCAGCGGTCGTCCCATTATTTATGCCACGCGAAAAAAAAAAAAAAAAAAACAACCAAAAAAACCTCCACCAACCCCCTAGGCTCTTCCTTGACTGACATTCTTTAGATAAAATCGTAGGTACAAAATACCCTTCACAAGGTGCAATAACCTTTAAAGCCACGCCAGCCACCACCTCCTCTTCTGTTTTCTGGCGGAGCAGGGCAGGATGCTGTCGGCAGCGGGACGCTGCCTGCATGTTAATGCCCGCGGGGTGTGCGGAGCCCGGCAGCGGCGGCCAGCGCGGCTCCGGCAGTTTCCATGGTGCTGTCATGGTGCGCTCTCCCCACACCTCCGCTTATCAGCGTTTCCCACCCATCCTCCTCCCTCCAACGCGCTGCTTGCTCACCCCGAAAGGTCAGCCATTGTAATGATGATTTTCGCGGGGGGAGGCAGGAGGCCGAAGGGTGAAAAGGTGAGCGCTGAGCAGCGATGTGCGTGGGAACGGGGGGCTTGCCTTGCGCTGCACAATGAGGAATTAGAGGGCTTCCCCTGGAGGGAGCGGTGCTCATCAACCCCCTCTCACTTCCCAGGCCGGCCGAGTCAGATGCCCTGACGGAGTTAAAACATGTTCATGAGAAGTGGCTGGAGACCCGACTTTAAATCCTCAGCATCTCATCGGCAATTGACGTGTCAGTGTGTAGAGGGGCGAAGGCACTGCCTCTGTCCACAGAGGAAACTGATACAAACGCTTACGGGCATCTTTTTTGTTTTTCCATTTCCCTCCTGCCCCCTCCCAGCAAGCCCAGCTCTCGTTTGCAGATGGAAAGAGACAGATTTTTCCTCCGACTTTCATCCTATTGACTGCCGGAGTAAAGCATCTCTTAACTGCCTTCTTTTCTTTTTTTCTATAGGACAGCTTTCCTGCACGTTTTGGAGGAGTCCATTTTGTCAATCAGCCCTGGTACATCCATGCCCTGTACACGCTAATCAAACCGTTCCTCAAAGACAAGACAAGGAAAAGGGTAATTAGATGGGGGTGGAGAGGGACCTGCAGACCTGGATTTTCCAAGTAGCTGCCTTGTTTTCTTTTCTAGTTTTTCTCTCTGCGTTTTCCATATGGTATAAGAGAATCACTGCTGATATTAAAAATCAGAGTTTGCAATAAGTTGAATCAGTAACTCAGCCAAGGACCAGAAATCTGTTATCACTAACAAGGCATGGATACATTTTACTGGGACAGGCTCAGGATAGAGAGAATTGGCAGTGTGGAGGAATTATCAGGCATGGCTGAAGCTACTTGTAGTAGAGGGAAACTTCAGCTCAACACTTTTTGTGGGAGTAAAAATTCCTATTTAATTTCTTCAGCAGGGTGACTTTTCACATGATGGTAACCCACTTGCTTCCACAAAAAGTACCCATGCCTGAAGGCTGTTTGCTCACACTGCAGAAGAGGCAGATCTTCTCCACTGAAACCCAAGTGAATTGGTGGTTCTGCAGTCATCCTAGCCATTTGTTCTTTGCAGTCTGTCAAACAACAGCTGAATAATCCCTCAGGAGACCCCAGAGCCCACCCTGAGCTGGGTCTGATTGGGCAGGACAAGGGTAGGACCCACATGAAAAGAAAGAGGCATTAGAGAAGCAAGTGTTGCTGAAGCAGCGCCAAGTGGTGACACAGGCTGATACAGCCCTGAAAATGTCTGTCCGGGGGTGCAGGGCTGGTGGCCCTCTCAGATGCTGATCTGCTCTTCATGCCTGCTTTCAGTAAGCTCCACTGTCATCCTTTTCTTCTCACTGCTCTTTGAGTAAGCCTCTATCCTCTTACAGTAGCAATAATCAGTCATAATTCCTGATTTCTGCTTCTCCTGATCTGGTACTTAAGAAACTGAAATTGTCATGTGTCAAAAGCAAGCAAATCGGAGTTTTCAGAAGTGTTTGTAGTGCCAGCCTAATTCTTCGGCTGCCCACCCCAAAGTTAATCTCCCCTCTTCGGCCAACTGAATCAGCCCTGAGAGCTTTCGAAATCCCCACCAGAAACTGCAGTGTCAACTAATGACACTCCACACCTCATTAGTGCTGCTGTTATTGTACTTAAGGGAGTAAGGAGTCGATGATGACTTTGAACTTTCTTTTTCATTTGTTAAAGATCTTTCTTCATGGTAACAACCTGAACAGCCTTCACCAGCTAATACACCCTGAATGCCTGCCCTCTGAATTTGGGGGCACTCTGCCTCCCTACGACATGGGGACGTGGGCTCGAACGCTGCTGGGTCCCGACTACAGCGACGAGAACGAGTACACCCACACCTCCTACAACGCCATGCACGTCAAGCACGCGTCCTCCAACCTCGAGAGGGAGGCCTCGCCCAAACCCATGAAAAGGTTAGTACCGCCTTCCAAATCAGCTCTTGGCTCTCTGGACAGGTTCGGCATCAATCTCACAGGAAGGGCTCGAGGAGAGGCTGCAATTTGGCAAAAGTGGATGGTAAAGGAGCATTTCACTCTGGGCTGTGCTCGTGGTGTGGTGGGAGAAGGGAAGCCTCTCTGTGGAACCGTAATTACTTGTCTGATTACTGTGCATGCAAATGAGGGGGGATTGATTAATGAGCCCCTGCACGGAGCATTACAGAAAGCACATCAGAGTGAGATGCTGTCCTGTATCCAGCATATCCAGCGGCACCAATTCAGCGCACCACTATCCCTTGCCGCTGCTCTGCTGCTGCTGCTGACCCCGTTGTTATCGATGAGGGATTTACCTCCTTGAAAAAGCAGCTTTTGTACGATGAACACCACTGCCCTCTAAAGGGAAAAGGGATTGTTCTTCTCCCTCTGCTTCTGCTCCCACTTGCTCTGCAAAGCCCTGCAAAGGCAGTTTCAGAGCTGCTCTTTTAAACGCTCTGATTTTAGTTCTAGTGGTTGTGCATTCCGCCCTGAATGCTCCAAATGGCACCTCTGGCGGGTGTTACCCTCAGCAGTTCGGTCTGATCGCAGGGATGGGGTCAGGAAGTCGGATACCTGGCACAGAGCTGTGGATGGAAGGGCTGAGCCAACACCAGGTGCAGTGAGCGATGGCCGTGCAGGCTCCCCTGTGTGAGTGTCACACCTGCACTGGCCTCACCCTTGGCATCCCGCTCCATGGAACTGCTTTTCCATGCAGATCACAGTGGTGCTCTCCTCGCTGCTGCCACTGGATGAGCGCGGTGCTCGCAGGCCCGGCGTCACTCTCCGTGACAGGCAGCGGCCATCATTCTGTCCCAGCAAAATCAAAGCTGACAACACAGACAAGCCATAATGTCATGCAATTAATTACGAAAGTCTTTCATCTTCAGAGGAAAAAGAGATGCATTCTCTATTCACAGCTCCCTTGCAGGTCAGAGGGATGCCACGCAGCTGTGTGTGCAAAGTGAGGCCTCGTGCTGGAAGCACTAACACTTGTGACTGACTTCAAGAGCTCACAGGGCACAAGATTTTCAGGCTGTGAGCTGCAGCCTTGTACTGAAGAGGGGTGGCCACCTGCATTGTCAGCAGTTCTCACTACTGACCACCAGCCAAGGCTGGGAGCCACCATGAGTTTACAAAGCCCGCCCCAGAGAGTTGAGTTTAAACCAATTTATTTTTTAATAAATATCGTCAGTGAAACACACTGAATCATTTTAGAAAAATACTAAGTATTTCACTATTAATAAAATATATCTCCATTTATGTAGCTTTATAGAAAGAAATCTGGAGTTTTTTAAAGCTCCAAATATCTTGAGAACTGTTCACAGGTAAATCTTTGCTGAGGATCTGATTCTTGGCTGCAAAGAAGGGATGGTCTTATTGTGCCCTCAGGGGAGAACCTCAGCTTGAAAATTAGTTCAGTGCCAGAAAACCCTGCCTTGAGGCAAAGCCTTCTTTTATAATCTGTTCACTAACAATAAAGTGCACTAATACAAATACAGGGAGGGGATGAATCTAATTTGTCATGTTGCCTCTGGGCAGACTAGATCTAACTTTTAGCCTAATTTCGTTACTTGGTGGTTAAGTCAACCATCTGATCTTGCACCTCGTGGTCATTGCTTGCTGTTAAAGGTGAAAAGTTCACAGCTTCAACCATTTTCTCCTGTGAGTATTTGCTTTGATTCTTCTCCTGAAACTATAGTTTGGCCCAAGCACAGGTAAAATCTATGTTTAGAAAGCACAATTGTGTGCTTTATTAGATTTTTTTGACCAGATATATATCTAAGGCATCTTAAAAGGTCTCCAGACTTCTACCAGCATTACCTGTCTTTATAAATCTCCCCTCCTTGCCTCTTTAGGTTCATATATCTCTAACACAATGAGAAACTCAAGCTGTGACTGAGCTGTTCCTGGATACTCCAGAGAGGTTTGCACTAGGCATAGGTGATCTTCTAACATTATTCTTCATCTTAAATACAGCTCCTTCACAATTGTTCTACCATTTCTTTCCCTTATAAAAACAATTTCTAGTTTTATTGAAAATCTTTACTCTGCTCTTCCTTTCATGGCATACACTCTTAGATGACATATTCATTTTGTGTTTCTCTGATTAAATGATTGGTTTAACAAAAAATGAAGGTCAAGGTCACTGACTTTTTCTTTAGCAGTCATGTTCCACTGAAAGGGGCAAATATGCAAAGACTGAGCCTTCCTGAGTTCCTGCAATTTAAGGCCAAAAAGCCTGAACAATTATAGGAGCTTTCCTCTCTGACTTCCCAGATATGACTGCAGGTTCACCTGCCCAGTAACCAGCTGCATGAGAGTTGGATTTACCCGGGAGGCCGAAATTACAGTGGTTGTTCCCCTGGTGGCACTGTCCTGCTGCATGGCAAGGTGCAGAGCTACAGCCCCTCTGGCTCTGTGCCCGCTTGCTGTAAAGCCACACAAGCCCATCCTTGCTAAAGCTGCCACAGGACCAGCAGAGTGTTAAAACATCTGCAATCTCTGAGCTCAGTGCTGCTATAACAGCTGAGGCTCGTGCACTGTGACCACAGAAAAGTGTTCCTGTGAAATGAAATGCCACCATCCTCTACACCTGGAGAGAAGCTCTCACCCTTGGCACCTACTCCAAAAATAGTGCCTTGCAATTTTAGTAGCAGAGAGGCTGAGATATCAAGATATGAATTATAGATCTGGAAGAAAAGTCCCAGGAAATGGAATCAGGGAATAACTGACCAAAATACTGCTGCAGCCACCTAATCTGAACTAGCAAATGAATGCAGAGGGGGAGGGGGAGGCCATCTTCAAGATGTTCCTGAGACCAAATTGAGAACTAAAATAAATCTCCAAATGCAGACCAGGAAAAAATGAGGCACCAAGCAGCAGGGAGAGGGGCTGAAGCTGGAGGAGGTACCTGCCTGTAGGTTGGCTTTAGGGCTGACAGCAATGCTTTGGCTCCTGTCCCCACGGCAGCTGCATGTAAATTGAAACAAGTTCACACGAGAATTGTGGGGAGGATGAGGAAAGCAGAGAGCATATTCTTCTGGCAAGAAGCTATAGAAGTTTGTTTAGCTTCAAGAGAGCGAAGGTTGAAGTGGATTTGAAGGGAATAAAATCTGGGGAGAGAGAACGGGTATTTGAGAAAAAGACCAATTTAGGTATTAGGCATGAGATCAAATGGGTATAAGTTGATCAAGGTATACCTTGGCTGCAAATCAGAGTTGGTTTGCTAGTCAGCAGAAGCCAGAAACCGCGTGTTAGTACAACAGTCTAACTGATACAGGAGTGAAAGACTAATGTGCAGGGGCTACAGGAGATTAAACTCGCATAGCAAAGTCTCATTAGATTCCAATTTCTGCTCCATTTAACAGCAATGGAACCAGAACATTATTTTCTTCCCAGTCACAGACAGGAGTGGTTTTTCCTGTGGCTTGAACTTGCACAAGGTTTGTTCTTGAGAAAGAGTCCTTGTAGACTTCAGAGAATGGAGGTGTTGTAGATGGGGAAAGGATTGAAAATCCTCTTAGACAAAGGCTGCCACTGACTCTAGTCAGTGACATGACCTTGAAAATTTTGATACTTGACAAGTGTCTATAATGTGGAAAATCTTTAATCAAAACCATTGCAATTTTTCCACTGGTGGCCACATGAAGTCCCACTGGAGCAAAATCAAAATAGTGGGAATGGCACTCCCATCTGAGGTATTATCTAGGATCCCAAGTACTGTATGAACAGATGGGATACAAAGCAAAACAGCTGATGATTCCACATAATGAGTCTTAATGACCTGGGGGGAGGGGAGAGGGAAGCATCAATAATAAAAATCCATTCAGAATGTATGTTTATTGAGGTTTAACTCAGTGAAGTCTGAAATGGGAGAGGCAGTAAACATGCAAACCAGCATTAATCACGCAAACTTAGTTTAATCTGCGAGCCTGGCTGCATCCATTAGACAGTCCTGGGAGCAGCAATGGCAACAGGCCCTCTGCTTTTCTTGGGCCACCTCTTCTGAAGGGTCCGCATCCATCCAGGAATCCTGTCACTTGAGAGCTTTGGGATTTCAGAGCAATGTAAATGGTGCAAAAATTTGGAGTGTAGGGATTTGGAGCATAGGGGAGAGTATCACCTCCCTTTCAGCTGTGGCCAAGTCTTCTCTGATCTCTGATGGTCAGAAAGGGACCCTTAGCCAACAGGGAGCTCCCACTAAAGCAAAGCATTTGCCTGAAGCATTCATGCTGGCTTTTGTTGATGAGGTGTTGTTTTTAGGAACAGCTGGAGGTTTTATCTGGGTGTGCAGTTTAACAAATAGTTATAGTGGATGGTTAAGCCTAGCAGTTAAAGAGTCAGAGACTGCTCTCAGCATATCACTGTGCTAATAGGGGACAAATTTTTAGCCCCATTCTCCCAACAGTAGGAGATCCACATTTGTAGCTATTTGGGTACCTAAAAGCAGTGGGTGAGCATCCTCAGGTGAAGGGATGGATTCAGTGACTGGGGAAGATGTGAAAGAGCTCTGTTCTTTGAAGTTTCCTTTGTTCTCCAGTGTCACCCTTGCCCTTACACTCGGGTCCAGCAGCAACAAGTAAGCTGCAGCAGCATGTCCCCTCTCTGTGACTCACTTTTCTTTACAAGAACTGCCCTCCTTCAACTGCATCTGGGTCACTTCTCTGCAAAGGCACCAAGCACAGCCTGGGAGCTGAATGTTCCTTCTCTGCCCTCCCAGGGATCAAAAGAGCACTAGCTTTTAACCTGCTGCCAGTGCAAACAGGTTTGAAAAGCTGCTGCAATTTAAAATTGCCTTGCAAAGAAAATTTTACCTAACAACTACATATATATTCTGGCTAAACAACGTGGGTTGTTTAGTCAAGCTTATTTAATCACAATTTAATTAATGATAACTTTATTCAAATTTGGAATTGAAAATTATTCTTAGGATAACATGGGTTGCAAGAGCATTACTAGCACCGAGTCAAGGTTACCAGAGACTCCGTAAATTGAGAGTTAGGGTAAAACTTTTAAAGTAGAGCCAAGCACAATAATTATGAACATGTACAACCTGTGCATTAAGACACCATTATGTTTTTCTGCTGGAAAATAAAAACGTAAAGAATCATAGAACTGTAGAATAATTTAGGTTGGAAAAGAACTTTAAGATCATCAAGTTCAATGTTAACCCAAGTCCACCACCAAACCTTGTTTCTAAGCACCACATCTACACACTTTTAAAATATCTCCAGGGAATGGTGTCTCCACTACTTCCCTGGGAAGCCTGTTCCAATGTTTATAATCCCTTCAGTAAAGATTTTTTTTCCTAATATCTAATTTAAACCTCTCCTGGCAAAACTTGGGGCTGTTTCCTAAAGGACTTGAGCACCCAAAGACTCAATGTCCTGGTTAGTGGTTTATTAAAAGCCCCCCATACTACGCGTTTTGAAAATGTCGTGGAAAAAGCCTGGTGGAATGCATTTCCCCATTGCCCCACCATGTGGATTTTTATGTCCCAGATTAGAGTGAAAGGATTTTAAAGTACAGATGAGGGTTTAGCCATTATTGCTTTCTGATGTGTGTGTTTTCAAAGGCCCTGATATTCAAATGAACTCACTGCTGAAAGTAATTGCTGTTTCTCAGAGATGGGATCCTGCTTCCAGAAAGAAGGATATTACAACTGGCCCACAGTAATGCCGACTGGAACAGATTTAGAACCAAAAGGGGCCGTTCATGGGGGTGACTTATGTAAGGTTTTTATTTATTCAGACTTGTTTCTCCATATGCCCAGCTGGCCTGTGCAAGGCAGACCTTTCTAGTTGTTATCCTTAGTGTGACCTTAATGTTCCTTCACCATATGTTTCTGCTTTTATGGGTCATGTTTTATGCCGGTTCACAGTCAGCACCAATTTACTGCAGAAGTAGTAAAATACCAGCAAATAAAAATCAGTATGAAAACGTGTGAACACTTCCCACTGCCCATGGATGGCACCTGGGTTGCTCTGCTTGTAGCTGGGGTGCCTTTCTACTTGTGCTGGGGGAAAAGGGAAAAACTTGTGATAAAATAGCTCCATAATACACAAGACCTACAACGCAAGGCTTACATTCACTATTTTATTGTAAATGATTTCAAACAAAGGAGAATTTCTGAATGCTTCTGCAGAAATGCTTCCCCCATACACAGATGATGAATGAGACATGTATTGGTAGTAAAACAAGTATCCCAGGGACATGCATATGTATGCATTCTCTAGTAATACAGAGTGTTAGCTGTTAAAGAATTTTGTGACTTTGAAACAGAATCCAGCAAATACATCAGAAAGAAGTGGAAAGCAACTGGTGGATCTGGCACATTGACAGGTCCCATGGAGGCCACAGGGGACATATTGCAGGATATCCTCAGGAACCCCTAGTGAGAGAAGCCAAGTGAGTTGCAAAGCCACAGCTGAACCAAGGACGGGAGGGATGGGTAGCTTGGTGCTGAGGATGCCCTGGGGCAAGGAGGAAATCAGCTGCTCTCTGGGGGCATTGACAGTGTGGGTTTCATTTCATCTGTTTGCAGCGCTCAATTCCCAGTGCATGGGTGCACAAACACAGTCTAGATGTGGGAATGGCAGAACCAGTGCTGTTCAGGCTGCCTAAAATATTGTGTTGTAAATTATATCTTCAACTGGCTATAAATTTGCCAAAAGTTTAGTAGTTTAGATTAGAGACATGACACTTAATAAAACAAATGGTTTTACACTGCTTATGCCTTTTGCTGTCCTGTGAAAAATCCGCCTACATCTGGCTGAGTTACAAGCCTTTGAAAGGGCAATTCACACATGCCCTGTAGAAACATATTTAATTTTAGCATTTAATGGCCTCATGGATTGCCTCACGCTTTAGCTGGGCCTCCTTGCATAAATAAACTTGGGTTGATGGTTCAATGCCCACAGTGTGCATCTCCTGCCTGGGCCATGGGGTGTAGAGGGCTTTAGTAATTACAACTTCTACTTGTAATCACAATTGTCCCTGCACTAGGCCAATCTGTGGCAAGACATGGAGCCAGGATTTGGAAGACTGACACCTTATGCTCTCAGGGCTTCATCCTCCCTGCTGCTGGCAGGAGAATTGGAGAGAAGAGGGTTTAGTGGTGAACCCATCTGGGGTACTGGAGACTTGGGTCACTGTGATGGGAGCCACAAGGCAGACTGAAGGATGAGGTAAACACAAAGGAGTTGGAAGCAGGTGGGCTAGGACACACACTTGGTGGGCAAGAAAATGTCTGATGGAGATCAGCTTCAGTCTGTTGGGTGCAACCCTCGAGAAGCAGATCCTGCTCTCCCTCTCACCCTGAGCCACTGGGTCAGCCTGGCAAGTAGCTCAAGCCAAATTTCACACAGATGGTGAGATTGTACATTGCTTATTTTTAACCTGTCAGGCTATAGACTTTGGGGTCTAATTTCCAGAAATACTCAACAGAATACAATATTCTGTTGCCCTTGCCTGCAACAGAAATCCATGGGACATGTGCTCTGGACACATGAGCCACCACTTAAGGCTGAGGGCTCTGCAAAATCAGGCTCTCAGCATTGGGCACCCCATTAGAGGAATACTTGTACCCCAATCTCACTGCATTTCAGCTCTCCACATGCAAAATGAAAACTTAAAGAAAATTGACTCTCACAGTCATGCCATGGCAGTAAATGATTTAGCATTTAAGAGGCACACAAGTACTGCATTGATAAATTCCATGGAAGAGTTCAGGAAGGAATTAGAAAAGGCTATCTTCAGAGCAGGCATGGACTAATATACAGCAAATGTGTCACAGAGCCATATATTGAATCACCACAAGAAAGCAACATGAAAAGTCACTTACTAGCACAGCATTGTGTATGCTGAGCACTGAGGGAGGAAAGAGCCCTCTGAGAAAGAACAGAGTGTGTTCCTGGGGCCAGGGTGCAATGCACGGGTCTCAACACCCACACCCCTGGCCAAGTGACTGCTGCTCCCACAACCTACATCTTGGCTTTTCACACGGTGGCGGTGCTTGACTTTCCACTCCAAACAGTACATCTCATGCTGTAGTGCTGTTCCTGAAGGACAGGAAACTTGATGTATGATAGAGAAGTAGAAAGGTTGATCCCCTTTGCTCTCAGTGCTTTGTCCTTGCTGTTACTGCCACACAGCAGAGAAGAGACTATGACTCAGTGGCAGATCTGGTTGAGATGTTGAGAACTGGAGTTGCTGGAATGGGAGTTAGAAAAGGCAGACTGAAAGATGAGGCTTTGGGAATGGGAATAAGCAGGAAAAGCAGCAGTGGTCATGACAAGTGTATGTGTGTTCATGTGTGAATATTCGTAAAGTGGAAGAAGAAATTTTTTTCATTACCTGGCCTGAAATTCTTTTTTTAGATATCAAATTCTGCACATTTCATAACAGCTCTGCTGAATCTGATGTAAATTGGTGTTTGCTGTTGCAGTGTTGTCTTTGTTTGATCCTGTGACTAGGCTTACCATGTGATAGGCGACATACTGGATTCCAGAGAACTAAGAGTCTTCCAGGAACTCCTATCTGAAGCAGGTGCTCCTATTCCTTCTATGAGAAAAAAAAAAAAAAAAAAAAAAAAAAAAAAAAAAAAAAAAAGTGGAGCACTCAGTCTATAGCAGAGGAAGGAAATGGACAGGAAAAGCTTCCATCCATGCCTTTCCCCTGCCCTGGACTGAGGCAAGATCTTGACACAGGAGCTCAGAACACTTAGGAGCAGGAGATATCAGGCAAATCCACACTGATGAAAAAGGACTGAGATGGGCACCCTAATTCCAAGGCTGACGGCACAGACCAACTCCTGTCTGCATTTCCCAGGGATAGGCCCTGCCAGAGGACTCTGGCTGCATTTTCCCTACATATGATCTGGTTCTATCTGGGTCTCAGTGGTCTGAAGGCATGAGACTGTATGTGCTGTATCACATACTTAAGCATTTCTGTGTGTTTATACAATTCAGAGTGTCTGCAATAAGCTGAGAACTTGTCAGAGCCCATCAGAAACCTGTTTTTACAGCAAGTGCCAAAGAATACACACTGCATCATTGGAGAGTGGTGTGGGTTAAGGGACGGATCAGGCCTGGGTGCTCAGACAGCCAGGACATGGTTAGAGTCATATGTGGTGCAGTGTCATCCCCATCCCTGTGTGTGCACACCCTGCACTGAGCTGTGCTCAGGGTTTGTGGTGGAGAGAAGCAGCTGTGGCCAGCTTCAGGAACAAAGGGGCATGGCGAGAACTGGCAGGCACAGGGAAGATGTGAAGTCTTGTGCTGGGGTTCACTCTGCAGCAGTTGCCTCTTTAGTGAGGCTACTACTCTGAGGTCTCTCACTAGGGTGTGCTCCCCTCTACAGTCTGATGGAGGGAGAAAGGCAGAGAAAAAAATGTCCCTCGGACCTTGTCAGCACAGACATTCACGAGTGTGATTTAAACAACATGCTTACAATGTTCTGTAAAGGGAATGAATAACTGGGAGGTGAACAGCCCTAAGAAACTGGTGAAATCTGAATAGAATTTAAGGGAAATGAGTGGATGGGTGGTGAGAGGTAGAAAACAGAGTCACACAGTGTGATCTGCAGCGTGTCACTCTGTCTGAGAGCTTGAAGCCTACTGAATTTAAGGAAGAAAACATTCCACCCTCCTCTTTCCTTCAGAAACCCCCTGAAAGGAAGCCCAGCACAAAGACATCCTCACTCCTGTGGGCTGCAGCACATCAGCAGTCCTGTGAAGAAGAGCATAAAATGAGGGATCAGAGAACTGGAAGGTGTCTCTTAGGACAAACATGCTGTAATACACTGGCACTTACTGTTAGTTCAGCCCAGGATTTTGTATTGTATTTTTTATAGGAAGTAAAACTGATACCAAGAAACAGTTCCTGTGAGCTGACTGCAGCTAAACTCTGAGAAGAACCTTCTGAAAACAGCACAGCTAGGAGGTCTTCATCCAGTCTTCTTACATGGTTTTTGACTGAATTGGAGAGAGTTGCATAAAAGTGGCCACACACATAAAGCCATCTGTTCCCTCAGACACTGATGTACATACCTATGCAGTGCTGTCATTTGAAATATATGGCCAGCCTGCTGGAGAAACAGCTGGGTATTGTTGATTTTCCAGACTTCCAAATATTCTTGCTGAACAGTAAAACAACCATGGGGGGTTGATTGACGCTTTAAATGGACCACACTCAAATGGTACCTAGGGTTCAGAAGTGAGACTGAGAATTCATTTTTCTTTCTATTTTCATTTTGTTCTCCCAAGCAAGGTTACCTAGCCTTGGAATCTAGATTAGTAAAATCTGTGGGCATTGACTTTTCTTTTAATTACTTCAGATTTAGCTCCTAGTCCTCTGTGATCATGTACCCTCACAGGAGCTAAGTCTCCCACAGGATCATGTTAAAGAAAGACAGGCACAGTGTCTGCCAGCTGAGGGTAGTGACCCTATCTGTGTGATACAAACAATTGTCTACTTGTGTTAAAATGTAAGCCAGTCAGATCCTCCACAGCCTCCAGAGTAACCATCTTTCAAACTGGTTACTGAGAATTTTTAGCTGAGATAGGAAGGAAACCAGAAGGATTTGAATTCAATATATTCATTTATAATTCCAGAGTTGCAGAACACACAGGACAAGTGTAACATTTCTGGTGACTACTGAAGGTAATAAAGTGAAGGTGAATATGGAAGGTGTGAGGCAGTTGTGGCTATGATATATAGGAAACATTGCATCATAAGTCATGAAATCTGTTCTCCCTGGTTTTAACAGATGAGAACTCATCAGAGCAGGGACTTGAATGTATCTAACCTATGAATCATATGTTTATACCATATGTTTAGAACAAGTCAGATGAATAGCACCCTGAGAATGCTTATTTCTCTGCCATTTATAGCACAGAGTGACCATAGATATCTGATGATGAGATGAATCAAAACACATGTGACTAAAATGTATTGACAGGAGAAGGCCAATGCAATTTCTTTTTCCTGCTTAGATGATTAGTTCATGTCTAGCTCAGGTCAAAATGACTTGGACATTTCTTGAACACTACAAAGTAGCTGCATTCATCCTGCAAAGTATAATTAAATGGTTTTAGGCAGTATGATGGCCTCCTGGCCTCCATCTGTTACTCCAGAAGGACATGAGTCCTCTACAAGTCTTTTATAAAACTGAGAGCCATAACCTTCAGTTATCTAATCAGTTGTTTTGGATACCCTAGGGTGCCTTAAATGGCCCTAGATACCTATGTTTAGCAGCTGAATGTCATCCACACTGTGAAGGCTGACACCCCAAAGGCATAATTGAAAAAAAGAAAATAGTTGCCCTGTCAGGATACAGAAAGATGAATTTGGATGGTTCAGAAAAGATGGTATTTCTGTGGGCACAGAATCACAAAAAGGTTGAGAAAAAACTTCTGGAGATCCACCCAAGCCCCTGCTCAGTGCAGGGTCAGCCAGAGCAGGTTGTCCAGGATTGTGTCCATCTGGATGTTGAATATCTCTAAGTACAAAGACTCTGCAACCTCTCTGAGCAATTTGTTTCAGTGTTTAAACATTCCCCAGTTAAAAAAAAAAAAAAAAAAAAAAGGTTCCTGTATTTCCATCTGTGTCTGTTGCCTCTTCTGTCACTGAGTATCACTGAAATTATTCTTTTGTGTTCTACTGCTCCACCCCATCAGATATTTGAACATATTGATATGGAAAGACAGCAACACAGAAATGCTTTTGTCTGGTGCCATGTACAACTTCTGCTGGCCATGGGATACCACTGGAACAGTATCCACTGCATTGACAGGGCCAAAGCTTAAACCCTGCTTGCCAAACAAGGGAAGTTTTGTACTGCCCATTTACCATTTTAAATCAAAATGGCTTAAATTGTTGTGCAAGAGGGCACTTTGAATGCAAAGACGGTTGGAATTTACAAAGACTCATCAAGGCAAAGATACTTTGGTGTCTTATTGCAATTTATTTTTCAATAAGAGGTTAAGGTGCAATTAGATATACACACACCTTTTCAAAAACCATGAGCAGATTGTCTTAAAATTTTGAAATGTGGTTGTGAAATCCTCTCAATAATATGTTAATGCAGCTAAAACAGGTAGCAATACTTTCAAAATAAAAATTAGTCTTAGTCCTAGGCTCAGTGCTAGAGCATACAAACCCCCCTAAATAGTGTGTAAACTTGCACATATCTAGAATGTGACTGCTTTCCTTGAACTAACCATGTGTGCTAGACACACAAAAGCCATATGAAATCGAGGGTAGGGTGCTTCTTCCAAATAGTATTTGCCTTATATTAATTTCTGCAGCCAAAAAATACAGGGGATGTCAGTGCCCAGAGCTGAAGGACCATGACTCTGAGAATGATCAACTAACTCCCAGCTGACCCTGAACTTGTGCAGGATCTGCTGCTCCAGCCGGATCCCTGCTAATCTATGGGCCTAATGAGATTCATCTGAGAACTCTCAAAGAGTTATCTTGTTTCACTGCAACGCCTCTCTAGATGATTTTTGAGTGATCTTGGTGATCTGGAGAAGTCCCAGCTGACTGAAAGCTGGCAAATGTCCCCATTTTCAAGGAGAGCAAGAAGAAGGACCCTGGAAACTACAGGCCTGTCAGTCTCCCTTCAGTGCCCGGTAGAATCATGGAAAAAATTATTCTGGGAGGTACTGAAAAACACTTGGAGGATAATGCAGTCATTGGTCACATTCAGCATGGTGATGAGGAGGAGGTGTTGCTTGTCAAACCAGATTTCCTTCTGCCACAGATCAACCCACCTAGCTGATCTAGGAAAGCCTGCTAATGAAATCTTTTTGGAATTCAGCAGAGCTTCTGATATTGTCTATCACAGTATCCTTCTTGACAAAATATCCAACACTCAGCTGGATGAACGAACACACCATGTGATGGGTGAGCAACTGGCTCACAGGTCAGGCACAAAGGGTTACAGTGAATGGGGTGATATCAGACTGGTGACCTGTCACTTGTGGGGGTCCACAGGGCTCCATCCTCAGCCCTGTGCTCTTCAACAGCTTCAATAACAATGTGGATGCAGGACTTGAAGGAATACTTACAACAATAAATAGCAGGAGCTGTTGACTCCCTCGAAGGCAGGGAGTCAACTTATGGAGTTTAACAAGGATTCTGTGCTTGGGATGGATTAACTCTGGTTGTGTGAAGAGCGTGGGGAACAAGAGCTTGGAGACAAGTGCTGTGGAAAGGGCCCTGGGGATCGTGGTGGATGGCAAGCTGAACATGAGTCAGCAGTGCCCTGGCAGTCAGGAGGGTCAACCATGTCCTGGGGGGCATCAGGGACAGCATGGCCAGCTGGGTAAGGGAGGTCATTGTCCCACTCTGCTCTGCACTGCACTGGGGCAGCCTCACCTCGAGTCCTGGGTGCAGCTTTGGGTGTCACAATATAAGGCTATTAAGCTATTAATGTGTCCAAAGGAGGAATGAGGATGATGAAGGGACAGGGAAGGAAGCCACAAGACGACCAGCTGAGGTCACTTAGTTTTTCAACCTGGAGGAAATGGGGAGACCTCATTGTGGCCTTCAGCACCCTTATGATGGGAAGTGGAAGGGCAGGTCCCAACATCTTTATTCTCCTAACCAGTGACAGGAGCTGAGGAAACGGCATGAAGCTGAGTCAAGGGAGGTGTATTTTGGATATCAGGAAAAGACTTTTCACCCAGAGGGTGGTTGAGCACTGCCACAGGCTCCCCAGGGCAGTGGTCACAGCACCAGCCATTTGGACAATGCTCTCAAGCACATGGTGTGACTCCTGGGGTGTCTGTGCAGGGCCAGGAGCTGGACTCGATCCTGACAGGTCCCTTCCAACTCAGCATATTCTGTGATTCTGTGATTCTACAGTTACTGGTCAGTTGAAAATGCTTTCTGCAACAGTAGCTTACTGCAAATCATATTTTCTCTATCATTAGCCAAAGTATAGCTATTGAATGCATTCAGGATGTTTTAGAGTAGTGAAATACATCTCATGCTAAGTTATTACATTAGATTGTGAGCTGCATTGATTCATATTGTCAAAATTGTTTCCTGACCATCTATATTTTTAGTATTTACCATAAATGAAGAATATGAAAAAAAGTACTTTGGAATCTTTTTCAGAATTGACTGATTTTTTTTTTTATTTTCTACATAAAAAGTAAGTTAAAAACAAAACTGGAAACACTTTTCAGCAAAGAAACACCTGATGTATTTGGAAAATGGAAATCCAAACACAACTCCTTTTTTTTGGTGTCTTAGAAAATAGCAATGATTGTTCAAACTATAACTGTGCCTTACAGATAGATACCAGAATTGCTCATTTTAGGATAGTAATCTAAGCAGCTTTTAGCAGAAACAGAAAAGAAATTGTGTCTGCAGATCTTGGTAGATACAAAAACCCCAGTTGGATCCCTCTCCACATTATTCAGAAGGGCTGGGAATTGCATTTGAATAATTTGGTTTTGGAATTTGGAGGTCAGGTTACAATACATTTACTCAGTGCTCTGGATGTTTTGTTTTTGTGTAGAAAGGAACAGCATAGGACCTGCACACAGAATTTGGGATTATGCTGCTCCCAAGGTGGTGTGCATTCAGGTTGCATTATGGTGGAGAACCTGGTATCTTGCTGTTACAGAATGCAAGACTTTTTGATTGTGTAATGAGATGAGAGTGGAGATGATCAGCAGTGATCATAAAAAGAAAAATTTTCAGATTTTTCACAGTTGACTTAGAGCAGAAACTTTCAGCTGTGTGTTGGGAAATGCTGCAAAGGATACACAAATTTTTATATCCATTGAAGGGCAGTGGGTCAGACAGAAACAATACACAGGTGATGAGTATTAATCAGATACTATTTAATAATAATTTCCACTGGTAGTCAAAAAGAAAACAAAATCTTGATGTTGTTGCAATTTCAGTTTGATAGCCACACCATAATTTTTTGCTGCCTCATGCTAGAAACAGGTAAATTGCCATTTAGCATAATCTCCCAAATCAGTTGCTTTTCTATATTAAAATGCAATCATAAATCATTATTCATGTCACATATCTGTAAAAAATATGCAGTGAAAACATTTGGGTAAACATAATTTCTTTGAAAATTATGTCATAAAGTCTTCCCATTGGGCATCTAGTTCTTGTTATCTTTCTTTGGAGAATTTTTTTAAATGAAATTTTTTTATTATGCTTTAATGAAAGCTCCAGGCATAAGAATAGGAATAATTATCATACAAGTTATTCACAGGCACGGCATTCAATCCTGCAGTACCAAAGGATGCAATTTATTAAGGATTCTTATCAAAAGAGAGGTGACATCTAATCTCACAAAATAGCTAAAGCATAAATGAACAATTAATCTGGGAACCAGAAATGCATCATGTATGGAATGAGAGCTACTTCTAATTCTAAAAGGTATCCATGAGAAAACCAGCTCTTTCTAACAATACCATGCACTATGTGAACGCCTGGTCTGGATGACTCTATCCCCCTTATGAGAAAAGTTCCCTTTCTAAAGGTTCCAGATTCAGGGATCTTGCTCTGAAGCTCATTGTCTGCTCCATATTGGGAGGCAACTCCTAGCCCAAAACAAAAAAAAATGGAGGATAACAAATCTCTGTAACAATAAATTCATCACATCTTTCTTCCATAGCTCAGCAAGCAAACATTACAGCACACAGACCTCAGAAAATGAAACAGTCTTGAATTGTCCCACAATTTTGAGCCCATTCAGCCTTTGTTACTGCAACAAATCACAATGCTTCTCTTTGTCTAGTGCTTACTCATTTTTTCTGTGTTGGGATTTTTTTAGTTCATTAACAACAAAGGATAAACTACGCTTCCCACCTTGAAGACAGGAAAAATTTTAAAGTGTACTAACACTGAATAAAGTTATCCTTCAAGGGTGTAGACAGAGAGACAAACTGCAGGACTGGGCACACCAGAAGCTCCCTCACTGTCATACTAACTCTGTCTTCTTTATTGGGTACCTGATGGAAGCTCTGCCCTGTAAAGCCCTACATCAGGACAATGTGATTTTACTTGTATTTATCAAGATTTGCAACAAGCACAAGCTGTGATTCACTCCTGCAAGCACCTGTGCAAATGACTTTGCCTTCCAGTGAGCAGCTGTACATGCAGCTTTGCCTAGGAAGACACTGAGCACCAACATAACCTATGGTACTGCAGGCTCAGGTCTTTAGGTTGCTGAGCACGTTCAGCACTAAGGATAGTAGGGAGGCACCAAATATTTTGAAAGCATTTGAGATCTTCAACGACTCCCCTTCCCTGCTTGTATTTAAAGGAGGATTTCCCAAATTCCTTATGCTTCTCGCAGAGAAGAATTAAAAAGCCATAAAGATGAAAAGGGACTGAAGCAAAGACGATAAAAAGAAGCAGGGGGATCCCAGGGAGGTGAGTGCTTCTGCAGCAGTCATTGTGTGTTTTAGCACGTGTGTTTTTGTGCACTCAGGTCCCAGTCTGTGGTGGAAGCCGGCACGCTGAAACATGAAGACGCAGGGGAAAGTGAGAACACCCAGCCTCTGCTGGCTCTGGACTGAGCTCTCAGGTGCCCAGCAGAGATCCATGAACAGAGCTCCATTCCCAGCAGAACCCCACAGAGCACACCACACACACACACACACACACACACACACACGCACACGCGCGTTCCGCTTGACAACGAGTCCTTCGTGTTTCCTGACCAAGTGACAACTGCCACCAGCCATCTGTCCCTGCTGAAGAACTGAGAAACTTCTACTGACACTGCAGTCTGCCTATATACAAAGAACTGGATTTTTTTTTCTTTTCCTCCTTGACTTGTGACATTAAAATGTTGGAAATGGTAGTACTGCATTCTCTGTTTAAAGAAACCAGGGTGTCTTAATATTGTTCCTGAAGACTCCATCAGGGATGTTCATTTTATAGCAGTGAAGGTTGTAAGAGTTTTAAAGAAAAGCATCTCAAATTTAAACTTTACACTGTAATCAGCAAGTGTAATCTGGGTTAGAGGGCAGAATCATCATCATCTATAGAGTACTTGAGTTTTACAGAAGGATTTTGTATTTAAAAAAGAACCCCAGTGCCAGCATAATGCCATTCAACATGAGACTTTGTGACTGCCTCATCCATGCAACTTGTACGGGGTCACATTTCAGTATTTAGCAAAAATTGTTTGTAACTTTTGAAGCCCTTCTAAAACAGCCAGCTAAGTGGAATGAGCTGTGTGATCAGCAGATACACACAATTTGAAATGCAATTATTTGATTTTAATAATGATTCGAATTTCCACAAGCAACACAGGGGCCTGTAAGATATGTGTATGTGCATGTGTGTGCACGTGTGAAGGGGGTGGTTCTAGGGAGACAAACTGGACAAATTCAGCAGTGATTAATGGTTCAATCCAGATTGTTTCATTTAGGTCACAATGGCAAATAAAACCTCTGCAGAGCCATTTACCCCCTTCCCTCCTGCAGTCAGGGAGAAGTGTAGCCAGAAAAGTATGCTGATTGCAGATGCGGGCCATGGTTACAATGAAAAAGGAAAACTTAGAATTAATTATTCAGTACAAGTTTCTGCTAGAAGGAAACATTGAAGAATAGAAGAAGTGAAATGCCAAAGATCAGTTTGTAATATCTCTGTTTGCTCTAGCTGCAAAGAGAGTACCATCCCTTCATTGAAATGGAAACCGGATTAAAGAAATAAAAGAACAATAGTTATCAAATTGCATGTGCAGTGACTTTATTTCCTAAAACAGCTACAATCACTGTACACACCTTAAATCTTCAATTAAATTGCCATACATTGACAATTTACTAGAACAAGCAGTTGGCAACAGTATATCAAAGGTAGCAGTGTAAACCATACATACAAAATGAGATGATAATGGGCACAAGGGTTTCTAATGTGGACTGGAACACCCACTGAAGTCTCAAGTGTTAAGCTGAAGCGATGATACAGTTCAAGTGGACATGGCCAGCCCTAACAGATGGACTAACAAAATACTGCCTTTATCTACAACAACATTTTATGCCTGCACAAGGCAGAAAGGACATCTTGCCAGATCCTATCAGCATACCTGCGATTTACCCACTAGTTTTTGTACAGAATAACCTCCCTCAGACTAACCTCTTAGTGAAGCGACATGTCATTGACACAAAGCCTGGCCTCTGTGATAGAGAGCCAGTCTTTAAGGCAGTGGATGGTCCCAGCAAGGCAACACAGGAGTCAGAAAAAAACCCAGAAGCTTTCAAGAACATTGAAAAAAAGATGACTGAGCCCATTTATCTTTGGGGTTTCTTCCATTCCCCCCCGCCTGACATCATCACCACCTATTACAGGAAACAAGAATGTCAAGTCCTGGTAGCAGCTCCTTTTTCTCTTCCCTGGGCTCACAGAGACTAAAAGGCATTTGGATTTGTCAAAGAGAATGTGCTTAAAGCAGAAAGTAAAACCCAAAGAGACAAAAAAAAATGACAGACATTCGCTACTATACTGCAGCATTGAGGAAGAAATACTTTGGTTTGTGATTTTATTCTGTTAATACACTTACTCCCCACTGCCATTGAATCTTTGTGATGATCTATTACAATCACAGTTCATTAAAGTGGGTCTCGTCCTGCTCAAGAAGTGCAAATACCACTGAAATCTTGAGGATCAAATCTTGCAAAGCATAAATTATTTACTTTCTTTAACCGTGATATGAATGAATACATACGATGCCTTGTATATAACTGTATGAAGCCTGTATTTAACCATAGGCTCTTACACAGATTCTGTGCAAGCAAGGTAACAAGAGGCAGAGTAGAACCCACCTCCTAACATTGTGATGAGTACATACTGTGTTCCAAGCTTTATTGCCCTTGTATGCCATTTCCTTCTGTAAATAAATCTAACAACAACAACAACAAAAAAATCAAATTGCAATGGATTTCCATTGGAAAAAAACATTTCCATTCACTTCTTTCCTTGGCATTTCCAATGCTGAAAATCTTTTTCAAGACAGAATACCACTTGGCAAATAGGAGCACCTAAAACAATATGCCAGTAATTCACTGCATAATTTCTGCAGTCTGCTCCATGCATCCTCCCCATGTATAGAGCTAATCCAGTAACTGCACCTAACAAAATTATCCACTCTCTGCTCCCTGCCAGGTGAGCATAGAATAGATTCACTTCAGTGTTGCAGGAACACCTTGTCTTATTTGAGGCACTTAAGATTTTTAAATGGCCAATGTATCACTACACAGTCTAATAAACAGTGCTACTCTGGCACACACACACATCTTGGGGAGATTACTTTCATCTATTTGCCAATTTTATCTATTCACCAATTGCAATTGGACAAAATAAAGTATGAGCTTTCAAAGGAACAATGAAATAATCTGAAGGACGGCATGGATTTTCATAAATAAAGCTCCAAAGCTTTTACCACTCCTTTAGCATTTACTCTGAGCTATAGAAACTAAAATGCAACATTAATAAAAATATTCTTAAATCATCAGTGTTTGTATAAAAAGTTTTCGATTTTTTTTCTTTACACACACTGTCTTTATTTCAGAGAATTACCTTATAATTTGTACTGCTTGATCATTTCAAAAAGATATAAAATACAGGCTCTGACTTGACAGCTAACAGGATATTTAAAAACCGTTTTTACTCTTTTACCCCCCACAATAAGAAGTACTTTATTTCCAGTTTTGCATGATTCTCCAAATGATCTCCAAAAGTATTTTTATATTTTCCAAAGTGTGAAACTTTACAGTTTTTCATTATTATTAACTGAGAACTGTTACTTTGTTGTACATTGTGTATAGTTTCATGATTATTTTTGATATGGACGACATGTTAAAACCTAATTATCTGAGCTGTCAAAAAGTGACTCTTGATAAGACAGGGTTTATCAGTTTAATATTCAAAAAAGGAAATTAAAGTGCACACTTCCAGAAACTGGTTACACTAATTTATGGTGCAGACGCCATGTGTTACATGGCATTACAAAATTTAATTACCTAGTAAAATACAAAAATCTGAAAAGCATTCAGTTTATGGGAAAGCAAAGCTCTTATCTGCAGTTTGCTCCAGCAAATGTGACATTCAGGTCATGATACTCCAATGCCGTGATGTAGACTCTGCAGTAATAAACCTCTGAGTACTACACAAATAAAAACTGTTCCGTGTCTTTTGGACAACAGTCAAAGCTGCAGAGACTAAGTAACCTCCTTGATTAGTGTTTGTCACTCAGAGCCCTCAGTAATGATGTCCAGAGCATCCTAGCACACCTCTCCACACCCAGCTGGTGCTGTGGGTGAAGAGATAGAGACCAGCAGTGCAACCTCTGCTCTGTCTCCCCTGTTAGTGTTCTTACAAGTTAAAAGTGGAGGGTCCTGCACACTCCATGTCCCATTAAACAGTACAGACCCAAAAGATCTGCCAACTGCTTAAACATCTAACTAGTTTTCTTTCTTGAAAATAGGGCTTCTTACCATATAGTAAATTCTGTTTGGCAAATGTATACTGTAAACAGTACTGGGATCAGACTAATTCAGCATTACATTTCAAGACAAGGAAAACACCATTAGGTCAATTACAGGATCATTCTAGCACTCTGTAGGATCTGGCAGCGGAAATTAATACAAGTTAATAACTTGAAGCTTTGTCTGCTCTGCATTCTGGCAGGAAGCCAAGTTGGACCTTGTCCTTCTACCCAAAGCACAAGAAATTCTTCATTTTTTGTTTTTTTTTCTGCTGGATGACCACCCAAGGGCAGCCAAGGAGGAGCCTCTGGAAGGAGGGGCCCCAGACTCACTGGGTAGAAAAAGGATATTGCACCAGAAGCTTTTGTAATGATAGGAGAAACAGCAGCTCACCACATAATCCTAAGAACTGTCAAGTACTTTAAGATCTGAGCCAAAAAATGTCAGATTTGCTCAACACTTTCCAAAATCACATTATTGAACTGAAGGTCACCTGCTAACTAAGAGAACTATTCTGTTTTAGAAGAACAGAAGCTTCACTAGGCAGCTATTATGCAAGCTTCTGTTTACATTTCCAGGAAGGGGAAAGAAAGCCACACTTGGCAAAAATGAAATTTGTTCACAAACCGTGTTTTCCTTCTGCTGATAGCTAGAGACGCACTCGTATATATATCACCTTTTTTAAAAAATAGTGGTTAATTAAAGAAGATTTGTTCATAATTAAGCTAGAAAAATACAGTTACTCAGGTAGAAAAAGTACAAAACACACATAATCCATTCACATTATCTACAGTGATAGATATGATAACATAGGGACATGTTCTAAAGCAGCTAACATTACACCTGCATACTGATTTTTGAAGTCAATTGTGTGCATGTTTGCAAATATCTTACATGTTGCTTCCCAGACAAAAGGTCAGGAAGTATTCCCTAGATGTAAAATCATAAATCTTGTGCCTGAACATAGTCTAGCAGGTGACTGAACAACTGGTTTTGTACAGAAAATACAGGCATGGCAAAAACATCTGCACATTCCTCAGTTTGAAAATCCAGATCCATTGCTTCTTGACTAACAAGACTTGTGTTTTCAGACTTGCAGCCAGAAAAACAATACATATCAGTGCTGTATCAGTATGACACAAAACATGGCTCCTTTTTTTTTTTTTTTTTTTAACCAAATCCACTCTGATTGTAGAACATCACCCTTATCTTTTCTTACCCTTAAAACGCTTGTATATTTTGTATGCTGGATAAATCAATCCTATTTTCGTACTCCAAAGGGGTTAGTACTCCCCTGCTCCACACATCAGAAGAAACTCCCTAAATGGCAGGGAGGGTACGTCTCTGTTGGGCTGTTAACTCGGGGTGCCACACATCCACAATGAATATCAGGCGATAACTTTCAGCATCCTGCCATACTTCATGCTCGAAAGAGTCATCAAAAATAAGAACTTTCCCTTCTTCCCAGTCTCTGTAAAACAGAAAAGAACATACTTTAGTATTTGAAGTGCCATGGAGCAGGTAAGCTATAGGTCAGCTCTGAAGATGCTCTTTGACATATGAGAAAGATTTAAACAGTACAGAGTGCAAAGTCAAGATTTCACTGCCCAATCCAGAGAGATTGGGAGCTTTAAATAAACTACAGAAAGATCAGTCTAATGGACCTACATACTGAGGGATCTTTCCCTCTCATTCTGCATGGTTATGCTCACAAACACATTCAGACATTTATGAAATATGTTATTCATTATACTTCTAATGACTTGAGTCTACTAAGCAGGGAGTGGGTATAATACTGGTGTGATAATCCACTTTTCTTCATTTATAATCAGATACATTAGTGATGTACACAAGTGGAGGAATGACTAATAACACAGTCATACGGTTCCAAAAGAAATTACTTTAAATCAATCTGGTTTTTCTAAAAATCAGAACAATGCCTTTGGAAGGTCACATGGTCCAAGCCTCTGTTCACAGAAGGACTCACTGCAAAGTTAGATCCAACTTTGAGGTTAGATGAAATATTAAAAAATCCACTAGTGAAGAACCTGAGATATCTGCAACCACGGTCACTCTACCATCTTACTGTGAAAACTCCCTTTTGCCTAGATGAAAGTTCCTCCACTTGTATTCATTACCTCTCATTCTACAACTGCACCTCTCTGAAAAGAGCCTGACTCTGTCTTCCTCATAGTCACCCATTAGTAGTTAAGACTTTAACCAGGCTACTCTTTAGCCTTCTGGTTTCCAAACCAGTTTGTTAAGTTTCTCCTCCTAATCATCTTATTCATCCTCCACTGGAGTCCCTCTAGTTTATCAATGATTATTTTGTACTAAAGTGTCCCAAACTGGACCCAGTACCCCAGAGGCAGTGCCTTGAAAGCAGAAGAGAGAGGAAAAAATTCTACTGCTCAAACTGCTTCCTACAAATTTACTAACACATTCCAGTACCCAGCTAGACTCCATCAATACAAAAGAGGATTATAACTCATGTTCAACTTGGACTCTAGGGCCCTTAAAGCCCTTTTCTGCAAAGTTGTTTTCTAGGCAGTCATCACCCAGCCACTACAGCTGCAAGGTGTTTATCTGTTATCAGCTGCAGGGCTTTGCATTTGCCTTGAACTTCATCACGTTTCAGCTGGCAGCTTCTCCAGCCTGCTGAGACCTGGACTCATAATTTCGAAAGGAAGTTTAACACCTGATTATACACCTCCAGGTGAGACTGGATGAATAACAGTCAAGGTAACAATGGTCACAGAAACATTCCTTCCTAAAGCCACTCTACCATGAACACACACTCAATTTTTTTAACAGGATCCCTCAGGAGCTGAAGCAATCCAAGAGGATGGATGCCTTCAGAGGGAAGTAAACACTATGAACAGTAACAATGGTAAAGAAACAAAGGCCTTTTCCAGTCAAAGATGGAAATGCATTGCTTAAGCTCATTCAGCTGTATTCATTTACAGAGAAAACAATTTTCCTTTTTCAAAAACAGGGTGAAAAGTAGTTTCATATTTCCAATTCATCTCCGTATTTTTAATTCAACAAAAGGGAAAACTAACCATCAAAATTTATGGGGTTGTACTGTAACATTCTGAAGAGAAATTGAAATAGGATCAATTGGAATGATCAGCTAAACATAATTTAAACAAGAGCAGACAAACCAGAAAGCATAACATAGCGAAAAAAAAATTCACATTGTGACTTGCACATGCCTTAAAGGCCCAGATAAACAGCATTTTACAGGTTTCAGATATGAACATGTGGAGGTTTTTGCTACCACAACAGTTATCTGGTAACAAAAATGTTGTATGTCACAAACAGACCCTGCACTAAAGTGACAATGGTTTTATTAAAGTCCATGGGAGTAAACCACTTGCAATGCTATAATGTGGTAAAAAATTCAAGACTTTGGGTGTGTATAACTGGTTTGATTTTTTTTGTTATTGTTTTTGTTGTTGTTGTTGGGGGTTTTTTGGGGGGTTTTTTTTGTTTGTTTTTTTTGGTTTTTTTGGTTTTTTTTCCCTTTTTTGTGGGTTTTTTTGTTTTGTTTTGGTTTTTTTTGTTTGGTTGGTTTTTTGTTTGGTTTTTTCCTGGGTGGGTTGATTTTGGGTGGGTTTGGGTAGGGTTTTTTTGGGAGGTGTCACCAGGGGTGTTTGGTGGGGGTGCTTAGGGATGATCGGGTTGGGGGAAGTAGCTGGGTTTTCGGCTGGTTTAGGGGGGTTTTTTGAGTTATTTTTGTTTCTGGTTTTGTTTTTGGTTTTGCCTTTTTTTTTTTTTTAATTAAATCAAGCCTGAAAAGAACTGCTCTAAATAGCCTGAAAGTGCAACTCAGTTAAGGACAATAAAAACCCAGGCACCCAGATGAAGCAGCATCAGAGGTTAAAACCCAGGATCTACCATTTGCATCATAATGGGATTGGCTGTTTTACACAACAAAGAAAAAGTCATAAAGCTGACAGAACTATTAGCCCCTTTTGAAAAGGCTACAAACCCCACGATTAGCATGCAAATAAATATTTTCAAGAAGCCTGATGGTGTGAGAAACACTTCTCAGTTGTAACACAGGGACCATATTGTTCTGGTCTGGTGCTGAGCCACTTTGGGGCAGTTTCCAGATAATTTTTCATATCAGCTCTAGTGTCACCTGTTAAAGGTGAGATCTCAGATTGGCTTCTGCATAATGGCCGTACCTTCACCTTCATTTCAACACAAGGTTACCTTCCTTGACAGTGCTGTTGGATTATGACACCTAGATATTATTCACCTACCACTTTTGTGCATTATACCCTGCACTTTAAAGGGCTGGGACTTCAAAATGGCCAAATGACCTAATATGACCAATGCTATACAGAACAAGAAACATGGAATCATAATAGTTTGGGTTGAAAGAACCTTTAAAGGCAAAACCTGCAGTGAGCAGAGACCTCTTCAATTCAATCAGGTTGCTCAAAGCTCTGTCCAGCCTGACCTTGAATGTTTCTAGAGAGGGGACATCTATAATCACTGTGGGCGACCTATTCCAGTGTCTCACCATCCTCTATAAAATGCTTCTTCCTTATATGTAATCTAAACTGACCCTTTTTTTTCTTTAAAACCATTATCCCTTGTCCTGTTGCAACCTATCTGATACAAACTGTCCCAATCTTTCCTAAAAGCTCCCTTCAAGTACTTAAAAGCCATCACAAGGTCTCTCTGGAGCCTTCTCAAAGCCAAACAGCCCCAGTTCTCTCAGCCTTTCCTCATAGCAGAGGTGTTTCAGCCCTCTGATGATCTCTGTGGCTGCAAGGTGTACCAAGTCCAAACAGCTGCATAAAACCCTTCTGCAGGAGAAGGAGTAAAAACCAGCACTACACAGTGCTGATTTGCCTGTCCATCAAATGATTGATGAGTTGCATTGTAACCCTCTAAACAGCCTTGCCGGGTGGCACAGAGGTAACCAAGCATGAAATTCTCATTGTTTCTGTTCTCTCTCTCGTGCACACAGCAGTGGCACAGGCAGCCAGAAGAGGCATAATGCTAACCTTCCTCTTCCAGCCAGCTCTCTTTTCTATTGGAAACCACCAGTTTACCACTGCTCTGAACCACCAGGAGGAAAGGAATGGAAATTGCTCAAGGTAAGTCTTCCTCCTGGCACCATTCCCTTTGACAGTAGCTCACACACCTCCTCTGTCAAAGGGGAAGGATACACAGAAGCTCGTTCACTGCCAGCAGCAGACACACTGACTGCTCACAGGGAAAACCTCACCCTTGTTTCTGCATGTACAGCTCTTGCTGTAAGCAACTGATCTCAACACATTTCAGCAGAAGTTGTAGTCAGCTCTTGA
>VZSR01001685.1:20891499-21046420 GCA_013398615.1 Brachypodius melanocephalos
CTGCCATGCTCTATGTTCTGCCTGCAGCAACAAGCATTTTTCTGCTCTTGACTTTGAGGGAGTGTTGCTACCAAGGAGGTAGTTCAGTTCATTCTCCACGGGATTATCCCTTCAGTCCAGGTTAAGACAAAGAAGGGTGGCAGCCTTATAACAGGTGCTCAGCTGTGGACACCTGCTCTCTTGGCAGCAAAGCAAAATCACTATTTTGTTCACACCAGCTACTAAACAGCCACCTAATGGTGATGCCATGCAGTCACCACTAGCCCGAACTCACATTAATGTCCTAAAGTGAAAAGACTCCACACCTCTATACCAGTCCTCTAAGGCAATTACTACTACTCTTCCCTCCACCCAACTTGTTTCAGATATTGGATAGGAATGATGGAAAAAAATGTCCATCACTTCCTAAATGTAGGTAGTGCAGGTTGTAACACTGACTGCAAGCTACATGTTGGCAGGAGAGGATGGTAACAACACTCTTTCTTATTAACAGCCGGATACTTCTAATCTCAAAAAATGCCAAAGATTTCCGGTTGTGGTTGTTTTCAAATGTTACCAAAAAACCTCTTTTGCTATGTTTTGCAGTCATGCAGACAAGAGTAGCATTTCATTTCTCAATATCAAATTAATTATATTTCTTCAATTAACTACATTATTACATTGAAAATTATTCAAAATTAACACTTGTTGCCATCAGAAGCTGCAGACAATATAAAAATCTTATAATACAGATATTATCATGATAAATCGTGAGAATTTTACTTAAGTCTCAGCAAATTAACCCTGTAAGCAATAAGCAGTATAGTTAACACTACATTTTTCTTTCTGTGTTTAATAATATAATATAAAAAACTTATCACATTTTCCCATATTTCTAAGCTGAGTATATGCCCTGATTGTAAATGTATAAGATATTGAATTTAATTTCATTTTGGACTGAGACAAAACTGACTTGAAATTCAGTATAATTTTTCCCTGATGGGTAAGAAACTTCACTTAAAGCTTTTTTTTAAAAAAGCCATCTGTGTAATTCATTGGGCCTAAAACTTCATAGATATCTTCATCCTGAGATAACTTCAACTGGAATATTTTAATTGAATTATAACAAATAATACAAGCTGAAAAGGAGGCTTCTGCCAGAGGTACCATGGTGTTCTGTCACAGCAGTGAAACTGTAGGTATATCTTAGTCTTAGCTTTTGCCAAAGAAGCAACAAATTCTAAGTCTCTCCAGAATCAAAATAAATACAGGAATTGTGCTGGCAGCAATATTAGGCTGGCCTTGTAAAAGTAACCAGAGACCTCACTGACCAAACCCACTGTTATTTCCATGCCACAGCAGATCAGGTTTGTCTCAAACGGTTCTCCTGGCAATAAGTTTGTACCATGAGTCAGAGTGCAAACTGCCTCTTTAATGAAATATATCACACATCTTGGTGATCACACTTTTTTTTTTTTGTTTTTTGAACTACATGCAACCCCTTTCCCCTCAAAACAATAAACCCCCCCAGCATTGCAAGCATACCTGTTCTCTTGGGCACATCGTATCCTGCAGCCTTCCTTAGGGATCACCAAGCCCAAATGCATCCTCAGCCGACAGTTGGTGGGTCCTGTGTGGGGCCAGACATGAGTCCCTGGGTGCATGATGGAATATTTGATCTGCAAGAAGAGAAAGGCTCATTTTTCAACACATTCCGTTTCACAGCCATGCTGCTGGGAGTTCAGGACTTCATTTAGTCTCATCCTTGGTGATGGGTGAAAAGTGTAATGACATCTTTTGTTTGAGTTTCAGCAGCAATTCTCTCTCATATCCTAAAGGCATTTAATACTACCAAACATATGTCTTGTGTTGTGTGTATGAAACCAGGGGTGTGTCTGTGTATGAAAGTACACGGTTTTAATTTTAAATAAAATAACCAGTATTAACATTTGAAGCTGAAAATAATTATCTTCTGTCTACAATCAGAAAAAATACCTTCTTTCCTATGGAAAGACTTAAAAGGATGGACAATAGGAGACACAAGGCTTGTGTTCACCAGACTGGCCAGCCCCTCTCAGGTGACATGTCTGTGGAGGTCACTGTCAGCCTTGGCTGTAGCAACCACGAGAAGGTGGAGTTCAAGATCATGAGAGAATGGAGAAAGTAAAAAACCAGAATTACTACCCACAGCTTCAGGAGAGCAGATCTGGTCTTACTCGGGGATCTACTGGGAAAAATCCCATGAGAGAAGAGGGGTCTAGGACCCCTAGCTGGTTAATTTTTAAGTAGAACCTTGTCCAAACCAAATAATTCCTATGTGCAGGAAGCAAGGCAACCCAGAAAAAACTGAAACACAAAAAGGAAGTATATAGGAAGTGGAGGCAGGGTCAGGTCACCCAGGAGGACTGTAGAGACACCTTCTGCATGGGCAGAGATGAGGTTAGGAAAGTCAAAGCTCTCCTGGTGCTGAATCTGGAGACAGAATTAACAGGAGAGATTTCTATAAATATCTCAGCAATAAAAGGAAGTCTAGGGAAAACATGCCCAGCTACTAAATGTGACAGAATATCTGATGACAAAGGACACAGAAAAGGCTGAGGCACTACATGTCTTTTTTGCCTCAGTCTTTACTGGTATGACTGACTTTCAGGAGTGCCAGGCACCTGAGACCAGGGAAATAGACTGGAGCACAGATGATTTATCTTCTCTGGAGAAGGATCAAATTTGGGAACATTTAAACAAACTCAACAACCTGGTTTATGGGTCCTGATGAGATCCATCCATGAGGCCTGAGGGAAATGGGTGATGTGAATCCATACACAAGCTACACAATCTCTGAAGGGTCACTGCTACCAGTAGAGGCCCCTGAAAACTGGTAGAAAGGAAACCTTGTTCCTATCTCCAAGAAGGGTAAGTAGGATGGTCTGAGGAACTACTGTCTAGCCAGCCTCACCTCAACCCTTGGAAAGGTGATGGTGATGGAGCACCTGGAAACAATTTTCAAACACAGGAAGGAAAAGAGTATACCTGGGTGTAGTCAGTATGGGTTTGTGAAGGGGATTCTGTACTTTACCAGCTTTCTGTGGTGAGGTTTCTAGCTTGGTGGATATTGTTTACCTCAACATTAAGTCTTTGAACAGTCTGCCATAAACATCCTAATCAAGAAAGTGAGGAAATAGAGTCTAGATAAGTTCCCAGTGAGGAGGATTGAAACCTGGCATTTAAGCCAGGCTCTACAAGTTATGATCAGAGGCACAAAGCCCAGCTGAAGGCCACTCATCAGAGGTGCATCCCAGGGCTCAGTACTGGGTCCAGCACTATTTAGGAGTTTCACAGTGACTCAGAAGATGGGACAGAGTGCATCCTCCTCAGCAAGTTTGCAGATGATAGACAATTGAATAGGAATGGCCAATACGCTAGGCTTTTTTCCATTTTTTTTTTCTGCCTTTCATAAAGACCTTGGTAGGATGGAGAAAGGAGGAAACACAACTCTTAAAATATTTGACAAAAAGAAGCAAAGAATTCTGCACTAGGGAGGCATGCACCAATACAGGGTGATGGATAACTGTCTGGAAAGCAACTTTCTAGAAAGAGACTGTGGGGTCCTCACAGTGCCCAAATTAATCAGGAGCCAGCATGGCCTCAAAGCCACCAACAACTTCCAGGGCTGCACTATGGGGAGCTCTGGCAGCCCTTTGGGGGAGGTTATCCTTCCCCTCAGAGCTGGTGAGACATCTTAAATACTGGAGCCAGTTCTGTGCTACCTACTGAGAGAGAGACATGGACACACTGGAGCAGGTGAAGGGGTATCAAGGAGATTAAGGGATGGGACAAGCTAACATACAAGGGGAAGCTGAGGTAGTGAGGACTGTTCAGCCTGGAGAAGATAAGGTTCAAGGAAGGATCTTGTCAATGCATATAAATACCTGATGAGAAGAGTGAAGAAGGCAGAGGCAGGCTCTTCTCAATGGCATCCAGTGACAGGCAAAAAAGCAATGGACACAGATTGAAACACAGGAAATGCCATTTAAGCATAAGGAAACACTTTTTTTACTGCACACAGAGACAGGTTGCCCAGAGAGGCTGTAGAGTCTCTATCCTTAGAGGCATTCAAAACCTGGCTGGACACAGCAACATGCTCTAATTCATCGTACTCTGAGCAAGGGGTTGGACTAAGTAATCTCCAGATGTTGCTTCTCACCTCAACCTTTTTTGATTCATTCTACAACTCAGAGAACGGGAAGTGTGAATAATGTATGACAGTGGTGAGAAGCACCTTTTCAACTGAGAAATCTGCACATTTGGCTGGGGCAGAGTAGTTTTGATAAACCCTACAGATTAAGGTGTTGCATGCTCTCCAACGGGTAACAAAACCAGCAGAGGACAGCATGTGCCTCTTGCCTCAGCCATTCTTGCTGTCTGAGGTTTCAGCTTACTGGCAGACTCTTATGACAGCAGGTGATGATCTCCAGTGGCCATGGTGAACACAGATCCTCCCACCCAACTCTGCTGCACCGTGAAGTGTTAGACCCTAACACAATGCAAACAACTGGTGATACTGACTAGTATCTGAGATAAACAATTTCTGTAATTCTACTATGCCAGCACTGAAGTTTGATTACTGCCATGTGCATGATCTGCCCATGCAGATCAGCCTGGATATGTCTGTGAATTATATCTGCATGCTGTGCTCAAGGGCTATAGATAAATTGTTCTAAACTACCAATGAGCTGTTCTATGGCTGCAATGTAAGAAATGACCAGAATTAAAACTAGCTGTGATACTTTTAGTTTACTGCTATTTTTAAGAAGTATGTTATAATTTTGATCACTTCCTATTGTTTTATACAGTGCACTCTCAGCAGCACTGAGCAGGTAGTTGATTATTTTACATTTCTTTTATCTCTGTCACTACATGAGGTGATCAAAGCAACCAAATAGTCTATCCACCAAAGAATCCCTTATTTCCTGATTGTGTTTGCTCCCCTTGTTTACCAGTGCTTCTGTATGTGAGTAGGGATCAGCTGATATTTTATTTTAGCAGTAACATCTGAGTCACGGCTAGCATAAAACTAAAATTGACCTAGGCATCTCATGATAGTGGATGTAAAACTTTAGACTCCTAGAGCACGACTTTTCAGATTATTTTACATTTATATGTTCAAAACATGTGACTACAGCTACAGCTGTAAATATACAAATTTCTGCAAACCATATCATGGCGATAACACATAAGGCACCAAGAAATGATGAACAAAACAGCAGCTCTCAAAGAGAATTTCCTCTCAGGAACAGCTCCACTTTGGCTCTGGATGCAACTGAGAGCAGTTTTCTTGTAGCCACACTGAGTGTGATGACTTCTCATCAGTTATATTCACTATAATCAGCCTTTGCAACCAATCAATGAAACAACAGCCTTGTTCATTCCCACAGCAGTAGCCACCCAGTGTAGTTCTGCACACCAAAAGCAAGGGACTGGTCAAAAAGATGAACACACACTCAAGGGTCTGAATTAGGGCTACATTAGCACTGTGCTTTTCAACTTTTGCATCCTTAATTTTGCCATGTGAAGGATATTCTCACATAGTCATTGTAGACAAAATATAATAACATGGAAAAAAATGAAAACTTATGTCCTACAAAACCACTGCACATGTATTGATCCATACAGGTGTCCTGCATGATAAAATGAGGTTAACTGACAGCTGAATAGTCATTGTACGCACTTGAAACAAATTTTGTTGGCCCCTATGCTCATGGATGTAAAATTTCTTTACCTTCAGGAAAGAAGCATGTGGCAGCACTATTTGGCTTCCATAAGGAAGCCAATTTTCACAAAATCACCTGCTCCCAGTATTATGAATTTGTAAAAATGAAGAAGTTTGCCAGGTACCTGTCCTCTTCTGCAGCCAGTAGCTTCCGGGAATCTCTCCAATAAAGCGCATGTTTTTGGAACACTTTTACAAGCATTCTCATTTTTTCTTCCTAGTGAAAATAATGAATAGAGCATTGGTAAGAGCAATGAATGAACATTTCCACTTTCTGCTTTGCAGAAGAGCAACAGAACTGCCAAAGATCTGACACTGAGAGACAGGAAAATATTATTATTCCCATTTTACACACTGTGCAACCCAAGTACCTCCGTGTTGTAATATCATAGCAGCCTACACATTTTACTTTTACATTATTCGTGAACACCACGCTTTCTACCATTTAAAAAAGTGTTATTTTAAATGTATAATCACTAATGTGGATGCATAGGAATAAAAAAAAGGTGAAAATGCCCCCAGTATCATAGCATTTCAACACCAAATTATATTTTGATATAAATTGCTTTTAATATTTTATTTTACAGTACTCTTCCATATGTGGAGTTTTATAAGAATTGAAGGTCATTCCAAGAGTTGAGTTTCCCAGTGCACAGCTCAGGAGCAGGGCAGCAGGCTTATTAAAGTCGTATTCTTTTGCTCATACCACTTCTGAATAACAGATCTCCCCTAGCTGGCAACACAGAATTGAGGATGTGCTTTCTCCCAGGTCCCCATCTTTCCCTCAGGCTGATCTGTACTATGCATTACCAGCTGAAGAGTTGGCAGCCTTGCCAGAAGAGGAGTACACTCATTGAACAGCTACCATACTCAAGTGACCCTTAGAAGTATTTTGGGACAACACAGTTTAGAATAAAGAACTCCTGTTCATTGTCACAGGGGTCCCAAACATTGTTTTATCAGTTCCCTTCCTCTGTATGTACTGATTAGAAAAACAGTTCTAGAAAAAGCTGTGTTGCTACTCCTTATTACACTATGTTAATCTGAGATCATGAAATTGAGGTAAGAGAAGAAATACAGAATGTTTTACCTTGTTGCCATAAGGTAAACTGGCTCCAGTCTCCTTTTTCCCTTAGGTTCTCATCTTCAGGCAGGAAAAGGCTTCTTTTTTTATCCATCACAGCAAGACCCTCATCCCGAATGAGCTTCCAGTTTTTCTCTAAGGACTGTTGTGAGAGCCATGTTACTGCACTGAGAAATTACTGTGTTTGGCTTTAGTACTATCTTTACTTTTTCCTGACATTATTAACTTTATTTTTTTTATTTAAAAGCAATAAAAGAAAGTGTTTGTCGTTGTTATTACTAAGTTGCTTTAAATTCTATTCCCTTCTGACATGTTAAGGCAGGAAAAATAACTTCCACACCATTCTTAGGATTCAATTACATTGGGATTGTAAGATTTCAACAACAGCCAGCCTCTTTGCAGAGGAAGCCTCATTTTGACTTGCTTTTTGATGAGCCTAAGGACTCTCTAAGTGATCGTTTTGCACTGCAAGCTGAATGTATTGATCTCTCTAAATGCTGTGCATGTGACCTGGAACCATTCCTGCAATTGGAAAACCACTCACATAACCTGGAACTCCAGGTGTTGGCAGAATATTACAGACCAAAGAGGCCAAATTTAAATACACCACTTGAGTTGAAGTTTATGATTTAAACCTTCAAAAAGGCTTGCTGAGATTCACTTGCATGTGTTGATGCTATTGAAAGAAATCATATACAGCTTGAAATGCCAGGTGATCATTTATGGACACAACCATTGAGAATGTGTGAGCTGCCTTGCACTTCATACATACAAACACACAAAAGAGCAGAATTAAAATTTCTGTTCTCTGCTGCCTGAGGACATTGTATTTGGAGAAATCAGATAGCTTAGAAAACCTTTTATTCTACCAGTAATAAGTCATTTTAATGTTAGAGCAATATAAATGGAAAACCCACAGTATAACAATGGATCTGGATAAAAGTAACTTCAATTCCCCAGCAGCTTATTTTTCTCACTAAACCTTATTTTGGGTGAATAGTTTTCATTTTTCCTTTGTGCTCTTGAACAATAAATTTCTGTAAGACATTTTCAATCCATTTCACACTGAAATAAGTTACAGTATGTTCCCACACTACCTCCTTATATGATGAGTAAAACTCAAAAGTCTCTATAACACAGAGCAGACTTGGTGATATAAGTGGCCTCTTTTAGTCTTAAAACTTCACATGATTATTAGCCATCCTCATATAAATTAAACATTGCATTTTCCACTTGAGTCTTTTTTTACTTAAAGGAAAAGTTGTTCTGACAAAATAGATTTATATTGCTAGATCATAAAAGGCTCAGCTGAAAAAAGGTGAGAGGGAGCATTCATCCATGCAGACAAGATGACACATGAAGAGCACTGGTGGTCCAAGGCACTGGAGGCAGCAGCTGCTCTGTCACCTCTACCCTCTGTCAAGTGCCACAGGTTGAAGGTTAACCTATAAAGGTCAGCGTTTGTCCTTGTGTTTAAAGGCTCTCCTCTCCCCAACATGTTAGATACAAATTTATTTGAATACATCTCATCAATTTGGAATTAAATCCTCAATGGTTTTAGACATAAATTGCTCAGAAATCAATAGGGTTTCTGTCCTGAAAACATAGACCCCCATCTGTAAAACACACTGACAGTGCTTTATAATGACCAACAGACAGCTCCTAGGGAGAAATAAAGTGGGGACTTAAAATACCACCCAGCCCTGGTCTCCCTGATATTACAGACTCTCAGGGATACCTTGAACAGTAAGAACACAAAAAACCATTAAAACATAATGATTAAGACCAGGACTTGGACTTACAGCTCCTCATCCAAGAGTTCCCTCATCTACTGGGAAAAAGTTAAATATGTTTATGGCTCCAGGATAAGCAAGGATTCAAGCTCCAGGTTAGAGCAAAAAAAATCATATTATATTTGCTGCAGTATCCTGATCACAAGTGAAAAATCAGGAGGCAACCAGCACTGGGAGCATATGTACTTGTTTGCTAGCAGCTGATTCCCATAAACCTCCATATGGCTTTTTAAATACAGTTCCTAATAACAATTGAAGTTTACAGTTGCTGTACATCTGGCAATAAGGTAGGTTTTATTTAAATAAGGATTTTTTAATATTGGAGGGTTTTATGTGAGACTATTATATTGAAAATATCCTTACTCTGTGCTGTCAAACCCTTTCAATGCATGGTTATAAATTACACAGGAAGAGATTAAGAGGTTGCTACCCTTCATGTGAGGCATAACTACTGACCACACATCCATTTTAATCCACTGAACTATAAAATACAATGGTAGTGAAGAGTTCAATGTACTTCACTCTGTTCTTGACACAGGAGAGGAAAGCATTCACAGTTACCACATCTCCACTGGATAACACTGATAACCTCCCAGCAAGGGGCAGTGTTTTAAACTGCTCAAAACAGATTCCTTGCAGCCATTCAATCACTCACAGAGCTTACACATCAGCAGTATGTAACATCTTTGCTGTTTTCAACACAAGACTCCCCTTAAAACATCCAACCACACTTTAAATACACATTTCAATTTAATTTCCCCCTTGCCTATGAATGTTTAGCTATTATTACCTAAATCATTAAGGCCCAGCTGTCAACCTATGGGAAACTATAAAGATATATGCTGTTGCCAGTACTTTCACTGTCTTTCTGCACTTTTCTCACTGCACTTGAAACTTTCATTAATAAAATTTAAGCCATCAGAGCAAATCAACAATACAAGACCTACTTTAATCAATCAGCTCTTCGCTGTGGTAAATTATTGGCAAAGCATTGTCTGGGTCCTTTCCATAAGTCAAAGGACACAACATGCAGAAAGGACAAAGTCACTAAAGTCATTGTCTACATATTAATTTCAGACCAGTGAAAAGTCTCTAGGATCCAACACCATTGTATCTCTTTTATAATGTTTTAAATGAGCACCAGAATAGAATGATGAGGTTCTATAGAAGGTACTGGAGAAAGATGCAATGACTCAGTAAGACTGGCTGAGGAAAGCTAATTGTCCTGAGGAAAAAGGATGGGATTTCAAAGATGAAAGTAAGGTTTCCTATCAGCTGAGATCAAAAGAGGAAGACAATTTATTGAATTCCCAGATCCAAAGGCCTAAAATACTGTAAATCAGAGACATTAGCAGAACATCTCTACATAAATCACTCACTGCACTGTTCCTAATATAAAGGTTTGTATTTTCTTCTCCCTAAGAAATCAGGTGCCTCTCTCTATTCTTTCAAGGAAAAACATTAAGCCTCAGTGAGCTGCAGAGAGATTCAAAAATCCACTTCCCTTCAGCACAGTTCCACTAATCAGGATAGACCATGTTCTGATAAGCGTTACTGAGATATTCGCAGTCTTCCTCGCCTCCTTGTCCCCCCAAAACAGCCTGACCCAAAACCCTCTCCCTATAGACATCCAGGCAAGCAGGTAATATTAAAATAAGTAAAGTATGAGATTTTTTTTTTTAACCTTATCCATCAGGATGTTGAGCAGGACCCATTTTTGAAGTAAAGCAGGACAGTTAACACCAGAAAAAGAGACATGCCATGCTTAGACAGTTATTTAGCATCGTAAAAATGAATCAATCCTGTGGAAATATCCGTTTTATTCACTTGCCCACAGGGCCACTAGCACGGGTGCCTTAACTACAGCTAGTTAAGCTGAATGCCCCTCAGAAGGAAGTTACTAAACTGAGAATACTGAAAAAAGACAATTTTCTCTTTAGGCTTTCTCTAGAAAAAGCAAGGCAATGTCAAAATTCACATCTCTATCTCTAGACCCAACAGAGTAGATGACCCCTTAAAAGAAAATCAAGCCAGGTCTGAGCTGTAAGATGTCACTGACCACAGCTGGGCTGGTTAATGGAATGAACCAAAGAGAGTTCAGCTTTACTACTGCCCCAGCCCCAAACAAATGCTCAGTTAGCATCATTAAGATATACCAAGTTATTGAAAATAGTTTATTCCCATTTAACAAGCAGTGAAAATCAGAGAGAGGGTCCAGGTCTCCAGTGCTGTCTACAGTAGCTATCCATATTCAATTCTACCAGTGTGATTTGGAAGCATTTCCCACACAGACAGGAGTGCAATGAAATGATGTAGTAGGGAATAACTGTTGATTGGTTTTGCTCTGTGAGAAGGGGAAATAATTTTTTTAAACAAAACCATGTACAGAAGTACCTCAGAAATTAGAAAACTAATATCAATAATGCCTTGCATCAAACAAATAAAAAACCTTCTAGAGAATTTAAATTCTGCATTATCTTTTGTTAAATCCATCACTGGGAATCTACACTTGTTTCTCTCATGCGATTAAAAGCTTCCAAAGTCACTAAATATTACACAAGGGCTCAAAAGCACAGCCTTTCCTGACTAATTAAAAATTCACAATGGATGTTCCAGACATTACCAAATTGTGCTGTCATTTTCCACTTGAGATGTTACATTTGTCTACCATGCAAATTTTGTATTTATTAGTAATTTCAGCTGTCCTGTCCCCATTCTCAAACTTGAAAATGTCTAAGCTTATTTTATAGTATCTTACTTAAGTCTTGTGCTTAGCCAGACAGTGGTGTCTGGAATTCACAGTCAGAAGTTCTGACATTATTGATTAGCATTTTCTCTGCTTAATAACTGAAATTATAGCTGTAATTTTGATAAAAATAAAAGTATACTGCAGCCTTACCTTCACCAGTTCTGTGTATCCAGTTTCCTTTGCTGTCCACCAAGGCTGAGCTTTCAGTCCCTTGACGTTGTAGAGGGAGCGCTGCCAAACTGATGCAAAGTGACCTCTTTGGTATCCAAGCTCATACCACTTGTATGCCTGGAACATTGTAGTTGTTAACAACCAAATTCATATCAGCCCAGCTCCTACAGGAAAAAAAGTAACACTTCCTGGCATGGTAGCAGACTGTCGCTTTGGGATGTTGGGGTTATTCTTTGAATAAATTGTTCTAATGAATACTTTAAAGGAAAAAAAAAAACAAAAAAAAACCAAAAAAAACCCCCTAAATAAAATAGATCAGTTGGCCAAGAGAGTCCAGTCCAACATTAACAAAACAGGATAATCTTCTCACAACTATTCACATCAAATATGGGCCAGTAATTCATGCCCTGCCCTTGGACTTGGAATATCAATTGTTTTTCATCTTGTTCATTTTCTCTGTTTCAATCCTCTACCTACAAATTAAAGATGACTGTCTTCTGCTGCCAGTGGAGATCCTGTGATGATGAAAACAATGATGACTTAGCAGATCTAAAGTGTCAATTATCTAATACTTAAATGCACTTGAGTTTCTTCAAATATTTTTTGCCACACCAAAATTGATCACATGACAGAAACCTACTAAAGTTAATACTGGACCTTTGATTGTCTTTACTCTCCCTTTAGACAACTTGTTTTACCCCTGCACAGCAGCAAAAAAAGCAAAGAAAGAAAAACCATGTGCAGAGAAGGTTATACAGAGCTGCCTCCTTCCTGCCCAGCACTGCTGCTACAGCTGCAAGACTTCAGACAACACAATTTAAAAAAATCCCCAAATAAACAAATGAACAAACACCACCCATGCCACTCAGCCCCAAACACCACAAACTAAAAAAAAAAAAAAAAATAAACAGGACAGCTAAGTAGGAAAATACAAGAATAATAATTCCAGAGCAAACAGACTCTGCCTTGAACAGAAACTGGCCAAAGTCCTCATTGAGAGTCTGTAATTTTTCTTCAAGTTTTTTAAAAATGTGGTACTCTGATCTTTATAACTCTCCCAAACTATGGAGGAGACTCTGCAATATATTGTTACATTACAGCATTTATTTCAAGTACACAAAAGTAATGTGGATGAACAGAATAACAGATCATATATAAAGTGCCATCTTTTTCTCCCTAGAGAAGCTCAGTAAAATTGTAAATGGGTCAAAAAAATACTGTGTATTACCTTTGGGTAATACAAAGTATAACATTAAATTTTGATGTTATCTTGGTTAACCATCTGAAATGGAAGCATTAGGATTTATAACATTTGTTCCCCAAAGTTCTAATATCAGTGAGATATCAATAGACTGTTCATGCTGACTGCCTGCATCCATTTGGAATGTCTGGAGCTAGCCCAAATGATAAAAGGAATAAATCACTTGATTTAACCCCTGAGCGATGAGTATGAATGTTGCTGCTCTTTAAGATACATTAGCTATAATTACGATGTATAATACAGTTAATATTTATTTATTAGAAGAATTGTGCTATGGAAGTTGCCTTTACCATGATGGAGTAGGGTTAGGCTGCCTCACTCATCCTTTCCATTCCATTCTCACTCTGTGAGAAATATTTCTTTTCTCATGCAGTTCTTGGCAGTGGAACACAGACAGCTACAACAGTGCAGCTCTTTTCCAGGACAGAAATTATTTGATTTGCACTCAGTTTATACGTTCTGTGTGAAGAGTGCTTTGTTCTGTAATAACTTCCACAGTTTTAATTTTTCTTTTCTTAAGCCAATATGGCATTTTATCAAATTATATTTGGAAAGGGCATTCTCAATACTGTTTCCCTAACACTTCCCAAGGCCACATTCATAACTCCTAATTTAGCTCTAATAGATGAATATCTCCCTTCAACAAACATTCAGTGATAGCAATTTCACACGTAACTTAAATATTGATCTGTTTCCTTGATTAAATCCTGAAAATCAGCAAGTCTAGCAAGGTCAGTGAGAAAAATTTAGCTGAACAATGGACTTTCCACTGATAAATCTGGAAGTCTCCTCTATCCCAAGAATTCCTTTGTCATTGATTAAACTTTTTCTACAGCAGATTCGGCCATTAGCTCCATAAACATTAACACATAATAATCCTGGGGCTAGAGATGATGGACATTAATTACATCTGTGTGGTATCTTTAGTCAAACATGGCAATGGGAGGTTCTAGGCTCAGCAAGTCAACCCAGAATGTCCCATGGAAATGTACAGGGATTTGAGAGAAGGAGACAGAGTTAAACTGAGTGTGAAAGCAGACTCTGTGTGTGTGTGTGTGTATGTGTTTCTAAGTAAAATGAGGTAAACTAATTCTCACTTATAAATGAACAATTTAAAAAATCTCTTTGGAAAAGTATTGCAGGGAAGGTAATCTAACTCAAAATTCAGATATTCCATTTCACTCTTCTAGATCTACTGTATGTAAAAGGTATTGTAATAAAAGCTCCATGAATTATTAAAAAAAAAGCTAACTTGGTGAACCAGGCTTGAGAAAGATCACATACAGAGGCTTCATCACAGCCCCCTTCACCGTCTACAGTTCATACTGGAGAACCATCTACTGACTGGGCCACAGTACTAGAGAGGTCAGCAGTCTTCACAGTTTTTTAGGTATTAATATTGCACACATTACTAGCTAAGAAATTAAAAAGCATTGATTTTCATGACTATTTCTACTCTGATTTTTAATGCTTACTCTTTCCATATTTCCCACCTAAGAATTGGAATGTTTTTCTTTTTTTTTTTCTGTTGTTTTTAAATTCATGCCCATATTAAAATTCATAACTAATCAATTAGAGTCCTCAAAAAAGGTCCTTTGCTCCCCTATCATGACCATAGTGGTAATTGACACATTTAAATTTTGCTTTTAAGTATAATTTGATTTCAAATAAACAAAGTAGAAACTCTTACGGCTTCCACTGTCATGTTTGTTTTTGTTGGCCACTCAACAGATACATAGTACAAATTTCTGTTTTCTTGATTGACTTGCTAATTTAGTTATTGAAAAAATTTCATAACTCAGCCCTCACATTCAGTTCTCTCATGATCCTCTTTTAGCACAAACTCATTGGTGCTTTTTCCTTGTAAAGAAAGGAAGATTTACAAAACACTTTGTGTTGTAAGAACTTCTATACAGTAATATACACATAATTGGTTCTTTTAACTCTCATTAAAATCTGTGCTGTTAGCGATATAAGCAGAAAACAGACTCTAGAAACATTTAAAATTCTTGTACATTTTCAGTCCCTTACTTCAAGCTGCCATATGTCAGCTTAAACATTTTAAGCTAAATCTAAAGCGAGGGATGCTAAGAGATTGTATTGTAATGGCTACAACATATTTTTTGCTGTTGATCATCTTGACTTCTACACATGCATGCTGGATTGTTGTTGCAATCAGACTATTTTTGTTTTCAACACTAAGCCCACAATTAAATGTTTTTCTGGATTCTGCAGCCACTCAGAGATTTAGATTTCAAAGCAAGAACATGTTAAACATGTACCTCTTTGTCTCCCATTCTCTGTAATGCGTCACCCAGATGAAAATAAAAACGTCCATCATCTGTGCCGGGGTCACCAGACTCCAGGCCTTCCTAAATATTAAATAAATAAATGAGTAAATAAAGATGAAAGGTAGAATAAAACTTCAACAGGACTTCTAGAAGAGCTCATTTGATTGCTGTAAATAGTCTGTCAATCCTATGCAAAAGGTAGGCTATGAAATTAGGTAGAAAATGTAACCACCATGTTAACCCGCAACTTAAGCTGAATTAATACAAATGTCAGTAGAAAGTCACCGAGAGATGCTACCAGTTTTCCAAATCCCACAGCCTCTCCCCTCAGTCTCTCCAAGACAGAGGCATATTCAGAGATGGACACTTGCCCCTGGCCCTATAAACATATACATGAGCATTTTATAAAGCTGGATCAAGGTTTTATTTTGTAGTATTTCTTCCCAAACACTCAGAAGTATATGTAAGGCTTCTCTGGATCTTTCAAGAATCTCTAGATTTGCAGGGAAAAAAAGAGGCTCAGAGCAATTTGGGTTAACCATTAAAAAATCAAATACTTGATGTTTAAGAATTGACGGTTTTCAATGTACAAGTTTGATCCAGTTCATAAGCAGTGATATACCAGTAGAACTCCAACAAATAGCTTAAGCAGTGATTTATAATTAGCACACTTCTAGTCTGACACATTTTGTACGTTCCAATTCTACTTTTTGCTGGTAAAATATTTAGTGAAAAAGTACCCGTAGATAAGGTATGCTCTCTGCTATCTTGTTTTCTGCCTTCAGGATGAAGCCATAATGTACTTTGGCAAAGCCATCGTCTGGAGCCAGACTCAGAACCTGTTTGAGAGAAAATGAATTAAATATACCTGTATGAATAGAAGCAAATTAACAAATCTGTGTACATAATACTATTTAGTAATGCAACGGTATTTTCTTTCATCACTGATTCTCAGATAAACCCTTAGCTTGTCTGTGCTTTCTCTTCCTCATTCACTTTCGTGCTTTCTCCAAACAAGCCAAACTTTGAAGTCTCAGAAGTAAAATTATTTCAACAGAAATTGCTTTATTTTTCACTTGTCCATCCTTTTCTACACTTCTCTCTTGAGGTATAGCATGCTAAATTACAGAATTAAACCTGCTATTAACACTTAAATTACTTATTCCAGGTTTGACTAATCTGAGAGAAAGCAGCTACTCTTGAAAAAATCTGCAGCAGAAACATAACTGAAATAGTTTTCAATTAGATTTCCAACGGTGGCAAACCAGTTTTTGCAAGAGAAAATACGTGAAGCACCAAGGGCACTCTCAGCACAGTGGTGAACTGCAGCACTCTCTGGAACAGTGTGCACTTTTCTGGCCATGAGAAAGAAGGTAAGAAAAAGTCTGCTGCAGTAGTGACTCAATGTGCCTTCACACTAGGAGGTGATGGATAAATTATTCTTGTATAGTTGTGTGCTGCACTCTTTGACTGAGACCAAGCATGCTAAATTCAGCTAAAAGATTTTGTAGCCTCAACAAGTTTCAGACCATATCTGAGTTACAAACTGGCTTAATTTTGTAGAAAAGGGAAACTCATGGACAAATGTCCAGAGATGGATATTTCATGGGGACTGTGGAAGAGAAGGGTTTGTGAAGCTGTAGGAAAGGATCAGTGTATGGGGAAGGAGGTGTGAAGCTGCCAACCTGAATTCTGTAACATGCACCCCCAACACCAGTCAGATAATTTAAGTGCATTTGCTCTGCCTCAACCAAGGGCAAAAATTACAGAGAATGCCTTGATCTACTTTTCAGCTCTGCACTTCTATGATGTACATATTAAATATAATTTCTAGCTCTATGCAATATCAATTACATGGTTAAGTAAATCTGGTTTTACACCTCTTCTCTCCTTAAAATAAGGGTGGACAGTCTTATCAGGATAGACCCTCAGCCTGTGAGGATCATCACAGGAGTCTGGCAGGCAGTGGAATTACAGAGGCTGATATGCACTGAATGTCTAGACAGCTGCTAAACACAAAACAATGGACAGATGAGCAATTTCTCTTGCCTAAATCCATTTCTGAAGCTTTGAGAAGAGTGTTAAACGTATGCCATGGATAAAATGCCTGTATACATTATAGTTATTTCCCTCTGCCTTTTCCAGTGACTGTCTGACATCACTTTTTTTTTTTTTTTTTTTTTAACAAGCAAAATCATAAGAAGTTTTCTGGACCAATTTCTCTCTTTTCTCAAATCTTATGCACACCAACTATATCCAAGCAAAACCAAAAATTAGAGCTATGAGGGTACAAAATGTTATGAGTAAAAAATAGCAGCATTTTACATCTTTTCACAGAAAAGACTTCTTATGAAGGAACAAACAATTTGAGAATGTATTGGAAGTCCAGAGTATGAGACATTACTAGGAAAAAAAGTATCACAGTAAGGATGAACTGATCCCTAGTATAAGAATACACTACCAACTTCTGCATTTTATGCCTTTTGACTACAGCATTCTGTGTATAATTACTTTGATCCAAGAATCTGTACCTGCAGGGTGAAATGAAATGACTGACAGAAATATTTATTAGCCACATAATTTCGTTACAGTTTCTTTAACTATAGGACAAAGCTATCTGATTAATTAAGACAGAATAGAATTTTCTGTATTACGGTTCATTTAAACTATGCCGAGTTGCATTAAGGAATGATCTACATTCAGAGCCCCTAAAGAGAAGGGAAGAGATACAATCAGCAGAAATTACACTGGAAGTATTTAATGTAAATTGTATTACTCTGTTGCTGTTGCTGCATGCAATATTAATTATGTTTAGAAATAAGTTTTACTAAAGTGCTCACAGCCCATTAAATACTAATCATGAATATAGAAATTAACCTCTGGGGCTATCAGTGGCTAATTAGCCAGGGCAGAGTATTGTGTTCATGTGGATATTCTGGTTTTGGTACCTGAGATAGCTCAGAGCTGGCTTATGCATGTCTCTATAATGCTGCATTAAACCATGCACACATGCCTCAGCATGGAGGTAGAGAAAAGTGCTATTAGCTGAGTAACCAGTCTTATAAAGTTCTCTTTCACTGGAATCTTTTATAATCTGTGGATGTTTGAATCAAAAATAGTTCTAATTCTACCAGGACTACTTTTAAAGTTATGTTTTCTTTGAAAATACAAATAGCTCTGAATTCTACTAGGATTACCCTTAATGTTATGTTTCCACGTCCCCAAGCACAACACTCAAAAGAAAATTATTTAATATTAGAGGCAAAACTGAAATTCTCTCCAGCTGGACACCATTTTCCATCTGTGGTTCAGCAAAATTTCTGGTAAACACAAACTAGAAAATTGTATTTTGGGCAAGTTATACCACACTACAGTTGGAAGCAAAAAACTCTCTTGGTCTGAAGTTCAGTGTTTATACACATTACTTCTGTAGCTAAAAGAAGAAACATATATCAAATTAAAGACTTTTAAAATAAGCTGCTAAAATGTAACAAATTTGGAAAGAAAAATAAGAATTGACTGGAAAATAAGTAAACTGGCTATTAAATGTAAAGCAAAAGCAGAAAGTTTTCATCCACTAGGATTCCCTGGGCTTCTATTCAGTTCCTTGGAGATGATGCAAGCTTGGGTTAGTTTGGTTTGAAATGGTATGTACTGTGATCCTATGCAGGGAACAGTGCCTATGAAGGGTTCCTCTGATTGCATGTGCTCAGTGCATGCTTAACACAGGTCAGTAACACTGAATTGAGATTGAAATGATACAGCAGGAAGTAAAGGTTCTGCCCATGGATCCAGGAGATTCCCAGGAAACGGGAAATTTGGAGTTTAGGTTCCTCTGCAGAGAAGAGTGCTCAACTACTTAGGAATCTTCCTGAGCAGCAGAAACAAGTACCACATACACAGGAACTTAGAAAACCATGAATAAGGCTAGAGGGAAATCAACAAAAAGCCGAGACTTTAGGTTGAATAAGGGGTATGTTCTCTTGAAGATGTGTACTGAACTCTAAAATGCCTGTGCTTTCTGCATTAAAGAACACTTGAATAAAATGCATGAACATCCTTACAGTGAGAAACAAAATACAGGATTCATAAATATTGGAGATATCTACTTTGCAGCACTGAGTTAATGCTCCTGTCTGTGCTCTCTTAACGTTTTTGTATCAAAAGATTACACAAGTGAGAAGGACTTAGTCACGCTTCAGAGGTTTCCCAGTTTTTTCAAAAATCATGGGAAGAGCAAGACATCTCCTTGAGGCCCTCAGAACCACTGTTCAGTTTGCCTCTTTCTCTACCATGCAGAGAGCCTGAGCACCTATGGTAGGAGCTCAAGACCAAGCACTTTCTAAATATGCACTGCAACAGCTGAGCAAAGCACTCTAGAGCAGGCCATGTAGCCCCTAAGCAACCTGCCCCAAATCATGCAAAAAGCCTTCAGCAGAACCAAGAAACAAAGCAGGTACACAGGAGATTCTCCCTGTTTCTTTGGGTATTCTTTCTTAAAACCCTTAGTCTAAATTTATCCTGAATTACAACAAAAAAAATACATTATTGTGTTGGAATTCAGCCTGAGTAATACCTAAAATATGGACAAATCCACCATGATTTTTAAAAAAAATTAATCCAAGTCTTTTTAAAAAAGTTATTTGTACTCCTTTTACAATGACAGAACACCACTATGCTCTGTTCTATTTCAGTGTTAGTGTCCTGCAAAACAGTAATTACACTAGATAAAGAAGAATGGAAAACAATATGTTAAAAGCACACCAGTTGTATATCTATTCTTAATCAGAGCCCTATATATTTCTTCTGAAGTATATAAAACTCAGTATCAAAGTAATTATATAGCAAATTCATGACCTTCCTCCATGTATAAAAATCCCTGTGATTATTGAGAAATTCTAACAATTATTATGTTGTTTGCAACAAAACACTGAATAATTGCACAGGAAAATCTTGCCCAAAAGGAGTATGTTTATGTTTTCCCAAATTTCTTGCAGCATAATAGCAGGTTCGTTTAATAAATTCTATCTTTAAAAGCCAGTATTTCCAATCCTCTGAGAAATTTTGACAACAAGTCAAAAATTATCGGACAGAAATGTTTTATGGAAGGGCCTAAGAAGTAGCCAAAGCCGCAAAGCAAACATTATTCTAGCAACATCTGAGACTACCAGAGGAGCTTGGGGAAAAAAAAATGGCATTCCTAGTGTTTGGGTTCTGCCTCCAACCATGTGGTTGAACATCCTCCTTCTCTTTGAAAAGCTATCAGAGATGAGAATCTCTCCAGCCTCCCAGATGTGGGGGATGGAAAATCAGGCCTTTATTCTCAGGAGGTGGCACTGATCCTGCTGATCCCTTTCCAGCCTCCAACACCAGACAATTACCAAGCCTGTCCTACACAAGCACCACGAGTCTGCCAACATCAACAAGAGCATTCCTGGTCAGGTGTGACAATATGTGCTCTACCAGTGATGTCAGATTCCACATCTGTCAGACGGTTTCCAGATGTTACCAGGGTTTCTAGATCACAGGAGTAGAGTGCCCTTTCCTGGCCACAAAGTTTCCCCAGCCAGATAACCACTGTACAACACAGAAATATAAATCCAATGATTTGTCCACACTACAAACATCATAAAAGAAAAACAGATTTTAAGCTGCTTATAAAAAGATGAAAAAACTAAGGTTAAATAGCTTTGTGAGTACTGATCTATTTGATCACATGGTTAGAGATGCATTACATATTACATGTTATATACAACACATCTAGATGTGCTGTCAATATATTCCAAACCTAACTACCAGAATGTAGAAGAGTTAAATTATTATTAAGCATATGGAAATAACCTGCATTCCTCTGTCAATGATGAAAATCTTAGCATGACACTATCAGAAAATGTAAATTAAACTTAGAAGATAACTGCACTAGAAAAAAAATTGTATCTATATTAACACTTCAAAATCTCACATGTGACGTATTTAACAACTAAAAACGTTTAAATCAATCAGTCTTCAAAATGAACATAGGAATGTAAGCAATAATTTTCCTTGGCTGGAATGGAAACTCACCTCTTCATATACTTTCTTAGCATTGCTGTTATCTCCTATCAAGAGGTAACCAACACCAAGGTCATTCTTGAACGATGTCTCACCGGGAAACAGCTGAACTAATTTCTGTAGAGTAACCAGGGAACCCCTCATGCGACCTGATTTGATTGAACAAGACTTAATTACAAGGACAGAGATAAGAAACAGCAGCAAGACGTTTACACAACATCTAAGAAAACAAAAATCAGAGGCAAGTGGTCCACTTTCACCGACAATCAAGAAGGAGAACCCGGAAAAACTTGTGCAGACTGGAGCACACTCAGGTGCCTGGCTGTCACTGTGGGTGTAGCTGTACCAGGAATATTCCAGGGAATCACTGCAATCATGCAGTGTTATGGCAGCCTCTTGTGGAGAACCCTTCACAGTGCAGAAGCAACATTATTTAAGCTTTGGCTGCTCTACAGATAGCAAAGGACTGGAGAAAACTAAGTAAACATATAATAAAATGTTTATTAATAATATATATAATATATAATATATATAATAATAGTAAACATATAATAATAAACTTCACTTTAATTAGGTAAATTAATTTCTAGTGTTAAGTAATAGTTCTACTCTACTTCCATTTTGAAGTTCATCATGCTTTATGTGCTTAAAATTAAGTATGTTCCTTGACTTCCTAAATGAGGTCTTGCTAAGGAAAAGCAAAATCATAACAACTTGATATAAAAATCCAGCCCATGGGAACAGAACTCTTGATTGTCCCTCATATTCTAATCATCACTTCTCATACATCACAGAATTGAGATCTAAAACTAGAATCTAAACGTAAATCTTGGGGCTGTTCTCCCTGTGTTCCATTCTTCTCTATGTTTACTGAAAGTTTATTCTGAGTATGTTTACTCTGCTTATGTCAGTAATTTCCTCTTGGTTTTCTTCAACTTCAGTAGAAAAATAAAAGGGTTTTTTGTCTGTCAACAAACATTTTTAACCACTTATCATCATAGCATCTACTGCAGCTTTCTGCAGGCACTATTATCCTCAATTATAGGTACTAGTTCCCTAGAAAAATTTAAATAATGTAAAAATGGTTTTCACTTAAGATACTAGGAAAACAAGTCCAACCAAAAATTCAATGGAATTGCCACTTTTAAATCCTTAGTGATGTCTTGAAATCCTTGCTCAGATAACTTGTGTGATTTTTATACCATCCTCAAAACTTACCAAGGAACTGCTGCCTGTCTGCTTCTCGCTTCAAGCTCAGTTTTATCAGGTCTGAAGGCACATTTGGCAGACTAACCACCTCATCATAGGTGTTGATGGCTTGTTGCAGCATCTCATTGCTTCTCATTTTCTCAGCTAAGTCATCTTCAGACTAGAAAGAATAACAAAACCATTATTAGAACATCTAATAATCCCTTAGTCTTAAAACCAACTATTCACTTACCAGGCAAACAATTGTTAGACCATGGGCTGTGCTTTATGGGAAAGCACACCAGGATTACCACTAAATCTTGTTACCTACAAACCGTTTGAAAGGAGAAGTACGAGAAAATTTGCACCTAAAACATACATTAACACAGAGTTTTGATTAATATTTGTAGAATTCATAATTTCTGCTTTCAAAAGGAGATGAAGCATTCTGTTTTAATAACACAGAAGAAATGCAAAATTTTGCCTATAGACTATTTGTATACTAAGCCTCACACTGGAAGCAATACAAAATACAAAACATACCAAAAACCATTTTCCATCTATTCTGACAAATTTATTTTCACTCTTTCTTGCAAAATGTAATAGGAATTGCCTTTTACCTTGCATATGTTGATAGAATATGTACCCTACAACTCCTTCAAAACTTAAACTTTTTCATCAAATTCAGAAGCAGACCAAAGGATATATGAAATTACAGTGGAATTCCAGCTTCAATGAATTCAACAGAAGCTGTGACTGATCTTACCTGGGGTAAGGCATGTTCAATCTTTGCTTCCATAGCTGAAAAAGACTATGTCTCAAATGCAGAATTTTTAAAGGCTTACTTAGAATTGTTTATATAAATGCATGCATTTTTCCATGTTTAATGCATTGTTCTCAAATACTTCTATATTTATTGGCTTGTGTTCTTTCTTAAAGAGAAGAGCCACAGCAGATGTATCACAAGCATGATGGTGCAGAAGCTGCAGTTGGTCTGTTTAAATTCACTGTTGCATCAAAGACACACATAAAATGAAATTGCTTCAACTGTGTTATCTGTATATGTTACAGCAAGTATCTGAAATCTTTTTGCACTTCTGTCCTTTAATTTTTTTCCTTGAGTTGCTTTAAAACTTAGTATTGGAAGTACCAAAATATATGGTTACTCAGGCAAATAGCTCATCAAGCAGGTTTCAGAGACAACTTCAGAAATCAGTTTTAAGCAATAACTTTTTTTTCTAATGTACATTCACTATGAAATTTATTTCTCCATTTTTCAAAGGAATTGCAGGGCTGTCCATGATCAGACAATGTGTCAGTTAATCCTCACACAGATGGCTAAGAATATTAAAGATATATAATAAAGAAGCAAAAATTGTCAGCATAAAGTCTGTATAACTTCACCAGTATAAATCATATAAGGAGGTTAAAAACCTATCTCTTGTTCTTTTCAGCTGTAAAGATATTAATGAATTTTGTAGAATATCATTTTATCTGGCTCAAGTGTAATTCAGACATCAAACAAAGAATTGCTCATATTTCTGAAAAACACACCAATAATGAAATATTTTGCAGATTTTTTTTGGAAAACAGTTGCCTTTTGAAGACAATTAAAGACCCAGAAAAAAATCAATCCTCCTGTCTTATTAAAAAACAAATCTACAAAATTAGCATGTAATGTTGGTTCATGCTTCAAAGAAATGGAGAAGCACACTTTTGTGGTGAATTCCTGACCTTCTTTATCTTTACCCTTCAAGGCCTTTAACCTCATCCTTTGCAGTTTTAGTTAGTGATGAGAAATAGCAAATTTAATTGACTTTTGTTGGTATGAATACCCATTTAAAAATAATACTGTGTTACAATGCAAATTTTAATAATTCATCTGTCTGATGCCCATGGTTTTCCTATTCCTTCAAACAACTCGAACTTACACATACTGACTTCAACAAAATTGTCATTGGTAATACAACTCTTCAGTAAAATGACTAGTATGAACCTTCAAAGACTACAGAAAATTAATTTATTGTTGTTTTTACAGACTCACGGAAAATGCATCTAATTATTTTTTCAGATCTTGGTTTGTATTGACCTTTCATGGATTACTAAAGTAGTAGTAAGCAATTACAAATTGCTGTAAATGGACAAATGAAGTTGGGTCACTGAGATGGGAATTCTGAATGAGAATAAATTTCACAACCAGCTGCAGTGATCTGCTCTTCTCCCTAAAGCCATCAAGGAGGCAGGAAGCATATTCTATTAGATATACTAAGTGGATTTGTAGAAATTGCTAAATATTAAAAGTGTAACTTCACAGAGGTAAGTTCATCATGTGTATGAACAAAGTGACCTCCTACTGTAAAGAGGCCAAGTTCAGCAGACTGTCACCACAGAGAGCACTGAAGCATTTGGTCTGCTGTGTGTCAAGTGCTTGTGTGATAGATTTTTGGATAATCACAGCTTTGGCTTTAGCATGACTATTATTAACCAAGTGGAAACTGGTTGTGACTCCAAGGTCTACATCAATCATCTAACAGCATCATTGCTTCCTACAGTGAGGGCTTCACTTTGTTCATCCTGATTAACATGAGTTCAAGGAGTCTTTTATTACTCCTAGTGCAGCAAGATTATCCTACTATTTAGGAAAATTCAAAGATTATTCCCTTCTGAGACATCTCAACACAGCCTAGAAGTATTATAAATGCAGAGATTATTTTCTGACGCCTTCTTGGGATTTTTGGGGGGTTTTTTTGAAGGGAAACACCTGAAACATAACTCACTTCACAAGTAAAGCTAATCAAGCCTCATTGCCTGAGAATTTGTGTTCTTTATCCTTTAAATCTTTCGCTCTAAATACTCCAAATCCACTTCTCTATTCCCACTAGAGCAAAAAGCAGCATTTATCCCAGGTTGATAGACATGCTGATTTACCAGCTACAGCAAATAGTATGCAACAGGTAGATTCTGCCTGTTGTTCCTTCACTGGGCCATTAGTTGGTATGTATCTCTTGCCATTCACCTGACAGTTCTGCTGAGATCTACAGGATGTACCTTTTTTGTTTTTTGTTTTTTACAATACTTCCCAGTGAAGTTCCACAAAAGCTGCCAAAATAATTGGGGAAGGACAGTCAACCGAAAACGATACAATATGACAGATCGCATGATTATTTTTTTACCTAGGAAATCTCCTAGGTATAAATTAATTCCAACTGGTGTTTACAGCTCTACTGATAAAACGAAATGTCTATTTTAGCTTTTTTCAACACCTATCACTTTTTTTTCTAAGTACCTGTGCTTTCCCGTATCTTGCTCGAGGACTTTGTGGATATTGATTCACTAATGCTTCAAAGGCCCTTAGAGCTTCTTCAACTTTTCCCTGAAAAGAAGAAATATTTATCAGCAATTCTATCTAATAAACATGCTGAAGGATGCAGGACCTAATAACACATTAGTTTCATAATTAAAGAACAAATACAAAACAATGCAGGCTGAATCAAGAGCTTTCACTCATACTTTTGTTGGGATTGCCTTTTTAAGAGAAATTAATTGTCATTATTTACAAAACAATATAATCTACTTTCCATGATTAAAATTAATAACTTGGTTTTTCATATTTTATTCATTTTCCTTTTGTTGACTGGATAAAATGCTTAGATGAAAATAACCTGTCTGTATAAAAAAGATCCAACTGCTAATAACAAATTCCAGATCAGAAATAAGAGAAAATAGGAAGAAAATTCTAGACATAGGTGGAAATTTTCCCTCTGCATACCTCTCATGATGAACAGTATCATTAAGTACTGTTCTTCTAAGGGAAATACTGCAGACTCATCCATGGTGTTTGGCTGTTTCCTCCAAGTTTTTTGCATGACATTGTCCCTCAGGACATCTCACAGCAGTCCAAATGCAGTGGTATTCTCATGATGGATGTTGATCTCGTGATGGACACTGGCTACCAAGTACAGGTGGAAGCTGAGAAGAGCCAGCCCCACTGTTAAACAGGTGCTAAGCACTGCTGGGCAATATTTGGCAATAGACCTTGCTGCCACTCTCACCTCTTTACAGTTTATAAATATGAGTTATATGTGTATAAATTATACACAACTGTCTTGCTATCTTCAAATTTTATACACATCTGATTTGTTCCTAAATTTATCCTGATTCCTAGATAATGTGCATGACTATCTGCAACTTACCAAGAGATACAGCAGGAAAAGACAGTCAACAAGCTGACCCTACAGACTCATCAAATGTTTCTATTATGCCTATTTCTGATTAACCAATTGCTTAAGTAACAAGAAGCATGAAAACTCCTTTTTTTTTTTTTTTTTTTAATTCTAACAAGGCTTCTAGGGAGGAACAGCAGCAGTGGGAGCCAGAGGTTACTGCTCCCTACGCAATAGCCCTCCAGTCCCATCACAGAACTCTGGGGCTGCACAGATGGCAAGACAAAGTCAAAACTGCACAAGTATGTCCTGAAAATCAAGAATAATCCTGCATCTGCAATGATCAAATTGGATTTTGTTTTACTATACTGAAAATAGTATATCTCACTGCTTAACCACCTCAAATCTAGGGTACAAGAAAGATCTGCAGTTGTTCATTACATGCTATGACTGCCCATGACACATATCAGGGTTTTAACAAGAACTACATTCAAAAAACTTAAAGTATCCCATTTTTAACAGCCACAGTCTTGCTTTACTATTTAATCTCCCATCTGGAAAAGGGACATCTCTGCAAAGGTATTCTTTTCTGAAATATTCATTCAGGAGATGATGGAAGAGCTTGAGGGTATTTTTGTTTGTTTTTCATGGTCAAGTTATTAAATTCAGAACTACCCAATCTGACTGATTGATGTTAAGGTCTTGCTGCCTCTGGTGAGAAGCAGGAACATCTGTTTTGTCCTCTAAGCAGCTGTACAGCAGCAGAGGCACTCCCAGGACACGGAATCTCAACAGAAACAACACCTACATCAGTGATCTGCACCTAAGGCTCATAAGGCATCAGAACACTTACTGAGAAATCCTTGCTAACACACACAAAGTTCTCTGGTAGCACTTGACTTCAGCAGTCAACTGGACAAGAGTGACTAACCCTGCTCCATGTGACCCATTTAAGCAGAAATTCAATGATTAAGCTATGTATCTTCAAGGTAAACAGTGAGCAAACACACATGAACAGACATATACTTACAACTTTAAAAAATTTAAGATAAACTATGCAGCAGAAATTAAACTTGAGGGACAAACATACACTGAATATTTCAAAAAGTTAATTTCCCAAAAAGTAGTCTAAAATTCATTTTCCCTTTTTCCAAGTTTTTAATTTATTCATTTTTTTGTCCACTACAGTCCTGAGTGAAAGACTTGAAACTTACTTTTTTACGTAGTTTTTCTGCAGCATCTAGTTCAGCTTTAATGGTCTTATCAAACTTGTTTAAGAGCTTTGGCTTCTTCTTCTTTTTAGCTAGAAGATTTAACACAGTTAATTCACACATAACACACAGGTCATTACTTCTTTTGTATTTCAATTGTCTGGGGTAACACTGAGCTAGGGACTGTGCTGGCAAAGTGCATCATTTTCAAGCAAGGCAGTTTCAAATTACACTGAAAAGAAACTGATTTCTTACTTATTACAATCAAAAACTCCTATATGAAAAGGCAAACTTCAGTCATTCCAATTGAGTAAGTTGGCAGTTACGTTTAGAATAAAGCATTTTCATCACATTACAGTAAAGGATTTTTTTTCCAAGTGGTTCAACTGCTATTTTTCCACATTTATGGTATCATGAAAACCATGATCATCAGGGCATACTAGTAATTTCCAAAAGTTGTGATTATATATGTCTGCTTTGCCTAGAGCAATTACTGAGGCTGCATCCGGAGTGCTGTGTGCAGTTCTGGGCTCCTCAGGAAAAGAGAGCCATGGAACTCCTGGAGTGGGTCAGTGGAGGGCAATAAAGATGATTAAGGGACTGGAGGATCTCTTTTGAGAAAAGGCTGAGGGAGCTGGGCCTGTTCAGCCTCAAGAAGAGGCAGCCGAGAGGGGACCTCATAAATATTTTAAGAGTAGGTGACAAGAGGATGGAACCAGGCTCTTCTCAGTGTTGCCAAGCAATAGGACAAGAGGAAGCAGGCAGAAAGTAATGCATGGGAAGTTCCACCTGAACATGAGGAAGAACTTCTTTACTGTGCAAATCACCAAGCACTGGAACAGATTGCCCTGAGAGATTGTGGGGCCTCCCTCACTGGAGATATTCAAGAACTGTCTGGACACAATCCTGTGCCATAGGATGACCTTGCTTGAGCAGGTAGGTTGGACCAGATGACCCACTGTGGTCCCTTTAAACTTTATCCATTCTGTGATTAGATGAGTTCATAGAAATCATAGTTACTCAGGTTAGGAGGGACCCAAAAACTCAAGTACTTGACCTTCCTGATGAAAACAATTTCAGCACTGAAATGTCAGGTTAAGACCCCTTTAAGTGATCAAGTTTCTACAGCTCAGTAAGCTATCACACAGCAGCAGAGCAGCAGCAGCAGTATGTAGCAAATCAGCCTCGAAATAAATTGTGTAATGTAAACTGCATTTGAAGCGAATTTAAGTAAATGGTGTCAATTTAAACAGCTAGTTACTTCACAGTAGTTTCTCTTAAACAATGTCTACCTGGTTACACTAAGTATACTAGTGGTGAAAAAATGCAAGTACACTACTGAAAGGATATGACAGCAGGTAACTGGTTTCTTCCACATTTGCTACAGCTTAACTCTGCACTTGCACTTCATTAGAAAAAAAGATTCCACATTTTCTGACACAAATAGAGGAAACGTATTGTCTCATAGATCTACTAGTCATGCATATCTGTAATTAGTAGCACAAATTTTTCCTTTAATTATGCACTACTGCTTCTTCCCCCTCTACGGAAAGTGGGTCATTAATAGCAGGAAAAGAAGTAAAATTACTGTGTTCTTTGTAGAAGTTTAAATAGGGAATGCTGTAACTGGTATGTGTAAAGTTTAAATTGAACATCTTACAGTTTAACATCATCTGCTGCAATGCTGTAGCAAGTATTTTGGATAACAATTACAGCAACTAGCCACATTTTATTCTGCTTCCCAAGTCCTCAGGTGCACTGTCCAAGAATGACAAGGGCCACCACATGCTACTGGAAGCTGTGCTTGTGATTCATTAAACGTCGCTGTCTCTCTGAGACTCTGATCCTACACAGAGTTTTAGGCAGACAAAATCACACTGTCTGTGTTAAACCTCAGAGAAAGACCAATGCCTCGGGTAATGCTAAGTCCATACTAAGTCCATCCAATCATTAGAGGATGTCGTAAGTCTGAACTTCTCCTGTATAAAAATGAAAAATAACCACCCTTGACTACTTTTGTTTCTTCCTGTGTAAGACTTTTACTGTTCTTTTCAATGCTGAACTTGGACAGCTCTGTGTGGAGTTTTTCTTACTCTACCTTTTAAAATTTTTCTGCAGCGTTGGTATGCACAGTTGAAGAGATGCCATTGCTTTCCAGGAGTAGGAAGAGAACAGAATCTAAGCTATCATACTAAACTCCATTTTTTTATTAACACAGGTTGTATAAAGCTTTTAATATTAAAAAATAAAAAAAAAAGATGTATAAACAAAAGGTACTAAAGCAGCAATGCACTAGTATTATTATATCTGTTGATTCTTCTTATAATAGGAGGGACTGTAACTTTTCATGACATTAGCTACCAAGAAGAAGAAAAAAAAGCAAACCAAAACTGTCTGCCATTTAGGAGTTTATATCTTTTACAGGATAAACTCACAAACAGTATAGTTTAATATGTTGGGTTTGCTTCCCTGAACACTTCCAAGTTTTTCATTGTAACCTGATTTGAAATCAAGCATTTATACTGAAGCACACAGTGATGCTCTTAAAGAATGTAGTTACCATGGATAACTACACGCACTGACTAAAGAGAAGTATGGCATTTTTCTTAATAATATAGATGTTTTTAATGCCTTTTGTTTATTCCCCATAGATGATGTAGGAGAAATGCTTTCCAATCTGTTGTTGATTCTCTGCCTTACTTTACTGTCCTCCATTTAATAGGAAAGCAAAGTCTTTACTGCCTTTTCATGCATTTAATGATAATAATGGTTAAGGAGCACAGCACTGGCTCTCTTCGAAGTGTTCACTCCCCTTGAATCCACTAAATTTCACAAACAGCTGTTATTACAAGTGCGAGAATCCCCTCACTCCAAACCTTCAGTCCACAGTGACTGACAGGTGTGGTGAGAAGTTTCTCACATAATGTCATTAGGCTTGGAAAGAACAACCCATAACATGCAAAAAGTTTGTCGGGTTTTGCGTTTGTTTTCTTCTTTTTAAAAAATACGCCAGCTCAGTTTTTCAAGAAACCATTGCTATTTCTAAGGCCTGGCTTGCTTAACAGCAGGAGTGGAAGAACCTAGAAACATCAACCCAAGGAATCAATGAAAGCAAGTGGCCTTGAGGACTTTTTAGGTTCATTTTGCTCTTAGCTGCCATGTGAAACAATCCTTTGTTGCTAGCAAGAAAACTGGGTTGCTCTGGGTACAGTATCTGGGGAGCTTTCTATGAGATATCACCACCAAACCCTTGGTTTAGTTTCTGTTCTCTAAGTAACTTAAACTGCAACCAGAATGTTAGTTCTCAGTTCTTACAGCATGAATTAAATCTTTATCTAAGATTGGCCAGCTACACCAGAACTGTATTTCAGTGAGACAGCTATTTGTCCTATTTTCAGCTTTCAGCATTCACGGAAAGACAGAGTCATTTGGTCCTTCTCAAACTCAGTAAGCATGGCAACGGTGAGGTTCCTTTGAGGCAAAGGAAAGAAGCTTTCCCACCTACCAAGAAACTCCTACTCCCTGTGGGACACTATCTGCAGTTCATTTAAGTTTACAAGGAGATGAGAAACAGCTCAGAAAAAAAAGGTAAATAAAAAAGTAAATTAAAATATTACAAGTCTGTGGCACAAAGATATGGTATCTTTCCTTTCATCTCCAACTTGAGTGATGTGTTGGAAGAACCTATTTGCCAACCTCCACTACAAAAAAAAAAGTATTATCTTCCAATTTCAGTACAGTTATATATCAGCCCTAGACCAGCGTGAGATCAATATAAAATGCTGGAAAGGAGCTGTTAACATAAATATTATTCATCTGCCAGGCACCAATGTAACACAGTAAACATTATATAACGAGCAATCATTTTCATCTCCCGTTCCATTCCTATGTTAAAGGATTCTCCAGGGAGCTTTCAGTGTAACCATCAGGCATTCCTCTATATTAACCAGATAGCCTGCTATCTCCCTGCAGGGGTATTTTAATAAATTATCCATTGCCTCCTTCTAGTGCAATAATCCTTTAGCAGATGTGACCCAATATATTAAATTCAATGATACAAAGAAGTTAACTTATCTGTTTTCAGAGGAAAATATATGTAATTTTTCTTCAATGACAAATGACACTGAAGTTGTGCATGATCTGCTTGGTTGGTTTGTAGTCCAAATCAGGTTAAGCATTAAAATGGTAATAATCCTTTTAGGTATCATACTGTGGACTTTCAAGAATACTACTGAGGATTTTCAATAATAGCCTTGGATGTAAGAATAGGCATTCTATCTAGGACTGCTGTCACAGGATTCCTGAAGACTTCCTTAGAGAAAACAGTTTCCACTGTAAAAGCAGCAAGCTAGGAAGAAGTCTTACAAGAAACTCTATGCTAGTTCTTGTGCTGGAGAATAAACAATTACCAGTGATGACAAGCAATCTCATATCTCACTTACCAAGATACAGAATCTAAAAAAAAAATTAGAAGTAGCAATGTATTACAATGTATTACATTAAATGTACAGTAAACTTAATAGCCCGTCATATCATCCAACGAAATTTGACGAAATATTTCCTATAACTGTTTTGGCATATGAAAACTAAATACCAGGCATATTTTGATTTTATGTTGAAAAGCACCTTTTCATCACTGAAAGCAGTGACAGCCTTACTTCTACAAGGGACAGAGAAATTCTTTTTGAATAATAATGAACACACAGCTAGATACTCTTCAGACCACAAGAGAATCACATCAAAATTAAGGAAAAGTAACCAAATTATTAAACATAATTGAACCCTTCTTGAAGACTGGTTTAAAAACATTTTGCCTTTAATTGGGGTGGGGAGCAAAAATAAGCAAGAACAAAGGGTAAAAAGGCAGTAATAAAGAGTTTGCCATGGGAAGATGGGTACACACTACTCTGTAAAATATAGCTACAGAGATGAAAAGAATAAATTATTTTCTGTACCATAGTAGTCAGGATAAGAAAGAGAAGGCTTAAAATGGCTATAACAGAAAATTTGACTTGAACATCTGGAACTACTGTCTCTGAGGAAGGACAGCAGAACAGGTTGCTGAAGGCAGTTGTGGAATTCTCATTACTGAAAATCTGCAATAACAAGATGTGTAAGCATCTGCCAAGAACAATGCACACAGCTGATAGGGCCTTCAGTCAATTAAAGAGACAAAGTAAGCTTTAAAGTCTCACTTAATCATATGTTCTACAATTTCTGTAATATACTATTATATGTCAACGTGCCTTAGTGCCAACGCTGTAATTACACAGGTAACTTCCACTCTCTCATCTGACAACCAAAGAAATCCCCACAGAAGCTCACTGTGCCAGCCATCACAGCAGCTGAGATTCCTCCTAGTCTGATGCCAGCAATAGAATATTGAAGCTCCAAAACCTTTCCCAATGAAAAATTTCACCTCAGTGCTATAATTTCAGAAAAGCCATAAGTGACTAAAAACAGTCTTGTGATAGAAAGCAATCTCAATTACCACTGCTCTTATTTGCTTTTTCTGTAAAAACAAAATACTAGTAACATGCAAAAAAATCAAGTTCTGTAAATCTTCATCTGAAGCAGATATTTTTACCTTAAGTAACCATCCAAACAGCATTAGGAAAGTAATTTTGCAAACCGTTGATTTAATAACAGAATTCTATTTCTTGATACTTGATAACTTTTAATGTGAAAAGCTGCCTGAAGATATAATGATCAAGGAATTAAAACTTTCTTGAATTTCTAGACAAATGTCCTCACATGATCAAATGTCTGTAAATTCCAGTGTAACTGAGCAGAGCCCAAGGTTGGAAATCAATATTAAACACCAAACAGACAATTATGTTAAGGCAATTACATGGATAACAAGGAAAACAAAAAGAGATACCCAGTACATGGCAAAAAAATTGATTACATATGACCCTAAGTCCAAAGCAATAGAGAAAAACACTCATAGAAATGTCACAAATAACTAGTAATATCACTTCTATAATGGAGTAAATTAATCCTCTCTAGCTTCCAAAGAAGTGGGAATGGTTGCGTGTGTGAAATCCATTTAATATTTTCATCTGAAATATAACATCATCATCCAGGCTAAGGGAAACCTCATTCTCCTAAAAGAGAAAACACTGATGACCTGCCCGATTAGATATCAGCCTGGTACACTCAGTTAACATTGTTAGCCAGAATTAGCCAAAAATACTGAATGCTATCATGACTATCTTTCACAATTAACACACTTCTTTTACCCTAGAGAGACCTCATGCATTTGGCATTTTAACAAATAGCAATTTTAAGTGGGTGAAGGTATTTTCTACACTAAAGCAAAGGCTTTAACTTCTTGTTTCCTGAAAAGATAATTTAAAAGATGGGGTATCTTTACCACAACAAATAGCATGAACTGTTTTGTCCTCGCTGCCATACTCTGAGCCTCTGATCAAAAGATACATGTATGGTTTTCCTCCTGAGCAAAAGTAAGTAGGAGATAACATCATGCTGCTATTAACACTTCCAGAACAGTTAGTGTTTGTATCTAAAAGCCAGTATGCACTTCCATACACTTAACACAAAACATCTCTCACCTCCTTACATTTCTCTTGTAAAATACTGTGAGCAGATATTCTACAATTCTGTGATTTTATTCTGACCCAACAGACATGCCAGGAAGGACACCTCAGAGCTTGTTAGCTGATGTGCAACCATGACCAGGAGGAAATCTCAACTGGGACCACCTTAGGCAGTTTTCCACTTGCTGCCTTTTTCTCCTCCCTCTTGCTCTCAGTACTAACAATTCCCTTCCTAAGCATTCTGCTCCCTTTCTTATGTTTACAGCCTAGGAAAATGGGTGGGGTGGGAGGGCAGGCTTACCTCCAGTGCTGGAGCCGACATTTTGAACCCAGTCTCTTCACTGAGAGCAATGATAGAAATGGCTAGCCTGACTTGGAGTTTTTGGGGGAAGGTTGCCTTCCACACAGGATAAATGGTCTTGCTTCAGTCTTTAGAAAGTAATGCTGTAAGATCTACAGTCAATTGAGAGGGGCTTGCTCTGTGATTATGAGAGTCCATATTACATATTAGCAGAAGTATTTCTTGTTAAACATGTCCTTAATGAAATTTCTAGTTCCTCAGAAACAGAGAGACAATAACATTACAATCTCTCTGTGGACTTGGGGGGAGAAAACATGAGGATAGAAAGACACTACTCTCTAACAAACCACCTCATAAATGTGGTTTGGTTCCTGTAATTACATTTTTAAATTCACTTATTGATTCATTTGTATTGTCATTATAATGTCAAGGGAGCATTCCTGGTGGCTTCCTTGACCTTACATCTGCTATTACTTGCACGTAGAACAGAGAGGAGTTAGGACTCCAGTTTTAATTACTTTATAAGATATAAGTGATTCAAGATAAAGGCTGGTCTTTACAGCCACCTTGAGGACACATGGTCCCGAGTTTCTGATTTGAAAAGTACACTGGAACAATCCTGCTCCACTGACTGTATGCTGTTCTTACTGCTAGCCAGAAATTTAATTACCTCAATGCAGGGGTTGGACAAAATGGCCTTTAACGGTCCTTTCCAACCCAAACTGTTCTGCAATTTTAAAATTTAAGTCTTAAATAGTTTTAATAGAAGTTATAATCATTTAATTGTAGGGGTTATGACTATATAGTTATGTATCCCTATGTTATGCCATCTCTAAAGCTAATCTGAAATAAAAACCCCTTCACGTGATGCAGTCTCATAGGCCACTTGCAGCAAAGGCTCCTCCTGTCAGTTCTCTGTCTTAAGCTTTGAAAAACTAAGGAAGCAATTTCCAGGGGGGATCATAGGCTTTGTTTTCTAAACACCCTTCCAACCCTGCTGTGATACGAATTCCATAATAATGCTCTTGGCAACTTGTCAATGGCAACTTCTGAGTGCGGGACAATGACAAGTACATAGTGATGATCATGGTCTATAGTTATTTTCCAAATAATTTCATGACCTTTTGTTTTACTAATTCCCTTTGCCACCCACCACCAATACTACACCTTCCCAGTTCAAAGTTTCAATTATGTTCTGAAGAACATACACATATATTAGTAGACTTTTACTTAGAGTTCAAAATTTGCTCAAGTAATTGTCCTCCCTCCTGATACCAGCCCCATATCATTACCCAAATTAGTTTTGGAAATTGTGCTGCCTCTCAGTGGGTACTTGAATGAGAATTTGATGATGATGAAAAACTGTCACTGTCCTGTTGTTTGGGAAGCTCATTAGGTGAGATACATAGAGTGTAAGTTATCAACTTGTTTTATGGGCTTCTATAGATGATAACTTAGTAGGTATAAAATCAAGTAAACTTCATCTGGACAATTTAAAGCCAGGAGCACTACAATAATTAAAAGATCTTTCTAAACTGTATTGGTAGATCCGGCAAAACCACTGTAATAAACTTATCTGTGGAAGTAATCAGACAATAAAAACCGAGGCAGTTTAGGGACTAATAAAGCTGGGATCTAATGACTATAATAAATCTTTAGCTGCAGTTATTCCAGAACAATTTCCCTTGCAGTAAAAAGTGTTCTACAGGGCTTTCTGTATGAAATTATTGTTGGTTGGTTAGATGTTGATCATAAGAAACAACAGCAGAATGATAACTTTAGTTTTGACATATATTTCCATCATTAACGTCTCTTTCACCATTAAGACTTTTGGCTTCACTCAAAGGCTAGACTCAAGCAATCTGTCAACAAAACCAGAAAGAAATTTCTGCATTGACTTCAAAAATACACTGTAATATTTTAATGTCCTATATATTTAGTTCAGAATGATGTTATGCAGCAGTTTTGGACTTTGACAACTACACTTCTGTGTTGGTCATTCTGCACACAGCTCACAGATATTTAATTGTAGCCTGTATCAAATTTTCAAATCAATAGGTACTATGTATACTCTTATAAGCAGAGCTTGCAAGGGTGGAACTCAGTCCACCTAACTCAAGGAGACAATGCTGGAGGTGAACTAACCGTGTACACTCTTTCTGCAGACAACAGAGCTCTGGTAAAGGTTCCCAATGGAATTTAGGGGATAACTGATCTTACCCTGCAGCAAACCCCTATACTTAGTCAGAAGAACAGCACTTTAGCCTCCTCAGATTAGATGTCTACTGGTATCACAGTAAAATCCTACATATCTTCAAAGGTAAACAGCAGTGAATGCTGACTCGTTATCAAAATGACACCAAGTGGCAGAGCCACTTGTGGAATGACATTGTCCTAAACCTGGCTTACATATACTTCTGTTCCTAACCCAATGCAGCTGAGTGTTCCAGTCAAATACTATTCATTTTTACTGTCATGCTTTATCAGTTTTGAAAAGGGAAAACTATTATGTATAAAAATAGTACCTATGCTGAAGCTCACTGTATGAAACAAACATGTTCATAGCTGAAAATTATTTTTTCAGTTTTCATATCTCTTCACCAACATAAATGAATATTTAATATAAGTCCAATATAAATCAAAGTAGCCACCTTAAAATTATTTTCTTTTTTTCAGTCTATGGGATCAAAAACAACAAAAACCACCTCAGATGGAAAACACCTTATGGATGTGGCATGTATGTCCTGCATTGTACTACCCGTGAAACCTTTTAAAGAATTATTTCCCAGATTCACCTTGAATACCCATCCCATTTCAATTACTTGTTTAAATATAAAGTCTGATTACATTCTTATGGAGAACATGAGGAATCCACCTCAATTAAATATAACAGAGAAACTCTGAAGCACCTCTTTGTTAGAAACAAGTTTATTTTCATTTTTGTTTCTTTAGAGGACTTTCCAGAGGGGGATTTTGTTAATACTAAAGAATTTTCAGGAGGACTTTTAAAAAACTTGATGAAACACTGTTGAATACAGAAATTAACATAATTATTTCAATGCTTTGCTGACCTAGTACTATGAAGGCTGCTGCAGTAAAAAATATTTATGTTGTAAGAGTTACTCAAAGCTCTAAATACTTTCTGCACAGAAGGCTCTTTGGAGCTTCTATGTCCAAATACCACAAAACAAATGCAGACTTGCATATCAGAATGTACTCTCAGAATCAGAAGCAAACCCTAAACCCAAGCCAAACATGAAGTTTCAAATTCCTAACTCCTTAGATTTCCAAGTTTCCTACTAGTCACAGTACAGCATATTTTATAATACATTTCTCATCAATTTATTGCTGTATCTTATTAGGGTAATTTAAAATAAACCAAATCAACAGTACCTTATACCACTTCCTGTGACTAGGACATCTATATCTTGCCACTTTTATTGAAAGTGGAAACCTAGAAAGTTCAAACTTTGAGAAAAGTTCAACAAAATTCAACTTGAATGAAAATCACACAAGCAGTGTAGCTATAAACAAAGTTCATTAAAAAGAATGCAGGGTTGTTTTTCCTGATAGGATGAAAAATTCTATCAATTTAACCTGGAAAACAAAAACATCCCTTTTTTCACCTTATAGAAAAGCTGTAATCTGCAGTGGCATTTATTTAGTTGCTGTTTAAAAAGAAACAAAACCACAAAGCACCTAGACAGAGTAGGAAAGGAAAGTAGCTCCACTTTATCATACTTTGATGTCCTAAAGTTCTTGTACAGGCCCTGATGAGTAATGTTGCAGAACAGTAAGTTTCTTACACAAGCTGGGATTTTTACCTATGACTGCTTTTTACCCATACTGGATGGCTCTTGTATGTAATTTTATTATGCTGTTCTAATGGGTCAGTAAAAGCAGCACAGGATGGTGAGTTTTTTCCTAATATCATATATGTAAATCCATTGTAGTAAGATATTCTCTGCCAATAAATGGAAATGTAGGCATAACTGCCAAGCTCTCCAAGTTGTTTTAGCTGGGTTTTATAAAAAATTTTATATGTAATGCTTACATGTGACATATTTAATACTTTAATAAAATATTTGAAGTTTGCCAACCCTAGAAACTCATGTTTAAAATACCAATACACAAAACCAAACCAAATAAACCATACCAAAATATTGGAAAAGCAGCATTCCTAAGTAACTCAAATTTAAAATAACAGCCACACAGAAAATGGAAACAGAATGAAAGAGGAGTAGAGCTACTGAATGCCTTGGCACAGGCCTTGAGGTTTCTGGGCACTGTCAGCAACCAGCCATGACCCCAGAGAAGGAGGTTTTGCAAGCTTTGTGCAGTGACAGGGAACACATGGGGCCAGAACAAATCTTTGTACGAAAAGATTCACAGTGCTCTTTAGCAAAACCTCACTTCTTTTCCATGTCATCTGTATCTCCACCTTCCTACCCAGCCTAAGACAGACTGGGTAACCATGGTGTCAACAAGGACTGATTTTCATGTCACCTGTCTGTTCACACTCAGCACAGACAGCAGTGCTGAATGCAGCTCCAGGAGCCAGATAGCTCCCACTGCCTCTTGCCCTCAGATGCAGAAAGAGCTTGGTGGAACTCTGATCTCCAGAATGTTAAACCAGGAGTATGACACTGAACATTTTAGTCCTGAAACAGCAGGAGTTGTCACAACCATCCCATGACTCAGTGCAATGCTACAGGCTTGGGGCAGAGTGGCTGGAACGCTGCCCTTCGAAAAAGCACCTCTGGGTGCTGATCAACAGCTGCCTGAACATAAACCAGCTTTTGACCAGGTGGCCAAGAAGGTCAATGGCATCCTGGCCTGTACCACCAATAGTGTGGCCAGCAGGAGCAGGGCAGTCCCCCTGTACCCAGCATTGGTGAGGCTGCACCCAAATCCTGGGGTCAGTTTGGGGCCCTTCCCTACAAGAAAGTCATTGAAGTCCTGGAGTGTGTCCAGAGAAGGGCAACGGAGCTGGTGAAGGGTCCAGAGCGCAAATTTGATGAGGCAGCTGGGAGTGTTTAGGGTGTTTAGTCTGGAGAAAAGGAGGCTCAGGAGGAATCTTATTGCCTTCTACAGCACCCTGAAAGGAGGTTCTAGTGAGACAGTCTCTTTCCCCAGGTAACAAGGGACAGGATAAGAGGCCATGGCCCCAAGTTGCTCCTGGACAGGCTTAGATTGGACATTAGGAAAATATTTTTCACTGCAAAGGTTGCCAGGCTGTCCTAGTGGCATTTAAAAGATGTGTTACTTAGGGACATGGTTCAGTGTTAGGTTACAAGTTGGACTCAATGACTGTTGCATTAGCCCTCTTGTTAGAGTGTAGAAATGAGCCAAGACACAAAACTCTTGTTCATCACAGCATGAAAAGGGTCCTGGTTTATTCCTCTTTACAGCTCAGCCATCCTGACTCCAACCATTCACTGACTCTGGCTGCAGCAGCTCCTGCTGTAGGTTTCCCTTGCAGCATCTGACTGCCGGTTATTGCCCGCTAAACTCTGACTGCAGGGATTGGTTTGCAGACTCTGAATGCAGGATTTTACCAGCTAGACTGTGACTGCAGGTTCCAACAACAGGCTCCAACTGCAGACTCACAGCAGTGAGTGCCTCTCCCAAGGATCCTTCTTCGTGATTCTCAAGGTTTCTCCCCCATGATGATCCTCCCCTCACCAGCTAACCCACCCCCTTTTACCATACTTATCTTTAGTGGATATAGCTGTGACTCATCAGGGGCAGGTCACCTGCCCATTCCCTTCTCCTGCAGATGACCTTAAAGGTCTTTTCCAACCTTAATAATTCTATCATTCCATTCTGTGATCAGGTAAGATTGATTGGCATCCATTGATGCCAGCCTTGGAAACAATCAAGTGTTTACCTATAAAAGCACATGCTCTCTGGATGTTTATTCAACTGCAGTTTATCTACATAAGATGTACAGGAGCAAAGCTTCACTACTCTCTAATCTGATTTAAATCAATCCTCCCAGAAAGCATGGTTTTGAATTTCAGAACAAAATGTTATTTTGAGACTTACCTTTTTCTGTTTTGTCTTGTTCAGTTTCTTTTTCGCTTTTCCCTAGAACATTAAAAATATAATTTCATTGAAATAAATTTATGTTATCATTTAAGATATAAGAAAGAGAAACATAAGATATATCTTAAGATATAAGAAAGAGATACAAGAAAATTACAATTTATATTGAAAACACAATAGAGTCAACAGGACTTTGTTTCATTTTTATTGTTTAAATTAACCATCAATTATTTTCTGAACTATATAGTTACCTAAAAGGTCTTTCCTTGCAGATGCTTCAAATATTACAATATTGCTTCCATTACAAAACATTTTGCAGAATTTCTCCTCTAGATATTTAATATATTTTGTTGATATACACTTACAATGCAAGCTATTTGGCAAGAAAGATCTGTTCACTAATTAAAAGCTATTGGAAACACTAGCTTAATACATACATTCAGTTAAAAACTGAAAAACAAAATCAACTGAGAACTTAAGTTTCATTTTTAGAAGTGATTTGGTGACTTGAGCACTTAGAAGATTTTGTGTTTTTTCAACTCTTAAAATAATGAAACAGGTGTTTTGCAAACATCTGACTGCAGAGGTACATGTTAAGTAAGCATGAAGACAGTCTGTAGCAAAGGCAAATTAAATCCTGGACAAAAATCATGTATGTGTATTTCATGAAGGTGGTAGATACATAAAGATCTTTTCCCACGCTCTAAATACTTTTTGATCCTGTCCTACTCTATAACATATAAAGCATCTTGCCTCACAATTCTAACACTGTTATTCTGTTCCCAATTTCATTTTTTCCCAATAAGCTTCCAATATTTCCTCCTAATAAACTCAGAGAACACTAAATGGACAGGTCTGTTGCCTTTTTAGCTAGTTACTGTCCTCTTTAACATATACTTTAATACATACATATATACATATATATATATACACACACACACACATATAATTTTGAGGTATTCTTATGTATATAAAAATTTTTTCTTTGATTTCCAAGTAATTTAGAGACACTTTGTCTGAATACTCAGTCCTCACTGTTTTTTTAAACTGACTGCTCAAAAGCATTCTAGTGTGAATACAGCATTTAATAATGCAGGAAAACATTGCATTTTTTCATTAAGAAACTGGATTATGCATGCACATGAAACCAAATTTTTTAACACTCTAATTTCACACTTTACTACAGGCTGACAAGTGCTATTCCTGAACGTATGGACACTATAACTCTAATTTATATTCAGTACAAACAGAATGAGCATTAACTTGATTATAGGGTAAATTAAATAAATATGATCACACTGAAAGTCATTCACCTCTTCAATTACATCATGAGATCTAGATTGTCAAGACCTTAAATTGTAAGACATGACAAAAGATCTATAGAGTCACTTACATACTAGGGACAATTATTACTGTAGCAGTATATTAATGAAAGCATTTTGCAGTACTTCCTAACACCCTGGCTTCTGTATTTTTTTGCACATACCACACAATCAGTAAAATGGTCATATGTCATCCAAAACACTACATTTTACAAAGAGCAATAATGCAGCTCCAGATAAAATAATAGTTTATAGTTTTGCAGTTTTCACACAAACCAGTTTATATACTCATATTTCTGTTTTTACCACCTCCCATTACCACAATACATCATGCTTGTTAGCCACCCACTTTCCATGTATCCTCTCCTTCATCACCACCACTTGAGATTCTCACCTGGCCTCTTTTCCCTACTTCATTTTAGGCCACTGGATAACCCACTTCCACACATCTTGGATATTCATGGAACTTCTGCAACTTCTTTGCCATCACAGGAAGAACAATGTATGACCTCCTCACTCTAAAGCCTGCTCCTATCTCCCGTTTCTTGTCTGGCTTCACATTTCTTTATTCCTGAGACTCATGCAATGTATAACCTACAGCCCTCTATACCTATTTATGCATTAGAATCAGTTCTCCAAACTTTCAGACTATTTTCAGCCTGTATTCTGCTAAATTAGTTGCCACTGACTTCACCAAAGCCTCTCCAATGATCTTTAAATACTCCCACTTCTCCTTCTAGGCAGCTGCTTTTGAAATTTATCACAACTTGATCTTGTTAACTCTGAAGCTAAGAATTCACACGTCTCTAAGAATTCACTTCAGCATCATATTCAGCACATATTGTTTTGTTCCTTCCACACCGATCCCTAGCATATTTCGGTAGTGCAAAAGGTTTTAATTACGCTATTTCTGACAAAGGCTTAAAAATGTGCTCTCTCAAAGACAGGGTTATGATAATAAATCTTGAGACTATTTTTCATCAACTTAAATCAACTGTAGCTCAAACAAACAAACAAACAAACAAACAAACAAATCTTAGCTCTTCAAACCACTCCCATCCTGTACTCAATGTCTTCATTTCCAGCAAAATAATTCAATGAAAATCACTGACAAAACAGTTTTACCTAATTTCTATAGGCTAGGACTGCTATCACTGTATAACGAATGCACCAGGGATTCCCAAGGAAGTTTCTACCAGGAAGAATAAATTTATTTTTTCATATTGCAATACAACTAAATGTTTGATGGCATATGAGAATGACACAAGTCACAACTAAAAATGTGTTTCAGACCTTGTAGGTTTTACATGAATCTCAACCAACACTATAAATGCACAATACAACTTATTTACAGATACATAATTTTTGAAACATGTAAAATTACAAATGATGTTCAGTAAAATCATTACATTTTTAAGTATCTTTCCTCTTTCAAATCTTAGCCCTTTTTTTATTTCTTAGAAAAAAGTGCCATAATATAGTACGTTTTCAATTACAGAGAATGTTAGAAAGTCACTTAAATTGCAGTAATTTGGCAGTATTAAAATATAACTTTAGTATTCTGCTCTTTGCTTACTGGTATTTCTTCCTGTGATTTCCAAAAAAAGCAACTGAATCCAAGATTTCATAGATTCACTGACATATAACAACAGGCTATGTAGCAATGTGAAAATATAAAGAAAAAGGTGATCTTCTGACTTTTTCTTAAACTACTATTCAGCAATACCAGATCATTAAAACTGTAGAGGTGTTTGAAAACTGAAAAGATCAAGGAAGATTTCTGCTTTCACAGAAGTGCATGGACCTTACTAGATTTCTGGTTCAAACTATGGACCATAACCTATTATTCTGTATGCAAAGCAGATATATCTCTTTACCCAGACATTTGTGTTTGTTAAGAAGTGCTATCTCATCTATTATAAATTACAAACAGAAATGATGTTTCATGAAAAAAGTTCAGGCCTAACTGGTTGCAGAAGCACAATCAAAACACAATTACAGAAGACACAGACCTTAGTGTACTGCCCATTTCCTTCACATAGCAGCAGCCAGAAGTAGTATTATTTTATTTACCTTGCTACTTCCTCCTTGTAAATAATACTTTCAAATACATTTTTAATATTCAAATTCACAATTTAAAAAAATAATATTAATTAGTGGCTGAGTTGAATATTTATCCCTACAGCTAATATCTAATACACTTGGGAATAAATAATGACACTAGAAAAACAAATATATTCTTCTGTGGTTTATTGTAGCCAAACATTAAAATGGATTAAATATACATATTTTTAATAGTCCACTTGACCTTGCTCAGCTTGGCATATTTTTGTAAACATGAAGCACATATAAAATCACATACCCAGTTACAAAATACTTAAAATTCAATCACAGCGTAATATACTCTCACAGTCCCATAATTCTACAAATAGGCTGCCACTGTTATATAAAAAGTTCTCCATCCACCATTCTAAAATAACTTCCAAGATTCCTCATAAAATATGGCTTTGTAAAATTATTGCTCTGCAATTCACAATCACAGGTAATTTTACTAGAGTGTCCCATCCCAAAACACATCACAGTCTAAGAGTATTATTGCTTTCTTGAAAAGTCTAAAGAAATCACTTTGGGACATTTGTATTTGTTGATCAGATGTAACACTCACATGTCTTACTGACATCCCAAATCCAAAAAAATGGGCAAGCATATATGATGCCCTTTCACTGCAAATATAAGCATCTAAAACCCTGTCTTCAAAACAGCATTACAGAAATTGAAAGTCTCCCTGTAAACCAAAAGACAACCAACTGTTAGGGTTACCAAACTGATTTTTCTTTTTATAAATTTATCTTTATTTTTCCTAAGCTCCTGTAAAAGACTTGGCAACTTCCTAAAATCACAGCAATTATTCCTGAGCCAAAAAGGAACACAAGCAAGATATCAAAGAATAAAATATGTCTTTGTAATTGTGGAACAGCAGCACAGAACAGGTAAAAAGCACACCTGTTATATTAAAATTCTAAATCACTCACAGTACCTAAATTTCAGATGCACTATTTTTAAGAATATTCATAACTGCAGGTCTTAAATTTTGACATAATATTTTTCTTAAGGTTGAATTTCCAAAGCATTTTTAAAAAATAAAATTTGCAAATCAAGCATTTATGCAAATTTGACTTTTAAAATAATTTACTGAACATAAAGCTTATTAAAGCCAGCTTTGAGATCATTATATTGGTAGGCAAACCAAAACGGAATACTTTTACTGAATTCAACTTGATTCCAGGAATTCAGTCTTGTTGCAATCTCCACTGACTCCTGTCAGGCTAGCTTGTAGCCTCTAGACATTTTTGCTTGAAAAATCAGATGAGCATAAATAAAAAGTGCTAATTCATACATAAAGGGGTTTTGAAAAGTGTAATTTTGTAATCTGGCCTTTTACGAGTATGAATTAAACACACATTTTACACCTTTTTAGGTTGTTTTAAAAATCACCTGAAATTCATGTCATTAACTGTTGACATAACATCAGTGCAAAGAGATATAAGTCAAACTTCACAGCATAGTGTGTGCCTGATTAGTGTTTTTTAATAAAATTCAATTAGGCTGTATGCTATATCAGCAGTTATGAAACATTTAAAAATTCATAACATCATATGTTTCATTTGACCAAACAGCTCTGTACATACTGTATGAATCCACAACAAAAGATATATATATTAAAATCTGAAAAAAAATGTACTTGCTGCTATGTCATAAATAGAATATTAACAATTCCTTAAACAGTACATGAAATGCAGCTCTAAGTTGTAACTCTGTCACAAATACAGAAGAAAAAGAATGAATTCGCTAAAATTGACCAAGGGAAAAAAAAAATCAGACAGGAATGTAAACTAAACATCCAAGTGTTAAAAATGCTTACTAAAATGACAGTTGGCTAAAACCCATTTACAACATCTTAGTGTTCATTCCCCAAACCCTGAACTGCTTGGTAATTACATCATAAGGTCTATTACAACCATCTGCTCCCCTTTTGTAGCGTATGGTTAGGACTGGTCCTCCTGATGTAGGGACTTTTCTTTTGAAGCTTTAAGTATCTGAAAAAATAAGGGGAAATCTATATTAAAGGACCAACCAAAACACAATTTCCTCTGAAACAACAACAAAAAAATCTTAAATGCTAAAAAAATGCAACTTTGTATTAGACTAGGTAATATGAAAAAGCTATAATTTCTAAGCGCTACCTGAATGAATATACACAAAGTTGCTGTATAAGGTGGGAAATAAACTTTAATTCACTTTTCTAGGCAGTGAATTTTTTATTACCATATGGCACTTTATTTACCTTGTAAAGGATATCTAGGCCATGCCACAAATCCATTTAAACATTTTGATTTTGGTTTTGGTTTTTTGTGTCAGTTTGATTTTGGGTTTTAGTTGCTAAAGTCAAACACAACTGGAAAAGAGGAGCCAGGGAATGAGGAAGGGTCAAGGTTCTAAAGTGGAAACTTCTCTACACATAAGGGATTTCAGCAGTTGGTAAAATAAATGTAGAGTTATAAAAATGTCAAGGAGACAAGGTGAAGGGGAGGAGTGGAGTAATTCATAGATATTTTAAATCTAAATACATACAAGAGGGATCAAAATCCAAATATAGAGAATAATGGTATCCCCTAAACCCACAATGTCTCGCTAAAACATGTGTCCAACAAGTACCACTCTACCACAACCACTACAATTTATGTGCCAATGTAAAGCAGGATTAGCCAGAAAACCTGAATCAGTTATATTTCAAACTAGTTTATCAAACCATTAATTTATAAAGTACATTAATCTATAAAAGTGCAGCTTATAACTGCAGCTAAAGTATCCTACACCTGGAAAAGAATACTGGCAATAATTTCAGAAGTAAACTCAGAGAGTTGGAAAGCAGTACTTACAGATACCTAAAGATGTACTTCACTAGTATGAACTTTCTTGTGATATGCCCTGAAGTCGGCAAACAACTTTTGACTTGCACTCCAGCATATTCAAATCCCACACCCAGTGTATTCCCTGGTGATGTGAGAATGTTCCTCATAGCTAAATTCAATCTCTGAGCTATCTCCTGTTTTCTTTCCAAAAAACTAAGTTCTTGTGTTTTAGCTAAAAACCAAACAATAGCTCCAAACCTGATACAAACTGGTGCCACCACGCTTCAAATGCAGTTACATGAATTTAAACTATCAAAGAATAAGGAATGTATAGCAACATTTCTGAATTTCTTTTGCGCTACCTGAAGTTATTTTTGTTACTGCTTAAAGAACAGGAAATATTAGCTTTGAACAACTGGTGAAATAAAATCACAAAGAAAGACTCCTGACTACAAAATACCCCATACTGAATTCTCCATCACAAAGAAGACATAAAAACCCCCCAGGAAACATGAATGTCATAATCTGAGAGGAAAATTTGAGAGTAATGTTGCTTTCAAACTGAAATACTCACATTAAAAAAATACTTAATAGCAAGAAGGACTAATAATTTAATAAAATTTTATTCATTGTCAGTAGTTTATGTCCTATGTTTCTTTTGACAGTTTCCCAAGATGCTACTTGAATTTTACTTAATGTGAAGAAACAGTAAGATTTTTAGAAAAAAAGCTATAAATACTTCTTTCTTCAGAGCGGTTCCCACATAACTACACAAATTATAAGGATTCTTAAGTTAGTGCAGTGTCAGATTTGTGCTGATCAAACTATTTTCATTTTCTACTCCCTAAGCAAAGGATCACGAACATTGTACTACATCTAATAATTACTTGTGTCTTTAATAACTTTAATAACTGTCTTTAAAACACATTTTGATTGATTCTCTCTCTTTTTCCCTATAAATAGACAAAGAAAATAATTCATTCCTTCTAGTGCTGCTGCTATTGTGTGTTTACAAAAGCTATGCCAGGAGAGATGTCATGGCAATTTTGTGATTTAAAAGGTGTGTTGCACTAATTTTGAAAACAACCACAGGTGAAAAAAAAAAATCTAAAAGATTTATTCAGAAATATATACAATTTCAAAGTAACACAAGCTATTTCTCATTCTAGCAGTGTTTGAAAATGGCAAGGAGTCTCTTAGTATCACAATACAACAAAAAGAGAGTGGATAACTAGGTCCAATTCCAGCGTCTTATTTGCAAACACATCTGCAATTAGAGGTGTGATCATTTCCCTCCACTTGGCACTGGTGAGGGTGTATCTCAGATTCTGTGTTCAGTTTTGGGCCCCTCACTGCCAGAAGGACACTGGGGTGCTGCAGTATGCCCAGAGAAGGACAGAGCTGGAGCTGCGTCTGCAGCACAAGTCTCATAAGGAGCAGCTGGATTATTTCAAAATCCATCACTACTATATGAAATATCTAAGTTTTGGTTTTTTGCGTTGTTTTTTTTTTTTTGGTGAAGGTAGAAAAACTAATTTACAGTTTCAAGATTGAGCCATAAATTACAACACAAGAACTGATAGAAATATTGTCCAAACTCCCAAGATTTCAAGTTGGCACTTCTACTCTGAATTTAATTTTAAAATAGTATCAGTAAGTCAAGAAAACATCCTAATATCCTCAACTGACATTGTGTGGTGGAATTATCTACTGCTGAAATTTTGTAATAGTTCTGTAAGAGGCATTTTGTTATTTTAACTTTAAACAGCAACCTTTTCTGAGAGAAAACACCTTTTCCTCCTCTCCAGTTCCAACTTAATATATAGCAAATCGAGTGAACACTATCTTTGCCGAACTTCTTGCCCACACTGTTAAAGATAACTACCGTTTGTTCTTACACTGATTATAAGCTTTAGTTAAGAATGCTTCATATTCATTATGAAACAAAACACTTTCAGCTAATACATCTATTAATTAATAGCTATGGCTTCAAACTTTTCAACACATCACATGGCTGTTGTGATAAAGACATTGCAGACAACACAATTAAGCACCAACATGGGCATTTCAAACCACCTCAGCTAAGGTTCAGCACACAAACTCAAACGTGAACTAAACCATGCCTCCAATCTGTACTGGACAACCACAAAAAACCCCCTGTATTTTCTTCATTTCTCTGGCTACTTTTGGCATGACTAAAAACCAAATACAAATACTGTAAGGAAAAAGTAAAACAACAACCCAAAAGTCTCTGGGCACCGCATTCTAAGAGCTTCTGCACAGTACAAAGATTAACTAAGCCAGAAAGGGGGTCAGGCTAATCAGCAGAAAACAAAACTACAGCTGTTAGAGGTCTTGGATTGCAGCTTCTCTGATGTACTGCCCTGTGTTCCACTCAACAGAACTAGTTTGGCACAACGAACAGAGTAGTAAATTGTAAGTTACCTCCAAGAAATTTAACAATATGAGATATTCTTGAATTTAGAACCCACTTAACTATACTAAAATCTGTTTTGGTAAAATCCATGTCTACTACCGTCAGGCAACAGATGGAAGAACTGGAAGTGCTCTTGTTCTTAAAATCAGTTATGCCAAGAAAAATGTGACGGCATGACAAAACATGTCCCTGTTTCCAGATCAGAGCCCAAAGAATGTGCCCAGTCAGATTGCAATAGATCCGACTGACACACAGAGAAGTAACACTATCATTGTCCATGACAGTTGCTCAGGAGAGGAAGTACACACATATTGAGACCTGAAATTGTTCTATTTCCCTTTCAAAAGTATTCAGCTCCATCTGAAATCATTGAAAACTAAGTTTTAAATTAAAACCATCCAGTTTATTTGGAATGCACCCAGTAACTACCATTGGCATTTATCAAGGACAACAGAAAAATTGTTACTTCTAAACCAAGAAGCAACTTTGACAACAATAATATCCCTTCACAAAGTAATTTGATTACTAATTTCCATGTAGCTACAGCTTCATTTCTTTAGGAAAAAAAATCACCCAAGATTGACTTACCCACTTGAACATCATTTGAATGACCTTCAGCTTTAAGAGATTTTTCTGTAAATAAAAAATGGAAATATAATTCAAACTGGACTGCTTTCCAAATATTTACAAAAATACTCTTTTCTTTTTCTCTTACATTCCAACCAGTGACCTATTAAGACAGCTCTGTAATACTATTTCTGCAGATGTGGGATGCAAACTTCTTCCTCAGCTGAATTTTTCCAAGAGAAAGATTCATACTCAAGTAGGCCAGTAAGTATGTTGTAGAATTGCACAGTTTCAAAAATGGTACTTCAAATTTCTGAAACTATACTGTCCAAAGCACACATATCTCAGTTTCACATGCTACAACAGTATGGGCTTAGAAAACATCCACATATACCTATTATGTTTCTAGCTGTAACTATGAAATACCTGGCTTCCAAATTCTGTTACTTTTATTTCTATATGTATGTTTAAATTAGACATGTCACACACCACCAAGTGCTACTACTGCTAATAGACTGAAGTCTGCACAAATGCTTGGAAGAAGTCAGGCTCACCAGAAAAAACTTCACAATAGCCAGGATGCTGGCTGTAGATAATAGAAAGAATTGAAGAGGGGAAATATATTCTCTGATTTGGGAAACCCATAAATAAAGAGCTCAAAGCTTAGGGGACATCCCAATTTATTTCATACATACACCCTCTTTTCTGAGTATGCATTTCTGACTCGCTAGTGAAAAACAGAAAATGGAAAGAAATTTTCAGTTCCATCTTATAACAAAATACAGCCATTCTTATTGATACAAGATTTTCTGAACTGGGTGCACTCTCTACTTCTAAAACTGAAGAGTTTAAAATATGTCATAAAAAAGCCCAAGATGGTAGATTCCAAAACCAGATATGTTTGTCCTTGAAAGAAAACAGCTGCAGAAAAGTTATGAATGTATTTTTATTGCAGCATAGAATTCTATTCCATAATATTTATCATTCCCAATTATTAATTTTTTAAGTAGCAAACACATGAAAAACAATATACAAACCTGATTCCTCTGGTTCAACGGCCACATCATCTTCTGTTTGCTTACTTTCTACTCCTAGATGGAAAAGAAGTGTTGAAAGTTATCCACATTACATTCACAATTTTGTTTTTATTTCTCAGCAGCCACACAACTGAATTAGCATTAAATAAAATGGAAGACTTAAATTATAAACTAGCAATTTTGGTTAGCTGAAGAGTAGAAAAACAGGTACTAAATGCATTTCACACCCAAAAGCTTAGCTACTAGAAGTAGGACTTCTACTGCACACACCAAAAGGATTTTAGTTACAATCGTTGTTTGAGTGAAACAATGTATGTTATCCCCTTTAATCATACAAGAATGCATTTTTCAGATAGAAAACCTAAAAAAAATATAGCATCCAATCCTACACACAGTGCTCAGGCTAAATTGCTTAGATAGCTTTGCTCTAGCTGACTCAGTCAACATCATGTTTGAGAAAAACTTCTCTAACAACAATTTTAACTTCTTAGAGCAGATCTTTAGATTACATTCAACACAGTACTCATGTAAAATTCTTCAAGAACAGTATAGCAAACAAAAATTTACAATGTAACCTTTCTGAGCAGCAGTGTGGGAAATCACCGCAGAGCTCCAATTTGAGCAATGGAATAAGTGCTTCCTAAGAACACCATGAAGTTCAACAAGGCCAGGTACAAGGTCCTGCCTGCACCAGGGTCAGGGCAACCCCCAATATCAATAAACGCTGGGGGAAGAAGGGATTGAAAGCATCCCTGAGGAGAATTACTTGGATTTTCAGGTGGATAAAACACTGGACATGACCCAAAAGTGTGCACTCCCAGCTCAGAAGGAAAACTGCATCTGTGGCCACATCTAAAGAGGAATCTCTCATCGGACCCCCATGGAGTGCTGCATCCAGCTCTGGAGTGTCGCCCTGATTTTTTAGCCTTCTGATATTTTCCATTCTTGCAATGGAGTTCTCACAGACTTGCATGTAAACAATGTATATTTTTGTAACTTGTTTTTCTGTTGTTTACATTTTTCTCCCAGAGGTGGAGAATTTTGATGGACTGCTAATCTCACCAGCATGGTTGGAGAGGTGGCAACTTTATTCTCCAATCTCTGACCTTTGTTAGAAAACTATGTAAGTTGGAGTCAGAAGAATAAAGTCCCTTCCTTTGCCTCTGAATTCGACCCGAGTGCATTTTGTTCTTTTCGTGTCCTATAGCGACGCTGGAGCATTTTGTACAAGACAGACATGGACCTGTTAGATTCGGATGAGGTCCATGAAGATGATCAGAGGGCTGGACACCTCTCCTAGGAAGGTGGGGTTGTTCAGCCTCGACAAAAGATGACTCCAGTGAGACCTTATTGAAGCCTCTCAATAAGGGATCTTGTAAAAAAGATGTAGAGAGGTTTTTACTCATGTCTGTAGAAACAGGACAATGGATTTTAAAGTGAAAGAGAGGAGACAGAGATTGGACCGAAGGAAACTTTTTATGATGAGTGTGGTGGGACATTGGAACAGGTTGCACAAAGCAGTAGTGGATGCTCCATCCCTGGAAGTGTTTAAAGTCAGGCTGGACAGAGTATTGAGCAAGCAAAGAAAAACATGTCCCTAGACATGGCAGGGGGATTGAACTAGATGACCTTTAAATATCCCTTCTAACCCAAACTGTTCCACGATTCTATTCTCTGTTGTGTTTTTCTTTTGTTTGTTTTTAAATTATATTAATAAATATAAATGGAAGAAAAAAGTTTTTACAAACAATAAAATTTCATACCTGAGAGATCTTTAGCAATGTCAAATTCTTCATTAATTTCCTCTATAAGTATAAAAAGGAAAAAGTGCACAATCAGCTTGCTTTTTCTTTTTTAACATCTGTTTTTCAAATGTATGTATTTCATCTAAACATTTTTAGATGAACACAATCACAATTTACAATCACAATTTACAATCACAATTATAAAATATATACTTGGCCCTGTGGCTTTGTTCACCCCCTTTGGAAAGGCCTCAACAGCTAAGAAAAAATTAAATTCAGAGCAATAATGAAGTCAAGCCCTCAAGTGATGGAACTTATACACTACACAAAAGAACACAGCTAGCACATAAACATGTTTATCTGCTATTAACAAACAGACACTGATGAATTCCAGAGGGAAAAATACATCTTTCTTTCCTGTTTCACTAAATAGCTCTTCTATTCATCAGCTAGTTATTTCAAAACGGTACCTTTTCAACAATTGCTCTTTGGTTTATGATACAATAACTGAAATTTTAAAACCAGTTCTTAATCTTTCTAAATACATTGAAACACTCCCACTTTCATCTTTTGCAGCATCAACTCCATCTGCTAGACACAGTGAAAACCAACCAAAAAACATAAAAATCTATGAACTTTGAAAGTCTTTTTATTTGGATAAACATGCAATTCATTTGTGAGTCCTAATTTCCTTCTTGAAGCACAGCAAAGAAATCCTACAACTTAAATTATGGATTCTACAGAAAAAAAAAATTGGTTTTGTTTTCTCTTAATATGGTAGTTTTTAATGCCTTTGATTGTCCCCCTAAGATTATGGTAGCAAAGGTGACAAAACAGACACAATTTATTTACACTACAGAACTTCTTGACTTCCTTCTAAACTAAATGATTGTGGGTTTTTTTCAGTTAGCTGTCTGAAATGACTCTCAAAAGAGCTGGCATTTCAAAACGACAAAGTATACAGAACCCAGAGAGAATATTGCAGATAAATAATTTGTAATTGCTTCCACTAATTAGATAAATGTATCAGCAAGAAGTCTGCATCAAAGCAGAGCTAGTACTGACAGCCTACACTTTGAGTGATCTTACACACTGGTTATGAGCAGTGTTTACTGCAAAAGCAGTGTCTGTGACGAACTACTGTGGTCCAGCTGTCCATTAAAAGCCTCAGACATTCCATTCTCTGTCAACTGAGACTTTAAAGATGAATCCACAAGAACAGCATATTAAAAGGAAGTTTGTAAGTTCATAGTCAAAAATCTAACTTCATAATAATACAGACTGTAATGAACCTTTGCCATAGTTGGCATTGTCATGACTGAAGATCACACAGATTATGTACTTCAATATATATAACCAGCAAGATTAAGTTTATTATCTTTACGCTAATTTGCCTAAAATGTTTTTCTATATGTATATATATATAGGTATATACCTGTATCTTGAGTCTCAGTCTGCTTTTCATGTTTTGGTTCTGAAAGGAAAGAAAAATAAGGTTCCTGGGTGGTTGATACACACAAAGTATTCTAAAACTTTGGTTAAGCATACAGTTCATTTCTTTAATAACAAAAGCAGAAGCATTACAAAAAACTTCCCCTAGTTTGGGGGTCTGAACAGATATATGAACCCTTTCTGGAGCTTGTAGAAAAAATTCTAAATTAAAAAAATACCAAACCATATGCATACATATTGCTGAAATTTCAAGACTTTCTATCACCCAGATGAAGCGTTGAAAACAATTACAACAAATCTATCATTCTGTACAGTTGTTATAATTCTCCTACATTCTTAATCTTTGCATAATCAGTCAAATTTTTGTAATTCTGAAGAAGAAATAGGTCAAGATTATTAATTATTTAATTTTATATAATGTCTGAAAATAGGTAAAATGCTATCCCTTGTCTGAATTTTCAATATACATTTACTGTGAATTTTAGACTAAAAAAATTCAAAGTTCATTCAGTGTTTTGGATAATTTCCTTATCTAAAAGGTACTAATCTTCATCTGAAAAAGGTTATTTACATCACATTAAAAAACAAAAACCAACCACCTTTATATTATTGTTTCATCTTTTAAGATATTGCTGTATCTTATGTACTAATGGTTGTGTGGCTCTCCTCACACTCCTTCGAAAAAGAGTTATTATAGAATATCCTTTTAAAAATCCAAAACTCTTTCTTGCTAATGAAAATCTCAAACTTGCTTTCTTTCTCTAGTTTCATGGCTACAAACTGTAGTAAATACTTCATAAAACTGGAAGTTATGTACAATAACTGAGTTCTTGTATGCAATGTTCTATTATCAACCATTTACACACTCCACTGTAGGCATTTATTTCCACTAAAGAATTTTTAGTTCAGCAATAACCTCAGTGATGTGATTACAGCAATCCTATTACAGCAGTTCCTGATCTGAATTTAGAACCAAGCCTCACAAAGCAAGAGTCACAAAAGATATTGGACTGCTCTGGCCAGCAATTATCTTGCACTGTCTTCAGCTTTGAGAATTCTAAAAAGCACCAGGATTGGAGAAAATATTTCACCAGAAGGTCTTGCCAGAAGAGAAAAAACACGTGATAGAAATGGGGAAGTTAAATTGACTCAAAGCCTATACTTCTGTTGATTTCACAGACAATTGCCTATGAAAGTTCTAATGTGAATCTTCTTGTGGAGTTCAACTGCAGTTTTGGAGCCCATGCCAAAACCACAAGTTTTACATTCGAGTGAAGGGATTTCAGATCTCCACAATGGCCTCCAACCATTTTTTGACTTTAGAAAAACTGAGCCAAAATTGCTCTTCTCCAAAAACAAAGTACATCTGTTTCACTTTAAATCCAACCAACACCATGTCAAAAGATGGGCCTAGAGACAAAAGAATGAAAAACAGGTATAACTGCTAAAATGGTGTCTAGCACATGAACATGAACATGCCCTGAAACTGCATGGACTGAACTCAGACTGAACTGAGAAGGAAAAAGTGGTGCGTGACAGAAAGGCAGTCTCATCTCACTGGTCTTTTTCTTCTACACTGCTCCAGGCTGGAGCTCTGAAATGAAATTCCTCTAAACAGTACAAAGGATACATTGTGCTTTCTCTCACAACTAGAATGCCTTCAAGGTGGAACTTGAAAGCAAGGTAAAATTACATTGTGAAAAGGCAAATTTTATCAAGAGGAAAGCAGTTTCCCATGGATTATGTTGAGCTGTGGGAATAATTTACTCCATAAAGAAGCCTGGGAATTTAATAGCCAAGAATAGTAATTTTTTTGACAGTCACATGCTACCTTAGAATTTTCATTTGAGAAAAAGAATGGAAGTTCCTATTCTCCTTATCATCCTAATCAGAGGACTAGCAAGAATAAAAATGAGTAGGGGGATTTACCTGGTATTATTTAAAACTCTCATTGCAGTACAGAGAGGCAACTGCACATGAAACCACTTCTTCCTGAAGTAAATGAATGACTCACAAAATGCAGTGATTCACTGTTATTGTGCTGAGGTGCCAGAAGAGACTGCAGAATATTAAATGCTTTAGGAACTGATTTTAAAAAAAGCTGATGCAATTTATTTTGTAAGCTCTCTGATCAACTTAGTCAAAAAGCAGATATAGATGTCTCTTCACAAGGGCATGGAAGCATTTTCTGTTTGCATTACCACTACATATTGAAAGAGCAGGAAAAGTAAAGATTAGAAGTTCACTTCTTCATATCTAGGTCTGAGAAGCAAGAGAATTGATTCTTGATTAGGAACTGATCATAAAATAACTATCTCCTGGAAAGGCAAGTATAAAATGAGCACTGGGGAAAACCCAGTCTCTCGCTTTTCTATTCTATTACTGCTGAGACATTTGTCAAGGGCACCATAACTGAGGAAAATAATTATCTTCTGCAGACTAAGTAAGACACAGGCTAAGGGCTAAATACATCTTTGGGCCACTGAGAATCTTTCAATGGAATTTTGACTTCTATCCCAAAGAAGCATGTTGGAATTTACCTCCTGATAACAAAGAAAGAACCTCAAGGTTTTCTGTTGTAAATATGTTGAAGTTAAGAAACCCTGTCCTTTGCTCAGGTTACATAAATATAGGATATAAACAAAAGTGCCTTGAAGATATTTTAAGTATTCTGAAGTGTGGTAGTCTCCAGAAGGATATCACACCAGGAATCACAACAATACACCTTTGTTTCAAGGCTGTGACTACTATTCTTCTCGTTTACTTTTTGATTTGGTCTCAGCAATCCTTAGCAGATCATCAACCAAATCAAATGAAAAGAGGGTAATTCCCCAAGAACTGGGAGTGGCACACAAGATGAAAAGGTGATACTGAGCTAAACAGATGCAATAAACCACATCTGACCTGGCCAGGGTTTCACAAGGAATAAGGCATGGCAAAGCCTTCAGTGTTCTTATACCACATATGCACAAAGTATTGCAAAGAGGAGCAGTATGGGGATATGAGTATGCATACTCTACACTTGGACCAGTGTTAATGGATTGATTGATTGATTGACTGACTGATTACAAACACAGGGGACTTGAGCACACAGCAACCCAAAACCTCAGCTGAGAAATTGCAAAGTAATGTGGCAGTATAGGAAATTTTAGAACAAATTATCCACTTGCATATTAACAAAAGATTTTGATACTGTAATTTCACTATACATAGCAGTTGTCATACCTTGGTCTTCACTATAATCTTCATGCACCCTATCCTCTGTTTAAAGAAAAAGAAAATGGGCAGGAAAATTAATGGAATTTTAAGACATTAAAGACACACAAATAATACAATACAGTGTCAAGTTTATTCAGATTAAAAAAAGTTTTGAAACGATAGACATTCATACTGTAATAAAGTTAATAATAGTGCAAAGGTTAAGACTTCTTAAATATCCTGTGAGAAGAACTATGGATTTTCTGGCATCAAAAGATAAGACTTAAAATAGAAAGCAGTATCAGCAGGCTTTCTTATAAAGTTCATAAATATTCATAAATATTTTGATTCTGAGCTATTTATAAATAATAGCTAACTTCTACAGTGTAACTTTGGCATCTACTTGTTATGGCTTACTTGCTTTTAAAAAAACTTAGAGATGCTACTTTCTTCTTGACATCCCACTAACTGCAAAATCTCTGGCATATTTAAATCTTTTTTTAACTACAGAAACACTTCTACATAATTTAAAATGCCAATTTCCATTCTCCTGGAAATTCAACCCTCAAAATATTATTCTGCCCATTCGGTTGACATTACAGAGAAGTAGTACTCATTTAGGTTTTAGCATCATCTCCTTAGGAAGGTTTTATGCCTACATTTTCAATTTATATTCTGAGAAAATACTACCTAGGAGCTCCAAAGTCTTAGGTGTTGTGTGTTGTTGGAGTTTGTTTTGTTTGTCTAGGGGGATTTTTGTGTGTGTGACTGTCTTGGTTTGGGGCCAAAATTCAATGATTCTTCAATAAAAATAAAGACAACTTTGGACTGTACCTGCATAATGTTCCATCACATCTTCTGGCATTATCTCAGAGTCACCTTAAATAGAAATATTTAATATTTTATATTCCAATTGAATTTTCATGCAATAGCTAAATAACACAAGAGAGCCTAAAAGGTCACATATTTAGCTCAAAAATTAAAGAAATAATCATACTGAATGAATACTACAATATTTTATTTGAAAGTGACAGCTGAATTATAAAACACATCCAGGAACTACACCATAAAACACAGAGTACAATAAGTTTATGCAAATTTTTATTTAGGCTGAAAGGTAGGAATACAAGTAGGTGCTGGATAATCAATCCATTGATTAGACTGGGAAACTCCTGACAGAACAAAATATTTTTGTAAGTATTTGTAGATTGGATTCACAATCCAATGTAACAGTAATGGTAACAGTGGCATAAATGTAATGGTAACAAATGTAATGCTCACAAATGTAATGGTAACAGTGCCATAAAAATCAGGCCTACTTGAAACTATTAAAAATGCTTTGAAAAGAAAACTGTGAAGAAACAGTCAATATGACAGATCTCTTTGAAGCACATTTTAAAAAGTATGATTACATTATCATGAAGAAATAAAAATTTACAAACCTGGAGTGTCTGGATCACTTACTCCCTCTTCCAAATCTGCAACATAATCATCTAAGGCTGTAAATTAAATATGAACAAATAAATATCTTGAAATTAAAAACATAAAATACGTTTAATATTTCATTGCTCTAACTTGTATCCATAATGAGTCTGTCAATGGCTGAAGGTAACTCCTAGGCTGAAAAACTAAAACTTTATAAACTTGCAACTTGACACATGGCAATCTAATGGAAGGTGTTGGGCCACTCTCTCTTCCAGCCTTCTGCTATGCTCTGTGTGGGAAAACTAGATCAATGAGAGCCATTAGTCTCCATCAATATTTTTTTTTCTAATATGAATAAAAAATGCAAATATCCTCTATCTTCAAAACTGCAAACTATCTCCTTTCCTAGTGTGTAGGAGGCTCACTTGGTGATGGATCACTAGAAGACATGATATGAACAGAAACTGACCTTGCAAAATACATACTTCACTTCTGGCATCTCAGATTTAGACCAATTTACTTCATTACCTAGCTAGATTTGGGGATTATTTTCCTCTATAACTACAATTCTTTTAAATGTTGTTAATATACTCACTATGACACATCTGAGAAAACACAGTACTGAAGGTAAAGTAACTTATCCTTTTATTTTGGAAGTATAATAGCTTGGATTCTAGAACAGTAATCCCACACACAGTTTGGAATAAACAGTTTTAGCTGTATCAAACAAATAAAAGTATTCTTCTGTCACATCTGTGACACCGAACAGAACTGCACAGTCTAGAGCTAACAATGAGTCAAACATAGGAAACCTAGTACAAACAGAAATCAATGTCTAATGTAAATGCAAGAGACTGTCCATACTGCAAAGAAACATTGTTAGAATCCTGAAGAAAATACTTATCAGACAGCAGGAAAACTGCAATATCCACTTAATGCTTCTTCATAATGGGACAGATGAGCTAATGCCATTGTACATGATACCAAGCATAACACAAAGATGACTATAAAGTAATTGGATTAGTCCAAGCCAAATTTCAAAAAGCTTTCAGGATAATTAAGATGTGCAGAAAGACACAACAAGGACAGTTCAGAATTACATCCTTCGTATTGACTCACTCTCTCATAGCAGAGCCAGCCACAAAGAAAGAAACAGTCCTGAAGGAAAGGTACAAAAAACTGGATGCTCCTAATGCCAAGAAAAATAGTCTAGAAGAACCTTATTATTATAGACTGTACGAACACGATACGCACAATAAAGCTCATTCTCACTTTTTTTAGACTGTACAACCACAGATCCCTTGCGTACCCAGTCCCCAATCATACACAACAGCCAGAAACAGTAAATAAAAAGTTTTTGTACCAATGAAGGCAAAGTTTCCATACCTATCACCCGTTATTTGTAATAAAGATTTTCAATAGCAAGTATGATATAGTCATCCCAAAGTAAAATTCTCCAACACAGTAACAACTAGTTATTGAGAGCAAAATACACAAATTCAAAATGACATATTTCTAAACCAGATTAACCTTTTCTATTTTTCTTTCTCATATAATTTCTTATATTGAGGCAGAAAACCATTATTACTGAGTATGGAAAAACAAAGATACCTGGAATTTCGTATGGTTCAGACTCGACTGCTCCAACATCATCCACCACGGGATCAGCATCTGATAAACAAATACATTTGCACAAATTTTAACATTTTTAAATCAACAAACAATACCACAAACCCTCTAACAGATATTATGTAATAACAGTAATATTCCTAAGCTGAAATTCTAAGCAAATTTCTCCTAATGGTAGCAGGATATGTATATATAGGCTGAAAAAATTGTTACTATTGTATTTATATTCAATATTGAGAATGCATATGTATGAACAAATTCTATAAACATTTCCTCAAAAAAGAGGACTCTCCACAGAAATGTCTGAATAAATTGGAGGAAAGAAGAATATATTCACTTTGCCTTCTTAATTGCAAAGATTTAAAGTAAATGGAATTCGACTTTCTTCTCTAGTCTCCTAATTTAACTTGTGCTGTGGATGAGTAAGAGAGATACAGATACGAGGGGGTATAATAGACCCAGACTGAAGAGTTACTTTGGTTGTGAAGAAAGAATCTCCAGTGCACTTCCAGCAATCAAAACTTTTAGATGACATCAATTACATGGGTTTTATCAAAAGCTATCAAGAGAGATTAAGAGATAGGTAACATTTTCAGCAGTACAAATAAAAAGCATTCAGAAAAATTTCCCCCTAGCTGGATTTAGATTATATGATTCTGTTTTAATATTTTTACTACAATTTCCATCATGCCCCAAGGTGACAAGATATGACCACCTTCTTTATATGATGTCTGCATCTCTCCAGGACTTAAATATAGTTAATGCTCTTATGGCACCATATTTCAATGAAAGAAGAATGAAAATATAGAAAAGACTGTGTTAATAAACTTTAAAAATCAGTTTAATAAACCAAAAAGTCCAGAAGCAGTCTCCATACAGGTTTTACTGATGGGGGATGAGCAGATTGAGAGCAGCCACACCAAGATGCATTTGAGGGTGCTGGTAGATTAAAGGCTGGATACGGAACGCCTCTCCAAAGGTGTGAGAAAAAGCTGAGAACTGTGGTTCAGCCTGGAGAAAAAAACCCTCTGGGGTGACCTACTTGCAGCCTTTCAGTATGTTAGGGGGACAAAGAAGATGAAGAGGGACTTTTTACAAGGGCATGTAGAGTTAGAAAAGAGGTTTTGGCTTTAAACTGAAAGTGGGCAGGTTTAGATTGGCTATAAAGTAAAAATTCTTCTTGAGGGTGATGCAGCACTGGAACACGTTGCCCAGAGAAGCTGTGAATGCCTCATCCCTAGAATTGTTCAAGGCCAGTCTAGATGGGGCTTTGAATAATCTGGTCTAGTGAAAGGTGTCCTTCATGGCAGAATGGTTAGAACTAGGTGATCTTCAAAGTCCCTTTCAATCAAAACCATTCTATACGATTACATTCATGCCTCTGTTGGGGAGAGATATGCATATTTGGAGCACAGATTAATTTTCTTGAAAGCCCATAGAGTAGTAATTAATAATATATTGTTACCTGGATTCCAAAACAGATAGTATTAAAATATCCCACTTTGACTAAATAGTGCTGTGGTTGACACTTGCTAAGGCTCTATTTTAAGTAGAAATTACAAGTCCAGGTTTTAATGAGACATATTTTCATTTGTCTGGGTTGGGTTTTCTTTTGTAAATTTATTTTTAAATGTATTTAGTAATTCAGATACCTTTCTGAACTGAGTCTGGCATCTCATATGCTTCTGGAATTTCATTCTCAAATTGTCTGAGCATGTCATCTGTTGCAGGAGCTTCAAAAGTTTCTCCATGTATTTCTTCCTTTACTTGCCACTGGTCACTTACACTTTCATCTACATCTTCATGTCTCTCTCCTAATCAATAATGCAGATTGTTAGTGAATAAATTTCCTTTGGTATATTCTATCACCAGCAAATATTCAGTCTTCAATACACCCTTTGTGTTTTCCAGCTAGTCTCCAAAAGGCACGGGGGAGCGACAGAAAACTTATGTGCACAGTCCAGCATTATAAATCCAACTTGCCAGGACCTTCTTTGCTCACAGTAAAGGCCAACTCTGCTCTATCCACTCTTGACCTCTACACAGTGTTTTGAGGAAGCTTTTGTTAAATTACTGATTTGAACTATTACTGCCAAACAAGTCTGGATAAGAAGACACAGTTTTAGGATTTGGTGACTGAACTTTCTGAATTTTCTTGAAAATGACAAATGAGTCAATTTGAATGCTTTGTGCAGGCAAAAGCACTTCAAGTGCATACCAAAACCAGACTCTGAGATTCATCTAGCCTATGGCAGTGTTTATAAACTCTTCCGTGATTTCTAAGTGTTAATGCATTACCAGGCTGGGAATGGAGATCTTCATGAAGAACAGATTGAATTTCCTCTTCCAATTCTATGTCAGCAGTCTTGTGCTCTAAAAGGATTATAAATTGCAGTGAAGGTAAGTGCAAAAGGCAAAATCTAAAAGCTAACTCAAGGCTTGCAGCTTTTAGTAGGCTCCATAATGTTCTTAATGACTTTCATAAAGTTCCCTAGACTGACCTGGTGAACCACTGCAACTCACACAATTAGAAAAACAATTTTGTCTTGCTTACTCTCCAGTACAGATAGTATTGCAACAGTCACATCAGATTCATCCATTTGAAGATGAATTGGAAGAACTTATATACATGGCATTTTTTGCACATATACTTTTTCCAGGGGTAGTAATAACTTCAGATAACTATTCAAATCAAGAACTCTCTTCTAAGGAATTAATTTACTAACACTTTCATCCATTATCTTCCTACAATTTAGGCAGCAGAACTAGCAAGTCATATTTGACAAGAAAATGTGAGTTGCAGAAGTAGGGTCCTGTCAACTTCAAATAGGGAAAATAGATACTAATATTAAAATATCAACTTTTTGTTCTGCCACGAATTGCCAGGAGAAATCACAAATTGCTTTCATGGACAAGTGATTGCCATCTAACACACCAGCCCAGGACATAATAGGAATTTGTATGAAGTGTTGTCTTCATATAAATGTCCTGAAATTACCATTGAGAAACCCTATAATGACACATCTGACAAAAAAGCTCTAAAGCAGATAACAGCTGCATTTTTAAATAAGGATCCAAAATGGTATGAAACATGGTCCCACAAAAACAAAAACCACATACACACAAAAAACCCCACCCAACCAGGAAACCATATCTTGGTACATTTTATAAATGATCTCCTAAGAAAAGCAGTGCAAGTCTTTTAAAACAAAATCGATATTCCATAGATTCCACTGGCCATATGCTCTGTATTTATATGTTTATGCATTAAGGTTCACATAAACATCACATAGGATAAGCCTCTTCAATAAACAGGAAAAACATGTACTCTCTGAATAACGCTAATGCAAATCATATATGTGAAAGGTGACATGTAAAATATTTTTTCTTGAATCCCTCTTAATTCTAATACATTCTACTAATAGTATAGGGCTTTAAAAATGTTTAATTTATGTTTTAACAGTAGGAGTTCCATTTTATTTGTATTTGTTATATACTAGTAGTTTTAGTGGAAAAGCGTGTACTTTATTATCTTGTTAAGTTGGTTGTTGAGAGGGTTTTGTTTGTTTTCTTAAGGTGAAGAATCTGCTGTTATTCTAGTTGGATATACAGTTGGAAATCAATACATCACAACCATACATCATCAAGGTTATTCTAATGTGATACGGCTACAACGGTAACCATGAAATTTTACACTTTTGTAAATTTTTCAGTGATTTATACAGTCTATAAACAGTGATTCCTGTTAAACAAACTTCAGTAGATAAGCAACAAAAAAAATCTATAAAAGAGTTACATTTTAATGACACAGACTTATCATTCAAATGAAGCATCATGTCTTTTGTTTCACCTATGGTTCATGAAAGTTCTTACCTGATTCGATATACGATTTTTCAGCAGGCTGGTCAGTCTCCTCAGATTCTGGTGATGTTGGCTGTGCTGGGACAGATCTTTCTTTAAGGCCTGCATTTTTCAGTTATAAAGTTAACTTTATGCCCTTTTTGAACTGATTCACTTATAAAATAAGAAAGTTCTTTCAATTAAATTGTAACTGATGTTACACACCTCAAAAGCACATTACAACAATCACAAATACAAGGCTGTCATAATATACAATGATATATATACACATATCAAGACTAAAGTGTATTCAGATAGTAAACAAAGATGTTTGGAAGACAAACATACAATGAGGAGGTAAAAAGGGACAGAAATTTAAGCACGTGCCTTTATTTTAAAGTAACTGAACAAATGACTATGGTATTCTCAACATCTATTCACTATCCAGTAAAAAAGTAGCAAATTTTTCTGTTTTCAATTTGGGCAAAAAGTGCTTCATATGATCAATTTTATAGGTTCTATAAAAGAAGAACTCATTTGAACTTTTTTAAAAGCTGCATAGAATGAGAAGACTTATTTTAAATTCATGTGTTACACCTTAGAAGACCTGATTAAGATGAGTTTGTTTTGGCAACTAAATGACTATAGAAAAGGTATGACTGATGGAATTTTACCACTAAGATCCTGACCATCTACATCACAGTCTCTTTCTAGATCAAAACACAATGAAAAGAAACCAATCAATAAATGCAATTATCAACACCATCATCATGGCAGGAGATAAAGATATAGCTGTGATAGATCATGTCACATCTTAAGACACCATATGCTCAAGAATGTGCTGGTATTAGACTCATTCTCCTCGCAACTCTCATTCAGGACGGTTCAAGCAAGACTTACACAAGAGGTTCAGACTGGGTATAAGGAAAAACTCACACACACACAACCCCCCCACCACTATGAGGGCAGTGAAATCAGTGGACAAGACTGCACAGAGAGGCTGTGTATTCCCATCCTTGGAGGTTTGAAAGATCACACTGGAAAATGGCAAGAGCAACCTGGTAATTTCTCTGAAACAACCCTGTTTTGAGCAGGATGTTGGAATAAGGGTGTCCCAAGGTCCCTTCCAAAAGGCATTTGCCTATAATCCTACATCCAAGGTCAATTAAGACTCCTTCCTCAACACACATCACTGCCCAAAGCAAACTACTTTGTCAACAGCTGTATACATGGAAATGAATAGAAAATATAGTATGTAAAAACACAGAGGCTAAACTATAATGAACACTTCTGTAGTACTAGCAATCTTGTAAAAGCAACTCTTACGTAGATAAATATTATATTTTAAGAAAGTACAGCTAAAAAAATAATTACCACATTTCTATTGGAGTCAAACATATCTCAACATAAATTGGACCAGTATGTCTTAAACCAAATTTGTGTAGACTAGAGGGATATTATTTTATGCACTATGAGAAAAACAAGTATTTATTTCAAGTAATGGTTACAGGATAACAGAATTAAGTCTATCTTTTTATATTATTTACATTTAAATTATTTGAAGATAGGCTGTATCCGAAAGTAGTGTAACTAAGAGTCCACCACTTTTGAGTCAAAATAAGAAGCTAGAAGAAAAATGCCAAATTTACACTTAGTTTTTGGCCAGTTTTCTTCTGTCATTAAAAAAACCCACCCACTTAGAATACTAAAAAATTATTATTACTACACTAATCTCTTCCTGCAGGAATATTAATGGCTACAAGAGTAAGAAGTTTCCTCCTTCTACAATTATCTTAGGATGGAGACAAAACCAGTAACTCAAAATAACCACTCTCACACTTCAGAATCTATAAGCACGGAAACAGCCACCTTGCTTTCACAAACACCAGTTCAGTTACTTTACACGCACACTGCTTTAAATAAGTCTTCATATCCTCAATAACCCACATGTTCAATTCCAGATAACCACATACTCTGCTTCATGAACAAGAAATTAATTCAAAGCACTTCAAAAGACAGCCAGTATTCCACACCCACCAAGTACTATGGGTATTTAACAGGAAAGAAGGAACCAACGAGCATGTGTCTTTGTTTCACTTGCACATTTCTCAACTTGACCTTCAATTTTTATACACATCTATCATGTTTAACACTGATTTCTAGTCAATCTTGTCAAGGATGTAATATACTAAATAATTTACTTTTTGTAAGATATTATTTTCTCTCTTCTGTTTAATAAAATTACATTCAGCTTTTACTTATCTGGTGCATTTTTTTGAGCTTATGTGGTAACTTGTTGCATTAAGTTTAATTTCATAAAGATATACAACAACACAACAAATCTCTGGAGCAAAAATACTTTATTTTGTGGCTGTCTGTATAGCCTGGAGTGCTGCTGAAATAAAATTTTCTTCGGAAAGGAAAAAAAAAATAAAACAACCCAACCTTTCCAGAACTCCAAAAACTTTGGGTCATAGATACAATATGTTAGTCAGAACAGCAATTAATTTCAAATTTCACTCCCACACAGTTACAAGTTCTGTCACATTACGGGAGAAAATAAAAAGTGATGTGCACTATACCATTGTGCCACCATCCTTGAGAAGTGTGATTTGAAAGCTCCTCTGGTCAAATATGCATTTTAACACTTACCAGAGCAAAGCTGAATAAATATATCTATCATCACCAAAACCTAACAGAGAATGTTCATTATGGAAGTGCATTAATTAGATATTCATCCTCTCATTTTTTTTGCTAGGCACTGTAATGTTCACAATGTACATCTCTTCCCTCTCTCTTCATGAATTTATAAATATTTAGAAAATACCTCAGAGTAGATCATCTCTGTTAATTATCACAGCCAGAATCTTAAGATACTATACTGTTTTCTACAGCTTTAATTTTAACAATTTTTCATAACTATTTGAATATTTCATTTTCTCTAAAAAAACCCCCAACTTTAACCTTATTGTCATATTTTACAACTCTAGGGATCAAAGCATGATGCAGATGTACATATGGAACAGCTGAGGGAAGTGTATTGCCAACTGTAATACACAAAATTTTTAGCAAAACCACAAACAGAATTAACCTTCAAGACTTCAATCTTAAATTACCATCCACATGCTTATATATACTCATTCTCAATTTCACTCCACAGGTTTGTTTTCTTGAAACTAATGCTGTGCCATACCAAGAATCAATCTTAAACTTGCATTACAAATTTTATTCTGAATCCTGTGTAATTATATTGTACCATTCCATGCAATACATTTGCTTTCAAATTTATTTGGAAAATATTTATTTCTAAATAAACTTGAAAGCAACTGTAGATTCATTCATAGATTCATCCTGAAATCTCTCTATTATCTCTGCAGAAATGTTTTGTAACTTTATTTATTCTAATAAGACTGCTGGATAAATCCTTCCTTGATGGTAAAAATACAGAAGCTGTAAGAACAAACTAACACACAATTTTGCTTACAGAAGCATTATGCACTTGAAAGTGTTGAAGAAGGTAATAGCTGCAAAAATATATAAGCTGCTGTCTAAATAAGTTCAACCAGAACAGAATAGTACTAGCATATCCCATCTTAAATGTAATTGGAATACAACAATACTTATCAGTGATGAAATAGGTAGCCTAATTTTCAGCAGTATTCATTACCAAAAGGTTGGCAAACTTGGGAAAAAATCAGGACACAGTTAAATAAAAAGTTATAATGTATCAACTTTTCCAACATAAATATAGAGAATAAAATAATTAAATAAATAGGGAATGGACGAAAAGCAGAAACACATTGTCATGGGATCAAAAGACAAAAAATGCAGGAACATTTTGATTGAGCATACCCTGGGTCTCATGATAAAGTGCAACACTCAAGTTGGTTTGACTATTTGTGTACAAAATAATTTTCTCAGGAAAAAAATAGTTTCCTTAGGGAAAAAGTTTGGCAGAGAATAAGTTACATTTATTTGTTTAGTTCCTATGACACTACAGTCCATTAATACTCCTCTTGGTTGTTTCTGTGAAATAGAAATATTTTATGAGTTTCCATTACATGTGTCCAGATAAGCCTGTTAATATTGCTTTTAAACTTACATTTCATATAGAACATTAGACTTTCATCTCCACATCAAGCAAATACAAGTAAACAAAGAAGAATAAAAACCAATCACAAAAACCCAAACCCATATTTAGAGTAGACTTGAATTAACTGGCATCAATTTGACATTTGAATATTTTCAATACACATCGGTAGCCAGGCACATTAACATATGTACCTACTTGAGTTTCATAGCAGATATATCTGCTTTGTGTTTACAATACCAGCACACACTGAACAGTTTAAAAAAAATATTATATATAGCCTTTGTTCACACTTATTCCCAGAAAACATTATTTTCTTATTGCCATATTTGCCGTATTCATATAAATATGCAGAATTTTACATTCTTGAGGTCTGTTCCTCATTAGCAAAATAGGAACTCTTGTTTATTTCTTTTCTTTCTTGTCTTCCTTGGATTGGCTTTTAACTACCTTTTTTGTTTCTTTGTCTTTTCCCACCTGAACAGTGCCATCCTTTTCACTGGCTGACTTTTTTGTAGTCTCCTTGGATTTTATACTTTTGTCTTGGCCTTTCTCCTTTCCTCTGTCTCTTTTAGCCTTGTCAGAATCTTTCTTTAATTTATTCGTATCAACAGCTTTCTTGTCCTTTCGATCAGTAGCATCTTTTCCTTTCCTGGTTTTCTTTTTTTCTTCTTCATTTTCCTCCTTCTTGGATTCCTGCTTCTCCCTTAATTTCTTGGATGATTCTTTAATAGCTTCTTTTACTTTTTAGTTTTTCATTTAAAAAAGAGGAAATGTTCAGTGAGAGAACATCGCAATCTCAGGCCAAAAAAATCTTATGAGCAACCACGTAAAAGCTTTGATCAAATTATTATTTAATGTTTGTTAGATTTAAACTAGTATAATTAACTCCTAAGCTTTAAGCAATTTAAACAAATTAGTTTTGACTTCTAGGAACATCTCACACCATGCAGCCAGTGAATAACCTTGGCTTATAATGCAGCTGCATCAAAATGAAGCATTAATCTAGAGAAAATCATGCCTCTATTATCTTATCTAACTTCTGCAGAATGCTAAAACCACTTTTGTCTGTGAGCATGAAAATCACAATAAATTTTGAACATTTGACCACAGCATAGCAGTTGTAAACGTTATTACACTAATATATAATACAGTGTTTTACTGATATTTACCTCATATTAAGCAAAGACTTAAAAAAGAGAACTGAAGTATGTATTGAGAAGTGCAAGAAGAAACAGCAATGTCCTGATGAAATAAATCAAGTCTAAAAAAGTTAACTAGGTTAGACTAAACTCAGTGAAATCAAAGCAATAATTGCAAATTGGGTCTTACAACTTTGCTTTTCAGTTATCAGTAACTTTTTTTCCCTTTGTTTTACTTCTGGAGTTGTGTCTCTTGTGCTTCTTTTCTCTACTTCAACTCAAATTTGGCTCTGACCGGGTATATAGATAATATAACAATCAGAACAAGATCCTTGAAATTTATGTTTAATATGTTTAATGTTCAATATTTACTTCCCTTTTGCTATAGTTTTGAAAATATTTGTCAGTACTAGTAGAATTCTCCATAACAAGGAATTTTTAAGTCAATAAAATTCAGAGATTTTTCCACTAAATCTGTATACAATATTTGCATTTAATTTTGAAATTAATACTTCCACATTATTAAAAAAGTGATAATAACTTTTACATATAAACAGCTCTATTTTTATTCAGACTTTTGAGAGAAGCTGCAGTCTGTTCAGGCAGAAAAGCAGGTCTGCCTCTAGCCACTGTGTAATGTTTCTGTGGATGGAACAATTCAATTACATAGCTCAGTCTAAAAGGAATGATATCATAGTTCCTTCCAAACGGTTTTTGACACAAAAAGTTTGAAATTTGCCATTTCTTTATTCTCCAAATATTATATAATATCAAACACTGAAAAATAATCCAAAACTGGGGAAAAAATTGCTAAGTGAAATTTATTACATTCTTGGAAACATGCAGTTTGCAACCAAGTTATACCAAGCACAATGTACAACAAATGCTAAACATTTCAACTTGATGCAAGATGCTGAGAAAAGCCACACTGAAACGAGCAGCAAGCTTTCCTTAGCAAATACACTTAGAGCATACTTTCTTCATATACTGCTAGAAAAATGCACCTCACAGTCTGTATGTCATTAATGTAACACAGAGACTGTTTCCATAGCCTCATGCTGCCTGGAGATAACTGAGCAGATATAAAAAGCTGAAGTACATCTGCTACCTTCGTGTTTGCTGAGGCTAATTAGCTTTTTTTGCCTTCAACACTATGACCTGTTCATACAGCAATGTAATTATAAATAAATATATGGCATAAATTGGTTGCAAGCTATCCCACACTAAGCTTTTAGAAAATGTGGCAATCAACCCCGCAATTAATATTAAAAAGGAAGTTATTGAACTTTGCCTAAATTTCAACTCTCACAGGAAAAAAAAAAAAAAGATGAAACTATTAAAATACAGCCTTAGAAGAATTAAGGCACTTGAGTCCAAATACAATATAGTAATAGTATCGTGAATTCATGGAAGACAACAAAGAGGATTTCACACAAAGCAAAATCTTATTTAAAAACGTGCAGAATATCAGGTTATCATAAACTATTTTCAATCCAAACAAGACAACTGTTGTAAAAAAATCCACACAAATGAAATATAATCTCTAGTTAGGAAAGCACGCGCATTGCCACTAAATTTCAATCAGTAGTAAAAAAAATACTGAAAAATTGCAAGAACAATAGTTTGCTGCACCATTAGAAAATATTTAGCCAACATAGCTAGTATTAGTAAACATTATAACCCACAGTTGGTATTTGTAATGCACATGCATTTCATACATTATCTGCATAAAGTTCCACATGAAAAAGAACACTAAAAATACCTTTGAGTTTAGTTTTTTTCTTGGCTACCCCTCCTGGCTCCTCACCTAATTAGTTGCAAAATGGAAATAGGTTATGAACATATTTGTGATGTTTAATAAACTTGACATGAAATTTCCCAACCTGCCATGTTATGTAAAAAGTTCACTTTACATAGCACCCTACAATGCTATGGAAAAATACAGAATATTAACTCATTATGAATAAAGCAACTTCATGACAAGTACCAATATGAAAGACTAACTAATCAAAGACAAGTACCACATTACCAGACACATGCTACTTGTGAAGTGTCTTAACTTGGAGATTGCTCAGTTCTCCCCAGACAAGTGCTGCCACATAATTATAACCAACACCCGCTCTGATTACGCTGCAAAGTATTTGTCAGTTCCCTCTCAAAGGTACTAATGTATATTTCTATAAAATTTCATAAATATTTTATAAACATGTTAACTCAAAAAGCCTTAAAGTACACAAGTATTGCAGAGTATATAAATTGACTGTTTTCTTACAATAAATTACAACATATGTTTCTTTATCCAAACGGAAAATAAATGTTTTGGTAAAGGTATTGCTCAGATCCAAAAGCAGTTACCATTTCATTAGAGTTAAAATACTTACTGCATTACTTCAGATTACTTCAGACTGTTAGGATTTTTATTTTAAAAAATGAACTTTATTCTCCAAAATCAGGCGCTGTCTTCTTTTCCCATTGTAGCTAATAAACTGAGAGCAGTCAGCCTCTTCATTGTACTTTATAGCTAGTACCACAAGAGGCATAAAGGCAAAAGCCTTTCCAAAAATACAAATATTATTCTTCATCTTTTTAATACCATTAAAAGAGACTGCATTATCACTATCATGATGCTGTGGATTAAGACTTAAATCCCACAAACAGCAATTTTAACCACAAAAATCATGTAGGTTGCTACCTAAAAGCCAACTAGAAAGTAAAGAAAAGCTGAAAAAATATAACTAAGTATTTTTAAACTCATACATAATGCTACTAAATGAGAAGAGATATTCCCATGTCTCAGCACTAGGCTTCTCATTCAGACATACAAAACACCTACGCTGAACATCTGCACCATGAGCTTAGGTTTCCAGAAAACAGTATCTACCTAAGCTGTGTCATATATCAACACTTAATCTGAACAAACAAACAATATGCTGATAGCCTACACTAAAACAATGAAATCATTAATTTAAAGAATGTAGCCATTAAAGTCATTGTATTCACCTTGCATTTAATTTCCATACTATATGTTTTCAAAATATCAAGTGTTGACATTATGGCCAAAATTGTTTTTAAAACAAAATTGTTTTTAAAACAAAATTGGTTTTAAAAGAGTTAGTCAAGTAAAAATAGGAGTCTTTTCAAGCTCTTCTCTCATTGCCCTCCCTACCACCATTGCTGAAGTCCAGAAGTCTAACTTGACTAAAGTCATTATTCAGGCTTAGTATTTCTAAGCAGTGCATGGAAGAATAAGTTAACTTTTTTTTCATATAGAAGGAAAAAAAACCCTCCAATTTTCATTTACATCATTAATGAAAATATAAACAATAAAAGGTACTCAGAAAAGCTGTACAAAGGCATATTTAAATTTCCAGTTCCTCCCCTCTTTTCATATTAAACATTACTGAATATTTTAAGATACTCTTAAAAGCATGTGTTGACAAGGAAAACTGTAAAATTTTACAAGTATCAATATACACAAAAAAATAATACAGATATTTCAAATTATTTTTAAAGATATATGCACTATGTTGAAAAACTACGAAATACCTTGTTCACTAATTACTGTTATCTCACTTGTTAATACTCAGACAAGCAGTAATTTTGCTTCAATTTTATTTTATGCAATGAATAGCACTGAAGTTTTCAGTAAATTATCAATTCATGACATAACTACATAAATCATGTAAACTTTAACATATTATTAATAGACCTGTTCACAAGGGAAGTATATAAAATAACATATTTTAAAACATTAGTATTATGCAATAATCACAAGACCGAAATCCTGCTGCATCTTGATTTCCACATGGACATGACTCCTACGAGGAGAAATCCCTACAGCACAGGGAAATCTTACTTGTCAGCCCCAATTAGGCTGAAGCAAGATGGGTGCAAACCACCTGGTTTTCCAAGACAGCAATGTCCAGGGCATGTGACAAAATCTGGCACCTAAGGGAATTCATGGCAAAGACTTAGGCTCTTACAGCATGAAGGCACACAAACAAATGTCCCGAATTCTATAAATCATGTAGGTGAACTTGGGAACTCTTATTCTGAAGTCTAATTAATGTGGCTTCACCTTGTTTAGAGCTAGTTTTAAAGTTCCTTTGTTTATTCCATTCAATCCCACATTATAAATGTCCAATGTTAGCAATGCAAGAAGAAAATATACAATTTATAACATCAAATGGAGGTATAATGGAATGTCAGAAATGGCTACTATTGGAGTTAATTAAAAAGTTGAGTTCAAAGTTAACATAGGTGGATAGGTTTACAATATTTTGTAAATAAGTGCTTCAAATAGTCATTGTATAAATTAAATACTCCTCTCAAAGTGATTATTATCACATAGTGCTTAAGGGTGGTCAACTTGCTCCCTTAACTCACCCTTTGAAGCCCAGGAATATTACAAAGCATTCTTATTCTGCAACAAAGTTCAGTCATTTCCTCTATTTTTCCCCATAAAAACCTTCAAGCACATTCTCCACAAACAACCCCCAAGTGAGAGCATGGATTTAGAACTTAAGCATCAGCAGAAAAATATATAAATACTATTTTTATTTAGAAAAATAAGCATTGCAAAGCAAAAAGAATAGGCAAAAAGCGCTCTGTTTCTGAGCAGTTTCCCAGATGTTGCCAAATAACATACTCATATTTAACAAGATATTGAGCGACCTAGCATATGCAAATATTATTTTATTCACTTAATAATCCTGAAAACTTTAATAGCCTTGCTAGAAGAAAAGCTTTGCCATTCAATTTCTCCACCACCTCTACCTGCATAAACACTTTTAACCCGCAGCATAACAAAACAAATGTAAGCTAATTAAGGCAGTTTATCTACTTAGATGTGAAAAAGGGAGAGGCTACTTTGCATTTACCGTGGAAAGCACATGGGCCAGGTTAGCACTAAGCAGCTGACAGACAGCACTTGCTACCCTTCTGCAATTTATGCAAAGCCTGGATAACAGAATATAAAGTGTAAAGTTTTAAAACACTAGAGCTGGTGTTCAGACTCTTGGCTTAATTTACGATGTTCCAAACCTCCTTAACCACACAGAAAATTAGCAAAAGATGTTAAAATTGCAGTACCAAAAGAGGAAACACAAATCCGTCATCCAAAATCATTATTAACATTTTTCCTCTCCTTTTTGTTTTCCTTTTTCAGAAGAACTGCAAGTCAGAAAAAAATTGTGATAGTTTGCATATCCCCCTGCACCTAATAATTACTATGACTGTACATTTATAATATGCTATATTAGATACACAAGGTCATCTGCTAAACAAAATTAGTTTATTGACAGAAAGCTAACACCCACTTACCTTAAACTGAGCTCAGAGCGCTTGTCTTACCAAAGCCTGTAACTGTCCAAGTGCAAGAGTTTTAATTCATACAACTAGCATAAAACCCCCCAAACAACAAAACACCAAACTTCAGTATATTCTCCATATGTTGTTTTAATATCTCCTGCTTATTTAACTGCCTAATGTCAGACAAAAAGTCCAGATCAGATCAGATATAGGTGGTAGAAAGCATTTTTGTTTCCTGAAGTCACAGATGTTTAGGCTGCATCCTGTACAAGCAGATATAAGAAACCAACAAGCAAATCTTGCCTTTATTAACCTCATATTGAGACATACATCCTAACCAACCCTGAGAAAGACAATACTTACATATTTCATGCCACTGTGACATCGTTATGATAGCTGATGGAAAGCTAACATGGAATAACACATCTCCCCAAAATGATTGACCTGTACACAAAGCATTCCCCAGCTCTCAAATTACATTTACAGTACAGGTGGGTTTTATCTCTCCCATCTGATCATGAATCGAAATTTAAATCCTTCTAACGCTTCTAATCCTTCTAATATTCTTCTTCTATACTGCCATCTAAATACAACTTATACTGAAAACTGTTATGAATATTTGATTTTTTTCTATAGCCAGTCAATTGAGACTAACTAATAGTAATTTTTTTTTAATGGAGGCAGGGGGAAAATACTGGGAAAAAAATTTGCAATAAGAATTTTAACAGATATGCAAACAATGTACTCTTTATTTTCTTCAACTCAAAGTTATTCTACGCATTATGAGCATTGTGATTTCTCTCTGCCATGTAACACTCTTTTACTTTCAAATTAAATAGTGCTGAAGGTGGTCACAGAAATCTGGGGTTCAAAGCTTCCAAAAGTTTTTAACCATTTCAGATGTATGGGTATTAAGGGGTTTTTCCCTTTAAATTTCTTTTCATTAGTATCACAAGAAAGTAAGCAAAAGCTTTGCTACGAAGGTTAATGCAGTTTTTTGTTTGAAGACTGGCAATTAAAATAGCAAACATTTACTAACAAATGACAAAGTAAAACATGCTACAAATGTCTAAAAATGCTGGACAAACTGAAAGACTACAATTTTAGTCACAGACATTCATTTCTGGAGCTCTGAAAATTTAATGTAAATTAACTGTAAGGAATATCTAATGAAAACTGCATGTCCAATTTAATATAAAATCAGTAAAGTTTTATTCTTTGCTAGGTATAAAACCCAGCAAGTTCCTATCACTTAATATATTTTCCACATAAAAAACCCCATTGTTTGCTACTAGTTTTCTCCTATTTTAAATTCTCAGACCAGAAACTGCAGTAGAAAGCAGCAGCCTTGCTTTCTAAAATGATTATTCTAAAATAATAGCAGGCAAAACACCATGTCTTTCAACCCATGCCTTAAAAATACTTTAAAAACAAATTTAATGACTGTATTTTTATAATCACAAATAATCAAACTAAAAATTTAGTTTTCAAGTTCTTCAACTAATTTCAAACATTTTGTCTGGGCTCACAAGCAAATTGGGATACTGTTCAGTTTTCTTTGTTTATTTGCACATCATGCTCAGCTTAACTTTTTTTTTTGCTGTTAAATGTTTTTTTAAAAACAAATGAACAAACAGAAAAGCCTACCATGCTAATATAACCAAAGATTCAGCTAAATCTTATTACCATCCTTACTAGCCATGTTCTGCTTGTAATCACAGCCATTAATAGAATACATGAAAACCTAACTCCTCCATCCCAAACTTTCAGAGAGTTTGGAGAGCTCTGCTCACCACGGGGTGAGAGTTCAATTGTTAACAGGAACAACCCCAGGCAAGAGTGAAGACTTCTGAGAAGATTTTTTTCCAGAAACAAAGTACCCTACAAAGTTATTTACTTACACTGGGTCTTTGCACCCACCCCTCATCCCTTCTCCCCTGACTAATTCTTCATTCCCACTGTAATTGTTTTCAAGCAGATGCCTACACACTTAATAAAACCAACAAAGAAGTTGCATGATATCAAATCAGAACTCTGCTGGCCTGCATTTCATATCTGCAGCCCACGTTAAACTAATTCACAGTTTACTGATCACCTATCTCAGTACTTGTAAGCTTTCTTGTGGTTCAACCAATCCACCTCAATTTCACTTGCCAAATTTCCAGTTTATCAATTAATTTTTAAACTATTTTTTATAAACTTCATTATACAGAATTCTTATAGCAGATGCTTCCCTTCTCTTTTTAGCTATCTAGTTCCATTACTGAAGCATCTACAATAGAATTCAATGTTCCATGACAATTTTTAAATTAACACTGAGAGGTATTATTATCCCAATACAGTGATGAAAGTCTTATTTCTAATTCAAATCTGCTTCTAAAATTAAGATTTTAAAAAATCTCAAACAAAATGAAACAACCCAAGCTTAAATTTCCCTACATCTCAGACAGCGCAGGTTTCTTCCACTTGCTAACAAACTGCTCAGCAATATTCCAGATCTACCAGCATTTTTTAAATAATGTTTAGGGGTTTCTTTCTTTTCTTTGCCTTACACTTCATATATCTTGTTTCAGAAACCACTAGATTTATCTGTTGTTAGCTTTCTTATATCCTAATCCCCAAATATTTGGAAGAACACTCTCATGGCTCTATTTAATTCATAAACCTTGAGCAACAGCATTAGCCCATCACAACACTTCACTTGATTAACACTAGTACATTTGTATTACTTTAAAAAGACTATGTAGTACCCTGAATTGGATGATCTAGAGAAAGTTTTTTTGAACAGGCATGTTAAATTGCTTTAAAAATGCCGAAAGTAAGTGAAATTTTATTTAATTAAAAAAGAAGTTAAAATTTCAGCCTGCAACTACTAGTGTTTAAACTTGGGTATCAACTTCATATTGGAAACCAATACAAATTTAAGCAAAGCAGGCATTACAAAAAACAATTTGATATAATTTTAATAGTAATTTGTTTGAGTACATTATTCATGTTTTAAAAGGACAGCTCAGTTTCAGCTTTTGATACCTAATACAAACTGCAGCACACAATTATAAACTGCCCTTTCTATACCAGTAACTTCATGATAGCACACAGAATTCACATACATGGAAAGTATTTTTGAAACAACTGTCATAAAACAGTTTCACAAGAAAAAGATTCAAATTTGCAAAACTACATTAAATACTTCAATTTCTCAAGGAATAGAAGACATTAAATTCTAATTTCCCATTAGTCTTTAATATATTCAGTATTACATTAGAAATACATAATCACAGCTTCCCACTTCCACAGAAGGCCCACCCTAAAAACTAAAAGAAATTTGGAACAGCCCTTGTCATGTGATTGTCATATTACCAAAATGACTGAAGATAATGTTTGAAAACAGACAAACGAGGGAGAATAAACCATATGACAGAGTAGCTTCTGAATAAAAGATGTTAGCTAATTTGGAAATAAATGTTTCTGTAGAATTTTCAAGGACTTATAAATTAAGTGGTTTTCTTTGAACAAGTAAAAAGAACCTATCTGAGGAAGCAGTGAATCACAAAATAAGTTATTTATTAAAATTATATTTCACAAGAGAATTATCATTGTCATGTCTATATTAAGGATTAACATAAAAATATGTATTTACAAAACGCAGTCATGCCAGAATACTTCATAATCAAGGCAGTTACAAAATGCTTCAGTTAATGTTTGCTAGAAAGACAGATGTTATAGTGTTAACAGCAGAGATTATTACACTTAAGCTTTTTAAGTTTTGTGCACAAAATGCACAAATTGAAGCACATACAGAAACCAACTACACAACGACAGATACATGTTTTAGTCTACATATTTACACACTTGTGTAATACTTGTCATCCTGTCACAAAAATGGAAAAATTATTGAAAGGCTTTCAACTACTGAAACAGCATTGCATGACTAACTTTAGTTCAATCTTTAGAGTGTCCATTTGGGAGGCTCCCCTCAATGCCATAAATTCTTGCTATATTAAGACTGATGATTTCATGGGCATTTTCAAAAGCCAATCAAATCAGTCTTTCAGTCACTGGTTCTGTAAATCCAAAATAACACAAGTCTTTTTTCCCTGAACCCCTTCATTCTGTGACGTACCATCAACATCATCTGCAGCTTCGCTCTCTTCTTCTTCTAGTATTTCAAAAGGAGTCAATACATCATAGAGAAATGAGAGAAAGCCATAAAACCAATCAGAGCTTTCCTCTGCTAAAATATTAAGGACTTCCTCAAGGGAATCAATATTTTCATTACTGCCATCTTTGGTCAGGCCTATACAAGAATAGAGGAAAGAGAGAGAGAGAGGGAAGGGGAAAAAAGAGACAGCAGTTAGGTGGAAAGAGGAAACTGTAAAAGGAGGATCTGTGAAAGACAACTCTTGTCACAGACAGAAGTCTTTACAGGAATGCTAACTAGGAAATAGAAGGATGTTAAGAAAGTTGACTCTCCAATACAGACTGTAATTTGGGCAATAAACATGCAAAATATTATGCCAGAATCTTAAAAAACAACAACAACAAAAAAACCCAAACAAAACCCAAACCCCCCCCAAAACAAAACAAAACAAAACAAAACAAAAGAAAAACAAAAAACAAAACAAAACAAAACAAAACAAAACAAAACAAAAAAAAAAAAAAAAAAAAAAAAAGAGAAAAACCGGCAGCAGCTTTGCTTTCCCTTCTTCCTAGTCCTAAAACTAAACCCATTTATATTCAGGTTTTCTGCCACAGCATTCACCTTTAGACAATTTTTTTATCAGTAATCTTCTACTACTTTAAAATCACTCAATTTGTTTTCTTTATTTTTTAAACCATCCTGTTCAAATTTGAGAGCTTGCAATTGATGGCCAAGAATAACATTTAAAAGCAAAGACTCTATAAACAAACTTGCCACAGACACACTGTTAAAGATAACATTCTTATCCATGCAGAATTTTGATTTTGCTTAGAAGTGAGGATTCTAATTGCTGGGGGATGTCTTTTTGCAGTTTGTTTGCTTGTTTGGGTTTTTTTAACATGTTTCTTAATCATTTTTTTCTACGATAGATTTTCTATATGATGGACTTGATCCTCGGGAATTATTTCCACACCTGAGGATATACAGAAAACCAGATTAAAATGAATAGGTAGCCAATACAGGGTATAAATTTTGTAAAATAGAAAATCTAAAGCAGGATTAAGAGCTAAAGTAGAGAATGCCAGAACTGCAAAGATTGAGCTTATCACTGCTAAAGTCCCTAATATTAAGGACTAATAGTTACTATTTTATGTTACAAGATCCACTGATCTAAATGGCATTTGTAAAGTGCAAAAAAGCCATGGCTAATGCTTTTTTCCCCTCCTGTTTTTGGGTTGGTCATGCCGAGGTTTGTCTGGTACTTTTAATTAAAATCACTGTTTTATAGTTGTTACTAAATAACATTTCAAATTTTCCATTCTAGGAAAAGCATAACAGAATGACCAGGCAACAACAATTACTGGTACTCTTTAAAGCTGCAGAGGGAGGAATTTCCTCCACTTCTAACCAGAACAAACCTTCATTTGTGAAAAGACAAGCAGAAAAGTGAGCTAAAGGTGAAGACAGTTTGTTGAAACATAAAATTAAGTGAACATGTTGCACATGCAGATTACAAAGCAGTATTAGATGCAGGTTAATGAAACAGTCAAGATAGAGAAGTTCATGGCAGAGACATTTAACACATTTCAACATGTTTTTCTTACAGCACATAGTGAAATTATCAATGATAATTCTGAAGAAACTTCCAAGTCCATGATATTCCACATCCTTGTACCTGGATGTCCAGAACCTCTACTTGAGTGACCAGCCATTCTCTTTAATTTTTCACTGGATAGCCCAAAGGTTTAAAAATGACAGATTGAATCCAGGAGGCAATCAAGGTATAATAAATATCCCTCTCCAACTTCTTCCATGGCTTAGTTCTATAAAAATTAAATTTTATAAACAACTTTATGCACAGTACTTAGTTATTCCAATTTGTTTTCAAAATTTGGATCATACGAAATGTAAAGACATAAACTAAAGTAAGGATATTTATTGAAGAACAAAATCTCAATATAAGAATGGAAACTTGAATCTAAAAATCCTAAAAGTACAATCTAAGTTATAAATACAGAATTAATACTTGTGTCCTTCTAGTCTGTCAGAATCTCATATAAAACAAAATGGGGAAAAAAACCCACAAAAAATCCAACAAAAGAAAAAACCAACACACTACTCCCAAAAGTCCTTAAGATTTAGAAGTCATTTTTGTACACATGTACAGAATCATACAGATGCCCTTGCTCTTGCACCAAGCCAAGAATAAGACTTTTGGGCAATTACATTTATAAACTGCAGTACAGCAGCATATTTTCTTTGAAAATACTAGGACTCCAAAGGGAACCACAGAAACTGAAAGAATGTGCCTCACCATCTTCATTAAAAAAAACCCAACGAAAAAACCCCAAACCCTTTCTTTACAATTTTTTGCAAAAATTATCCAAGATTAAGATAACAGCCTTTGAATTTAACAAAATAAACCCGAGAACAAAACAAAAAAAACCCTCAAGACAACATTTCAGCCTGGTTTAAAGAAAAAAAACCACAGGATTTCATATGCTTAGTTTATTTTCTAAGAAAGAGTATTAAACAACTGCCAGATAATTAATACTCTGTTTTTCATCTTCATTCATCCCCATAATCAAGAACCGCTTTTAAAAAACTGATAAGCTCACAAAAAGCTTTGGAACAAGTATCTGAAAATGGTGACAAAAGCAGAGCAGTCATTACCTACCTACACTAAAGCAGGGACTCACAAGATATAGCCACTTTATTTCAAGAGATATCTTAACATGACAATTTAAATCCAAGTGAACCAAGGAGTCAAAATATTTGTCTGTTCAATGGTTACCACAAGCAGTAGGGAACAGGACTTCCCTACATGCATTTAACAAGACAAAACTTTTCTTCTCCTGTAAACACCCCTTTTTATGAAAATGAGCACAAGCCAACCTTTAATATGTGAAAGTGCTACAGTAGAACACAAGAAAAATAGGCAAGAGCATGAAACTTATCCTAAACACCTGGACTGTGCAAAAGCATTCTTTTAACACCTATTATCTCACTACAGATTTTTTGAACGTGAAATCTCAGTGTAACTGCCTGCAAACATATTTTTCTATTGTAGGTGAACCAGGAGAAAAGAAGATTTTTTACAAGGACTCTCATGCTTACTACTGTTTGACTGCTGACACACGAGGATGGGGTTTTGCCATTTTTTGCACAGCTGGACTACTCTGAAATAAATGCACAAAAAAAAAAAAAAGGATTGTTTCCTGTAGCTGCAGTTCCAAAATTGTACTAAGTTCTGCAACCATTTAAAGAGAATTTCTCAGGATATTGTTGCCTGTTAAAAGGCAGAGAAGTACAAAAGAAACAGCATGGCTCCAAAGTCACTATTACAACAGACATTGGTACCTCTAGACACTTTTTTTTGTAATACCACTAAAGCCACTGCTTTGCTGTACTGGTTTAAAGCAAGGTCAGATGTGTAGCACTCCCCCTAAGAATAACATCCTTCCAAGGACAATAGAGTGAAGTGGACAAAAACTGGGAAGCAAAGTACTGCAAACAGCAGCCTCCAAAGGAGCAGAGTATGAAGCCATTACCAAAAGGAATTCTGTAAACAGAACCTCTACGAAAAAGACAAAACCTGGCAGATTAGCTTCAACAACGTTGTATTTCCACCACAGATAACTGTTTAATAAATACTATGATACTCCATAATTACTTGGGGTTGGTTGACTGGAGGGGTTGGTGGTTTGGGCTTTTTGTTTTTTTTTTTACTCCTCTTACATGGGGAGTGGGGGAAGAGGCAAAGGACAAACTTCTTGCACACCTTTTTGAAAATTACACAAATTCCTCAAGAGAATCTAATCATGAAACCCACATTGATTCCAACAAATTAAAAAAGAATGGATCCTATCATACCTTATGCAAACAAGAAACAAAATAATAAATTTTATATCTTCTGTTTAGGTATGGCCAAGTAGTAAAGAAAATTATTAAACTATCAGCTATTAAACCATTATTTGAAATACAAAATAAACCCATGCTGGTAGAAGCATTTCTCAAAATGGTAATTAAAATAATTTAAACTTAAAAGACATCTACCATTAATATAAAATTCAATCTTGAAATCTGTAGTGAAAACTAAAGGTTATAGAAATGGACAACATTAAACCACTGTACCTATCACAACTTCAACACACAATACTAGTGCTGCAATAGCTAAAGAATAGGAGAGAAAAAAAGTATATGAATTCCTATAATTAAACACCAAACTGCAGTAACTCCTTTTGTACCAGAGGAACCACTGGTGTTATGGCAGTCTGACCCAGAAAAAAAATCCCAGAAATAAGCCTGCAAATACAGCACATGTACTAACAAAATCCTCACAAATAAAAGGAGCTTTGCACTCAATATTCAGAAAGTAGGCTTACTATCCAGTTTCTTTTACTACCATGACTTAATTCTGGAAGATAAATTTTTCAAGAGGGAATCTAGTCTTCTTATTTCTGCATCAATGAAATAATTTCAGTCTGCATTGTGGTGCTCATTTTTTATTTCATATTAAATTTTAAATGCAAACAAGCACAGTAACTTACAGGGAATTCAGTTAATCATATAACATGCTAGTTATTAGAAAAATATATTTTTATATTCCTATTTTTCTCGGTGTCACAAAACTTAAAAATTCATAATTTCTTTCATACTGCAAAAATTGTTCTCAAATGTAAATGAGACTAAATCCTATTTCTAAGCAACTTTTCAAAAATAATAAAAATAAATTTTGATCTGTGACCTTTTAAGGTCACATTTGAAGTACAAGGTTTAAATGCATGATAAGACAAGCTTATAATAGAAACACTTTCATGTATTGGCAGAACTCCCAGGTGTATCAGGCTGCATAAAACAGAGATGGAACAAAGCAGCAGAATGTTTCTGCCTGTATATGACCATCAAGGAAAGGATATCCAGTTTCTAGACACTACATAATAGGCAGAGAAAAATTAGGATTATAACTACACCAGTATTATCTTAGTCACCAATTATAATTAACACCCAAACTGTAACTCTGTAGCCATTCAGAGTGCTGGAGATTCTTTGGAGTGACTCTCACATTCACACCCCTGCAAACTGATTCTGTTGATTACATAGGTTTTCTATAAACCATAAAGGGATTAAACAAATGAACACACATCCTCCCAAAGACTTGCTTATTTCTCCAGATAAAAGTAGGAAATATAAAATTATGATATGCTGATTTTTATGGAGTATGAATTTGAAATAGCAAACCATAACATCCTAATGTACTACTGATAACTGACTACTTTGATACATTGCATTTTGTCCTCTGCTCAAGCTGTTAGTTACTATGCTGGGGGGTTCGTTCCTTTGTTCATTTGTTTAATTTTACAGGTTTGTGTGCTCAGCAGAGGTTTAAATTTGAACAAACCAACTAAAGAAAAACTAAAGAAAAGTAAACTTAAGTAAAATTTCTACCATCAGGTATGCAAGAAGTATCTATGCAATGCTTGACTGAAGCTGAAGAAGGCAGTGCTTTAAAAGATGTAAGTAAACAACAATATCATAAAACATGTCTAGAGATTGTAACTTCTCTTTCGAGATACACAGTGAGCAGAAAGACATTCTCACAAATTACAAGGAACAGAAGCCTAAACCCAGTGTTTCAATGCAAGAGAAGAAAAATTCATGTTATGTACTGTTTCTGAAAGGCAAAGAAAATGAACAAATTTGTGGAGAATTCAGAATAGAGGAAAGACAATACAAAAATACACTACACAAATAGTCATCTAAGAAGTACAAAGGAACATTTAAAGTAATTTTAAAATGGACCTGGCTTAACATGTTAACATAAACAATGTTTTCACCCTTGAAGCATCTTAGGTCCTTCACCTGATAAATAAACAATCATCTTTCAACATTCAATAGAGTAGCATCAACCACCTAATTTCAAAATCATCCTCTAAGTAATTAAATGTTTTCCACTGACATTGTTATATTAGAAGGAAAAGAACAAAAACTTCTGTGAGGTACACACTCAAATCCTACAACTTGCATAAAAGAAAAAACCCATCACAACGAAATCAATTTAAGTTTTGGAACTAGGAAAAAAAGCAAACAAACCAGAAATATTGTTTTGTCTTAAAAATAAAAAAAAACCAACATGAACATGCCAACTAAATTATATAGATTGTTCCACCTGTATTTGTACTTGCCTAGCAATACTTTAGCATCTTCCACATCAAAATCTCCATCTCCATCAGCATCATATATCCCAAGCTTGCCTAGAAGTGCAAAGACAGGAAGAAAAGCCAGTTAGGGATTTGGCCATTTGTATCCAGCACAGTTTTCAATGTGTAATGGTTGACTGTCAATGCTACATTGCTATCATATGTTTTTTAACAATCTAGCTGTAATATTCTTAAACATATTTAAAATTTCCTGGGAAATAATACAAATATTTCAAGTTTCCTTCTGTATTTCTTGCACTTGAGACCAAACAAAAGTTTGTCTTTTTCCTGTGCATTGATTTTGCAGCCTGTAGATTTAAAGCAAGTCTGTAATTATGTACTTGACATGGACGTGCTTTGCTCAGAATAAAATTTAAGTACACGAGCAACATTCAACATGCTTGAGGGAAAACAATAAAAAAAATCATAAAATAATCACCATTTTTTCTGACTACATGCTCCCTGCAATTCTCAATTCTTGGAAAAGAGATAGGTAGATAGGTATATAGTTTTTAATGCTAAATAGAAAGTAAGCATCCAACTTCCCAAAGGAAAACCATTCACAAATCTTACCAACAACTGTATAACCTTCCCAAAAAAATTGTCCATCTTTTCATTTATGACTAACAAATCAGTTCTCTCACTTTTTGAAACTGCAGCTCTATCAGCCCTAACTATATGCAAAAGGAGAACTCAGCTTCTATTAAAAGTGAATTTTCAGCATAGAAGCATGGTATCCAGAATTTGAAGTGCCCTAGGACCACCAAACAAGTAGAGTTATCTAATTATAGGCTTGATAAAATTCAGACATAACTTTCAACAGGATCAAACTCTGCAGAGCTTGTAGAACTTTGTGTCCATTAGTCTGACAGTTTACTACACTTGTCATTCTCTAAATGGAGGTAGAACTGTCTTGCTATCAAAATTAATGAAATACAGTTCTTAATACCATACTCAGAAAATTAGAAAACAGTTTTGTGAAAGAAAAAGTTTGGACTTGGGTCTAGAATAGAAAAATATGTTCATCATCATTGTATGGAAGCAACCCATTAGAAAGGAGCCATATCTGTTGATGGATAAACACAGCAGACTGGTACAAAAATATAACTCTCTAGAAATAAGATCATCTTCAAAACCATGAAGAATGAGACAGATGAGAAATGGCTGAGGCTCATGCCATTGCAGAAGAATGATTCTTAAAAAAAAGTTAAAACCATAATAAAGTAAACCAAAACTTTCAGCCAAGGGACTGTAGAGCAAGTTTATCTCTCTAATATCCTACCTTGTAGGACCTCTGACAAGTTATAACGGAAATCCTTTGCTTTGGCTGCATGCATGGTAAAAATACAAAAAACATTATTTGCATCACTAGACCCAGTTAAGTTTCAAACCAGAAGATTTTTTTCTGAAAAAAATCAATCCAGACCAAAAAAAAAGCATGTACCAACAGATTTGTAAATTTTGTAAAGCCACCAGGTGCAAAAATGCATGTTGAATCCTACAACATCAGTTGTACCTATGGACATACATCCTGAAATTTGAGATACTGATTTGTAACCTTAAATATTGTATTAACAGTACTGTTGTAACATTGTCATATTGAGATACAATTGTCAGTGCTATAAACTTAAAACTGAGGTCATTCAACATCTCACTCGTGAGAGGATGACTGATCAGTTGTCCTGACCCTACAGGCATCACAGTCCATCAGAGCAGAGCTAACATTAGCTGCCCACTTTCAACCACTGCTGTGAGTTTCTGAGAGCTTAAATTCAAACTGCATATTTAGCTGACCTCTCAAATGAACTACAGTACACACGTTACAAAGACATCCTACAGGATGTTAATACCCTTTTATGAGAACCCCATTTTAACAACCTAATAGTGTTCAGCATTAAAACATATATTTTGAACTATACTGCCTATTCTTATCATGTAGATAATTGCAAACACTACAGTAGACCAATCATCTATCTAAAAACAAAAAACGGCATTCATTTAATGCATATTGTAGCATTATTAGAAAAATCTTAAGATTTAGAATTCTTACCTAGAACTTCTTCATAATCTACAAGTTCAAACCAGACAACTGCTACTGATGTCCAAACTCCTAGCAAAGCAATTACCATAAACCAGGTGAAAAATGAGCTTCCAGAGAGACCTTCTTTCTTTCCATTCTTTCCTCCATGCTTAGTCTCTGTTAAAATAAAACAAGAAGAAAAAATGGATGTAAGAGTTAGAAAATTATCACTGAGGATACAATTATAAAACTTGGTGCTCATGATTACACAGAATACAAGACATTTGAGCAACAATTTTTGGTGGGTTTTGTTGTTGTGGAGTTTTTTGGTTGGTTGCATTTTTTAAACTTCACCATCTTTACTTGCTTTCCATTTAATTGTAAATTACTGTGAGAAACTTGATGATTGTCTAAGCAACAGCCTCTTAACCAACCAAACACCCAAAACGTCCACCTAATTTGTCTTACAAGTTAGCTGAAAACTCTGCCTTGCTCTCTTTGATGTGTATTTACAGAGCTTCACATTTTTGAGATGCCTCGCATTTGTTCCCTCGCAGTTCTCAGACTGCCACCAGAGGCCAGTATGGCCAGCAGAGAAGCTTGGCAAGAGAAGCCTTTCTCCTAAAACGACTTTCAAAACTAGCCGAAATAGCTCACAGAACCAACGTGACAATTCAAATAGCCTAAGAAAACTCTAAAACCTGAACTATGTTAAGGGTAAGACTTCAAATTCAGAACACTTTACCAACTAAAACCATCTTCCCTGATACTTAGAATTAAGCAGCGATTCACTCCATGCTAAACAACTCTAGAATTTCAGTCCTATGAAACATAAAAGGACAACACGGAGACGTAACACCATCATGGTTTCATTTATAACTGCACATATGGAAATTAAATATATATAAAAAATTATACATCGTTGTAAACAAATGACTGTGAAAGACCTTGACCCAGCATATGTGTAGCAAGTTTCAAATGGGCATCATCACTAGACAAGACATAAACTGGACTGTTGTTTTAGGATTGTTTTAGTAAAAGAGGGATACATATATATAAAAGTAAATAAATATGTAGCCCAAAAGATGTCTGCCTGTGGCCTCCTCCAAAGCTCAAGGTCTGCTCTTCTGCCCCCGACATTATTGCTGCAAAGGTGCCACTCGGCTGCAGTTTCAAGTCCATTAGTCTATTCCACTTCACTCGATTCTAAAAACCAACCTTTGCCTGCTCAGCCACATGCAGGCCTAGTTATTCAAGCAAAACTATTTCTTATATGATTTTAAGAATGTTGCAAGAAACTTTGTCATGAATATTGTGATGATATAAGGTGTTATCTTTATACTAATTGCAGGTAATGTTTGATGTATTTATCAACACTGATCATATAAAAAGACAAAAAATACTCTCAGAAGCTAAATATCAACACAATTGTTTTTTACAATAAAATGGTGTATCTGAAAGGTAAGTAATGAGAGATGGGCAACTGCCTTATTCTTGTAACAGGAACTATATGTAACTACTCTCTGACCCTGCCTGCCAGCAAGTTTACAGCTGTAATAAAATACTCTTTTATTATATTCATTGTGCCTTATACCAAGTTCTGACCAATATAAAAACCACTGACCCATGCCAACTCTTACTCAGCTCAGCATTTTACTGAAAAAAATTCATTTATTAACACTACTCCCTTCAAAGATCAAAGACCAGCTATTTAGTTTCTTCTCTACATTAAACACAAATGCCCAATAATATTCAGAGAGAAACTGAGGCAACTTAGCCTCGCATCAGGCATATATCATTTGCTACTGCACAGTCCTCTAATTACATATGTGCAGGGTCCATATACGCAGCTCATTGTAACATCTCTCTTGTGGGAAATGTATGGGCAGCCTGAAAATTGAGGGACAGACAAGCAACATCTGCATTCAGAAATATGCTCAACTGTATGAAAATTACTTATAGTACTCTTGAACTGGTAATGTTAATACTGAGAAATAAACTATTACTGTATGTAACAGCAGGGCTTCACTACACCTGTGCAGCGAGGCAGACAATGAAAGCTTTGTATATACTTAGAATGAAACCCTTAGGTTAAAAACACTTTAAATGACTCCAGATTGCAACTTGGTTCTAGAGCAAACAGGAAAGAGAACCTTACTGCATTTCACAGTCATTTGCCTTACTGTATTCTAACATTTACTGCTATTTTTCTCTGAAGAAAGAAGCTTTACATATCAGAAGAGGAAAATGAAAGAAAATACAACTTAAATAAGTATTCAAGCAGAACTACTCCTATTTTTTCCAGTATAAAAGACTGTTTCATGCAAATTCCTCAAAAACAGATTCTGCTATAAAAATGTATTTCACAATAGTCACAAAGACACACTTTGGTGCTGTGGTTTTCTACCTTATAGCAAAATTATTTACAAAATTCTTGAATAACCACTCAAGCACGGCAGCTTGATCACGCAACACTTTTATGTAAATGGAGGTTATGTAACAAAAAATTTACCTATGATTTGCACAAATAATGCCACATGCAGGGTCAGAACAAAACAGTGAAAGGACTGAAGCTGGCTCAGAGCTCATTCCAAACAGTTAATTCCCAACTCAAGCCCTTTCCCTGCACATGCTGCCAGCCATGCCAGAAGTAGGTCACTTGCCATATCTGGTAAGCCTGTGCTTACACCACCAGATGTCTTTATGCAGACATCAGAAACTCTCAAAGCACGGTCTACTGCTCAACAGCAAATCTGTAAAATCCCATACCCCACCCACCCTCCATTAAGTCACATCTAGCTAAAAATGTATAAAAACCTTTTTACTTTAGCTTACCTTCAAGACATGCAGCAATTTTACATACTCTAAAAATAACTTTGAAGTCATATATTTGAAGACAAAACAATATCTCTTACGTTAATGTATGCTCTACTAGGCAAAAAATTATTTACAATTAACCACCAGCTACAAACTCATGGAATACCTCTGGTCCAGAGAACACATAATCAAAGAGAACAGAGGCAGCCTGTAACACAGACTAGACAGCAAACTGGTAACAAAACATTCAACTGTAAGCCAGTTATTTTGCTGATTATAAAATCAGACATAACTGGTATTTGCAAGTACACATTTTCCATTTGCTCACAAAAAGAAAGGTTAGTATTATACCTGTGTCGTCAGCCATAACATTAGTGCTCGATTTCCACCAACAGAGAGACTGTGTCAGTATTTCCAAAAATTAATGCTGAAGGCAGAATAAGAAATATCTTCACTGTTACCCTCCTATTTGCAACAGGAGCAAACAAGTTTCCTAAAGCCAGCTCAGCTGGAACCTGAAACTGGACCCAAGAGAAACCTCTCCTCCAAATCTATTTTTAGAGCAGTTATCCTCAGGAGCCAAACGCTTTTCAGAACTCATATGGCAATCTAGTTCTGACGACAACGAAATTCACTTACTCCTCCAAACAGAGCATCCTGGGTAGTTGATCCTTTCCCCTCCCCTTAATCCTCCAACATCAAAAACAACAGCGAATGAAACCAAGCACATTGTACCGTAGTACTTTTGCTGCATTTTATGCTACAGTGCCTGATCTCTAAGGACATTAAATCCATTCGCAAAAGCTGAAACACAAGTCTGGACACAAAGCTTGCATGCTTGCATTTGTTACATTGGCCCTCATCCAAGAAACTTTCTCCATGTTGGCACTGCCCTACCAGGCTCTGACTATCCTGCAGAAACTGCTCATTTGAAACGTGCTAACTACTCTAAGAAAAAACAGACAACTACTTTCTATAATGTAGTTTTTAGTCTTCTCAAAGAATTACTTGAAACCAACCTCACACATTCTTGCCAAAGGATTTTCATATCAGAACTGTACACATTGTATTTACTTCTGGCAGACCCTTTCCAGAAAGAGTAACTCACCTCACTCACCCCTTCCTTAAACTCTGACAAAATGCCTACTGCCTGTACAATTTAAAGCTAATATAAATTAAATCACCAATACACCCTATTCTTAAAGACTAGAAAAAGAGGAAAAACCCACTAGCACACTTTTCAACTTTTTTTACATCTTTAATTTTAGCAAACTATTCTTTTCCCATTGCTTATCAAACAAAAGCCAGGTCCTTTTAGGTGGAAGTCAGAAACAAACTAATTTCTCATTCATTACAACCATAAAAAAGCTTTAGTGTCTACCACTCCGCCCTGCTGTCCCCATACTTCTTTAAATAACATAGCTACCAGGTAGATGGAGTGAACAGATGAATGTTACAGCTATTTTGAAAAACAACACATATCTCCTGTGGTTTTAACATCCAGCAACTAATTACCAAATGCAATTCCCAAGAGCTCAAGGGAGAAAAACTGAGAAACAGCACTAGAGCTTAAGACTTTTCATATGGATGAAAAGGAACTACAGGCAGTTGATTTGACAACTAGTGAATCTTTTAACTATCTTTAAAGCCATTTGAACACATTAAATGGATCAGATGCTTTAAGAAAGTAACATAACTGATACACCAGCAATTAAGAGCAAAATGGGGAAATTTATATAGAGTGAAAGTAACCAAACATGGAGAAATCAAAATAATATTAAAAATAATTTTACATGCAATGATATGTATTCTAGTGTATATAAACCACACAGATTTTGACAGGCATCAGATTAGGCAATTCATAGCAAATTCACTTCATCTGCACCTGCATTTGTAGACACCAGATCCTACCACAGGTCCATTTATAAAGCATTTAACCGATGCTGAGAACATCCCCATCCATTAATACATATTTTGGGGGGGAATTGGTCTGAACTAGACCTTACCTGGCTGAATGCCAGTAATGATTTCAGCACACCTTTCTGCACCTTTCACACAGACCTAAGTGAGCATATCCCACTCAGGAACAACAAGCACAAGGCTTGTAAGGAAGTGAATTGAGAGAATCAAGAAATTCATTTCAAATGTACACTCCAAATCTGAACTAACACATATATGTCGACCCCTAGATGAGTACCCAGAGCTTTAATCTTGTGCCCTTTAAAAATTAACTGATTGCAAAAATGACAAACATCTTCCTTCCTGAAAGCAGAGGCTACAGCTGAAATGGGGATACTCTTCAAATTCATCAAAAGGACAAAGAGAAAGATGGATCAAGGTTAGCTGAAAATACCACATGACATCACTTTGCTTAGTTTTATGAAAGACAAAGTTTAAGTTGAATACATATGCACTTACAATGAAATTTGACATTGGGATAGCAAAGTCAACAGTGTAGACTTCTTACAATGTCTCATTTCTACTGTGTTCAAATGTCATGACTGCTGCTTCTTTTTGAAGCCATTCAAATTGCTTCACTAACACTCAAAGTTACTATTCTTCATCTGATTTATATAACCGTCCTAAAACTTAAAAACTATTTTCAAGTTAGTTGTGCTACAACTATGTAGCCCATGTATTTTAATTAATTTCACAGAAGCATAACTGACAATTAAGACTAGTAACATTAGTTACACCTCTACATCACTACCAAAGTGCAAGCAAAGAAATTTAAAGGACACAAATAGTCAATTATGAACACAAAATGTCAGGCTCCAAATCATCAAGCTAAGCTTTTGTAATGTTTATAATTATTTCACAGAAAGGTGATTACAAAGTTATATGGAAGAAATTATGATTTATCACTTGAAGATAAGGGTGCATAAAAGCAAGCAGTTACTAAAAATTAGAAATACACACTTAAAGAAAAAGCAATAAAACACTAACCTCAAAGAAAGAACTAAAAATCACATTTCAGCAGTAAAAAGTATCAATCAGTTAGATTAAAGGGAGACTTTGGACCAAGTTCTTTTAAGAACAAAATCCAGTGTGATAAAAAGCAGACACGGGAGAGAATTAAAAAGCCATAATAAGGTACAAAAGAACCATCTTATCACCAACAGAGCAGAACTCTGGTTTTGTTTGTTTTACAATCATGACAACAGGGTCTTTAGAAGTAGCAGTGCAAAGACAGAAAACAACCCCTATTTTATGAGCGTGGCCTACCAGTGCTTGAAATTTTTGCCAAATTATCTTGTCCAATATGATTGATGATAAAGCAACTGCTGCAAGTCCCTTCCAGTAATAGATGTGCAGGTAATTATTTTAAACTAATTTTACACTGAGGGTGTTTTGGTTTGGGTCAATAACATGTATATTGACTGAAGTGTCTCAGGAAATTCAGAGCCTTCTCTGTTGATTTTCCCCTATCTATTTCCCCCTTTCTATTAAAATACAAGCTTTTTTTATCACTCTCTCACTACTGACAGACAGGTCATGTAAGTATACACACACACACTCTTTTTGTAATACGTACTTTATAATTGACTCAATAAGCACATATTGAACTGTTGCACTCTAAGAAGTCCCTACACCATAATGATTCCAAGCACTATCCTGAAATCAAAATTATTTTCATCTTCTATTTTTACTCAGTGCTATTCTATATTGGGGTAGAACAATACACTTTCAATGGACAAATCTGTGATTTTATGAACTCTATTTTATTTTTTTAAAGGGAGAAAGAGTTACTATTTTCTCTGTGTTTACTTTACAGATGGAACAAAGATTTTTACTAAAATACTTATGATATCATTTATGAAATATTCCAACCTTAAATTTTCACTAATATCCATACTCAGAAATTTTTGTTTGTTTTACAATCATGACAGCGGGGTCTTTAGAGGTAAGACCTAAAGTTTAAGGCAAAGATTTACTTTCAATAAATTCAATAAAAAATGCTTGCAATACAAAATTGATTCTTTCTTTCAGTTTCTAAGAAATTTTCTTCAGCACTACAACCTTAAGTGAAATTAGGAGGGGGGAAATACCTTTTTTAATTTTTGTTTTCTCATTAAAAACTAGATCTCTGATCTGAACTTTGTGTAATCTAGACTATATGGTTATAAAGATACCTCTTCATGCTGTCAAAAGACTTTAATAATCTATACCATAAACTTATTGATTAGGAATGGGGAAACTGATGGAACAGAAAAAACACTAACTTCAAAGGAAATACAAAGAACAGAAGGTAAATTTGAAATAAAACCTAATTAACTGAAAGTCAATTTTGGCTCTCTTGCTGACACTTAACAGATTTTTACCTTAGTATTTGAGGAACTTTTCCTTATTTCACATATAATCAATCCAAACATAAACCTTTATGTCATTAATTTTCCCTACAATATTTCTCACAGTAAAATATCTTACTATACAAACAATCGAAAAACAGATACTGAAAGCAAGAGAAAAGTCATAAATTCAGGATTAGACAACAAAGCAGGCTGATTGTGGAGATGCTGGGAATGGCCACCTGGAGGGGAAGAAACAAATAAATGGCAAAAAAAGGGATGCATCACAAAATATGTAAAAAACCTCTAGGATCATAAGCATCCTGTTGAACTTCTCTAGTGAAAGGAAGCTCCTACCTTCAAGAGATTCAGTGATTCCATTGAAACATGTTTTCAAATTCCTCACTTAGTCAGAATGTAAAAGATCAGACTCAGTTCTCTCCTCTAGGGAACACTGAACTTCTTCCTCGTAGGTGTAAAAGACATTTTTAAGTATACCCAAAGTATAAGACCAAAGCCATTTTAGTCCCTCAGGAATCAGATCTGAAATCCTATTATCTGAAAATATGCTTCAAGTACGAGAGACACATATAGGTTTTTAGCTGTTTTATATTCAGTTTATAAAGAGATGGTCAAAAACTCCATTTCTGAATATAAGCTGCTATATTTCAAAGTACTTTTAAGCGTAGAGATAGCCTTCTGACTCACACGGAGTCAGATATTTTACTCTTCAATATTCAGAAGAATTTTTTAGTTGCAAGTTAAGGTGATATGTTACTTAGTCAGAATTATTTATTATTCAGAAAAAAAAATTTCAAAAACAAGAATAAGATTATCATCTGGCTGACTGAAGTGAAGCATCATCCTCAGGGTGGGGGTTTTTACACTTATTTATTATTTTTCAGTAGTTACATTTTTTCTGCCTATAAACAAATCCTATTGTTTTCCATTTACGTGATTCTTTTAAGACATACGCAACAAAAATAATAACACTTATTCCCAAAAAATCTACTCAGAAAACCCATCACAATAATGACTAGCTTCAGGGTTGTTGGTTGTTCGAGGTTTTTTCAAATCCCTAAGGATCTGTCTCTATGAGAAAAATAGTCACAAATGAAAGAAAAAGAGAAATTTAGTGAGAAATTCTGTCCTAGGAGGTTGCAGAGTTTCAAGAGACTTGTCAAAAGCACTTGATCTAAATACAGCACAGCAGTGGACTCCACTTGCAGTGCTGGCTGCACACTTCTCAGTGAGGTTTGGAGAGACCAGCTGTTCGCCCCATAAGGTGTTGCTCTTAACAACTTTCTTCTCAAGTCTTCTTTATCTAAGCACAACTACTTAAGTCAGAGAAGGAGAAAAGACAGAGATGTATATTCCTAAGAGAAAATCCTGAATCTGCACTTGCTTCTTTTCTAAATGTGACAGAAACATGATCACTTCCAAAACCTAGTCAAAATTTGTCCAAGCCATGCTTTTTATTTTAGTTTTTGATTATTTGGATGATTATTTTTTGGGTAGTTCCTCAAGTAGAATTTATTCCAAGGAAGAAACGCGCACAGCTTAAATGACTCAAAACGACATTGCTTACAACTTGAGTTTTATAATTAATACTATCAACAGGAATATATTTAAATCAATATTTAATGCATTTATCAGTATCTGAATACTTTTGATTACTTAAAAAAAAAACAAACACCTTCTCCACAAACTTAAAGATAGTATAATAACAGGCTTAGACAATCAGCACTGGAGGAAAAAAAAAAAAAGTCCTGTAAAGAACAAAAATATTTTGTTATACACTTACCTAATCAAAATAGATTTGTATAGAAAAGTGTTTTCCCAAACACTTCTGTCAATTTTCTCTATTTTTTTTATGTATATACAAGCACAGAATAGAATTAACGTCCAAAACAATGTAGAAAATGCCTCTTGTAAACTTACTTGACTCAAACACAAAGCCAAGAGGTTCAAGTTTAAGATTACATGCTTACAAAGAAATTTTAGTTTGCTTCCTGCTGTAGGAACAATGTCTCTGTAACACCAATGAGTAGACAAAATATTGATTTTAACAGCACAAATTACTTAAAAATGTTTTAATAGCTGCTATTTTGATTAACCAGCTCTCTCCCATAGAACATTTGGAAATAGGATCTAAAATTATACAATCTACCTATCTTGCATTTGGATAACTTAATGTAGCCAACATTAAGTCCTACATAATTACTAGGTTAATTAAATAGTTGGTTGTATTTAGGACAGAGGAGAGTTCAGGGAAGGTAAATGTGGAGAGGAAATACAAGAAATACTTGGACCTAGAACATGCAAATTTTGCTGGTGGTGACCTTTAAAAAAGATTCTATTACATAAGCCTGAAAATCCTCATCTCCGTACATAACATGCTGGCATTAATTTAAGGGTATTTTTTCCTTGTTCCATTTTCCTATCCTGTAATGAGGTCATATCAATTTGTTTTAGCAACAAGTCCTAATTAAGTCACAAAATAAAGAAAACAGACTATGTTGGTTTAGTTCTTTAAATTTTTCTCATGCTTTGAGGGAGTTCAAATAGAAAAACTCCAGCTGCCATGCAAGCACCCACAACTCTGCTTTTCACAGGTTTCTGCTGTGAAAGAAAGAACACTTTAAAATGCTTGAGATGCCAAAAACTTACCAGAGTTTCAAGTCCAATACTAAGCCAATTTAATTAGGTGTTTGTCCATGGGGGTGCTATGCACCTGTAATTCTTATGGAGTACAAAAGTGGGTTTAGATGTCTCACACATTACTAAAATATGTTTTTAGATCTCACTTGCAGAGAAATTGCTGTTTACAGAATCTTCTGGCTTCAAATGATATATCTGTGTCTTCTAGTCATTATGTGTCCTCTAGCTACTACAGAAAGAATATGACTACAGTTACAAACTGCTATGTGAACTTCCTTCAGGAATTTTTAAATTTAAAAAACACCAGAGTGAGGAATGAGAAAGTGAGACATGTTGCATTAGTAATTAACTGTCAATTAACAAACAGAACCTCAGGAAATAAAACTGCAAAACCAGAAAACCACTACTGAATAGTTACAACTCCCCCTAGCTATTAGATGTAAAGAAAGTCTTCCAACAAACAACTTGGTAGCATTTGTTACATCAGGTTAAGTACATGCATAGTAAGAGTGCAACTCCACATGAAGAAAACTACAATTGATTTAATCTTTAAAGTTCTGACAAAGCTGAACCACACATACTGCAGTATGTTCAAACTCAGTACATGGTTATCTGCATACTTAATTTCCAACATGTTTCAAGACACATAATATTATGAGTTCCACTTCAAAGCATAGCTCAAAACTTTTCCATGCAAAGAGCTATCCCACAGATGCAGTTAGGAAAAAGATTGCTGCAGGCTATCACACAGATTACCAGATTGTGATCTTCATCAGGAAAAAACTTCTTGGGGCAAATCAGAACTTCATTGCTCAAGTTTTCTACAATGAAGAATTCAACATATGAATTAGCACAGGAACTCTTATTACATGTTTCAAAGTGATTCCAGCTGAAAATGAACCCTTTCTTTTCATACAGGTGATTGGCCAAGGGGTTTTCAGTTTAAAGAGACAGTGTTATTGAAATGTCACTCTATAATTAGAAATAATACACTCTATAATTAGAAATAATCTTGACACACAGGGCTTCCACTGCTAGTAAATTTTGTTATCTTTACTGAAGCCCTCATACATCCAGCTACTACATTAGCATAGACAACCAAACCAGTCACCTTTCAGTGTTCACACCACAGCTCCATGATTATATGATTGAACAACTCTGGATTTAACCTCACCCTTCCCTAATGCCCACCCACTCATAGTCATCTCTTCCCTCCTCCCCAAATGACCTTTCATAAAGCCATGCATTGAGCCAGTCTAGGGGTGGAAATAAAAAAAATCAACCTACTGCTTATCAGTTCACCTCTCACCTGCACAGCCAATAATTCAGGTACAGGGAAGGGGTATTGAAAAGAGGAAGATTGCAGAGCAATCTCAAAGTAGATTAAGCTGACTGCAGGCTTGCAGGTTAAACTGGTAAAAAATTTAACTTCTTAATCCCCCAAGATGATGTACATCCTTGGTGTCTGAACACTGAGTAGCTATGACCTCTGATGAGGAATCCTCATGTGCATTCCCAGAGTAATTGCCAAAATGTGAAAAAACATACTCGAGCTTCCTGTCTCCCTGATATCAGAGATACTTTAGGTTTCCCACCTAGAATTTTAAACAATCCCTATCCTCAAAAGGCTATTGAAAACCTTTAAACATTTAACAAAAACTTGAAAAGCATTTAAACACTTAACAAAATGCTCAAAAAGTATACTGAAGCAAAAATCCTTGCAGACACGAAGTGCGACCTTTCTCCATATTTGAAGTACTGTGAATTATTTCTTTTAGTCCACAATGACTTCCTGCATACAGGTAAGATTCATTAGAAAACACAGAGCAGGCCCAAGATTTCAGCCCACACTGGATCAAAAGAGGCATGAGAACTTTGATGTCTTCTTCAAGTCTTCATCTCTGGAAGTTTGGAGAGGATCCCCAGGTGCTTCAGAATTCTTCAAGAGAAAAAGAACTAAGAGAGAGTGGAATGCATCTGGCTCTTTGATATTTAAGTGTAGCAAGATGGACATAAATACAATCTTTAAACCCAAAATAATACATCCTTGAGAAAAAGCAAAGGATGAAAATACCCAGTAACATGGGAAAAAAACAAAAAAAAAGAATAAAAGCATATTTTTATGTGTCCAAATTGATTGTTTCTACTTCCAGAGTAACTACGAATCAGCTACTGCACCTGTCAACAGTTAATGGTGTAGAGAAAGTTTCATTCACATAAACCTTAAGGATTGTCTTTCCTAGAGCTCACTCGACTCTAGTACTAGACAAATGAATCAAGAGTCTATTGAGGATTCACTATTTCAGTGCAAATCTGCTCAAGTAAGCTGAGAAATACCTGTAACCATTTTAAGATTGTTTTTAATATAATTTTCATTAAATCAGAGGTAAGAAAACTGACTTATTTGAAGAGTTACTGCCTTCAGTTTTGTACGGGACATGAAAAAAAAAAAGGGGAAAAAAAAAAGAGAGAAGAATGGAAGAGAATCAGCAAATGTAGTCATTTCACCAGCGGCACTGCTGCAATGTACCACACAAATTACAGATGTTTGGACCATTACTGTTGCTACAATTTTTTAATTTGGCAGATTATTTCACTATACTTTAAAATGTCTTTCAGAAAGACCACCCTGAATAAGACCCAAGGCAGACAGATGAATTATAAAGAGCTGTCTACATTTCCATGATTTTGCTATTTGGCATTAATGGTAAAAATACAAGATCTTCAAACAGTTGTAAGCAACTAAACTAGGCAATAGCATAAACCTCCAAAAGAAATCACTGCAGAGTTTCTTAAACAGCATACAAAGTTTCCAACAGTGAGATACAAAGTATTTCTCATTTGTCCACAATAGACCTACAGAAACTCTAACACAGTAATAACAATTCCCTGTATTTTTCTGAAGACCAGTAATGTTACAAGAAAACATTTTGAAATGGCGTTTAGAAAGCCAAACCAAAGCAGGGAGCAGCACACTAACTGAATCATGAGAATTCTTTTCAGTTCAGCAAATGCTTGGACTTTGGTCACTTCTGGTCAGCAAACAGTTTGACAAGTTAAAACATTTGTGAAGCCCCACAAGACATCCCAAATTTACATCTCACTTATGACCTCCAACACCTTAACACCCTTCTTCCTAAGGGTTTCAATTAACATGAAGAAGGAAATAATGGATAGACTGTAATACAAGAAATCAGATGACACACTACACAACTGTAAAGAGCATAAACAAGCACACTGGACAGCAGTTGAGAGGAGAGCAGTTAGGGAGACCACATTCTTAGACAGATAAAAGCATCATATTTAAACAGAATCCACAATGTAAGAAAATGAGATGTTATACCATAGCACAGCTGGGTAGCTGGGAAAAACCATAGAATGGATGGGCAATTCCATTTTAAACACTGCAAGTACTGATGCGAAGTTCAGTGTTCCTAACAAAGAACTCCCGTAGCAAAACGTGACCTGTGTAGTTGATAATTTATCTCGGCTCTTTGTGTAAACTAGAAAGATAACGGAGATTCTCACCCAGATAAAAGTAGTCTTTACAATGGAGATGAGATAAAAAGTGGAAATTCTTGCAAATTAAGAGGCACAACTTCCTTCTAGAAGTGATACAGTGAACTAAAAAAAATGTAATGATAACATAAAATTACATTTGGATAAGTATATTGGGTCACCTTAAACATATACCAAAAAAAGCCCCAAACAAATCTGAAGAAAGTTGAAACACCAAAAATTAATCAAAGAATTACAGCAAGGGGCACTAGAGGGTCCAAAGGATGAGTGAAAGGAGTTAAAAACATGGCAATACATTCACACATGTAAGGAAACAACACAGTTAAAACAGCAAAATGAGAAAACTACCATCTCCTGGGATCTTGCAGAGAAAAGTAGGGGATGTCAGAAGATTCTCAGTCATTCTTGTAGAGAGTAAAGAAAATTTACCAAAGCAATGCTAGAGTTCTTTGACATCATAGAGACTTGAAAGCAACACAGCCTCAAAACCGAGACAGGACTATGAGTTTTTTAATATAAAACACAGTTGTCTGTAAATACAGACGATGCCTTGTGCAGGAAATGTGTGGTTTGTATGGTGCCTAGCTTAATGGAGAACTCTCCCACTCAACATTAGAGATGCAAAGAAAACAATTATTGCACAACTTATTTTCAATAAAACTTATGTTTAAGCAAGTCCTCACTTACATACTGTAAGACATAATACACCCACACAGTAGCATAATTATAGTTGTCTTGTGATCTGGACTTCTATAGGTAAGCAGAGTTTACAAAGCAATCCATATTTTTTCAGCCATCCATATTTGAAAAGTTAACTGGGCTGCTGATCCTCAGTCTTGCTGGAAGGCTTCTCCACAGGCACCTGCCAATGCCCAAAATGTTTCCACATTTCACATCTCATGAAATTTGAAGGTGTTGATTCATGACCAGCTGTCATGCATTTGTTTCTGTAACAAAACTGTCCCTCATCTAATGATGCTTCAAGTAACAATGCAGCAAGTATCTATTACTTCATCTAGTCTTTAAAACTGATATTCTTCCTTTTGAGAGGCCACATCTTTACAATGGATTCTGCAGGCTAGTAATAAGCAGCCAAACTTTCCAGTAAAGATAATAACAAACACGTTTCCCTCTCTAAGTATCTCCAAATTGTAAAATTTTTCCCTGGTTTTCACTTCTGTACTCTAAATAAAATCATTGGTATAGTCATGCAATCCTGTAAATGTAATTTTCAAAGAATAAGTAGCACTACAAAGCTAAAATAAAGGTTTTTTTAAAATTAGGACTGATTTGACAGCTTCTAGTCTTCTAGTATATGACTTCTGAAAGTAAAAGCTAGAGTTCTATTTCTGGGAGATTTTTAGTTCCACTTCTGACAATACATGTACCTGAAAACACCTATACAAACTACAGTTAGAACTACTTTGGACTGAATCTATTTGTAGATTACTGTAAATATTTTCTGATAGAGAAACCTGAAAGCACATTACTGATGCTGGCATTGTCTTGAGTGCACAGATTTTGAAATAAGCTGTTAGCCTCAGTGGTTTGAGCTGTGAGCAAGGCCTTGGCAAGAAGCCACATCCTCTCTCAAGAACTGCTGTGAAAGTGAATACTTCTATCAAGCAAAAAAAAAGCAAAGACTTGAGGTTTTCATACGTCACAGGTCTCAATTACTTGCCATCTCCAAATCATTTCCTCATCTCATTTTCACATCCCTTGACTGTGGAAAGCTTACTGGCTGCTGTGAGTGCTCTGCTCCTCCAGCTGTTCCTTTATTTGCACAGGAGTTACCATCTCTTACCTCTTTCTGCAGCTGCAGATATGAAAACAGCATCAGCTTCACACTGTAATTGCTATGGTTGTCTAAGGGATTCCAACTAGGAGTGTCGTATACTAACAAATTTCAGAGGTTACCTGTCAGTAGAGTGCCTAATCCATTACCCATGCTGCTTCATCCCCTCAAAGACATCTTTTAATATAAAGAGAGAGAATTTTACTCAGTCTACAAATAAAAACCCACAGAATGCTTTTTTTATTCAGTCAGAGATTCAGTTTACCGATAAATTTATTTTTCAGATGTTGACAAACATGAAAAGTGATATTTAAAATAGTAACTACCATGTTCAGTATTCAAAATTACAACAGGGATGAATGTTTTTAAGGTATTAAAATTGAAAATCTTTATTCATATTTTCATGAATTCAGCATGCTTAATACTGGGTGATCATCACAGCATGTCCAGTCCAAGAAAAAGCTGTAATTAACATAGACTGCACAGCATACGGCAGCAATTGAAAAAGGGATTTAAAAGTAAAATTAAAAAAAACCCTTCTACAAGCATTGCAATATTATCTCTAAACTCTTTTAAGCTTAAGTATATTTGAAATCTTTCCCTCTTAATTCATCATGTGATAGGTAAACTAATCCTATAAGGTTCAGCCTTTAATGAACACTGTTCTCACTAATATTGTTATATGCAAAGAGGGACAACAGATATTGTTTCTGTGTCGTCACCACATTTTATCACTAGAGCTCTGTGCACACCAAGCTCAAATGCAAAGAAGCTACAACACGTAAACGCTCAGTGTGTGGTAAAAACCCTTCTTTTCTCCAGCACACTGTGCATGGCTGCACAGGGACTCCAGAAGTACAGACACTTTTTCCCCCTCTTACAGCACGTACTGCTGTGTTGAGAAATGCCAAGGCACATAAAACTTTCCCTACCATAAACTGTCCACACACAGCGGTCTGTGAACAGTCGGATCTGTCAAGGGGCTCTTTCCTGGCGGGGTGGGGGATCACTGCCTAAAAAACCCCTCTTGCTTGCATTTTTCTGAGACTCTTCCTCCTTGCCTCGATAGTTACAGAAACCATCAGCTTAGGTGCTCCATCTACAACAGAGTTAATAATTTTGACCTAACCAAGTCAGTCTGAGGAGATATTCAACATCCAAGTTTGGATACAAGGATATGAAAGAGTTGAGAGTGGGGCATCCCGGTTCCACCTCATTTCCCGGAGGAAGAGTTCTCGGGGGTACCCACAGATGCTGAGGCCTGCCCGGCACTCATCTCATCCCTTCTATGGAGCTTTCGAGGGGCGTCCCCGCCGCCCAGGCCCGACAACTTTCTCCTCCACGTGAACTCTCTAGATAGGGAACGGCGGAAACGCGAGGGACGCATCACGGTCATCTATCCCGGCATCCCCCTCCCCAGCTCCCACAGCGCGGGAGAAACCAGAGGGGCCGGAGGAAGGAAGGGAGTAGAGGCGGGGAGAAGGCGCAGCATCCCAGCGCTTTGCCTGGCGGCTGCTCCGCATCGCAGGGAGGGGCCCCATCGGCCCCTTCTCCCGGCTCCGGCCACCGCTGGAGCCCCCGCCCCTTCCCCGCAGAGCTATTGCCTCGCTCTCGCAGCAGCGGCGCCGCTCACCTCTCTTGGAGCCGGGGCTGGGGCTGCCGCCGCTGGCTCTGGAGCTTTTGCGGGAAGCCATCGCACCTCCCGTCGGGCAGCGCAGGGGGGCGGAGCGGGAGCACGTCGGGAGCCGCCGCCGCCAACCGAGCCCTGCGTGCGGCGGGAACGCGCTGAGGCCCCGGCAGCGCGACCCCGAGCGCCCCGAGGCCCCGCCCCCGCGGCCGCCGTCAGCCAATCGCACCAGCGAGGCGTGGCGCTGCTTGTCTTCGATTGGTGGCGGCGCCGCGAGGGGGCGGGGCGGTGGCCCGCCGGTTGCGCGCGCCCGCGGCCCTCCCCCGCTGCCGCCGGCCCATTTGAACGTGGCAAACACGGGCGCGAGCGGTGGCCTCTCGCGAGGGTTCGGGCGCGCGCTGCCAGGGAGCGAGGACGCCCCCGCCGCTGAGGGAGGAGAGAGAGGGGTGGTCGGGGAGGGAGAGCTTCGTGGGCGGGACGGCGGCATTTACATGGCGACTCCGCCTAAAGCATCCCGCCCTGTGCCTTAAACTGCTCTCCGCATCCAGTTAAACGCCCAGGTTGTGGGAAACATTGTAGGTGTGTATAAATGTCTAACGGTCTAAGAGAATGGAGCTAGGCTCTTTTCGACGGTGCCAAGTAATTGGGCAAGAGGCAATGGGCAGAAACTGATGCACAGAAAGTTCCACCTGAACATAAGGAAGAACTTGTTTATTGTGTGGGTGACCAAGCACTGGAACAGTTTGCCCAGAGGGGTTGCGGAGTCCCCGTCACCGGGGATATTCCAGAACTGTCTGGACACAATCCTGTGCCGTGCTCTCTGGGCTGACCCTGCTTGAGCAGGAGGTTGGGCCAGACGACCCGCTCTGCTCCTTTCCAACCTGACCCGTTCTGTGACAGATTCTATGGAACAGCTTGTCAAACCTTCCAGAGGGCACCTTTGCCATCAACAGAGTGAAAGGGTTTGGAGTTCGTCGCATCAGGCGATGAGTTCCCCAGCAAGGCTTTCTGAGGCTTTAAAAACACCTTTAACTTACCGTGATAAAATAAACATCTTTTTGCAGGAGTTCTCTATGCCTCTTGGTACTGATGATTCAGTCTGAGACTGAGTTAAACGCCAGCTTGGCATGACGCTAAAAGTCTGAAAGAAAAAAGCAAACCCCGTCTTTGAGTCCTGACCCTAAATACAGTGTTTCAAGTCAAAACAAACAATTTTGGAAATTCGACAGCTTTGCAAGTGGATGTGTGGAGAAGGAAGCCTTTTCTCAAATCAAATGTCAGCACTGTGTTTCGGATAGTAATGCCATGAAGCTGATCAGAAACAGTAATTTACTAGAGAGCATTAATGAATATTTTTAAATGGGATTTGCACTTAGATGCTTCATCAAGTAATATGATATCAGTGTGGACACTCTGATATAATTTCAGACAGTAGAAGTAAAAGCAACTAGTTTGGGATCATCAAAAATAGTGAAGCCTACTTCTTGGTATCTCTCATGTGAGTTAATTGGTTTCTAGTACAGTTGAGTATCTGAACCTTTCAGTTGGTTATGGCACTCTATCAGAGTCTTATTTTCACATGATGTGTTAGTATTTAATATTTTTTGAGATGCTCCACTTGTGTTTGGTGAGACTAAAGCTGCTGGACAAGTTTAAAATCTTCTAGGGAGGAGTAGGTGTACTCACGAACATGTAGAATTTATCACAGAAAAGCTAACAGGATGAATTATTAACATTTCAGCAAATTGGAAAGTACAATCCAAAGAATAAATTGTCCTAAGAAAAGCACACAAAAATTATAATCTGGTACTGAAAATACAATAATTAGTAAAAAGTGGATGTGTAACTATATTCTTGCAAGTAGCAATTACTGTCAATTGTGTGAGACAACAGCTGTTTCTGGCTAATGTGGGACACAGTTTCCTGAAACTATACTACTAGAAATGGTAATTTGGTAAGAAATGAGATACTGAGAACATTGAAGCCACTGGACAGGCAGGGATGGATAGAAGCCTATTATCCTTCTAGCAATAGGAGGATATTGCTATTGTTTCACTGTGAATGAACTTTTTGGCTTTAAATGGACTGACAAATTCCTTACTTCTGTTTACTTTGGTACACAGCTGCCAGCACTTTGTAATTGGTGTATTCAGTACCTGCTTGTACACTCTTCTCCCCAAGAAGTTTCCCTTGCAATATTAAAACATACTCCCAGAGGTCCAAATGCTCATAACAGTATTGTATGTTTATTTTGACCACCATCCTTCTGCATGATCTTGTTGTTTGGATATTTCTGTTGATCTCCTGTAACATCAGGACTTTTTCCCCCCAGTCCACAGGTAACTGTAAACTGAAGAGGAATTTTAGATAAGAAGGACTATTGTCTTCTACTGATCAGAGATATTTTTTTCTTATATTTCTGCCTGATATTTCTGATCATACATTTAAATCTGATCATGATATATGGTTTTAATGAAGCAGATGTTCAGATTAATTTGCAGACAGCAGCAGGCCTGCTTTTCTTACTGAGCTCACCTGAGCACAATTCATTTACAGGCTATGGGATCCATGTTGTGCCATTGAGGAAGCTTAGGACAGCTTGATACCAGATCTTTTAGAGAAAGTGACAATTTGATTTAAATTTTTCAGGGTTACTGGTGTTACATATGATATGACAATGCCTTCTGATCTGAAATGTAATAAAAGTTGAAGCAAATATTTAAAATCTCATTTTTGGGAAAGATGAGAAAGAGAAAAGCCAGCAGTGTGAGTAAGTAAAAGCCTGTGTGAATGGCTTACCACTTTTTAATCTGCTTAGTTGTTTTAGAGCTACATGTTTGGTACATTGTAAGGGGGTGCAGGAAACCACAAAAGATAAATATCAACTTTGTTTCTAGGAGGAAAACAAACAGGGCAGAAAAAGAATGTAGCAATTGGTTGGTATGGCAAGTTGGTAAGGCAAAGGGAAAAGAAATGAAAGCTATAAAAACCAGAAGTAATAAAAACAGGAGTTCTAAGTAATAAAAACAGGCAAGGGCTATGAGACAGACCACACAGCAGTCAGTTGGAGACTTTCGGCTTGTATCAGGCTTTTAAAAAGAGAAAATAAAAAATCCTTTTTCTTGGTGAGAATCACATTTACCCTCACTCCAGACTGTCCTAATTGACTCCTTGTTGAGACTACAGCTAAACTAAGTTTAAATTATATTGCATATCGTAAATCATTGTATTGAAAGAATGTCACCAATTAATGAGCCCTGCTTGGAGAATAAATACATGTTTTTACTGTGCATTTTGTTTCCATAAATACCTTTGCATTAGTGCAGTCACAGCTGTTTTGCTGTCCTGATTCATTCAAGCACAGTGACTCTGCTGTTTGACAGAAACACGTCCAAGGTGATAAGCAGAAGCAGCAATGAAACAACTACAGAAGAAGACAATTCAGTGTCTAATCTCCTAATTTCTGAAAGAACTGCGAATATATGACCTGTCTTTAACAGTGAAATGGGATCCTGAGTGAAAAGTATTAATATGAAAGAATAAGTGACATCTCCTTAAAGAAACCATTAAATTGGGCCTATATTTTCCACTTCCTGTATCATAGCTGAAAAAGACACTTTAAATCCCCCTTTACCTGTGCCAAAATCAGTGCTATAGTTTTCTGAGTTTATTTCCATTCACAGTTTTTTATCTGAATTTGTCATGAAGGCATCTGTTATACTGCTAATACACTGTGACATTTCTTGTATAGAAAAGTATAATAATTGAAGGCTTAAAGGGTTTGTCCTCATTCTGTTGGTGTCCCTGTTATTCATGTTGATCATTCTGACGTAAAGCTGTCCATTCAATTATGTATTTCTCATTAATAAATGAGTTTCAATTGATTATTAAGTGAAAGCCCATTCTCCAACAGCAGAGGAAAAATTATTTTATGTCTTAATACACTGCATTGAAAAGAGGTAGAAAATTCTCAGGATGGCATTAAAAATACCATGTTAAAAAATCCAATATAGTGTAAGATTTTTGATTGAAAATGTAAGTATTTAGAATTACAAGCTTTTATTGCTTAGATAATATTTTTTTTTGTGTATGGTGAGTGAACTATGCACCTTGCTAGCCAGTTGGAAAAGGTGTTCCCACCAGCAGGCTGTGTTAAAAAATGTGCCTTGGGTAAATATAGGGCAAAGAGGGTGATGAACAGGTTTTACTGTTTGTTTTCTGGATTACAAGTTGACACTTGAAAGAACTGATCATTTTTCTGGTTACAGGCAGTTCAGAGAATCAACATCCAGAGATTTGCATTTATCAGCCAAATTTCACTAACTACTTGTGAAGAAACAGATCCGGTGTTTTAGGAAGAGGGGGAGAGAAGAGAAGGTGAAGAATGTCTCAGGTATCCAAATATAAACAACTGCATTATCTGTATTGGTGTTCCACTTATAACTAGATGAATCTGCAGTAAAGTAAGGTGTAGTTGAGCTGGTTATTCTTAATGAGAAAATGTTTCTTTTATTCATTTTTTTATTTATTTGTTTTAACAGTGTTTCTATGGCAGTAGACACCTGTTACTATAATTGTGCATTCTTATATGATCTTAGAATATTTTCTAAGTAGTTGGTGTTACTGACAAATAGAAGGCAGGCATTGTTTGAAAGGCATTCAGAAGGATATAATTATCCAGAATATGAAACAGAAAGAACTTGAGCCGGGTGAAGCACATCTCATTCAGACATAGCTAAAGCTGAAGTAAAGTTTGGTTTTAAATTGCTAAGGTAAAATGTAGGTCAAAAGCTCGTTCTCGTTGCTCTCAGCTGATTTGATCAACCTCACTGAGGAGTAATGCAAATAGCACTTGGCCTTTGGATCAGTGGTGTGGCCTAGTAGTCTAGGATTTGTTACAGCATTGCTTGGATTCTGGAGGTCTTACTGCAGATTTTGCCAGGTCTGATTCAGGTAAATTGATCCCTGTGAGTGTAATCAAAGCTGAGAATGAAGCAAACTTCTCAGAGCAAGATTTTTCATCTGGTTATTAGATTTTGCAAAAACTGTGAAGATATTTAGAATTTAAGTGATGCCTTTTGTCATGTCCCTGTGCACCAACACAGTAAAGAGTGAGTTTGTTTCCTATGGCATGAGATGCCCAGAAGAAAAGAGTCAACATTTATTTTTGCTCCTGTAAGAGTTATAATGTGTATTCTTGGAAGACCATGAGAAATAAACTTTGAAAGGTTAAATAGCTTTATATTATTATTCCTCAATAAAGGAAGTCATACCTTCCAGGAGAGCAACAGATGAAGCTCAAATAGTACTACACTACAGATAAAGACTACAACAAACCAGGATCAGTATTATTTCAATTATCTTAGATTCAAATGCAATCCTTATTAGTGTGGCAACAAGAGAATGAGGCTTAGTCAGCCATTCCCAGTCCATACCATCATATATGCCACTGAAATTAGCAGGAAAAATAAGAAGGAGAAGGTGCTTTGCTGCCAGTGTATTGCCCTCTCTTTTCAAGATATCTGAGTTGTTTAGCAAAAGCAGGAAAGAATCAAAAAGGTCTGTAGCCTACAATTGGAATTGGTAAAATCGTTAGAGCAAAATTAGTGGTATTAAAAGAGCTATCTGAATAGCAGAAATTTCTAGCCAGAAGCTCTGGAGTTTTGTTTCTTTAAAAAGAAAAAACCTCTATTGGCCATAAATTAGGATTCTTAGGTTTGAAGAATAGATGAACAGAAATAGCAATGGATTTGATAAGTTGTCCTGATGGATGGTACATTTCTCTGAGTGACTTGGCAGCTTTCCAAAATCAACATAGAATATTCTTATGAGATCAGCCATCACCAATAGCTGCTTACCCCAGATGCTGTGTTTGAACTAATCTTGTTAGTTCACACTGTCTAATAAAATAATTTTGTGAATTTTTCTCATTAGGAAAGAAAACAAATTGTCCAAGGAGCAGCAGGATACAATTCCTAAATTCCTAAAGATTTGTTTCCTTTGTCTCCCTAAGCTCTCTCCCACCTCTGAGTAGCCTCCCATCTTCCACTGAGAATTGTGATCATCCCTGTGGATTCAGATAGAGTGTACAGTCTGGTTATTGCATAGCTGAATGGCTGCCATGCTCTGGCCAGCATATACTTGCTGATTAGTCATCCTGTTGGCAAATTAAAGAACTGAGTCCTCTCTAGTGAACTTTGTATCTTCAGTTAAAAATAAATAATGCCCAAGTGTATTTCACATATGAAAGGTTCTGTGGCCTTGAGAGGCTTTTATATACTCTGCCATTCCAGAAAAAGAGTGGAGAGACTTCACTTAGCTGTGTTTAAAAGAATTTAAAAACTGAAAGCACTTGCAAAAAATAGGTAAACAATAGTTAATATTGTTTTTTTAAAGACCTATAATTGGTAGAGCTTGCCCTGTAGGAAGCTTTTTCAGTCCAGGCCATTTGCTTAGGGATCCCCCACAGCTGGTGTCAGTCTGGCTGTAGTAAAGGGGCGAGGCAGCAAATAAGATGATAGTACTCACTTCAAAATTACATATTTCAGTAAACTAGAACAGATCAAATGTTACAACTCTGTCATGTTCTTCTTTTGCAAGTAGTTCTGGGGGAATAATATGTAGCATGAGCTCTCACACCTCAGAGTTTTTCCCAGCCTCTGGAAAATACTTCGGCCTAGGGTAAGCACACCCACATACCCAAAAACCCACAAGAAATGGAACTTCTTAGTATAGAGTCAAAGTCTTAGATATATCAGTTAGTGCTAACATTTTTAAACCCTCATCTGTTTTTTTGTTTTGCAAGGTAAAAGAATATAGCTTAAAGTTGCTGTTTTCATGAAGCAAACCATTTCAATTTCTCTCTAAGCTTATTTCACTTTCCAGTGAAAAAATATAACTTAATCACAGACTCTTAGCACACTCAATATCCTATATTCATTAGGTAAGAGGCTTTTAGTTATAAAATGTTCTGTGTTTTATTCATTAATCTTTAGAGATTGATAGTGTGAGTTGGATGTGGACAGATCTGAGAGGAGTTGGTCTAAAACACTGTATTTTATTACTCTCTTGAGATAGATAATGAAGTTTCTTCATATCTTCTGTCTAGTAAGCTGTAAATAATGTATTTGAATACTTTTTTTTTTTTTAATTGTGTATTTTGAAAGCATTCTGCAATGAGCATTTTCTGCCAGCTTAATGCTTCCATTAGATCTGCTTGAGTTTTCCACGGGCATGTCTTTCCCTCCTACTGGAGCAGAACACTTTCAAAAGTGGTTCATTTTGCTATTTGTTTACATAGCCCCTGGGGTTTCTGTTTGTTTGTATTTCACTATAATAGTTTCAGAAATTCTATTAAAAATTACTGGACTGGTGTGGTTCATTCGTGGTTGCACTTAACGTCAAGTAAAAGCCAAATTTTTTGCTAAAGTTTTCAAACCGAAAGAGAAATTACTTCATTTATTTGAAGTAGTTGGGCATGCTAACTCTTGTTTAGGAGCAGCCTACCTTAAGAAAACACTTGGCAGTACTGACCATTCGGGGCAGCAGTATATGTACTTGCTGTACTATTAATCTTGTTCCCCCTCAGTGAGAGGATGCAGATATGTATTTGGTAATCAAAAGAATAAGGTCTGTGACACAGAAATATGTGACTTCTTTTGTTTGGCATGATGCAGCCAAAGCAAGTCTGTCTGCAAGCAAACTGGGAGCGATGTCTTTGGTTAAATACATGTAATTAATATTTACTGTGATAAAATATGTAAATAAGAAAAACTGTGTATATGTGTCTGTGTGTGTGTGTTTATGATATAGTTTGAATTAGGCAGGAACAAAGGCTAAGTCCAAGAGCCAGCCAGCTGGGGAGTGGGAGTCAGTGGTGTTAGACTTAAAAGGAGTGGAGACAGGAAGCCAGAATACCCATTTGTTAAGAGCCTATTTACATAAAGTCTCTGTGGTGCATTGAGTTGCCAGCTGCCAGTTCCATCTGACAGGTATAAGCTAGTGTTTTCCTCTGGGGAGCAGGTAGTAGTAATTCGCCTTACAATTTAGGTATCTTGTAGGTGTGGTGGTTGTGATAGTGTGTCCTGTAGATCATGAGGGGAGACTACTTTGCCATGGAAGTGCACTATCATTCCAATGGAAAGTTTTCTGACTTGTGGTATGGAATATCAGTTACACTGAAGGGTTATCCTTCATTTGTGATAATTCAGATGACTTTGAACTTCAAAACTACTCCTATTTTCATCTCATTAGTCAAGCTAATCAAATTTAAGGCTATGTCCAGGAAAGCTAACATTCAAAATAGCAAGTTTAAAAAAGCTAAAAAGATCTTCAGGCGGCATCTTTTAGCATTACACATGCACAAGTTCCTGCATTTTTGAGGGCCTTCAGCTTTCATTCCCTTGCTTTGTGTGGAATGGAGGCTTGGTGCCAAGTTCTGAATATTATACAGTCACAAATAACAGACTGGAATTCAGAGCATGAGTGGGTCCCAGCTCCACAAGCTGACAGATGCCTGTCTGTCTGACATCTGACTTTCCATATCAGGATTAAAGTTATTGTTTCTTGTCAGTCAAGATGCTGACTTCATTTGCCCATATGTTGCATTTTATAATAAGCATTCTGTACTTTCTTCTATATTCTTCTTTCTTCTTCACACAGCACCATTAACTCTTGACCACAAAAAAAAAAAAAATAGCCCATGGTGAGGACTGGTGCACTGTAATCAATAGGGTGGTACCTACTCCTTGGCCATTCATTTGTGGCTCTCTGTACTGACTTACAGGATGTGTTCCTTTGCTGAGAGGGGGAGCCAGTCTTTTATTGTGATGGTAGAGTTCTTCATATCTTAGCTGCTACAGCAGTATGAGTGAGAAATAGCTGAATGGAGCAATGCCAGCAACAGAATCTGCCCTTTGTTGCTTTTTGGTTTCCTATGTGAAATTCATAAGCACAGCTCCCATACTGGCTCCAAGATAGTGTTGAAGGGCACATAGACCTGGATCATACCAACTGTAATTCTTTTGGTTTCAGTAAACTTTACTGATTTGCCTCTGTAAATTCTCTGGCCAAAGGCTTGTAGCCCTCAAATTATGTTATCTGGTTGGAACATACTTACCTGTGGAGTCTAAGATCAAACTACCATTAAATCTTCATCTTGGTAAAAGACTTTAAATTCTGATTTTTTCTCAAATTTCTTGCTATGTATTTCTTCAATGCAAATTCAAATTTATTTTTAGTAGTGAAATTTCCACTGACTTCCATTTACAAAGTCATTCTTTATCTTTCTGAATTTATCAGGCTACTACGTTATTTGTGGTACATATTTTACAGACAGTGCCATTATCCCTTGCCAGTAGGTGAATGGTGATGTTGTGAAGGTCCAATTACACTGCACTGTGAGACTTCACTGCAGATGTACAGGAAGATAGTAATATGAACCTACAACACCTATCACAACACATTAACTGAAGTAGTGAAGTGTTGAACCTAATGTTGTGAAGAAGATATCTTATTTTAAGAATCTGTTTGCTTTACTCATGACTGGCTACTAAAATGGCATTAATGTTAATTTAGAAAAACAGCCTGTGAACCTTTTGCATGCTGGTACATTTGGAACAAAATGTTTTATTAATGGAAAGGTATTTGGACTGTGGGATGGAGCTGAGGAGGGTGGGGATGCTGGAAAGGGATAAGTGAGAAGTGGCAAGTACAGTTAGGGAATTTTTTGTGCTCAGGTGGGTAAACATGACCCAAACAAGACTTTAATTGCTTAAACCCAAATATACTTTAATTAATTGAGTCAACTGTCTTTAATTAAATTTTTATAAAATCTAACTCTAAGCCATAATGTAGGTGTTGAGTGGACAGTACCAGAATACAGGGTAGCAGAGAGTTCCTAACACTGAGAGTTTGCTCTACATGGGGAGGACATGTCCTAAGAACTAAGAAAAAGAGTAGAACACAGCCACGCCTCACATTAATGTAATGCTGGCAAACATGATGCATCCAACATGTTCTTGGGGGAGAGATGGTTTTTGTTTCAAAAGGGAAAATACTGAGACATTAAGAGGAGTGTGGAAGCCAAAGAAATGGCATGTGCAGTGGAGCTGAGAAGAAAGGTAGATTGATGGCACTAGGCTTAGTTAATCCAATCAAAAGTATTAATAAGCAGATAATTACTCTAAGGATTTGGACTTTGATGATCCTTGTGGGTCCCTTCCAGCTCAGGATATTCTATGATTCTATGAATTAAGATTCCATGATACAAATAGACCCATCAGTCACCATCAATGGTCTGGCTGGAGGACATTGCTATAGCAAAAAGGCAAGACAGGTAGTCACCTGCCTACTCCAGAAGCCCATGGTGTTTCTCAGCATAATTTCTTATCACAAATGAGAGCACCCTACGGGTGATGGATGAGCCCCACAACAGAACTGTATGAGTTTTGAATATGTGTATACCTATCTGTTTATTAAAGCTTTTCTATAGACAGGCTAATGATAAAAATTTTCTCATAGAGCTTCACAAGTTTTAAAAATAATGCTTAAGAGTTTGTTTTGACCTACATATACCAAGGTGTGTCTTGGAATGTTTTACTGCCAAAGGAGGAACTTGTCTTAAGTCAGAATAAAAAGAGAAAGTGGGAGATGAGGTACTCCTTTTTCTTTTTCCCTCCCTTTCTTTTTTTGTATCTGTAAGAGATCTGAGCTTCTTGGACTGATTGCAAAGCTGGCTCTTCTGCTCACCCCTGTGACTTTGAGTAGTTGGATTTTCATTGGGGGTTGCCAGTGGCAATATGAAGGCTCTAGGGAGTAGGAAGATCTGTTTATGTTACATTGTTACTGAATTATGTGATTTGGTCTGAGAAGTGTTTATAATCTTGTTTATGTATTATTGAAACCTTTAAAATATTATCAGTGATGCCTGCAGCATTGAAGAGTGGCTTTTAAATCATGTTATCTGGTAAGTACAATCAATTAAATAGTGTAAAAATACATACTTGCAAGTTATAATCAAGGAAGTCTTTCATATTTTTAATGAATTTGAATAACTTTATGATGCTGAGTTTATTTGCCTGAGTGTAAAGCTATGCATTTTTATTTTGTATAACATTCTCATTTGCAGTGCCTGGTGGATCATGAAAATAAATTGGAAGTAAAATATTTAGTGTAAATGAAATTACCTTGGAAGTCATCTGCATATTGAAATATAATATATAGTAGGACTTTATTATTTTTCACCAAAGAATCCTATAACAGTAAAAAGATAAGAGGACAAGATTTAGTATACAGAATCAGTCCTGATGTACACTTAGTCTAGAAACAGTAATAAGCTTCTGATCAAGGAAAAGGTTAAAAAACAAGTATCAAGATGTATGCTACAGAGAGCCAGCTACTCAGAACTGCACATGTGAGGAACATTCCTTTCTAATCTTTGTAGGTGATCGGGTTATGCCCTGGCATAGGACCCTGAAGTGCTCAGATTACCTTCAGCTGGCTCAGCAAGTGACTATTCTTGAGTTGCTGACAAATCATCCAGCCCCTTAAAAAATCTTGCAATCTGTATGTGCTGTATTCATGTCATAGGGAATGTAATGGTACTAATATAAATCCCTTTTATGTTAAATAGCATGTCCTTTAGTTAGAAAGGTGATTAATTACTTCTAATTTCACAAAACAGAAACCTGTTTTTATTAAGAACTTCATAATTCTCTGGAAATACAACTTTTCTTTCCCTAGAGAGATATATTCTTCTATTCATTATTTTTTACTCTAGGAAAATCTTGATATTCCACTGTCCTTATTTTTGGTCTTTGCTTCTGTCAAGCATTTACTTATTTTAAACTAACATAACCAAAAGAATGCTAAATGTTTTCAAGAGGTTTGTAAATCAATATGTTCAATTCTTGTGGGCATTAGAAGCATCAGAGCTGGGAGGGAAGATTAACTGGCACCAAAGGCAAAGGAGAACAACCTACTGTGTCTAACATAATTTACATAAATCATTCTCTTATTTATTCTGAGTTCCACACGGTACTGTTTTCTTCTTCCTTTAGATCTTCTTGCTAAGTTAATATTTTGTAATCATGATAGTACAAATACAAATTTTGTAATTTGTTTCAGTGTCAAGAGTCATCCTGATATAATAGGCAGGGACTTGTGAATTGAGAATGGTTTGAGAATTTAAGTTTGACAGTGTAACCTCCAAAGTTCCCTTCCAGCCAAAGGTTTTCTATAATTTTGAGGGAAGCATCAGTAGTTCTGTCCAAGAAACGAGAAAAGGCTCTCTGAATAAACAACAGCAGGTCTAGCACTCTTGTTCCAAATCCTTCATTTTGAGGACATGGGAAAAAATGTAGTCCGTGGGATTGTATAGGCTTGTACTGGCATGGGGCCAGGCTGAAATAGTGGCGGTTACTGCAACAAAGAAGGGACTTTCCTTGGTTGGCTCAGGAAGAAGAGTTGTAGTTGCCCGATGGTAATACTGAGCTGATTTGCAGGAAGAGTCCTCTCAAGAGTAGCTGTGCTGCAGTACAGAGAGTTCATGCTTTCTCTGACCCAAACAAGCAGCACAAACCTGAACACCACAAACCTGGCAGCAGTGGCAGAGTTTGTGTTACAGAAATTAATCATGCCAAGGCACTCTGAAGCAGAACTGTGTGATACATGTGTTGCTTGACTGAAATAAATGTGAAAAAAGAGCCAACTTGAGATAATGACTCAGTGGATCCATGGGCACAGTTCTTTTGTGGCTAAATTGTGTCTCAGTAAGCCTGATAGTGTTAGGAATAATGGTATAAACATACTTCTGTTATGGTAGATTTTGCTCCTTTTGTTGAATGTATTGCTCATAAAGGTGCACATTTAATAGAAATACAATTGTGTCTCTTCTTTCCTCACTCTTCTTTTTCATACATACTATCAGATCTCAGTTTTTTAGGGGTTGAATAGGCAGAAATATAGTAAATGTAATTAATGAACAAGTAAATCCATCAAATTGTAATGAAAGATATGACTGGAAAAAGGAGAAAGCTCCATTGGCCACAGAAACCAGAGAACCTCTAGCTGAGCCAAACTGTAGTTGTGGATAGTAAAGGTGTGGCTGTACTGCTTTCAGAACACAGCTGGCCTGCATGAAGCAGTTCAGATGACTCTGCCTCCAATAATGTGGTTGAGCCACCTCCTACATAATGTAGATAAAGTCACCAGACATGTTTTGAACATGATAGTTGGCTATCAGGCAAATATGTGTCTCCCTGCTCACAAAGCCTCTCTGGATTTGAGAATAAAGAGAAGGTGAACAGGGAGATTGTTTAGCTTCTCAAATCCAGAAGCATAGGCCTAATCACCTGGCTGGCCTGCATGTGCCTAGAGGTACAAAGCAGATTTGACACAGTTGTGTTATGGAGAAGATTCAACCCCAATAGGATTGGAATAGGATAGACCTTAAGTGTTATTTAACCGTAGCACCTTTAGCATCTTTAGCACATTAACAAAGAGTAGCTCTAGGAAGACAGTTGAAGTAGCATGAAGATTTGGGGCACTCAGAACTCTTTAAGCTATATTCAGAAGGCTGTCATAAATAAGAGCAATTCTTAGCTCACTGTTGGTCCAGCTGAGGACCAAAGAGCAGCTTCTGCTTTTGTGCCAAAATAAAGCAGATACAACCAGGTCACTCAAGCGAATGTCAAAAGATCTATAAAAGACAGCACATAAGATCTGCACAGTAATACCTGCACATATCTCTGCTGACTCAGCCTTTGTATTTAAAATGTCTCATCTCTTTTGAGAGACTACACTTTAGTCTGAGTCTTTTTGAGAGATTATTTTGAGTACCTATACTGACAAAAAAAAAAAAGAAAGAAAGAAAAGAAAAAAGACTAATTGTAGTCACATGTTTTGTATTAGTAGAAAGGTTTTAAGTGGGCCTGTTGCTTGCATAGGGATAAAAGGTCAGGGTTTTTTCTGAGGTATAGCTGTCTCTGTGATGTTTAGATTTTAGAGTGAATTTGTACTGCCTCAGACCATGGCTGAGGTCAGAGGAGAATCTTCTCACTGAGAAGTGGCACAAAGTGCAGAGATGCAGTCTGGCCTAGTAGATTCACAAATACAGTTCAGCATTTCACAGACTTAGCAGCTTAGTTTTGAGGACTCTGTGTGTATAAATGAGCTTAGCACAGTTCCTGAGCTAATGGGCTCTGACTCTTGCTACTGCGTGATAACTGGGGCACAGAGCTGCACTAATGCAGCTTTGTTGCTCTGTGGCTTGGAGCATGGCTCATTGTTCTTAGATTCCTATGAGAGTGTTGGGCCCACAGTTGAGGTCTGTCTGCACCCATCAATGCAGAGTGATTTGGGAGGTTGTTTCCAGTGTCCTTTGAATGAGCCTCAGATGAGTCTGATTTTTCTGCTCTAGAATTTCTCTAGTTCCAAACTACTATTTGGGCACTGAGTAGAGTGTTTTTCGGGCTTCTGATTTACCACAATTTGCTGAAGAACAAAATTACTTTATTCTAGAGAAATGAGTTTGAAACACCATCATGAATTCTGAGACAGTAACAAAAACTAATATAAACAGCTGGCAATAGTTTGGGGATTTGTTTGGGATTTAGTTTTGGGTAGGTTTTTTCCATAAGTTTTTGGTCATCGTTTGTTTGTTTGTTTGTGTGGGGGGTTTTGTCTGGTTTTTTGTTTTGGTGTTTGTTTGGGGGTTTTGGGGTTTTGGGGGGGTTTGTTTTGTTTTGTTTTGCTTTTTTTGGTGTGTGTGGAGTTTTTTGGGGTTTTTTTTTGTCTTTCAATTCTATTATCAGATGTGTGAATGTGCCATGTTGGCAAGGTATCATTTTCCAGTTCATTGCTTTGGAATGTCCATGTGAGAAATGTGCATTCGCATTGCAAGTCACTATAATGGGTAATTGGATAAATGCAATTTAATGAGTGAAATGAATTTTTTTAAATCAATGTTTATGTAATTCATCTGTCAAGAAATTATCCTTATGCTATAACATTAGGAGAGATAAAATTAAATAATGAGATGAATAAATTATCACATACTGAACATTTGTGTTAGATATGCTCTTTCCTCTTTTCAGTTGTGTCTCTTTTGAGAAACTTTTCTTTTGCAAGAAAAGAAAATCATGATGGGACAAGTGAAGGTTTAATAGAGATCTGCAATTTGCTTCAGTCCAAATTTAGACAGTGGCCTTTGTGCTAGAAGTGCTCAGGCTATCTCCTGTCTGAGACTCAGAACCCTGATGCAGATGAACAAGTCCTGGTGTACACAACTTTCCCCACAGCAGAATGTCCCAAAGACTTCTCTGTTTGCTAAAGATGTTGTGCTGACACATTCAGGTTTCTGCTTAAGGATGATTTCTATGGTTCTCTTAAGAAACTACCTTAGGACTACATTGGGATCAGAAGAAGGAAGAGGCTTAGATTCATCTTGCATGATATTGGTGATCTGGGCTGCTTACAGTCAAAGATCAGAAAAAGACTTATCAGAATGCAGAAGGTTTTATCTGGGATGAAAATGAGTGTAGACCATGGACCGACAATGGGGACTCTCTGATAGAGGAAGGTATTTGTCAGTCTGTATGATCACTTTTGGCTCTCAAAGTGAAAGAATGTCTTACATTTTGTTGTATCCGAAGAATGTTCTAACACTACTGTCAATTAAACATTAACTCACCTCTTTGCCAGATTTATTTCTGTTTTGTATAATGGCAGTGCCTTTTTGGGATTTTACTAGGGACTACTAAATGGGATTGTAAACTGAAAAGCCATTTTTCATACTTTGGAAGTTGAAATAGTCTTGTATCTTTCACAGGCTGAGAGCAGAGAGGGTTTTGCAACCCCAGCTTCTCTAGGGACTTATATACTACCCCACTATATAGGAGACCACTGACAGTGCTCAGGTTGTACCCCATAGCTCTGTCCTAGGATGAAATTCTCCTTTATGTGATTTATGTAATTTCTGGTTGCAATTCCTGAAACTAGTACCATCAGTTAGTTTGAGCTTAGAGCAGATGTAAGTTACAATGGGCTTTGACAGACAGTGGGTATTCTTCATGGGGTGGGCACTGAAATCCCTAAGTTTTGTTTGCATTCACAGGTACATTCTGTGCTCTTCTTACACAATGTAAAACAGTGTTTAATCTATCACCTGGGTTTTCTTTTTCCTCTAAGGAATTTTAGCATCCCATCTACTCTCAAGTATCTTACTGAGACCTGAGACACTACCCAAGGAATTAGTTTTTTGCCTCTATGGCAAGAAATAAATCCTATTTATTCTAGCTGAGCATGTGGTTACTTTTTAGGACACCTACACAGTGCTGCTTTTTATTCTTTTAGTAAGAGTATGATTGAAATTTTATTTATTTTGTAAAAAGAAAAGTATCTTGCTTAAGACTATTAATCAAGAGGGTTTTTGATATATTAATATGAATACTTGTAGGGTTCATTAACATAAAATATTCATCTTTACTGCTGACAAAATGCGGAGCTTTGGAGAAATACATAAAAACATTATAGTGCTATTAAACAATCTCTAAAAACAAAAGGAGAATTAACTTTTGCTTTTCATCGTCTATTTAGAATATTGGGAAAACACTAATGCAATTTCTATCTTTCTCATATATAAAAAAGCTGTTATTTGTGGTATGGGCAGAATTTTTTTGTCATTTTCAAAAATATGTTAGATGTTGTATCCTCTTTGTTCCTAATTATAAGCTATATTGCACATAGCCAACAGTTCTTTTGTGTTACTTTTTCAGTTTTTTGCCAGTTGCTTGATTGTGAAGTTTTTGAGAGTAATTACAACCATGCTGGTTTTCTGCTGCGAATATGTGTTTTGTCTCAAAGGAAGTTAAAAATGTAATTCAAATTTTAAATGTTGTACATTTGCATTTATAATGCCATAAACACACTCATTTGTTTTCTAGCCAAACTAATCCAGGGCAGGGGTTAGAAAACTTTCTGAAGTTTTTCTGAAGAGATTTCTACCCAACAGCAATATTCAGTTTGAGGCTGAGGAAACGTGTGATTCTCTCTTTGCCAGTTTAAGCTCCTGCTGAGTGCAGTGAGGTTGCAGACTTGGTAGCTCCTGGGGCTTCTCCTCCTGTGACTCAGTTCCTGCCCAGGTTCGCTGGACAGGTAAAAGCCCACCACCACCTTGGGGTGAAGCAAATACTTGTTTGAAGTGTAGGTGAAGCTTTGCTGTTGAAGAGACTGTATCACAATGGCCATAACTGCTGAGTACTGCTGCAGTCATGCAGTGCAACACTGCAGCATTAATTGAAAAACATTAATTTGAGTGATAGTTCTGAAAAAAATCTCTGCCCACACCTTTCTCTGCTTCCTAAACAGGCAGCACCAAGGGAAAAGAGTGCTCTGAGTTCCTACTGAGTGATTCAGCACTTTTCAGTGTGTGTCTTGGTGCTGTATACACAGAGGGCTCATTAATGTGTGTCTTTTTGGAGTGTTGTTTGTCTTTTTCCCAGAGGTACAAGTAATATGCTGCTGTTCCCATGACTTTTACCAATTCCCAATCTGCCCATAAATTTAAAACTACCTACAGCCTCCTCAGTAGAGGAAAATTATTATGCAGTGACATAGAGAATTTAAAACTCAATAGCACTTCTGGAATAATACCCTGTTATGATTGCTTACTCCAGAATAATGGTGTGCAGAGCCCCATTGAGGCTGTTGCAAAATGGCTTTTACTGCAGCATCTGGTTTTGGTCAAGCTTATTGTGTGTTATGGGTCCAAAGGGACTGTGGCCGCAGCTCTCTGGGAGAGAGTGCAACTTTACCCTCATTTCACCATATTTTCTGTGGGAGTTCAAAGCACACAACTGACCCTGTCATTCACTTGTGCTGGCATTCTCCTGTCTCTTCTTTAAAAAAGCTTCTTGTTCTACTAATTATCACCAGACTATTTTGAGTAATATAATGTCCTCCTTTGATTTTGTTGATGGCACTTGAAACTGTTAAAACTTCCATTTTTAAAAAATTATAATTTTTATCTTAGATACTGTAAATGTTATTAATTGTCAGCAATTTAGGAAATATCTTGTAGCAATTTTCAGGTATACTGTATTCTTCCTGGGAGTTGAATTACTCAGTCACTAGAAATAGAAATTTTGTGTTGGACTGCTGAAAATGTTACAGCTATTGAAATTCTTCTGGAAACCTGGATGAAAACATGGAGACCTAGAGAAATTCCCACAATTAGACAACATGGTCAGTCTCTGGATATTTGAAGTTATTTGGGTCAAGGGAACATTTCTGGTTTATTTTTACCCTTACATGGAGGCTCTTCTAGTATCATGTAAAGGTAGTTTTATAGTGAAAACATATGATAACTTTAATAGACTGTTTGAAGATGGAAATACTATAATTACTGTAAGAACTGTTAACCTAGGCATTCTTACCAGACTATCAAATTATGTAATATCAACTATTTACTGTAATGTAAACTAGGACAAGGGGTAAACAGAACATTAATACAATTGACAGGCATTTAATATAAATACTAAAATAAAAATATGTTAACCATCTGCAGTCTATAGAATACTTTCAAAGTCTTACATTGTTTTCAATGTCATGTGCTTGACATAGTACACAGTATTCCTCGGGAGTAAAATTCCTGACCAGTCAAGCACATACCGAGAGGGAGATGTGTGAGAGTATTTCAATGGTATGCTATTTTTATAATATACAATAAAGCTGCTTCTCACAAATACTCAGGTTTCACTGTATTCACGTGGTGTTTGTAAACCTGATTCTAGGAACACTCTGGACTTTGAATATCATGTACCATGTCTGCAGATATGTTTTAATCTCCTAGTATCTTGGACGTTTTACTAACTTACAGTGGTTAAAAAATACCATTTCCTGTTCCTCTGGAAAGCAGCTTCTTAGGAAGCATAGCACAGGAATCTAACCCAGCAGCTCTTGCGAGCATTCCTGTTTACTCTGAGAGGATAAACCCGTATTAGGAAGCACATTTCTTCTCTGTAAAGGACTCAGAATTTCAGGCAGTTTCCTTACTGCTCATTAGAGGTCAGTAGTGAAGCACGATGCAAAGAAGAGTTCAGCAGACATTTAAAGGACTTGGTCCTTCTCTTCAGGATTTGTGACAGGAAAAAAAAAATCTGGTTTCCAGATGTATTTAATTATAGTCTCTTAAAAGAGATTTTGTGTTAAAATGAATGAGGATATAGTTTATGGACACTGGATAAAACATCAAAGTAATTAAGTCCTTGGTAATATTTATTTTATGTTCTAGTAGAGTATCCAGGAATTAAGCGCATGCGAGATGATTTTTGTAGGCAAACCCAACAGATTTAAATTACAAACTAAAGATGTAATAATTATCTCAGTATGCATCCCAACAGAGTTAAATTACGTGACAGAAAGTCACATTGCTGCCTTAAGGACAGTGACTGTTGTCTTTATTTCTGACTAATCAGTGCTGTTGGGATATGGTGAGTACCATCTTAAAGTTTCAGGTTTTATGACCTTGTTTGTATTTTAATGTAGATGTCAAATCACAAATGCATGCAATGTAACTCTCACTTGGTCACTGATGTCCTGAAAGGACATCTGATCTTCCAGTTTCAATATGTATCATTAAGACCCATTTGCCCTCTCCTCTAAGACCCATTGTGGCTCCAACCCAAGCCTTACCACTGTTAAGACTCCATTGCCTCCTTACCAACTTTTTTGTCAGCACCTTAAAATAGTAGACCCCAAGGGACTAACAGTTCATATTGGTAAAAAGGGTGAAGCAGTTTAACGGTTTAAAACCAGTGTTTTTACACATTCTTGAGTAATTTACATAATCTGAAAAAAAATTTCCTCAGCAGTCATCTTATTTCAGAGTGAATAATCACTGTGCTTTTCATTTTGGTCTTAGAGACAGAATTATTAGTCTACTAAATCAAGTAAATTGCATATCATGCAAAGGTAGGTTATTTTCTGGATTTAATAATGCAAAATCAATAGAACCATTTACTGCATTCTGGTGCTTTCTGAACATGGTCCGAGAGTTTTTCAAAAAACAGTTTTTCAGCACTTGATCTACTGTGAACTGCTGCCAAGGCAGTTCCTCATAAACCTCTCCCAGCAGTCTCTGCATTTAACATCTTCCTTCCTCATCCTCTCCTCAGGTTTTCCTCAAAGCTCCACGTGAACATTCAGCCTTTACCTATAAAAATCAAAATCACAATCAGTCAGCACAAACATTTGTCTCTCTCTTATGGAAGTTTTAAGTTTTGACCTAAAGATAAAAAGGGTGCCCTTAAGAATCCAAAAACTTCACTGTTTGTCTTCTCCATCCCGTTCTATCAGCTTGACAAGGAGCTGTGCACTTTCCTACTGAAATCAAACAAATAGTTCCTAAGGGCTTTTTCTGTAAGTTACGATTATCTTTAAAAAAGGGAATATCCTTCCATCAATATCAGGGATATATACCCATCCCCATCCACTGCCCTTTTCAAGCTTTCTGGTTGCAATCACATTAATCTCAAGAGTGAGACCAATGGAATCATTTTTACAGTTTGCAATATGACTTGTGTTGAACATAGTACTTGAAATTCCCTAAAGAAATCAGATACTCAAAACTGAATCTTGCTCTGATGGACATCATGGAGTTACCTGTTTAGACTGAAGTACCAGTAAACCTGCTAGTATATTCTGCTTACCATTCTCATAGGAGATTGTTACTCCCAGGAACATAAACATTTTTAAAGTGAGGTGGTAAAGTCAATGTGGTAAGTGAAGATCAACTGCATTTTTGAAAGAATCTCAGGGACTGTATGTATATTCAGCTTGTGGAATTGGTCCTGTTCCATGGAAGATTGCCTAAAATGAAGGTTTAATTGTGGAAGTTTCCTAGCAGGGAACTAGTAGATAAAATGTAAATATCTGGGATCTGACCCAATAAATGGGCCTCAAAGGTAAGATGTAACCATACCTGTATTTAAGGAAGTAGAGATGCATGCTCCCTAGGAAAAAAAAAATATAACATTATTTAGTAATGCAATTATAATATGTATTGTGAGTCAATGAGAAAATAAATCCTTGAGATATAATGTAATTCTGTCTCCCTCTCCTTTGTCTTCCTTTCTGGTGGATAATGGCACGGTTGTGAGACTTTGTAGACTTTGCCTAAGCAGAGTGCTCTTAGATACTGAAAGAGCCCAATGTTTTATAGGTATCTAAATACCTGGTTGTCACCAGCTTGTCTTCAAGTTCATGGGTAGAACCTCTGGCTACTGCATGGTGAGGAATGATGGGGCATTGTATTCTGAGTCCAGACTGCTTGAGCTATGCATTGTTTCTAGGTTAATTCAGCAAATAAAAGGCCAGGTTTTCCCCTCCTTGAGGTGTGACCTGTATAGCCAGCTAGACCTAGATTGATTTGAATTGGCATTTTGGTTCCTCTAGTCCAAGGCTGCTTTGAGGAAGAGGCTGTTGCAGGTTTAGCAGAGGAGGTATTTTGTTCTGCTGATTAGTCTCCTTGAATGTTTGAATGTCTCCTTGAAAATGTTTGTTTTTCTTTTTTTTTTTTCCTCTCATGAGGACTTAGAAAAAGAAGCAGAAAGCCACAAAGGTAGTTTAACGTCATTCCATGATTTTTATCATGTCATACTTCTATTGCACATGCAAGAGGAGTAACTGCAGAGCAGTGTAGAGATTTCCTATATTGCTTAAATGTAGCGAATGAGGACAGTCCTAGCATTTGGCCATGGTAGCGTGGAGCTGCATTAGTTTAAATTGTAGAGGATGTATGTTCTCTGTTTACTCTTATCCCCTAGGTTGAAGCATGGGGGGAAAATTTTTCTATGCTAGATTTCAACTTCCAGAGTATCATAATATATTTTGATCCTTATTTGTGTTTCAGTGAAGCTGCAGGGAAGACATGCTCGTCTGACAGAGAACTGTAGCTTCCAGGTGCTGCTGCAGGTGGCACTAAAATCTGCTCTGGCTTCCTAGGCAGTCTGTGCTTGGTTCAGTACAATTGTACTGGTCTTCTCTCCAGGAAATGTTCCAGATCAATGGACTAACACAGCAAGTGTACTGTGGACCTAACTCATCCTTACCTTCTAGTTTGCTGGCACTTTGGTCTATGTAATATGGTAGTATAGGTGCTAAAGTGTTAAAAAACCTGATCTGAGAACACTCTGCACTAATAAAAGTGATTTTTTCCATATGATTTCACAATATAAGACCCAACCCAGAGGTAAAACAAATCTTATGCAGAAAAAGAATGGAAGGAAATCAGAAAGGGTATTTTTTTTAGTATCTTCCTATTTGGATTATTATGTAACTGTTTATGGCAAGTTAAGATGCCTAAATAAAGGACCATTGAATGTATTTTCAATTTTACCTTTTTATATTATTTTTTCTATATTTTCAGCACTTATGGGAAAACTGGCAAATTCAACACTTTATGTTTTGTAATATACTATAGCTTTACCACATATTGTTTCTGTCTCTAGTTATAATTTTAAAAATCTGCACAGGTCTATCCTAACTCTGTTGCCACTTTTTCATCTGTGTTCAGGAAAGGAGTTAGTATGTAATACTAATGAATACTTCTGGATAGACAATAACGTGGTCATTACAAGTACTCTTTTCTTTCAAAACCACTGTACTGAACATGAAGATAGCATTTCCCTTGTGTATATAATCAGACTACACTCAGACTTAATCTCAGCAATTGCATTTTGGAAAATAAGTCACTTTCCCCCCAGACTACACCAGAATTTATTCCACTAACTATTTCAATAATTAAAAAGAAAAATCAGTAATTTTATATCAAAAGATAGCAGCTTTGCACCATTACTTGACATCCATCTATACTGTAGCCCTGGAAAGTTTTGTTCAGACGTCTGTTGTCTGTGAAGCGAAGTATTTATCTTGGTAATCTGTAACCATCAGCATCTTGGACTATAGAAATTACCAAATTATTGTACCTTAGACTTAGACCAAATTTCATGGTTCCCTAAACCTCTGAAAAGAAGACCTACTTTTGAAGTATTTACTCAAGCATTTGAAGACATAGACTTTTTGAAAATGAAACCTTGGGGTATTGAGAACCCACACACTGGCCAGAAATACGGGGCAGTGAGAAGTAATAGGCAATTTTGGTTCAAAATATTTTGTTAAAAATAACCAAGAGCGTATTAGAAATACAATATAATGACTTTGAAATTTAATAGCCTTGCAGGTTTTATTTGTAACCTTGACGTTGCTGAGTAACTGCAAAGGGATTTGAGACATAGTTGTTTTGTGTAACAAGTTCATGATAAAACGCCTATGTTACAATGGCCTTTCCTGAATGCGGATTGCCATACCAGGCTGTGGTTTCAGGTAACTGCAATGCTAAATCTAAGTCCTGAGAAGCTGTGAAGTGATAATTTGAATTTCAAGTAGCCAAGGAGATTTTAAGTGTCCTTTAATGCCTTACAGAAATAGTAATAACCCCCCCACCCCACAGTTTCAGGACTGCTCATAATTTTAATTTGTTATTTCAATCAAAAGAGATGAATTGAAGAAAGACCAGAAAAGTTATTCTCAGTCATCTGAGTGGTTTCTGCAAAGCCAAAGCAGCTGGAGCACTATAACCATGTAACTCATCCAGAGGGGCCATTACCATTAGTCACATTAATGTCTCATCGCACCATTAGCTTAGGCGAACTCTCAATCAACATCCATTTAATTTTTCTTTCATGAATAATTGTTTCTGTGAAGGACAGGTAGCTGGCTCTAGCCTTGACAGAAATCTGAGAGGCATGCTCCTTCCCCGTTTAAGTTTCTGGTACAGGGTTAAAGATATTTTGCATATTCTGGTCTGTGGTAAAGACGGATTGTACAAAAGTGGGCCAAAAATAAATAATATCTTTCTCAAGTAACCAATAGTAAGTTATTGTGGCCTAAACTCTGGATAGTCCTTTCACAGACCTGTACCATGTAGAGAGTCTTCTTTTATGGCTGTTGTGTGACCTTCTCTGAAAGCTCAAAATTTACATCTTTGCCTCGAAGAAAGAAACTGTAAAAAAGATGGAAAGGAGAAAGCACTGTGCAGCATTCATTGTCAGGCCATGCTGCAAAAGGCACGTGGCATTTTGGTGAGCAGAGCAAAGGCTACCACATATATAGTAATGCACATACATCAGAAACATTGTCCTGGGACTAATTCTGGAGCAGAACTGTTCCGACTGAATTCTTCCCCAGATCAAAAATTGACATCTGCATCTGAGAGAGTGTTTAAATGTATCTTGATTTACACAATCAAAGTCTAAAACAGCGATCTCTGTGGACAGTTTCTGATCTGTCCTGGAGGAATGTAACTGTTGGATGTTGGAGACTAAGGGGAGACCTCATTGTCTTAAGGACTCAACATCCTCAAGAAGGGAAGCAGAGTTGAAGGTATTGATATCTTCATTCTTGTGATCAGTGACAGAACTGGAGAAAAGGGCATGAAGCTGGGTCAGGGAAGGTTTAGATTAGATACCAGGAAAAGATTTTTCACCCAGAGAGTGGTTGAGCACTGGAACAAGCTCCCCCAGGGAAGTGGTCACAACATGAAGCCTGACAGAGTTCAAGAGATATTTGGATAACACTCTCAGGCACATGGTGTGACTCTTGGAGTGTCCTGAACAGGTCCAGAAGTTGGTCTTGATGACCCTAGTGGGTTCCTTCCAACTCAATATATTCTATGATGCTGTGATTTCACAGTTTCAACAACGCAAAAAGGAAACAGTGTTTGACTCACCAAGCAGGGATAGACTAAAACTATGTTGCTATCAAACTATGATAAACAACCCAGATGCACTTGAACATCCAGCAACAAGGACCCATATCTGAAATGCAACAGTTGTAAGTACTTTCAAGTTTTCCTCTTGAACTATTGCTTAATTATGTGTAGGGCAGTGGTAGGCAGTAAAATTCCATGATTTTGAGGGAGCAAAAAATCAAAGAATGCTAATATTCTTGTCCGTTTCCATTTAAGCTGACCCTTCTTGTCTTGAGGCTTCACAGAGTTTCTAGAAAAGGATTTTTATGGCATTGAAGAACAAGGAAGTAGTTCTCTCAGAGGAGCATTTCACAAATGCAAAATTCCACCCTTCAAAAAGAAAACATGTAGGATTGTGGATGGTTACAGTGTCCCAGGATCATAAGTAGGAAGTACAATCATATCACAGCACTACTAAAGTAACTAATACTTTCAAGTCAACAAGATCTTTTTGTTAGAACATTAGTCACCCTTATGCCAAATTTCCTGCAGTGTTCCAGACAAAACTGTAGTTCTTAGGTCTGCTTTGTAGTTTTCTGCTCCTGACAGTTGTGTTTTAAACTTCTTTGAAATAAATGTCTGTATTTGAAAAGTCAAATTGGAGCAAATTTAAAATACTCATAGAACTGGATTACTCTTTTCATTTGAACATAAATTAACTGAAAAATGCTGCTTGGGAAGGAACAAAATTTTTCATTATCAGTGTCAAGTTTGGGAAAAAGGAATATTTGGAAAAAATGATGAAAATATTTGAAGAAGTCAAAAAGTTTAATTTTGAGAAGTACAGAAGTTTTATACTGTTTCTCAAAATGGTGTTTTTTGAAGAAATAATTTTCCTAAGTTTCATATGAAAAAGTAAAATATATATTCCATTCTTTCTGGCAATATTTGTGCCAGGAAGAATGTCAGGAATATTTATTTATATTTATATGAGCTGAACTCTTTACACACCCTGTGGATTCTAAAGAACAATCAATTAGATTTAAACATACTCTTAGAGCTAAGCATACATTTTAAGGACATGATGGAGCATCTTTACTCAGTTACAGCTTGGACACTGACTTTAATGAGTGATTCTAAAAAAATTAAGAAAATATTTCAGCTTGCACTAAACTGAGTTAGTGAATAAGGGCTTCAATGTGTGTCATGCATACTAAGCACTGTAAATAGTTGCTCACTATTCATGCATGTATGATTTCCAGAAAATGTGTTCTTTCAATCTGGTGCTCCTGTGACTGAACACTTTCCTTTGGGAATTTCTTCTTTTCACTCAGAAGGCCTCTCAAAATAAATGTTCTGTGTTAAAGTACTATCTGTCTGCTGTAAAGTAGACTTCGAAATTAAATTTGAGCTGTTTCATTGTTTAGGCACTACATTGCATCCAAACATTTAAAAATTGCATTGGCTGTACTTTCTATCAGAAGATACCTATAGAAATATTTAAAAGACTGAAAAATTTCAAGTCAGAATTAATTTACCTGTTACAATCCTTAAAACAAACTTATAGAGAAAATACAAACCCTTTTGTGATCTGATTTTTCTGCTCCATGATTTCATTACTAGTCATAGAAATATTTCAAATTCATGAAGATAACAGATGACTGATTAGTCAGTGATGCAGCAGAATAAATCTATTGTAACCAGAATTAAAGAATAAATATGTTCCACATTGCCTATGCAGTGGGCATTAAATGTGTTACACGGAAGAAGCAGACACCTTATTAACTACTGGTGGCTCCCTAATAAATTGAGATAATTAATTTCTGCTGAATATCTTGCATACAGATGTAAGTTTAAGCTTACCAAAAATATTTTTAGAGCTCTGTCTTTTTTGAAGTCACGTCCAATTAAGATATCTGGGGGGAAAAAATCAATTTTCTCAACTGAATATCTGTATTTCTGTTATAGCTGAATAAGAGGTTTTGGCTGCAATCAAGGACTCATGAAATAAGACCTAAGGGGAGCAACCAGTAAAAATAGATCTCTTTATGCCCTGCTTTACATGTTTCCTAGCCACTTTAACTCTTAAATGAGGAGTACACTGAAGGAGGCAAAGTTCTTATACCCCCATTTGTCATAGCAATGGAAAGCTGTCAGTGCTGGGGGACCAGCAATAGGTGTGAGGACACCCAATACCCCTCCCAGCATGTGGTGGGCTCTCCAGCCCTTGGGAGTGAGAGTCCTGCAATATCCTCCATCCATGGCTTGCCTAACCCATGTGATTCTTGCAGAAGGAAAGCACAATTTCATGCAAAGTTATCCTGAAAAGAGATTCTGGGTCTGTTTTATTGTTTTGCTGGACTCCTCACAGGTTGGTAGCAGTGGACGGTGTGGATACTTTTCATCCTGACTTTGCTTTGCTTTTTGTAGCTGTGGAAAACAAGATCCATGAGGAGGATCTGCTGTGTTGTGCACAAAAAGGACCCTGGTGAGAAGGGAACAATGACCACGTAGTCTCTGTTTACCGTAGTACAAGAGAAATGAACTTCATGCAATTCATGGAGGTATGAGATTTTATTTTGCTCTCATCATTTTTAATATTATTATCATCAAATATTTTGCAGATAGATTTTATGTCCACTGGTTCCTTTGCACAAATACATTTAATAACAGCCTTGATTTTCATTTCTAGAACAGCTTCCTTGAACTTATTACTCCTGGTCTTTTAAAATCACGATCCCTACAGGAACTTAGCCAGCTAACCAGGAAGTATTGGCCTGTTAATTGAGGCAGTTAAAATAAATTATCCACTTTCATTTAAATAAATAAATAAATAAATTTGTTTATTGAATGTATGTAACTCACAAATCTGACATGTTTTGCTTCTTTCCTTTTGTGGAATGCTTGTAGAAATATTGTAGGAATTGCTGCTTTTGCTGCATTGTCACTACATTTCTTCATAGAATTAAATGGTCAGATCAATATAATCATGGCAATGAGCTTCTGTACAGGTGCTTTTTTCAACAGAACTTTTCAGAATGGGTGTAAGTTTGCTGTTGTAAGAACTTTATAGTTCAGAAACTGAGTGGATATGTGTAAGTAGTCAGGGATTTGACATTGCAGTCATCTTTTGTGGGAAAGAGTATTCTATAGAAATGAAACCTTAGTTTAGGAACATTTCTGGTTTGGGAGAAAGTTTGGGGCTTGAAAGAGAGCTGACATAATTTCAGTGATTTGTGGTTTTAACACTTTGTTCAGTCCTTTGTATTGCTCTAAACGTTTCCTGCATGAGTACTTCAGAGTAATTTCCAGAAGATGGCAGTGAATGTCACGGTGCTTGCTCAAAACATAATTCCTCTTTGCTAAACCAACAAATCCAGCCATCAATCTGTCTCCAGAGGCCTGATTACCAGATTAGCCTTCAGCTTGCAAAAACTTGGCACCAAACCTATGTTTCCCTTTGTGTTTGGCCTGCATTTACAAAAATACTCATCAAAAGATACCATCAGTTATGAAATCCACTTTCCAACAGTGTTACCCTCTGAGTTTAAACACATCTAAGCCTAAAAGTGCCAGATCTTAGTCAATTGTAGTTACTGTTTAGGATTAATCACTTCCCTGAACTGCTGGCCTGAAAATGATTTGGAGACATTTCTCTGCACCTTTCCTGAGATGCTCTTAACTTGATTTTGAAGAGAATTTAACATTTTGAGCATCATGTCCTAATTCTTGTATTATCTTTACTTTCTTTTTGAATTTATTTCATGAGGACTTAAAAACATACAAACTAAGCAATAGCTCAAGTCAATATGTTGACCTCTACAGTCTGCTTCCCCATAGTTTCTTTTTGAGCCCTTTGAAGTCAGCAGGAATAGTTTACATCCCACAATGACATCTGAAATATTTCCATAAAACTGGGCTGTAGTAGTTGCTGTGTAAGCAGAGTCCAGAGAACAAAATATACTCAGCTGACCAAGGAAGTAATAAGTCAGAGTTGGGTTTGGGTGCAGAGGATGACCAGTATGTATTTTAATGGATTTATTTATCAAAAAACTCCTTTTATCCTCAGAATTTTCTGTATTTTAGAGGTTAGTTCATGTTTATGATATTTTGTTGTAGTTTTTGTTGCTTGAGTTTTCAGTTCTCTTGACATAGCTATTTCCTTGTTCTATTGTGTCTGAGTCTATAAGGTGTTAGTTCCTGACACTAGGTGTCACACTAAGAATGTTTCTGTTTCTGGAGAGAAACTAAATCCCAATAAATGAGGATACACACTTCCCAGAATGTCCACTCAGTTCGAGTGCTTGAAGTCACTAGGAGATTTTGCATCGATATTGGTGCAGCAGAGTTTGTGCCATTGATACTTATCTCGATTCATTCCTTATAGAACTGCAAGACTTGGACACAAATTGCCAATCTGGCAGTCACTTGGATGTGCCATCCCTGTTCAGTGTCCAAGGAGTTGGCTAAGTGAAATGTCATTTCTCTCCAAATGTTGCCCAGTCTTTTCCAAGACTTGGATATAGAGTTAATTAGATTTTCCAATACAGTATTCTAGCTCCATAAATAAAAGTACAAATGAGTGGTTCTCAAAACAAAATTCAGTGGGATGGACTGTGACCATATTTGCATGCCCTAAGGCCTAAAGTTGCTGAACTGGTTCCTGGGCTTTGGCTGGAGAATATGCATTATTCCATACTTCATGCTGAGCCCTCAACTTGCCTGTGAACCTACAGTCAGTGCCTCTTTCCTTTGCAATGAGTTTCATGGGGACCTTCTATGGCCCATGTATGCATTAGGAGGGTAGTAAGAGAGGTGAAGAAGTAGCCAGGTAGTAGCAGACAGTATTATTGCGCAATAATAAAAATTGTGCGAAGTTTGGAGAGTCAAAGTTTCCAAATATTTTGCCGTGAGCTTTCCTGTATATAGCTATTTATTTTTGGCCAAAGCTGCAGCTTGTTGAAGTACAGAAGCTTGTGCATCAGTAGTGGTACACTTTAGATTAGGCACTTAGTGCAGCTATGAAAAGATGGGTCCATGCCTGAAGTGTTTCCAATTATGAACAAATAGTGTAGGTGGAGAGACAGATGCAACAGAGAATTTTAAAACTCTGTATTCATTTTTCGTTTGTACTTTTCTCATTTGAGTGAACAATTTGGTCACCAGGTGTCTCATGCCAACTCATACTGATAGATGCAAGAACTTTGTTTTGGAAGGTTTTGAAAGCTTTTAGAGATAAGGCCTTTATTTGTTCTTCTAGCCTGATGTTTTGAGAAAAGGGTTTAAATCCTAAGTACTTGCAATTCTCCTGCAACACAGAATGGAGCCAAGCTGAAAGAACTATAAAACTTGTTTACAAGGACTCAGAGAGTGAAAAATTGTTTCATTTAAAATGTTGCAGAGGAAGTAGGATCTGACAGCTCAAGAACCTGAATTTTTCCTGTCTCGCAGCAGGGATAATGCATGAACCTTGGAAAGCCCTTACACCAGCTATGCATGTGTGGGCCAGATAACAAAATAAGGACACAAGGCAGTGGACAAAATAATTTCCATTCCATTCATCTGCTTCTTTGTGAGTTTTCAATAGCACAAGGGAAGGTCTGCTCTAGTTTTTTGCCCATCACAGTTTTGATGGGCAGAGCAATGGTGGGACAGACAGAGCTGGTTCCCATATCCCTCTTTCTAAAGTAAAAGAGATAGCAAAGGGAAGGATACAGACCTCATCGGCCTATTAATATTGTAGGGTGCTGAAACCTGTTTCCTATGTCTTGTACCTTTCCAATACATGGAAAAAACCAAAAGAGCTGTTGATGGTAAAAAATTTTCAGTGTCAGGTTAAGAAGATTTGACATTCTTGGTGCTTGTTTCACCCCACTGTTGTTTGGCATGAATTTGTCTGTGTTTGCACTAGCACAGATTAGATAGATAGGTCCTGCGGAGCAAAGCCTTCCCAGTTAGAAGTACAACGTGGTTCCAGTTCTCATGTTCTGGGATTGCTGTTATGCCCATTAGACAAAACTCTGGTTGTATGTATAATAAAAAGATAATGTTGTGCAGAAACCGTCAAGCTGGTGTTCTGGACCTGTCTCATGTATTGGTATGTATTAGCTATTCTGTCACTTTCTTAAAACAACTCAGACCTAGACAGAATACTGGTTTACAGTATTCTGCATCCCAAACATTTAAAGATAATACCTAAGATTGAGATTCACTGTCTTGCAAATAAGAAAGTAAAAGTAAAACTCACTGTCCCCCTTTGTCCTTCTCCAAGCAAGACACATAATGAATGTATGCAACAGGCTTATCTGCATGCTTGTAGATAATGTAAACTGTAGTATGTTCAACATATTCTGCTTCAGATTTTGTAGAAGATATGCAGGAGGCTGCACAAAAAATAAGAGCAGGCAGAAGTGAGGAAGGAGGAGGTGATCCTACGGGAGCCTGAGGGAAGCATTAGTACAGCTTTTACTGGCTGTTGGTGTCAATCCTAGGCTTTTCGCTGCCTGTGGGCTGGGGATGAGGGTTGCTTTTTTAACCTTCCCTGGTGCAGATCATCAGCCATAAGATGAGAAACAGAAAAATCGTGGGTTTTTTTTTCTCCTCAGCAGACCACACTACCCTTGCTAGGTGAATACAGCAATCCTGCAGGCCATCTGTCTCAGACTGGGGTTCAGCTGGAGGAAATTGTGACAAAGTTGCTAGGGCAGGCTGTGAAGAGGGATATCTGACACCTGATATTTCTCTTATTTCATACTGTTTTCTAGTCTCAATGAAGAACAAAAAAATAAATGCATACAATAGAATTGTGCATTTAAGTTCTAGCCCTGTATCTTCAATAACTGTACAGACCATAATGTACTTTATGTCACATGTCCTTATCTCAAAGAATCACAGAATCACCAAGATTGGAAAAGACCTTCAAGATGATCTAGTCCAACCACCACCTCCCTGACCAAGCAATTCCAATGCTTAACCATTCTTAAAGTGATTTTTTTTTTCTAATATCTAATATGAACTTTCTTTGCAGCAAATTAAGACCATTTCCTCTTGTCCTTTCACTTAAGACTTGCAGAAGAGACCGACTCACACCTCACTACAGCCTCCTTTCAGGGAGTTGTAGAGAGCAATGAAGTCCTCCGAAGCTCCTCTTCTCCAGGTTAAACAGCCCCAGCTCCCTCAGCTGCTCCTCACAAGACTTGTGCTTCAGATCCTTCGCCAGATCCATAGCCCTTCTCTGGATGTGCTCCAGCACCTCAATGTTCTTGTAGTGAGGGGTCTAAAACTGAACACAGGATTTGTGGTGTGGCCTTACCAGTACTGAGTAGAGGGGGACAATCACTGCCCTGCTCCTGCTGACCACACTATTCTTTATACAGGCCAAAATTCAATTGGCTTTCTTGGCCACACAACCGCTCATATCCAGCTGGAAGTCGACAAGAACCCCCAAGTCCCTTTCCACTGAGCTCTCAAATCACTCTTCCCCAAGCCTGAGGAGCTGCTTGGGATTGTTGTGACCCAGGAGCAGGATCTGGCCATTAACCTTGTTGAACACCATGTAGTTTACCTCAATTCATTGACCCAGCCTGTCCAGATCTCTCTGCAGAGCCTTCTACCCTCCAGCAGATCCATACTCTCACCCAGCTTGGTATCATCTATGAACTTACTGAGGGTACACTCCATCCCCTTATCAAGATCATCAATAAAGATATTAAACAGGACCATGCCTGAGTCCTGGAGAACCTCATTACTGACCAGACGCCAAACTATAATATGCCTGTTGTGCCCCACTGACTTTGCTGACCATCAAAATTATTTGTATCATCCTATGTTTCTAATCCTCTGAAATCCACTGAAGCTCTACTGTGCCGTGGACCAGTATTACACACTTGTTGATATGCTTTTGGAAAAAGAAGAGCCTCCTTAAATAAAATAATTTTATGTGTGTGTCCAAGATCTTGCTGGCTTGCTCAGTGTTTCTTTTGCATGTATGAGCACCACTACCCCCAGGCAGCTGCACAAAATTCATCAGAGACTAGTTTCTTTTTGATGATTTGGTTTCCTTTTAATAGCTGTCTAGAGGCAAATGCTTCTCAAACCATTGAGTCTGAACAAAAACCCTACAACATTTGGAGCGATTTGGATGCAAAATGTTTGGCTTGGATCCATTTCTGTATTTTACTCTAGAGCCCTTCTTCATTACTAGTGCACTAGATATAATGTTTTTCTTGTGCTACTTATGGTACTTACTCTCACCTGCAAAAAAGCACTAAAAAATTGCGTGATACTCAGAGCACCATTGCTGCCACCAGTGCAAAATGGAAACCCAAACTGAGCAGATCAGCTTCTTTCTGCTGATCCTTTCTGACCACTTTTAGACTGTTTTCTGAGGAGTTAAATTCTCCTGATATTAAAAGTGAAGGAAAGTTAAATGTTATCTAAGGACCAGTGTCTAGGACCAACTCTGATTTCTGAAAACAATGTTAACCAACAATTTAAATCATCAGTGCAGCACAAAATGAGATAAAATGAGCACAAAATGATAAGCAACATGATATTGCTTATCATGGATCTCAGCAAAGCTGACTCAACTCTTGTTTCTCTTTGTGTTTCTTAATCTACCAACCCAGTTCCAGAGTCAGTGATGTTTTTGATGGCTGACACTGCAGGTCCTTGCTACTTGTATCAGTTTGCTCTTTTTGTAACTCAACATTTGCACAGTGAAAACATTGAAACTCTTGAATTAAAGTGTCTCCGAAGAACATTGGGGGCCAATGCAAATCTGCTTACATGACTCATATAGGAGATTGACTCAACCAAACTTCTGTCCTCTATCTCACTTCCAGGGTATTTCCATGATAAGAAAGGAGAATTATCTGATAATAAAGACAATTATATCATGTCTCCTTCCTTGGAGGGCTACATAGGACAGATCTGTAAGTATTGTCTCACATAATGCTGTATTATTTCACTATAGGCTGATCTGCACTAGTAAGTGCAGGACTGTTCGGTAAAGTTAGCACATGTGAATGTTCTACCTGTCTTACATCCTCTAAAATGTTTGTAAAATCCTGAAGAGTGTGTGGTGGCTTTGCATGCTGACATCCTTACTCCACTAAGAGGGGGACTCCTAAAGGACATCTGTGTGTACAGGATTCTGGATATCACTGTGGCATCATAACTTACAGCTTTACAATAGAAATGAAAGTTAGAGAAAGGAGAGATAAGGGAATCTTCTCAAAATATTTTACATTTTAATTCACTGCCAACTGTGAAGCTGTTGTCTCCCTAAGAAAATATTTGGGTGAAACTTCCCTCATTGCAGAACATAATAAGCAGTATGTGAAAGACAAAGAAGGGGATACTTGCATATTCTCTGTATTGGTGTCACTAGATATCCCTCCAGGGGTGCATCCATGTTCTTGCATCCTCCAAGGAGCATGCAGTTCTGGAGTGGGAACAGGTTCACAAATTATTGAAAAATCCCAAGAAAATTATCAGAAATAAAGACAAGGGCATAGATATACAGCAGCATTTGGCTAAAGTATATGTAAACTGTGTAAATATATATCTGGAGGGGCAACACTGTCAAAAAGTGCAGGCTTGAACACATGCACAGGCCATCACACATGACAGTATTCTGAACACATGAAAATTAATAATTAGCAGTTTTGAAAACTTGGATTAAAATTGAATGTTCAGATTAATTTGGGGCTTCAATTCTGTAGGGACAAAAAGTGGGACAAACCATCCTTATGCAAACACCTATTTCAGAAGACCACTTGATTCCATTTGCAGATACACTGCAATGCCTTGAGTTTAAAACAACAAAAATTATCTCATACAGGTGGCTATTTAATCCTCCCTAACTGTTTTCCTGGGGTTTTTTAGCTGTATAGCTCTGTTTCTTTCTGTATAACTCATCTCTTTTAGCAAGATTACCCTTCTGCTCTTTATAGTACCAATAATTTCCCCACCTCATATTTCCTCCTGCTCTCAAACCCTCCAGAGAACCCTTTTTGCTTCTTATTTAGCTGTAAAGTCAAAGCTTCAGCTTGATCAACCAGTTTTGTGGTCCCTCACCTACTGCCTGTTACATTTCAAGCAGCAGCACTTTAGAAACACGTTTGTTTTGATCACCTGAGACATGTTCATAACTATGTATGCTCAGTCTTTAGAAACACTTTGATGTGTGGGTACATGAATATTTTCCCTTCTGGCTTGAAAAATTTCCAGGCTGCCAATTTTTAAAATACTCAACAAACTGGTTGGAAGAAACAGATGATCTTTTTTGCCATTAACTTTCTCATGTGATTTGGCAGAGTCGCCATAAATGAAAAGGAAGTGTAGAAACAGGAGGACAGATTGCACTCATTTTAGAATCTGAGGATTGTGGCTTAAGAAGACATCAGCTTTTTTTCTTGGCTTTTTTACTGTTTCTTTTACCTACTCAAGTGTGACTGGAAGAGTGTTCCCATTTTGGTGTCTTTTGCAGTATTTTTTAATTAGGCACATAAGTGCCCATTAAAACCTTTTAGAAAACCCAGAGAAGCACTTTTATGTAGCCCTACTCCTGGATGGCAAACTGCCATGTCCTGCCCCTCACTCATCCTCACTCGTCATTTTGGCACTGCCTACTTCTACACAAGACTTATTTATTTAAAAACGATATTCTCATTTTTGGATTTAATTTTTCTCTGTTTATAATTTTTTTCTGCAGATGCTTCCATTAACGTTGCTTAGGATGTATACTGATCATGTCTGTACCTGTTCTTTATTGATCATTTCTCTACTGGCACTGTATGTTGTGCATAGCTGTTCTGTTGCTTTGACCTTGAAGTCTGGCATTTTAGAGACTTCCAGATGCCTCCCGCAAATTTTTTGTCCAGTTCTGCTGTGACAAGGCTTATGCAAATGGATTCTATAGCATAGGTAATAGAAACATTGGCATTTCAAAGAAATACATAACTTGGTATTATGTGGTGTTGGAATATTGTAATAATTATATTTCTGAAATAAAAGAGGAGAAAGGTTTGGAATGTAGCAACACTCTATAATGTTTATTTCAAACCTAAGATTATGAATAGCTGCAACTGCACTGCCCTGAAATCACACCCACTTTTGGTATCCGTGATGTCTTAAAACAAGAATTTTGACTGTACATAATGTTCTAAAGTCTCTTCCCTGGGTTTGGTAGGTAGTTGGTTTGCACCTTCTCTACACTCTAGTGATTTTATAGATCTTTGTCACAGTCCTCTCAGTTATCTTCTTTCCAGTTTAAGGCATTAAGTTTGACTTAATTCTTCCTTGCCTGTCAGCCATCTTTATCACTGTTGCCAATGATGCCACTGTATTATGCATCACTACATCGTTTTGATTTCTTTCCTATTTCTCACCAAATTATTGGTCATTTTTGCTGATCTTTGTTTTTACTATTGTGAGGCACTGAGCTGACATTTTTATAGAACTTTTTACTATAACCTTGAGATTCTGTTTCTGAGTGGTATAAGCCAGCTGGGAGCTTCACATTCACTTTATAAAGTTAAAATTGTCATTTTTTTCCTGACATTACTTCACATTTGTCTTTATTGAATTTCATTTAGTATTTTATTGCACAGTATTGTGAAGTCCTGCTGCAACTCTCCTTAATCAGCCTTCAGATTTACTTCTATGAATGATTTAAACCTTGTCACTTCAATATTCATGATCATTTATGAATATGACAAATCATATCAGCTTGAGTATATGCTCTCTACAGAGACTCCATTAGTGACTTCATTCTTTTGTGAAAATTAACCATTTGCTATTTCCTTTAGTCAGCCAGTTAACTTCCCTTTATTCTAAAGTAGCTTTTTTATTTTTTTTTTTCTAGGAGATCTTCAAGAAGTCTTCATGACATTATTCTGGAGGTTTAAGTAGTTATATTCACAAGATTCACATACCTCTCCTTGACTTCTTCACAGAATTGGCAGATTTGTGAAACATTACTTTGCTTCATGAAAGGCATGTCAGCTCTTCTTAAATGTTTTGTGGTATTGACTCCCAACCACATGCAGTAAACCAGGTCCTGAGCACTTGAAAGAAAATGTTTTGAAAATAATGTAATGATAATATCATGGTACTATATAAATAATGCAATGTTTTTAAACTTAACAGAAGGGAATAAAATGTAATATTAAATTTTTAACATGTTTTAAAATTTTAAGAAACCCTGACATGGTAGGTGGTAAATGTTATTCAAAAAGCAGTTAAGTTGTGAAAAAATGAGGCTGTCACATTTGCAGATCTCAATAGAAGTTGGTGCCATAGGGATGCTACCTCATCTCATCACCAGTGTAAGCCTTCTTTAACACAAATAAGACACACAGATGCAATGTTTTGTAGTTAGCTTCTTTTCTTGCCAGCATCTGTCTCCTTAGATTCTTCTTCTCCTGCCATTTCTATTTTTGCCTGTGTATGTTAAACACTTAACTTACAAACTGTAATACAAGCAGTCAGAAATGCAACTGAAAGGTCTACAAAAGTCAATCTGTATTACTACACCTCCTTTATCAGTCTTTGTGTATTTTTACTGCTTGTTGTTTGGCCTAGAAGCAATCTGCTCTGTGCTTTTGCAGTGTGTGGCATAATGGGGTCATGGTCTTTGAGCAGAGTTTCTAGGTACCACTGAAAGTTTAGCAGGGTTTCTCCAGGTGCCCACTGATTCTATTCACTACTACAGAGTTTTGTGCAGTACAGTATTATTATGCTGATGTTTCCTGGGTATTTCCTGGAAGCAACCACTGAGGCAATGTTGAGTGAGAGGTTACATCCTACAATGTTTATTTTAACTGTTTCATAGTTAAGCTCCTTTAGCCCTGGTCCATCTTGGAGTTTTGTTACTGTCCATTATGTCAATTTGGCCAAAAATATTTTCAGCTCGCACTTCAGTTTGAGACAGGACTGTGGTGCATCTGCTGTCATGTTTCCATGTGGGACCCTGCCTGGATATTGAGGAGTCCTGAATGCCAAAGAGGGATGTGAAAGATTAACCTAAATTTCTGCTGTGGCCTTAATTCATGTGCTCCCTTATTTCTTTATCACCTATTAGTCTTACAGACTATGTGGTCAGCTTCCTCTTCCTTGTGTATTTGAAAAAGATTTATTTCTAGTTTCAGAGCTTTTTGAGAAATGTTTGTGAGATTCTTATTGGCCTGCCTTAAGGAATTTTTAAATTTAACTTGTCAGATTTTGTTATTTTCTATTTTCCTTGTTTGGAAATAATGTCAGCTCTTTTCAAGAAAGGCATCTCAATCTAATAGGTTTCCTTGGTGGAATGTTTAATCTTACTAGCCTTTCCCGGGTGTTTGAGGGGAATGAAGAGGAGGAATCAAGGTTTTAGTAGATGCTGAAGGGGTTTTATGGTTCATACTTACTGCTTTAAGAATGCAGAATTGATTTTGTGGCATCATTAAGCAACATTTAGAATGCATATTATTATCAAAGAGGAAAAAAAAATCTGGACTTTCTCAGCATGTGTTAGGGTTTTAGCACTCACCCCCAGAAGTGGATATTATGTAGATAATGCCATTTAAAGTTTCCACTTCAGGATTCAATGGATCAGAAGACAGCCTAAAAAATCCCCAGGACTTCTGCACGTGAAAGGGAAAGACAAACAGTTCCTTTCAGAAGCCAGTGCAAAATCTTGCTTTCTCTATGGTAGTTTTATCCTATAGTATTATGACAATCTGCCAAGCTGTGCCAGATGTCCAAGCTGCTTCTTCAGTTTCCCCCTGAAGACAGGATCCATGATGTTAATGTGCAGTTATTCACATGCCTACCTAACATCTGAAAGCTGGCCAGATGAGATGAAAGCCAATTCCTCTTTCTAGACACTGCTCAAAATGTGTATCTGCTTTGCAGGAAGCAACTTGGCAACAAGCTCGTGTTATTTTACCTCAGGTGCAAAGACACTGGCAGAGGGATTTACTTTTACTGTGTGTGTGCAGCAGCTAACATAGTAGGGTCCTGATTTATGGCCGATACTGTTAGGCACCGTTGTAGGCTGAATAATGGGATAAATAATTCATTGTAGCAGGAACTATGGCAGAGGGGCATTGACAACTGCTTGTATAATTTCCCACACTTGTAACTATGTATAACTACAAAGAACAGTAAGAGTGAAACCTTGTTTACAGGCTAAGGATAGTGAGTGAGTGAACTCTATTGCCTCTCACCCCAACTGCTTTGCCACTGCTTGTAACGTTTCTCTCCCTCTCCCATCTCTCCTCACTCATCTATCAATTCACCTTGAAAGGCCCCAAGGATTATATATGGCAAATGCTACCAGCTCTCTAAACTGGCAGTGGAGATACTAATAGATGAGCGCTGTTACAGCTGCTGCCACTGGCAACAAAAATCCATGGTCTGATATCATAAGTCTTCTGCATTCCCACAACACTACTGTACAATAAAGTACAGCCTGATTTGATTTTTCTTCTCTGCACCTGCTTATTTTTCCCATAGGTAGCAGGGAATAGGAGTGAGAAATGATCCTCCTTACTGCTGGAGAAGAGAGTCCCACATCAACACAATTTTTTGCTGGTTAAATGCTGGTACATTTACCTAAATGAAAGGAATGAGCCATACATACTGAAATTCTACCATCAAACATGGAACAGTAACTATCATACATTTACTGCAGCTTGTCACAATTTTCACTGCTCCCATAATCTATAGAAGGATTTTGTTACCTGCCCAAGAGAAAATGGTGAATCATTACTCAAGATGCTGCATGTGCTAAAGGGAAAGGAAATTGAATAAGTAAATAACTGGCTTTTAAGGAAGCTGTTGAGAACAGAAAAGTAAAGAATTTAGAGTAATAATGTTCCTGAAACTAAAAATGATTTTCAAGGGGGAGAAGGTAAGAAAGTAATTATGCAAAGATTGAATTAGTTAATCTGCATATAAATGACATAAACATGGTTTTTCAGAGATCATTCAAAAGCGTTTTGAATTTTTAAATTTATGTGACCATAGACTTCTTTTCTTTTTTCTTTTTTTTATTTTTTCTTTTCTTTTCTTTTCTTTTCTTTTCTTTTCTTTTCTTTTCTTTTCTTTTCTTTTCTTTTCTTTTCTTTTCTTTTCTTTTCTTTTCTTTTCTTTTCTTTTCTTTTCTTTTCTTTTCTTTTCTTTTCTTTTCTTTTCTTTTCTTTTCTTTTCTTTCTCCCTCTCGCTCTCCTTCTCCCTCTCGCTCTCCTTCTCCCTCTCCCTCTCCTCCTTCCCCTTTTCCTTTTCCTTTTCCTTTTCCTTTTCCCAATTTCATCTTGAGAAAATCTTTCAATTTAATCTTTTCTTAATCAGGAAGTATTTTTTTGTTCTCAGTTGTTCTCTCACATTGAATCCATTTCTGTCACAATGTGGCTTGGCAAATTTGAACAGCTGTGAGTCTATAGAATTCCCACCTGTTTGTCAATACAAATCTTGACAACTTTTAATTAAATGTGTTTGTATATCATGTCTCATAATGGACTTCTGATACATGATTGGGGCCCCTTGGTACTCCTGTAATAAACTCAGGAATATTTGAAATGGTTTCATGATTTCAGAAGATACAATGTAACGATTGGTAGAGCATACCATAGCCTGCCCCTTTCATGCTCCTGCTTTGCATTTCTTGCCTTGAAAATTTTAGGCTACATTTCTGTCTTCTGACAAGTTCTGGGGGGTTTGTTATTAAAAATGAAACTCCAGATATAGCCTGAGTGAGATTTGAAGAGTTAGTCTGGCTGTGGGCCAGCTATTTGACTCCTTCATGAACAGGAAAAGAAAATAACAAATTAATGCAAGTTTTACACTTGTAATTATGTCATGCACAATTTACTTGGGAAGCAACCCCTTTCAAAATAGCACAGTCACTGATGCACATCCTCAGTGTTGCAGTTGTCTGGCTCTGGGCTTGCATGCAGCTTTGTTTCCAGGTGTAGTGGCCAGAGACAAACCATTATGAGTATGGACACCTCCAGTAACCAGGGAAAGCACTATAAAAGTGGCAACTGTAGAACTAAAGATGCTTACTCATATTTAGGAGGAGACAGTAGGATGAAATTCATTGAAATATGTAAAGCAGAGAGTACTTGCAGGTAAAATGGATGTCAAAATTTCTTTTCTAATTTCAAGACTCCATTTTCATAGCTATAAAATCTGATACTGTCATCATTACTCAAGATTGTCTTTAAAATAGGACAAATATCATACCAAATTACAATGGTCCAGAATAAGGGACACTTTGAAAGCTTGAGAGTGTATGAATGTTAGGGTGTAAAAATAGAAATATGTAAAAAAAAAAAGATAATGTGAATTCATTTAATCATTTAAACCAGAAACATATTATCAGAACTTTTTTTAATTTAAAGCCCTTCATTACTGCTTCTTTTCTGTTTTGTGTTACCATTCATTATTTTATTATGCCTCTATATGACGTTTCTGGTTATGATTTTTTTTTGTCTTAAAGAGAGAAAACAGATGGAGTAGATGTAGAGCTAATATACTGCCCTTTGAAATCAAATTATGTATGTGGGGCTTTCTAGACTATCCCCCTTTCTCATATGATATTCTTTTGTATTCAGCAGTAGTTTTAAGAGACATGAACCACCTATTAATTTGGGAGTCCTTTTTCATTTCAAAATGCACTTCCAGAAAATGCTTGTACCTGTTACAACTGTAATGTAGTCATTGTCTGGTTGTAGCTAGACAATGTTCAAGTCTAAAGCTTGGTGTAATTTATCATCCTTGCACTGAAACAAGTTAATAAACCAGTTGAATCACTACAAGTCCTTTCCCAGACCCCCACTTTTCTCTCTGTGCATTGTCTTGTATTGTTTTGTTTTATTATAAATCAGTCTCCTAGTTCTTTTTGCAGCATTATCATTTGCCTTTTTTACATGTAATTCTTTCTTCTGTCAAAACTGTTTCTTCCATAAATTATTCCCGCATTGCTCTTGACCGTCATCTTTCTTCATTTATCTGTGCCAGATCTGTTTTGTGTCTTGCAGGAATTACACAACTTAGATTTTGAGCCATTTAAGGACAGAAAGATCTCATGTAGTTTAAAGACAGTGAAGGTCCTCTCACAAAAACAATTACATGTAAACAAATTTTCTGACTGTTTAATAAATGTACAAACACAGTTAGGAGACAAAGCTGATGACCAATACATCTTTTCTATCTCTAACTTTTATTAATGAACCATAAAAAGTGCACTACTCATTAAGTCTTAATGCTTAATCATGCTAGTGTCATTAAATAGAAAATGTATATGCTCCATCTGGATTATTACAGAATACAAGAGAAAGGCTAAATAAATTCTACATTTAATTTACTCCTTTCTTTAGCACAATAAAGTAAATTAAAATCAATGATTGATTTTCTTTGGAACATTATAATCAGAGCTGAATACATAAACAATGCACCAAATGAATGCTATTTAATCACATTCTTTCTTACGTGTGTCTCAGTCAGTATATCATGAGTTGGTAGATGCCATTTATTTTATTCCAAAGACAAAAAGAAATGCCTTTATTCAGTTTGTTTCTCCCATTTTGATTTTCTTTGAATCTGTTTTATTTAAGCAAATATCTACAAATATTTTTAAATGTTTAGAAACATCTGGCATTATATACAACTTTTAGTAATATATTATGTAGGCTTAGTGCAGTGTGGGACATCTATCTTCATACAATAAAACATACACAGTCTGAGGGAGTTGAAAAGGCTCTTTGTTCAATGCCCAAGAATGTAAAGCTAGTTAGTCCTTCTGTCAGATGCTTGGGCATGTTTGGTTTTGTTTTTTGGTTGTTGGTTTTTTGGTTTTTTTTTCAACTGAAATAGGGATTTCTTTCGACTTTTATTTTAAAATAGGCTTTGTTCTCTTTTTAATGCGATATATTAGCCCCTTTTCATTCACTGTGTCAAGGCCTTCTTGTCATGTGGCTTATGCAATCCTTCAATGCATTGTACTCTTGCATCATTTTATATGCCTACCAAGCTGCTGGTAAAGCAAAGCTGAGGTGTGTGGGGGAATTACTGGTGGGAAAAGCTAATTCCACATGTGGGCTTTAGGAAATGTGATATATTGATCTTTGCATGTGCATTTTATACATTAATTCAAATAAAAATGGTATCTGCATTACAAAAGTGAACAGAAGAGGCATGATTTGTTGACCTGAAATAAACTGATTTGGAAATGGAGAAATAAATTTCACAAAGATAAACTTGGTTGTGTGGATTTTAACTTGTTGATTTAGGAGGATGTAGTGGTTTTATGTTTGCAGAATTCTATTTTGCTTAATTTAGCTTTTAATCAAGCTGACATTTATGTAGGTCAGAGGTTTGAGGTTTTATTCTCAGCCAACTAGTACTGAAGTTTGATAGTAGGAGAATGGAGGGGTGGGTGTCCTGTCAGATAGTAGCTTGAAAGAACCAGAAGCTAAATGTCTTCCACTGCAAAGTAAATCCTAGGGAAAAAAATTCAGAAAGATAATGCAGATGTAGGAATACAGATACTATGAAATCAAAACTAAATAGAATTTACATTTGATGGTGTGTTTGGGCCTGTATGTAATGAACTCCTTTTTTCCTTTTTTTTTTTTTCTTTCTTTTTTTTCCTTCTTTTTTTTTTTTTTTTTGTGAGTAGTTCCTTGATACATTTTCAGTAGTATGAAGTACTCGCTCTGATGTGATTCCTGAGGCTGTGCTGGGCCTGCAGCTGATGCTGGTGAAGCTGGAGGACCTGTCCGACTATTTTCAGTTGGAATACATTGTGAAATAGGTCATATGCAAGGAAAGGAAGGATAGGAAAGGGGACAGAGTCAGCCATTTAAACTAGTCAAGGTTTAGCTAGCAGCCAGTGCTTTAGCTAAGTTTTGACTTACTGTCATATCATTGAAATATGTTTTGCAGACATTCAATATCCTATGTTGCAGCTTCTGTTTCAGAATAACAAAACATTTTCCACCATGATGTTATTATGCACATGGTTATCCTCCACAGTCCTATCATGTAATATGCTTCATCTCTGCACTTCATGGAAGCTAGTGTAAAGTCAAATTTCCAGCCTCACAGTAAGAAGAGTGAGGACTTAGAAGCTACAGCTCAAATGGCGTCTCCTTGTGCCACTGCAATCATTAAAATTCAGCACAAGTGGGAGCAGTCTAAAACATTCCCTTTTGCTCTGCAGTCAAATCTGAATTTAGCTTTCTCAGACTAGTGGCATGAAGGCACCAGGCAAATGGTGGAGATTTGCTCCTCCTTTCCTCTTGACTGTTCATCACACAGCTGACAATACATTTCTCATTTCCGAGCATGGTGCCTCCTAGTCCTGTTCCTATAAAGTTTGCTTCCTGGGATTTCAAACATCCGTAATTATGCATTTAAAATATATTGTTTCCAGATGGTAATGCAACCAGTTATTTCAAACAATGAAAAATCCAGCGATTTAATTGTTTGTAACAGATGAGTTGAAAAGCTGAAGGAATAGAAATGTGTAAAAAGAATGCAATATGAGGCCATCGGTAGATGTTAAACACAAAGAATTTTGCTAGAAATGTGGGTCCATACCCTTAAAAAAATTCTCTCATGCAATACAGACTTGAGGTAATCAAGAGGTAGAAGTTTGTAATAATTTCAAATACTTCTCATGTATACAGATATGATTAAAAGCTGCACAAACATTGGGAGCTGCACATTTTTCTTCTTGAGTGCAAAATATAGTTCTAAGGCTGGAATGGGGAATGAGCAGAAATTTTTCAGTTTCATTGTTTCCTGCAGCATGTTGATTGCAGAAAGAACACCTTGAACTATGTATTTCATGAACCCAAAGTCAGCATCAGTATGAGTAAACACATAGGGAACACATCTCTTCATCAGTTCTTGTCAGTAAGTTCTTTTAGCCAGATGTGAGAATCCAACAATATGATTTTAAAAGTGTAAGCAATGCTGCTCAGATCCATGGATTAGTAACACACTGCATCCCTATGAACTACAGGTCGTTAGCTGCCTCAGCAAAATGTCCTCTTAATATCATACAATGGTAATTAAGAAAATAAGGTCATCCTGCATTATGAATTCTCACTTTTCCCTAGTGCTGATCATGTGCAGAAGCAGTGAGAACAGTTCCCAGTCTCAGACCTTCTCCCTACTTTCCACTTTCTTGGAAACACAGTGATGTGAGCAGGCTACAGGTCAGTGCACCCTCCCAGGAGTCCTTTGGTGAACCTTCTAGCAGTCTTGTGCCACCACAGCAGAATTTCTCTCAATGTGGTGGGCTTCCTGCCAGGACACTGGCTTAGGTGAGTACACATCTCATCCCACCACTAATCACACTGGGAACCATCAAGCATGGGACTCCTGTACTCTTGACTAAAAAAGCATCATTTGCGTAATGGGGGTGGCTTTTTGATCACGTGAAAGATACTTTATGTTCATGGAAAAAGATGATGCTTTAAGCACCTCCTTAACAAGATAAGTAGCTTGCCGAGAGAACCCTAGGAAGTGAACTTTCTGTTCACTGTTACATGATCAGATAGCTATCAAGTGCTTTGTGTATTCCAAATCACAAGCAGTTTCTCATTTCCATCAAGTATGTGTTTTAAGCTATCACTTAGCAAGTGTTCCAATACACATAAACAATAAAGAGAATATTTTTCTTTTACTGGAACATATTTACTTTTCCTGATTTTCTGTTAGAGGACATATTTGTGGAACAAGGAAAGTTGTGCAGCCCAAAACCCCACACCTTGCTCAGAGCAGAAGCAGCCTGAAGGTGTAAATATTCACTCCTGTGCCGTTCTTACGACAATTTTAAATGAGGTATACAGGCACAGGGCTGTACCAACAAATAAGAGACCCTGGGACAGATAAGAGAGTCTCAGATCAGGGATGATCTGATTACACTCCCTTTTCAGGCAGAGAAATAACCAGCTGCCAGGAGAGCAATGGCATAGGACATGCTATGCCAGTTGCCTGCATTAATTGGCTACCCTGGCTTTAGAGCTGCTTTGTGTCAGCAGCACAGTGCTAACCAGCTGCAGCACAAATCTGAATTTGGTCTCCACATCGCTTCACAAAAGCTCAATGACTGATTGCTCCACTGTTGGCTTTTACACTATTTACTACTCGAGCCCTCATTACCAATGGACACCCTGGCCACTGTGACAGTGTGGGGTTTGATTGCCTTGTTCAAGCCTCCCACCCAGCGTAGCTTACTCTGCTTGGGTTGTTAGCATAAGCAGAAATAACCTAACAGAGTTGGGACGGGATGTTTTAACATTGCAATTCTGCAAGCACTATAGCACTCTTGCCAAAAAGAACAGCCTTGCCCTTTCTCTGTTCCCAAATGCTTCCTCTTGTCCCTTTGTTGCTCCCTGCCTGCTGCCAGTACAAGTATTTGCATTGCCAAGCAATGAGCTAAATGGGAGAATGGGTCCACTTCAAAGTTCACTTGAAAGAAAAAACAGTCATGATTAATTGTAACCCAGATTAATTCAAACTGTTTTGCTGCTCAGTAATGAGAATATCTTTGTCAGCCTGAAGCAGAGGGCAACTGAGAGGGCAGCAGTTTGTATTTAGAGGCAGATGAAGGGTAAGGCTGCTGTTCTTGGCTTACACTTCTCAGAAATGTGGTATAAATGTGATCCTGTTCTCAAATGCCCTTAAAATGACACTATCATTCTGTTCCTATTACTCTACTTCTCTCAATCCTCACTTGAGGTCTTTTTAAAAGCATTCATTAAGGTGTTTTTATTGGCCCTTGTCATCTGAAGTTTAATTTGGAGTACAAAGCACTTTTCTTCCTGGTTGGATCCTATCAATGGTCCATAATGGAAACATGTTTATTGACAATACATAACACAGAAAATGTACTTTGCACAGAGCTCTCTTTTCAGAGGAACAAAAGCTCCTGAATGGAGAAATATGAGCAGAACATCTCTTGCATGTTGAGATATTGGTTTCCTGGTAAGTACCTAGTTAACCAAAAAGCAAGGACCATTCCTTTATTTTTACCTTCCACAGATGCATCTAGTCAAAAAGAGCATAGTATTACTGGAATCAGGAAGAATGCAGATGCATGGACAGAAAAAAGGTTGCACAATTCTACCACTCAAATTTTAGCTACTTGGCTTCAAATCCTGTTCCAAAAGAAAGACTAATGAGCACAGTCCCTCACCCAGAACCTACTGAATAAAAAGATGCCATCTTTTAAACAGCTGCCTCACTGATACCACTTCCTTAATAATTCTTTTTCTGCCAGATAAGAGCTGATCAAAGCTGATAACATCTGTACATGACAGCAAAACATTTAATCTTAATTTAGTGATTTCTCTCCGATGTCAATATTTAATATTAGGGCTAGAAGAGTACCCTCACAGCTAGAATCCAATGGAGCTGCATTGAGTCCCTGTGTGTCTCCAGCCTGGCTCATATTACCTTTCAGTTCCTCTAGGCTACCAGGACCTGTCACAGGCATGAAGAACGAATCATGGGCAGGTCAAATTCACATCCAGAAGTTCACTGCAGTTTCCTTATGCAATTGTTAAGTTCCATGTTCCTGCTGAAAAGATGACATTTTCTACTGAACAATGACATTTGAAAATTTAAAACTAGCATATTACATTTCTTCTGCAATATTTGATTCAGTGAACAAATGACAGACACATATATTTTGGATTTCATTGACTTTTGCAGAAACATTATGCAAATCATTATTTACTCACAAGTTTTAACACCTTTTTTTTTGCTTTACTTAGGTAAGTGGATAAAAACAAAGAAGTATGAGCTGTTTAGAATAACACCATAAAATCTTTTCTGAAGTTTAGGTTTATATGTTTACCATGGAAACATTCTTTAAGACATTAAGAGCCACAAAGAGATTAGTTAGTGAAACACAGTCTCTGCCTGGAAGTGTTATATGTGTATATCACAACATATCAGAAGACTTTTGAAAGGATAAATAGCAGACTCTGATGCTAGACATGCAAATGCAAATATGGCCCTCAATCCAGATTACCATTTTTAACATGTAATATAAAACTCTGCTGCAAAATGCAGTATCAGACAGAAACACTGAAACATTCTAACCTCTATAGCAATCACTGCATCTGTATACAGCTTTGTTAACTGCAGTATTAAAAATGAACTGGGAGTCCAGTTAACAGTCATAGTTGTAAATTTGTTGTGGTGCATTAAAGAATCTGGCCCAGCGCGTGTCACAGTTGTTTAATTCATCTAAAGTTGGCAGGGTTTCTTTTTCCTTAAATATATTCACACCCATGCAAGCTGTCAAATTGGAATTACTCTTAAGGGTGTAAGCTGAGCTGCAGCTGCAATGGGGATGGGGAAAGGGGGGCTTGCACTGCTGCCTCTCCTGATGCCCAGGACTGAAGAGGTTGCTCCTTCCACTGTTGGCTGGCCGTGTCTTCCCTGAGTGTTGGTTGAAGATCTGCTTGATTTGTTTGGACTTCACATTTCATGTAATATTAAATGACTTAACGATGTCCTTTTCATTTAGCAATGGATAAAAATCAGGTATGGAAGAGAATATCCTTGCAGCTTTAAATGAGTAAATTATCATCTATCATCACAGCCCTATTCTCTCTTCTGCTAGAGCAAACTGTCTTCATTAGAGCTGGGAAAAATATCTGCAGTAAAGCATTTATTCAGAGAATGTAACCTTTTATTTTTTGCTTTTTTCCTATTGAAATTTATCCACAAACAGTCTGATTTTTATGTGCTATCCTATTATTCAGAGTTATTCAGCAAGATCTTCATGCAGCTGTATAAGAGTTTATGCACTGCTTCTGAGCTGCTCACTCTGGCCATTTTTCTCAAGTATGAGCCAGTCACAATTTGCTATTTGTTACGTGAATGATTCAAGTAAATTTCTTAATGTCGCCTTCATTTTCTTTTGAGCATCCTGGAGGACTGCTTAACTTAGGGCAGGATCTGTTGCCTAGAGGCATCCATGCTGTCCAGAGTCTTTGTAAACTATCTTGGCTGATATGATGCCTTTCTACATCTGATACATATCCTTCCCTTTGCTACTCATGCTGTCTTTGTTTTAGAATTTTTGACAGCTTTCTATAATTCAAAGAGACTTCCTGGTATTCTATAGGGTTCTGATATTGCAATATTTATGTGCCATCCACTTCTCTTCATTAATTTGTCAACTCAGTCTAAAAACTCATTGGCTTAATTTGTTTCTCCAAATAGCTTTGGGAAAGTTGTTCTAGAATCTCATTCCCTTGTTGGCTGAAGTCCTTCTAATTCCCAGCATAGAGTCATTGTCATAATACTGCCTCCCATATTCTTCTTCAAATCCTGGGATGATGGGTTTCTTTTCTTTAAGAGCCTTTTAAAAACAAGTGCAGAGCTTGATGCAGTAGTAAAAAGCTCCAGCAATGTATTTAACTTTAAGTATAGGGCTGTAACTTTCACAAATGTCAAATGAATGTAAAGCTGTGTGACTACATTATGTGTGTTAAAATAATTAACTAGTACCCAGCTTCTCAGACAATATTGGTCATCCAAGCTGAAAATGCATCAGCACCACCTTGATCAGTGTATAGATACATGATTATATGATTATATTTTAAAAAGTGTGTGCTATTAGATTCTGGAGCTGCTTCAGCTTCCATTCAACCGATGTGTTATCATTATCTTCACACATTTTACAGCTTTACTTTCTCTTGGAGAAGACTCAGTTTATTTTTCTTTACGGAAACTAAGTTCCCTGTGTAATAACTTGACTCCTGGAGGTGGCCTTATACAACTAAGCAATATTAGCAAACGTGGTAAAATCATCATCATAAGTGGTAAATGTATTGCCAATATGTACGGACATTGAATGGCATACTTATGTACTGGCTATTCAAAGTGTACAACAGAACTAGTAGGTTACAGAAATATACCTGCAATGTGTAGAAAATTGATAGACAAAACCAAGAAGGAGTGTATTTACCTCATTGTGCCTCATAGCTCATTATTATGCAAACCCATCATTGTGAACTCTCTGTGAAGAATTGTTAAAATCCCTATAAGTAATATCATTGACTGGTCTCAGACAAACAGTGAGTCTGAAGAAAAGGTTCACTTTGAAAGGTAGGTAGATACTTTTATTGTAGACTTAAGATTATTACAAGCATCACATTTCAATACAGTGTAGAGAACCAAGTTTAGGAGCCTAAGTTCCACACATTGGAAGCAATAGAAATCTTGATAGGAAAAAGTCTTTTTAGTTGTTTAACAGACTAGAGTGAAGAGTGCCTCTGAGCTTCTCCCTTTCCTCCAGCTTCTAGTGGAGGATCAAGGTTTACGCACCCCATAGGTAATCCACTAAGTATAACAAAGGAGACCCTGTCTGTAAATTCTATGTAAGTACATATATGATAGGGAAATACTGTCATTTTATTATTAATTCAGATATTCAGGGGTTAAATTATGAACTCAGCTATGGAAATTGAAAACTGAAATTGAAAATGTATTTATTTCAGAGCCACACATAATTATATACTTCTAGTTTGCTCTGTCTATTTTAAATTACTTTATGCAAATCTAATTTTCAAGGATTATGTATAGAATAAAATTAGATGAGCCCTTAAAAAGCTAATATAATATAATTGTGGCATTATTGTGTGTGTGCATAGTGTGTACATAAGATCCAGATGTTAATTAGTAAATCAGGTTGATTTAACAAACAGAAATTTGTTCTGATGAAAAGCTGAAAGGAAAGACAATTACATCCTGGAAAGTTATTGTTTGTACTATGAGCTCACTGAAAGGAAAAAAAATAACATAGCAGAAAAGAGTTCTAGAAAAAACCCACCAATTAAGTCATATATAGGGGAATTCATTGTTACCAGTGCCTAGTCTGATGGTTTTCCACAAAAAGACATGAGCTGTTTACCCTGAGTACTGACTGTGTAATGGTAAGGCAGCTTTATGCAGCCATATCTTCCACTTGGATCTATCACTGCATTTCACTTGGCAGTAGTGGAGTCAGAGAAATTTGCCTCAGATCCATATGCAGTTCCTTAACCCTTCTTTTGAGGAATACAGCTGGCTCCAGAGGGTTAAAAATTCTATCAGTGTTACACCCCAGCCACTCAAACCTAGGGCTAAACCAAGGTTCTTTTGCTTTGGGTAGATGCAAAGGAGAAAATTCCAACCAAATATTCTCGAGGTAAAAATACACAAAAGTTTACTGGCAAACTACAGAGAGTTAAAGAACATTGGCAAAAGAGTAAATGCCACAATAACATCACTTATCACAGCACAGACTTATCCCATTGAACATAGAAAACCTAATAATCCATTTGAAGTCACATTCTGTGAGATGATGATGATGATG
>VZSR01001685.1:21046881-21083991 GCA_013398615.1 Brachypodius melanocephalos
AGAAGGAGAAGGAGAAGAAGAAGAAGGAGAAGAAGAAGAAAGGGAGAAAACCAGAAAGACGAGAATGATATAGAAAAATAGGCATATAGCTACCAATCCCTTGTTTCCAGTGATGTGAAACTCCAAGATGAAGGTAGGGTTAAAGGACAATATCCTTGCCTTGCAGTGAGTGACCCTTCTTAAACCTTTTTGGCCCATCTTGGGCCTTCCTCCCAGGAGGGACTTCCAGTCTCTTGGCCATTCATGGACTAGGTTAGAAAAAGTGGGGCTGCCTCCCGTGTGCCATGATTGATAGACACTGTATGGGTGGGGGATATGGGGGACAGGGCACCACCTCACCAGAGCAAGGTCTGACCCACCCCCTGCCACACATTCCATGCTCCCAAGATGTCTTGAAACAGCTTACCTTTTCCAGTCTCTTTTCCACTGACAGTCAGTCAATGTAGTTTCCCTAAACCAAAATCCCCCTAGTGTATCTCCTCAGATGTTCAGAGGCTTGATTCAAATAACAGCCTTACACTTTAGGTAAAAAGAAAACTTCAGGCAAAATATTTCTGCTTTGTAATCATAACAAAAGAAGAGTTTTTAAACTACAAATATAATAACTGTAATTCAGGTAAATTTTGTTATATAGAATCAAGTGGGCAAGTCAGCTTTGCATTTCTTATTGAAAGCTGACATTTAATGCTGGAAAAAGAGATGTGAAATGAGTGTGAATTACTCAGAGAAAAATGTTGCCAACAACAGAAACTTTAGAACAATTGCATGGAACAACCTCTCAGCCTACCTTCCCAGCCCTATTCAGACTTTAGCAATACATTCATTGCTTCCCAAACCCCCACTGACTTCAGTGGGAGTTCTGGAAGTATCCAGAACAGGAAGTACTGCCCACATTTCCCACAGTGGCAAAACCTTTGCCATGACCTGTGATGGTTTATCACTGATCCCCAGATCCAAAATCCCATTCACCAGGTCACAAAAGCTGAGCAGAGCCTGAGTGCAGCAAATGTCACAAGTATTTCAGACCAACCTAACATCTAAAATCCTTGGTTGTGAGTAACACAGACGGTATCAGTGCCATCTTTTCAAGTCTAACACAAAAGCCTCAGTGAGCAAAGAAAAACAATCCATTCTATACTCCATTCCAGATGCTACAAATTCAGCTTTGTATTTTGAGGGACTTTTCTGCACAAATATGTGTGTCAGTTTTCTTGTCAAGTTTTTCCATATTAAAATTAAGGCTTGCACCAATGTTTATGTACAATGAATGGCTCAAAATTAATACTGACCTGCAAAAAGAAATCCTTATAGTGTCGTAGAACATGCTGAATTGGAAGGGTCCCATGAGGATCATCAAGTCCAAATCCTGGACCTGCGTAGGACACCCCAAGAGTCACACTTGAGCACATTGTCCAAACACTTCTTGAACTCTGTTAGGCTTGGTGCTGTGACCACATCTCTGGGGAGTCTGTTCCACTGCTCACTCTCCATCTGTGTGAAAAATCTTTTCGCACAGATATCCAACCTAAACTTCTCCTGACTCAACTTCATATCCAGCCTAAACCTCCCCTGACTCAAACTTCATGTTTCTTCAAGTCCTATCACTGAGAATGAAGAGATCTGAAGATTTATATTTTTATAATCATAGATATAATATTTATATTTAGATCTGTATCATTTACCAGCTTTTTGGTTCCTGCAATTAATATGGGAGACAGCAAAGAACTTATGCTTTATTCCAGTTTTGCTGTTCCTGTCCATGGGGACATGCATTATGCATTGTACAAAAAAAACCCAAAAAAACCAAAAAAACAACAACAAAAAAAAGCTACATACAGGAAAAACAAAGTCAAAGCTGAGCTGGAGTCTACCACTGACAAACCAGAATGAGTTATAAGGATAAAGCACTTACATTTTTAAAACTGTTTTCATGCTTTCAGGGGCCCAAGGGTTCCACCAGTTCTGCCTCTTCCTGCCCACCCCCTGGGCCCCCCAAACCCTGCCCACAGCCCAGGACCCCAAAAGGGCCATCAGTCCGTGCCTCAGTGTTGCCTCAGCAGCAGGGCTGATCTACAGCTCCCGACAGCTTTGCCTCCCCAGACACAAGCCCAGCCTGGGCTGATGTCTTGTGTCTCTAACAGTGACCAGTCCCCATTCCTTTCCCCATGGACCTGCCTAGGCACTGAGAGGCTGTGCCTCACCATGGCTCCCCACACTGAGCCTGATCATTTAAAACAGTTCTTTAAAATGAGAAAGAAGTCGTTCACAATGAACATATATTTTCATTCCATAAAGTACTTGCATTTTAATGAAGAATGCAGTTTCCTAGCAGCAGGTGTTAACATCGAAATGAAAAATTAGATCATTATATTGTGTATCTGCTTTCAGAAGGATAAATTGAAAATAGGATTTACTAAAAACACTGATAATATCTTGAAACCTTCATTTGTCTTTAAAACTATATTAAATTTCATGGGGTTTCTAGTTTGCTTGAGGTATTTCAAGACTGCTTGGGGAATACACAGTGGAATGCTTTTCTAAGCTATCATAACTGTAAGTCTGTCTGAAGTGTGACCTGTTGATAGCTTTATGGAGGTGTGTTTGGATCCCTGTATCCTCCCTCCTTCTGGGAAAGCTTGAAAAGTAATTACAAAGCTTCTGAATCTCAATCTTTCTGCATTAAATGTTAAAATTAAAGGTGAAATCTGAGGCCACAAGAATCTGTTTTAAAGTTCTGATTCTGCAGACCCTGAATGTATTTACCTAATCTCTGCACAGCATAAAGGGCTATGCTTGATGTTAAAAAATTATGTAAAACTATGAATCTTTCCAGGATTAGGATTATCCCTTGACACTGATATTTATTTTCATTACTAATTTCCTCTAACTAATATTCATGATCAAGAATGGAAAAGTCAAACTACGAAGGAAATGTCTCTGCTGTCATCTGTCATTATTACTTTAGTCCAATGGGCAAAGTCAACAAAATGCACCTCCTTAAGGCCAGGTCCATGACAGGATAACTTGGTGCAGGCTGAGGAAATCTCCAGGAGAGACAGATAGTCTGTAAATGATTATTAGACAGATAATATATGCCATTAAAGAGCTATGAGGACTGTCAAATATTATGAATTTTATTTTGTCCTCTTGATGTGAAATCTTTTTTGATGATTTTAGTTCTTAAACCTGAAAATTTTTGTATCTTTGATTCTGAGGATTATAACCTAACAAGGAATAAACTTATAGAAATTAGAAGTCTCTATGACATACTTGTAATATTTCTTATTGCTATCTGTGATGCTGTATTTCTATGAATGTGAACAACCTTGGTTTTCTGCTTTGAATGCAATCAGATAAGAGGCACAAGTTTTGATGTCCTATGATTACAGCTTTAACATAGGAAACCATATACTTGTGTGAGGGTATGGCCATATGTACATGGACATATCATAAAGCTTTTGAGGAAATGTTGTCTTTTCAAGGGCCCTGAATTTGCATTCATACAGCATGTCTTCTTGGGCATTAAGAGAATCCACAGGGCTTTTTAGAACTTACATCATTTTTTTTACCTACTTGGCATGCATGGTGCTGAATTAGGGCTGTCTTCATTATACAGCTGGAAATTACTTTCTATGGTTACTTGACTATCAGCTTGTATACCCAATTCATGGGTAGAAAAGTCTAAAATACAGTCCTTCCTATTTGCTTAGTACATTATTTTATTCTTATATTGCATTCTCTGATATGTTCTAGAAATCCTATGCCTTCTCATAACCATACCTCAATTTTAGCCTCCTTCTGATCCAGGTTCTTTCTCCAGTACCTCTTCTATTGTCCAGTGCTTTCAGCTGCAGTGCAATTTTAGTTGCTTGTGCTCCCGTGGAAGTCATGTTCTACAACATTCTGTTGTGTAATTTTTTTCCTTGTGAAACCTTATACTCAGAGATAATCTTTATCACAACTATCTTTTTGTTTGGGGGGTGGGGATCAATTTTGACTAGCTAGCGGACATAAATAACTAAATGGTTCAGGAACATGGGGAAACAGAAAGAAAAACATTAGAGATTAATAAACCTCTAAGAAACTTACTCTCACTTGTTGTGGTTTAACCCCAGCTGAAAACTCAGCCTTCCTGCAGCTACTCATTCTTCCCCCACCCTCCCCTGATGTGACAGGGGAGAGATTCAGAGGGTAAAAGTGAGAAAACTCATGGGTTGAGATAAACCCATGAGTTTAATACAGAAAGCAAAAGTCATGCATACAAGCAAAGCAAGACAAGGAATTCATTGGCTATTTCCCACGGGCAGACAGGCATTGATCCATCCCCAGGAAAGGTGGGCCTTGTGTTCCAGTGACTTGGGAAGCAGAGAAATGCCACCACCCCAAATGTCTCCTTCTTCCTTTTTCCCGTAGCACTATATGCTGAGCATGATGTCATATGGTATGGAATATCACTGTGGTCAGTTGGGGTCAGCTGTCCCAGCTGGGGCCCCTCCCAGCTCCTTGTGCACCCTCAGCCCTCTTATTGGTGTTGAGAGATGAGAAGAAAAAGGCCTTGAGGGTCTGTGAACCCTGCTCTGAGGTGACTAAAACACCCCTGAATTATCAACCCCCTATCAGCACAAATCCAGAACAGTCACATAGTAGCTGTGAAGAAAATGAACTCTATTGCAGCCAAAACTATCAAGTTCTCTATCCCTTATTCCATAGGATTTAGCTGCTTCTCAGAAAAACACTATTCTTGTGGAGAAATAGAGGAAAGTTACAGCCCTCATCCCACTGAAGTAAAAGTAGGGCCTGAATATGGTGAGTACAAGTAAAATCTCTTCAGCACTAGCTCCTGGCATTTCATGGATCTGCTTCTTTACCCATCCTGCCATTCTTATTATTCATCTCTGTATTATTGGGTTTAACTAAAAAGATTTTGTAGTCTACTAAATACTTCAGCGAACTCCAGAGAGATGATGCTTCCCCTAAGTCTTCCCTATAGAAAACAAATTATCCATAAAATTTACCAGCTCACAGAGCCTGGCACATTGTATTTTTGGTAACTATCACCTTTTCAATTTACTTTCATATCTTCAGGTATTCATCCTTCCAAATATATCTGTTCTCAGAACATGTAACTTTAGTAAACTCTAGCCCCAGGTAGAATTTTGTCTTAAAAGCCATACATAGAAATATAAATCTCAAGTGATTTATTAAAGCTTTGTATGCTGTGCAATGTGGGTTATATTTTGTGCTCCTCAAATACCTACCTAGTCAAATACACATGTTGGATGAGCAGAATCTGATTCTTAGTTGTCTTCCTTTTGTTTATTTGGTTCAGTGTTTAAAACTGTCTTAATGTTTTCCTACTTAAAAGGGTGAGAAAAAAGGATAGGAAAAGGAAGCTTTCCAAATCCAATCTGACACAATACAGTTTTACAGTAGCCTTGTAATTATTTGATTCTTGTCACTACTATTTAATAGATAAATAGAGATGTATGTAGTTGGGGGATGCAATACTGTGTATTTCACAGAGACTTTAATCAGATAACTCACTAGTAGAAGATAAGGTTTTGGTTTTGTGTTTCGTTTTTGTGGTTTGTTTTTCTTCTTCCCCCAGGGCAAGCTTCAGTGTTTTGTGGCAGAAGTCTCTGTATTGAGGAACAGCAGCTGGTAACAGGCTGTAGGAAAGTGCTGTCTGGTGAGTGGAACATGCCTTAATGTCTGTTAAAAAAATCTAATTTATCTATACTTTGTTGAAGAAGGGAAAAAAGAAGGTAACAGACACTTCATCCACACACCATACCCGCATCATATTTTTAAGAGACGGTGTATATATTTGGATTTATTATTTCGCCCCAGAAGATTACTTGTCTATGACCAAACTACACATACAGCTGTAGGGACCGCAGTATCTCCACTGATCCTGTTTCTCCCAACTGCCCCTGGAGAGGCCCCTGGAGAGCACTGTTTGTTCATCCGTCTCCTTGTACGCTATGGACTGACTCGGCAGTGCCGGATTGACTCTGTTAGATCTTTTCCTATCTGAACGACTCTACGATTCACCACTGCCAGGAGCGGTGGCTGCCGGAGCCGAGTCCCTCTCCCCAGAGCCCATTCCCATTTCACTCCCGCGAGGGACAGCAGGAGCCGGCGGGCTCTCCTGGCACAATGGCGCTACCAGGAAGGGAAACCCCTTCCCCCAGCACCACTGCTGCGCGGACAAGCAGGGGAGCGAACATCCCGGGCAACAGGCTCAAGCACCCAGCCACTCCCCGCAGCGGGACGAGAACAGGCTCACCGGCACCCGCCGGGAGCGGGCACCCAGCCGCGGGCACCCAGCCGCCAGCGGAACTCCCTGACGTTCGGGGTCCCGCCTGCTTCCCCTGCTCCCGGGGCCCGCTCCGACCCCGGCACAGCGCAGACGGCGAACAATGGCCCGCGATCGCCCCCGGGCCCGCTCCGCCGCTGGCGGCTGCCCCTCCCGCTCCTCCTCGCCCCGGCCGCCTGAGTCCCTTGAACTTTCCCCGGGTCCTCGCAACAAGCGGCCCACGCCGGGCTGCCGCGGACCCCGCTGTCCGCACGGCCCTCCGGCCCTCCCGTCAAGTTCCCCTCAAGCACAGTCTGCTCTCGGAGCCTCCAAAATCCCTGCAAACCGCCCGCCCGGGGATCCTCGGCACGGCGCCAGAGAAAAGCCCGCCGCCGCCCCCGCTCCTCTCCCGTTCACACCTCGCACAGCTCCCGCCCTCCCTCGCACGCCCACCCGCACCCCCCGCCTCTCCACCTCGTTCCCTCTGCCCACCCCGCCCCGGTCCGCGAACGCCCACCCCCGGCCCCTGCCCCTTCCCCAGAGCCAGACCCGGGCAGAGCCCTCCACTGCCGCCGGCTCCTAGCCCCGGGGCCGCGCCGACCTCCGCGGTACTTCCCGCCGCCGAAGAGAAGCCCCTCCACAAAGGAGCGAGGCAGCGGGAGGCGGGGGATACAGCACGCTCGGCCGCTCCGTCCGGATGCGGTGAGCCCCCCGCCTCGCCTCCGAGGCCGCGTCAGTGCGGGAGGGAAGAAGCGAAGCAGCGGCGGCGGCTCTCCGGCTGCCACCATGGGCTGCTGCACGGGGCGCTGCACGCTGATCTTCCTCTGCTCGCTGCAGCTGGTGAGTGCCGGGGCACGCTTCGGCTTCGCGGGGGCGGGCAGGGACGGGCGCTCTCTCCCCCGCCGCGGGCACGGCCGCCGGGGGCGCGGAGCGGCGCTGACCCGGCCGCGGAGCTGTCCGCGCCCACCGCCCCGACGGCGCGCCCGCCCCGCGCCCCGACCGTAAGTTGACAGTGGGACGCGGCCAGAGCGGCCCCGTGGCTGGGACACGGAAAGGGTGGGCGACCTGGAGCGGGTGGCGCGGCGCCCCAGACCGGGTGGCGCGGCGCCCCAGACCGGGCGGCTGTCAGCGCTCCCTGCCTGAGGGAGAGCGGCTCCCCCCACCCGGTGTTGCTTCCAGAAGGTGTCACTCCCCGGTTGTTCCGGGCAGGGGCTTTCCCCGTCTGCTCCCAGTAGAGGCCGAGGGGAAGAAGGCGGCTGACGGTGCTCCCGGTCAGTGCCCGCGGGGCGGCGGCGGGGCCGGACACTGCTGGACGCTGCCGGCGCGATGAGAAGATGCGAGGACCGGCATCGCCGCCTCTTTCTTTTTCTGTTTTTCTTAACCTGTGTAAAAGCGGCGAGTTCCGGTCCACTGCCGCGACTTTTCTTGGGGTTTCATTCCTCTGCTTAAGTATTCTTCCTCAGCGTGCAGTTGAAACAACAGAACGGTGCCGCTTCTTCTCTTTGTTTAGTGGGGTTGGCATATTTATTTTAGAGAAAACAGTGTTGAGATAAATCACCGCCAAACAACAGTAATCCTTCATCTGGCTCATTAGCAGGATGATTAAAAAATACTCTCCCCTTAAAGTTAGTCCCTGCTCCCAAGAGTGTTTTAAAAGGTTTTTCTCTTTTCTTGTGACTCAGTGCTATCATTTTGCCACATGATCTCTCTTGAAATGATTGGTGTTCCCTCGTAAAGAAGAAAAGTAGAATGCATTTAGTGTTTGGAGGGAGTTGTTTGTATTCGTAATCCTTTGCGATCTTTCTAGTTTTCTCTTACAGCACTTTGAAATCGCTTCTGTTTCAGAGGTAATACTCCAGAAGTAATTGTACATAGTGCATTTATTTGAAAATCCCCTTTCATTTTCAAGGCTTTGTGCCAGGTTCTTAGCCTGTGTAAACTGGTGTGTCTCCATTGTTTCCAGTGTGAGTCTGGACCTTTTTCACATGTGAATAGAGTGATGAGCTTAGTGTGGTATAAGTAATTCAACGGCACAACCTTGCCGAAAACCAGAGGAGGCATGTGATTTGTACTTTTAGTGTAAGTGTTCTGTATACACTGCTGTTATTTTTTGTTTCTTCTTTTGTATCAGTTTTGTGCTAACGGCTGCAGCAGAATCTCTCCTGATTTACATCATGCATGTGGGAGGGGAAACAAACCCTATTTCTTCAAATACATCCTTTTGCCGGTTATGAGGATTATAATAACTGTATTTACTATTCTGTGGAATTGCTGGGAGGCTATAAAAATTGAAGTAAAGTGTGAATGGCCACCATAATCTGCAGAGAAATGCATAAAAAGTCTTTGAGGAAAAGAGTTGTGTTTTATAAAAGACCTATCAGACGATATAACAACTTTCAAAAATTACTTCAATACATAGTTTTTTTCTGCTATTGATGTTCCACTGTCATACCTACGTCTTTCAGGTGCTGATAAATGGCAGTGTGGCAAAATGCTATCATTTTAATTTATTTTCATTTAAAAAAGAGAAATCTTTCTTTATATTCGAGAAGTAATCTAGTAGATATTATGTCCCAGTTCCAACCAAGACAGGATTAATTTTTTTGCAATAGCCTGGAGGGGACATGTCTAGGAACCTGGAGGTTGTTCTGTGCTACCTCACATCATTGCCAGGGGTGGAGGAAAAGGACTCCCTTCCAGGGAGAATAGGCTCCTTCTCTTTGGGGTAGTGCGGCAGCAGTCCCAGGCTGGAGAGAGCAGTGGGGTGGCCCTGGTTCCAAGCCAGGGGGAGCGTGGCTGCGGGGCTGCGGTCTGGTGGGGCTGGGGCGAGCATTTTGCGTGTCTATCACTCTCTCTTTAGCACACTTTTGGTTTTAATATTGTCGCTGCTACTGTTCCTTTTCTTATCTCATTGCTGTTTCCAGTAAATTGTTCTTCTCTCAACCCACGATCTTTGCCTTTTGTACCTCTAATTCTCCTCTCCAGGCACCTGTAGGGGGAAAGGAGAGGGGGAGAGGGAGGAGCAAGTGGCAGCAGGATCTGGAGAGTTTCAGTCGGAGAACTAAATTGAGGAGTATCATTCCTAAGCCACAACACATGAACTTGAAGTTCAGATGCTTTTCTGTGATCTCAGTGGTGTTATTGTTCAGTTCATACGTGTACAAGTTAAAACCATGGAGAGTTTAAATCTTTTTCTAATATCTTAGACGTCATGAATATAAAACATGCTACAAAACTGCATCCCTGGACATTACTCTCATTAAATGAGATTTATTATACTTTGCATCCACTTACGGAGGGGTGAGAGAGATATTAGTGATTGTAGACAATATTTAGATTAAATCTTGCAAAATCCAAGCACTTGTAGTGCTAACTTGTAGAATTTCAGAAGTACTGGTGATTTATACAACTTGAGGAAAAACTTTAAAAAGGAAACAGATGGGCACATATTTAAAAAAAGAGAAGTTTTTAACTTCTTTTAAAGTTACAAGAACAGTTAGTTGTGTTCTGGTCATGTAGAGAAGGGCTTGGGAACAGCTCAGGCTTAGCCTTAGGATTAACCTTTCGATATTACCTGAGAAAGAAGTTTCTAATTAAATACACTTGGCAGCACCTTTTATAGCAGGCATGTACTATGTAGATTCTCTTCTGTCTAAGATGGAAAGTAGAAAAACCAAATCCCTGGAGACATGTTCATAAACAAGATTTGCTTCTTGTCCTAAGGAAGAGTGCACTGTTCAGTGTAATCAAAGCACAGTTTCTTGATTCTTTTAAACTTTTGTCTTATCTTATTTTTGCCTTCTTACCCCAGCAATACATAAACAAACAGCCTAGGCAAAAGTGAGGAGGAAAACAGTTATTGCATTACTGAGTGAAATACCCTTTCTCTAATGTTAACCCAGTAAGTGTATTAACTGCAAGATTTGCTTGTAATTTTCAGTCCTGTTTGTCAGGGGATTTTGACATAAAATGGCAATAATAGCGATTTTCAATTATGCTTTAATTCATGAAAGTGGAGGTTTTTGGCTGGCACCTTTTACTTTTTTTATAATGAATGCATTTAAATGTTTCATTCAGTAATCCTAAGGACAATCTGTAATTAGTCTTCTATCATTTAATAATAAATTCATTTGGTAATGGGAATCCATATCATTATGTGTAATACAGACTTCTGGAAAAAATCGTTGGGATGGAAGAGTAGGTGGCACAAGTTCAGGAAAAGCTGTTAGTCACTTTCAAGGTTTGAACACCTCCATGGGGATTTTGCTTCTGAAAACCGAGGAAATTTTGTGTAAGGACAGCTGTATCTTGCCCCACCACTCCTCCTTGATCTTTCCCTATTTTGTTTTTCCTGACTGAAGCATTGTCATATGCCATTGCCAAAGAGGTCTGAGCAAAGAACAGTGAAGTGTATGTGTATCTTTTTGTGCATAAATATGTCGTTAAGATGATTAGGAGCTGTGTATACATTGAGAAAATATTACATAAGGATATATGAATCCTTTGGATTACAGCCATAATTCTTACTGATGTCACTAGAAGTCTGAGACATTGGCCTTGTCTATACAAAAAAATTAAACCAGCTGGCAGAGATTGTGCCTGTGCTATTGCAGACACCATGCCATAAAACACGGAAGGATGAAAATGTTTGGAAAATTAAAGAAATTCAAAAAATATTAAATTCTGGAAGGGGTACATTGACAACAAATTTCAGCAAGATTTAGCTGTGTGAATCCAATTGGTGTTAATAAATGTCACACAGTGAAAACCTTCATGCTGCTTTGAAAATGTGTTTCTGAGAAACTACCTTAGCAGGAAAATGTTGTTTCAACATTTACAATAAATGGAAGTTTTTGGGACCTAGAAGTATGCAGATAAACAAACAGAAAGAACTCTAAATAAAGAGATGGTAAATGAGATTTTCGAAGTGGTGAGGGCATGGTTGATGGAAAGTGTGTGACTAAGTCCCTTCATGGCTTTGACAGTCTTATTTCATGTGCTTATCCTTGGGCTCCTCTGCACTGTGTTCATTCTGTACATCCTGACTTAAAAGTGTATGGTTTATCCAGTTATAGCTAGTGTAAAATAAGCTGTTCCCCACTTAACCTGTTACTTTTCAAATAATTAAAGTGTCAGCAGGCCACACTGAAAAATGATTCCAGTGGAAACACAACTTCTATGTACTAATATTTTGAGCTGGGTTTGTTTGGAAAGTGCAACTGGTCATTTTAACAGCCTAATCTCTTTCAATATGCAGAAGATTTATATTTATGATTGCCATTAACATTAATTATATTGACATATGTAACTCCTCACATTTGGAGATGTGACCATATCAATTAGAATGAACAATAATGTTTCATCATTTGTTACTGGACATCATGGAATTTCAGCAGTTATGTGGGGAAGTGATATATGTATATATCATTCATAGATTTTAATCTCATTTTTAAATACTTTATAGAGCTGGACACTCTATGGCTTTGACTCCTGATGCTTGGGTGTTAGAACTGACAGATACCAGTTACTCAGTTAACAGCTCGGGGATTCAAGGGAATTGGTAAATTTGAGAAAGTAAAATCTTTGAACCAATAAATTGCTGCACTTTTTATGTTGATGAAAGAATCACCAGCTCATTGATCTGGGGATGAAGCATCTGTCCACTGATAAAAGAGGAAGAAGTTAAGGGAGTGCTTCTTGTACTAGCAAGGATGGAAAAAGCTTGGGGTTTTAGCCCTAAACAATGCCCTGATTGCAGGATGTTGCACTTCATGTTATAACAGCTGAGGTGGGAATGGTGTTTTCCTCTGATAACTCAAATGACATTCCCAAAACATGTAACTATTGCTGGTGGCTATACCTAAGAGGCTGATAAGCTTGTAATGTGCTTGTATAGTTGCATTTAACCTTCACTTTGGAAGTAATATGCTGCATCCAGTAGAACTACTTAAGTTAAATATTCACAATCCAAAAAATCCATGATATTATATATGTTTTAGGATCTCTCTCATCAGGAACAAGAGAGTAAAAACTAACACTGTTTTGTACTTTGTGTTTTTGTTTTATTTTTCAAAATTGTTGGGAGTTATCTGTTAGTAAAACATACATTCTGAACTCATCAACACTGTAGGATTTAACCTCTCCATGCACCAGAAACTCAGCTTCAGAACTGAAATCCACTCCTGTCGAAGCTGCATGTAAGACTTCCTCTGTTCAGTGTTCCAAAGTTAGAAATTTAAGACTTGAGTACACATGAACTTTCAGAGCCCTCTGAAATTTCTGAACTGGGTAAGTTTCTGAAAGGAATCATGCAGCTCTTGCTTAGTTTTAGGCTCCATCCACCATAGCAGGCTATTTCAGATATGCAGCAATTCTTTGTTAGGAGGGTATTTAAAATACACAGGAATTTGAGTTATTTTGAAATAATCAGTTTCTTAATTTGTTGTGTTTATAATGCAGTGGAAATAGGCTTGATATGACAATAACAATTCTGTATCCTGTTGTATCTCTTGGTGTCAAACTGCGATGCTCAAGTAAATGAGAAATACCTGTGATTGCCTTGAGATTATGTCATAAGTAACAATGCTGTGATACAGTGTAGTATAGCAGATCTTTTGAACTCATTAATCTTGAAGCAAAATATTTTTCATTCAGTCAGTCTTGTAATTAATTGCTAAGCAGTCATTTTGGGGCAAAAAGCCTGTCATTTCTGACTGTACAGGGAAATGAACTGCACATCTTTGGTTCTAGATGACGAATATAAAGGAGCAGTAATAAGTGACTCTGTGGTTCAGGAAACTGAAAACATGATACAGAGCTTTTCACCTCTAGGTCACATTTTAAAATTCACTGCAGGTTAGATGAAGGCAAATGTCATTATGAAATGTTTATGTTAAATGATACTGGTCTTGCTATAGCCTCAATAGAAAAATGTCATCTTAATATAGAGATTGGTCCTAATTTCTCATCTTTTTGCAAGACAGGTGAAGGATGGTTTTGTCAAAGTTTCCTTCAGGTCAACTTATGAGGGGTGCTAGAATGCTAATGTAATAAAGTTTGCACTACAGCCTTAGCTCCTACTAGACATGATATCTTTGTAAGCTTTATAACTGACATTAAAATAAAAAATAATGTTAATTGCATTGTTTTTGTGTAAATTTTATCTTTTTCCTTGGTCAGAAAGAGCATTTCATACTGCTTTTTATGTAGTAAGATTTGTCTTTAAAACAAACCAGGCAATAGCAAATGGAAAGTGTCTCGCTTTGAATGTTGAAGCAGCTCAGTTTTGTCCAAGATGAAATGGTTTTCTTCCCATCTTTCATGAGCAGTTAATGCATCCTTCCTAAAGGGCATGCCAGCAGGTTTTGGATCAGACACTCCTACGCTGAGTGAGACTTGCATTTCCTCGACACAGCTGTGCCAGCAGCACTGTGACAGGTTTTACTGTGTCATGGGCTTTTTTTTTTTTTTGTTCTTTTCTTCTATGTGTGACCGGTGAAATCTTTGTAGTCTTGCTATGGATTTGTGCCTTTGATAGGTCTGTAAAGGACAGTGGTAAGCAGCATTATCACTGTACTCTGATCTCAGGAACATACAGAGTGCTTAAGACCCTGGTAATGAAATGGCAGTAAAAGATTTTATTTTAGACCTTTTACTTTTTACTATACTTCCTTATCATCTTGTCTTTCTTCAAACACAGCCCTATCTTGCATGCAATCTCAACTCAGATGGATTTTTTAATGCTGTGGTGGTTTGGGACTTGTTCTTACAAGTTGCTGAATGCCCTACAGCTCTCATTAAAGTTGCTGAAAGTCATTCTTTTACATATAGGCTCTTTATAATGGTAGGTTCAAGCAAAGGCAGCAGTGAGCCCCTTCCACCTGGTGAATGCCAGTAGTACGGTAAAAGAACAGGAAAAAGGAAAATTTTCTACTTAATACAACAGACAGTTTCAGCCAGAAAAATATCCCTTAGAGAAGTGAATGCAGCAAAGAAATAAAATTGAAAATTTTGTGAAATGCAGAAGGAAGATAATTGTAAACCAATTATTTATGTTGAGAGTTAATCTTGAATAATCGCACTTGGTTCTTCCACAGGCCTTTTTTTTTTTTTTTGTATGTGTGTGTGTGTTCAGTTTTGTGAGTACAGAAGTTTTGGTTGAGAGTAAGTATAAATATGTATAAAGGGTATGTGCTTGACAATGAGCCCAATGCGATTCTCTGAGGAGGGTTTTGACACACACCAAAGAAACTACACATACAGAAAACCAGAATAATATTTAGGAGATGAAGCATGAGCAGGAAGATCCTGAGATGCTTTTATAGTTAAGGAGATTATGTGGGAGCATGGAATGAAAAGTGTAGAAAGGTGTATTTAGATGAGTGTAAAAAATGTGGGATGTGGAAGCCCTCTTCATCAGAGAGATGAAAGTTTTCTTTGTGCGTGGGAGGAATTCCTGCCTAAGGTTTCACTGAAAATAAGATCTTAAGGAAAGATTTTTATTTATCTTTGCTGACATACTGCTGCTGCTAAGCCAGTTTCTCACTATTCTGTTGTAAAGTTACTGTGTTAATGTCAGACCCTTTGAATAAAAAATGCCAGGGAATCAAAATATGATGATGATGATGATGATAATGATAATGATGTTTTCTAGGGAGATTGGAATGACTGGTGTGTTTCTCATCCAGCTCTAGTTTTTGCCTTTGTTTGAGCCTTGAACACTCTGTGTTGTCCTGGGAATGCTGCAACTTCACTGCCCAGTTGGCAGTTCCTGGAGTCTTCTGTGAGCAAAGCGCTCCTGGATCTCAAGAGGGTGCAAGTGAAGCTCAGCACAAGCCACAGCGGAAATGAGTACACATTGTAAATCCACATCAGCCTAGAAAACCAAACCAACCCCCCCAAAAACCCCTCCCAATTAAGGGCAGCTTCTTAAATGGACTGAAAAGAACTCATGTCTAAATGCATTTTGGAAACAGAATTCTGTTAAAATGGAGCACATAGAAAAACATTCTTCTGGAAGTTTAGTCTCCACAATCAATGAATAAAAAGCTGAAGAATTTTAAAGCTGGAAACTGTAGTGCATTATAATACAGGAATAACATCACAACAATATATAATTTGCCTCTGCCCGTGAGCCGTTTATTTTTCCTGCTGAAAGTTTACTGTATCTTTCTATTGCAGAGCAAGCAGAGTGTTTAATTTCTCTAAAATGTGTTTGTTTCATGAATTAAGTAGACATCACCAGGGTAAATATGTTTATATTTTAACTGGAACAGAAGCCTTGCTGCTCCTACTGATTGAATAATTTGCATCACAGAAACCTGAAGAGCCTCTGCATCCTCTAATGCAGATGGAGCTATGCAGAGTACTGAAGATAGGTGGTCTTTCCATAGATATTCCCTGAGCTGCTCCAGATTCTTTAATCAGACTATAGTCAGGGAGCTGTACATTTGTAAAATACCTGTTTTGGTGTACCCACCAACATGGGCATTCAGGAAGCCTAAAAATGCTCAAATTTGGGACACATTTTTCTCAATTACCTCGGTTTCCAGTTCTTATGTTGGTTAGTCACAGATTTGTTCTCAGCCTCATTCTTCTTCTGATAAACCATTTCTGTTCACGTCAACAGGAAATCTTGGCTCCAATGCCTAGCTGTGAAATTATGCACTATTTCCATTTTCACATTCATCTTTTTTTTTTCTTTTTTCTTTTTTTTTTTTTTAATCTTTCTGGAGCCAAATTATTTGCTCCCAACTCTCCTCCCAGTTATTTTGGCACAGCATCCAAATTCTGATCTTCATCTGTCTGTCATAGTAAGATTCAGACCCTGTTCCCCAAACCAGTCAAGACTTAAAATTCACTTGTGGCTGTAAATGGGTCCCATATGTTGTTCTTATGTGAGTGTTTTGCAACTATACAATGTAAGTTTTCTTTAGTTGCATAGTTGCCACAGTTATTAGTGGTTCTTCACATGATGTTGGTTGCACAGCATTATGAAAAGGTCTGGTTAGTTCAGAAAATAAGGGAATGTAAACTGGTGATAACACATAGATGAACCAGTAGTGTCATTAACTGTAATGAAGTTATTAGAGCACTTGGAATGGGAGTGTTAGGAGGGACTGAAAAAAATGCTTCCAATACAGTTAAAAGTTAGACATATGAATGGCAATAGCCTATATCCAAACTCCATTCAAATGTCAGAAAAGAGTTTTAAGTACATTGAAATATATTAGATGCCATGCTTTAAGTTGTATATCACTGATGTATAATTTAGTCATAGTGGTTGAAAGCCACCATGGAAGCCAAAGCTGATTGAGTTGTGACAGAAGTAACTGCAAGGTGCCGAAGTTTATTTAAATTGTAAATTATGAAGCACTTAATTTCTCTCATTTCTCTAATTTTTTTTTTCATGAGTTAGACATCATGAAGATAAGTATGCTTACATTTTAATTGTGACCAGTTCCATTTGTTAATCTGTACAACTGTAAACAATTGAATGCACTGATGGCTCTTCCAAAGTGTAGCCTGTGCAGCTGAGATGTGTAATAGCCTCACCAGGATGATCCTGACACCCATCACACAGGTACATGAATCTTATTGTTTATTCTGTTGTGGGACAGGTACTAAATATGTATCCACCCCGATCTGCTGAAGTTTTCTATACACCCTGAGTTTTTAAAAGAAGTGTAATGCATGATGGTTGGAGAGCAATACAGCTTGTAACCTCTTCTGGTCACGTTTAACAAACTTGGATCATCTAGGGGTGCAGAAGAAGGTGACGTCAAATAATTTCATTGCAATTTTCGTATCCATGAAGGGTTCCAGGTTTCAGTGTTAAGTCAGTATGTCATACTTACTTGCACTGAAAGCTGAGGAACGGTTTGTGAAGTGCCTCGTGGCCAAAAGAGTGTCCGGGTTAACCCAAGATCTCATTAAACTGAAATTCTGGTGTATTAACTGCAGCTGTATTAATTTAATTATTTAATTTTTAGCTTTGGTATGTTTTCAGTTCTCTTGGCCTATCTGACCCATGAAATTCTTGGCCACATGAATTTCTTCATTTTCACTGAAATTTCTAGTCTGGTCCACATGCCAGTCATGCTGGAGGGCTCCAGTACTGCTGGAGTTTCACTGCGTATATTCATCTGTTAAGAAGCTGAAGTAAATAATGGCCCAAGTTCAGGGCTGGGTTTGCCCTTTTAAGGATCATTTGAAGCACAATGCAGCTGAGGTTGGTTCTGCAATAGGATGTGTGTCTGAGATACAACGTGCCTCAAGCACTTACAAACCAAAGCAGGTAATAGAGTCAGAAAAAGAAGCATGCAGATACTTTACGCTCTACAGAAAGTCTCTGGAGTCGTAGTTCAGACTGTTTTATGCTTGGTAATCCTTCATGTTTCTGCACACAGTGATGATTATTCCTTTTTTTATATTGGCCACATGTGACTGTGAAAGTATTAACACTTTGATACACAAGTTCACTGTATTTGTGTGGACTTTGAATTTCAAGCACACATTTCTTTTTATTTGTGTACTGTTTGCAAAGTGGTTTAGAGGTGGTAAAATATATTGCAAGGACAAAAATCCCTTTCTGTTTCAAGAGGAACATAATAAGCATGGATTCTCCTCTGGAAAGATTATTTTCAGGAGGTGACAGGTTTGGGTTGATCTCTGCACAATTAGCTCTCCTGCAGAATGAGACTTGCAAATACCTACATCTGCACTGATGGGATGCTTCTTTGGGGATTCCCCCTTGTGTTGTCTCCTCTGGCCACAGGCACTTGGGGAGAACAAGAGTCTCTTAAGAACATTCTGCAGAACAGGAATCTAAACAAGTATCCCCAAAATACTGGAACTGACCGTCTGTCTACAGAGAAGGGGCAGTTTTAAGTCAGGGAGGAGTTTTGTTTCTGCTGATAGAAGCGCTGTTCAATTTGTACTAAAAGAACCATGAGTTCATGTTTTTCTTATTATGGTACTTTGTCAACTCATTTGCTCAATCCAGTTTTTGGTGACTGGAATTGGCTAAAAAATTGCAGGATATTCACTGCAATAGGAAGAAGAAATCCAAATCTCCTGGGTGGCAAACCTTAATTGTTGCATTTTCTCTGAATGATGAATGCACATCGAATCCCAACTATCCAGGCAGAAGAGTAATTTCCAAGGCAGCCTGTTCACATTTAATTCTCTTCCTCTAAAAGTGAAGCAATAAATTATGCTGGTGTTTAAGAGGTAATCTCTGTGACTTTAAAGAACATAAACTATCAGAGGCACACCAGTCTGACTGTGCTAAATGCTGAGCACCTCCGCTATCTGAGTGAGTAACCTCATCTCCCACAGGGAGCAGCAGGAGCTACAGGTGCTGGCATCCTCACTCAGTGGCATCACTGCTCAGAGGGATGGAGCTGTAACTGAGGCAGCTGTGCTGCTGACTGGGCTTGGTAAGTGCAAGCACTATTAGAGGGTGCCATTAGATGAAGTCACGGAACCATTAGGAAGGCTGCAAAAATGAGTACCCTCTTCTAATCTGAAAAGTGTTGTGGTTGAGAATATACCCACTGGACATCCTCAAGGGAAGATTTCTTTCACACATAGTGACTCTTATCAGGGTTACCAGCCAGCATCTCACCAGCAGGAGACTTAGCCTTGTAACATTTCATGGATCCCTACATTGTGCTGAGTAGTGCTGGTCATCTATTATTAATATGCTCACATTTTTTTGCTAGGCTAAAAGTGTATTATTTCCTTATTAAATCTTCCATTACTTTAAGATGCTCTTAAGGTCTGTTCTGCTCTTATTCTATTAGTTGTGAACAAAAGCTTTTCAAATGTCAGAAGTTAATATATGCTGATATCTGAATAAGCAAGAAAATACATCCAACTCAGAGGCCGTTTTCTTATATAATCATGTCTTTAAGCCTCATACACTGTTTTTATAAGATATTTCCCTTTTTGCTATGTGAGTGCATATTCATACACAATTCCAGTTTTGCATTAGAAATATTGACTGCATGACAGTGTGAGACTTTCTCCTATGATGGTTGCTATCTGGCACGCATAAAGAATTCAAGGAACTCTAAAGTTAGAGAAGTAATGTTGTTTGTTTACACAAGTGGATGGAGGCAGTGACATGATTATTCTGCTTGGAGATGGCCAGAGGGAAGCCAGTGTGCACCTAGGAACTGCGAAGTTAGTTAGCAGAGAGTTAGAGAGCTCTCATGACAGAGAAGTACACCAACAGAATCCCAGTGCTGCGTTAATAGCCTGCTCCTAATAGCCAAGGTCATCTGGAATGGTTTTGCCTTTGTTCCCCCAGGACTGAGGCTCAGCACAGGAGCGGATCCTCAGAACTGTGCTGGAAATTGCATCATGCTTTCTAGAGTCACCCTGCAAATCTCTTGCTATTTTGATTTCTGGAGTTCTGTTTCCTAAAACTACACACAGGAACTAAAACAAACTTTCCTCTAATTATTTAGCTGATGTTGGTGTAATTTTAAGTTCACCAGTTTAATTCTGTTAATTTCCAGATTACTTTTTACTTTACCAGTAATAATCCTAATGCAGGCATTGAATCTTACCAATAACGCCTCCTGCTTAATTAATCTATTTATTTCTGTCCTCCTTGGAAGTTATTTTTAGTCTTTAGGAAGCTCTTAACTATCTCAGAGATGTGCTCAAAAGTGAGTTTTTAGACTTTTACTGCCATTGCTGCTAGTAGACCTTGCTTGAGGCCATAGAAAAGCTGGGACAAAGCCAGGGTAAAAAACTCAGGCTGATGTCTTAAGCACAAGATAATCATTCATCTTTTATAAGCCTTTCTTGTCTGATGCTTTCAAATTCTCAGAAGAGATATACTAGAAATGGAAGTGTTCATGCTTTTTCATAGCACTGATACAGATTTTTCCGTGGAAATTTTGGTCATGTCATGCTGGCGTGTTTACAAGCAGCAAGGTGTGTGGTGATGGTACAAATGAGGTCAGTATTCCTTGCTTTTTATTATTAGATCATTCAAAACTCACTTTCTCACTTTACAGGGGCTCTCTAACCTCTGTAAATCCATTATCATCAGTGGAGGTTTGGTCATTTATACTTGCTGAATATCAGTTTTAAAAGATAACAACTGAATACTTGATTTTAAGTGTTCTTCACATATTTGAAAGAATTGCTTTGATATTAAATGTATATTTAAAAATATTTCTTATCTCCATGTTTCAATAAAGTGCTTTGTAGAGTTTGAGATTATAATGGTGCCACTGGTAGTTTTTCACACCATCACCATGTCTTCTTTAGGAGTTTTTTTCTCTATCCATTCTGTCTTCACTCATCCTTGTCCTATTTTGGAAAGTGTAAAGGTCCTCACAGTTTTTAGCAGAGGGCTATTGTTACAGGGAAGACTCAGATAGTCTGTAGCTTCTGACCTTTCCAGAACATGTTTTTATATCTCCTTTGAAGCAGCACGGAGGGATGATGATAAGGAAGTTGAAAATATGGCTAGCATACACACAGGTATGTTCAGGAAAGAATATTGCCTTCTTTAATATTGAAGGGAAAAAGAACCCAAACAGAATGATGGGATGTAAACCCTATTGGAAATCAGTGAAATATGGACACACTGATTTCAGGTTTTATATTTAGCCATGTACAGTTTTCTTCAGTTTTTTTGTTTGTGTTTTTTTTGTTTGTTGTTTCTTTTTCGTTTGTTTGTTTTGTCTGTGTGTGTCTGTGTGCATGTCTGTGTTTTTCCTTTAGCTTTTTTTTTTTTTTTTTTTCCAGATGATTAACTGTGCTTTATTACACTTGCTGCAAGAAGCACAATTTAGGCTTCCCCTGCTGTGGTTTATTGAAAATCTTAATCATAACATTGCATTAACTGAATTCTTCACATTTAGCACTTTTACTTGACAGGGTAGAAACTTTATTGTGGCTGGAATTGTTGTCTAAAGACCTTTCCAGAAGTGTGAGGAGAGACACATTACTAATGTTGTTGTTCACCTTTGAGAAGAAAGGAAGAGTTGTGAGCAAAACCTGTAACTCAGGTTCCACAATACATTCCACAGCATCATGCTATAATAATGGTAGAAAGTAAGAAAATATAATAAATGGTCACCTTTCTGATAATGTAAGACAAGATTTGTGAAATAGATGTAATCTGAGTTCTTCTCTCGAGGAGAGGTAGGAACTGAAACAGTGGGAATATCACAGAATCACAGAATTGTTAGGGTTGGAAGGGATCTCTGGAGAGCATCTCGTCCAACCACCTGCCAAGGCAGGATCACCAAGGAAGGTTACACAGGAATGGATTCAGGAGGGCTTTCAATCCCTCCAGAAGGGGAGACTCTGTGACCTCCCTGGGCAGCCTGTATCAACATGAAAGGCAAACCCTTGTTTGAAAGATGTTTTCAGATACAGGTGCACTTTTTCATATATGAAGGTGAAGAAAGCCTTGACCTAGTTGTATTCCCTTCAAGGAAAAAGAGAAATATTGTCACTGAATTTTGTGGCAAAAGGGTTATGATTCTGAAATATTTGAATTATGCTTTCTTTCCCCATTTTCTCTCACTGAGGAATTATTTTTACATGCAAAGTATATATGCTATACGGGTTAAACACTGCTCCATCTTTACTCTTCTATGAGAACAATAAATTTCCCAGGGATTAGAGGTCCTTATACGAGGGTGTTTGATTAAGAATGTATTGTTTGTACAGTTGATTCTGTCTGGAGGCAGATGATCTCTTGTGGCTGCTTTTGACCCTGATTTCAAAAATGGCTAAAAGGAAAAGTGCACAGGCTGAATTAAAACCCACAAAGGATTTACAAGAGAAGTCAGAACTAAAGATCATGTAACAAAAACTTTGCAGTGATACATATTGCTTAGGTTTTTTCTAGTTTGTGGGCTGCAGTCTTAGCACTATTGGCATAGCTTCATTACAGAAGCTTTTTGGTTTAGATGTGACATATGTCAACAGGACTTTCTTTCCTTCTGTAGGCTGTTATGACACTTCTTTAAATGCATAAACTAGGCTAAGACAGCTCTCATCCATCCACTGATGCAGCCATGTCCTTGTCAGGGGCTTTGCCATGCTGGAGCAGATAGCTATGGTGTTAAAGATTTCCAGAGAGCTAATAGAAGTACGGGGCAGTAATGGCACAATTCTGTGATATAAACTGAATAGTACCTGCCTGTGCAACAGTGAGAAACATACTCAACTGCTATCAATTCTAACAAATGAATGTGAAAGCTGCCTGGGCTACTATTGCATGCAGAGTTTTGAGGCAGCTCTTTTTCCTTTAAAAATAATGAGTTAACTGGTGTGTTTTGAAGAATGAGAATCCCGTTGATGGCAAGCAGAAAATTGTGTGAAATATTTTAACACTGATTATCAGAAAAACCTTTTGTTAATTATGAGTTAGGCCAAATATGTTTGTTTTATGCATGTATTTTGTTGCTTTAAAAGGTAGTTGTCAAGGGTTCTAATAATGACAGAAAATAAAGAGTTGAAAGGATGGGAAGGAAGGCAATGGCAGAAAAGAATACGTGTTTGCTTTTGCATGTGAGGATCTTGTTTCTGTTGCTGTATCATTCCAGCCTTACTCTTTTCAAGTATCAGGCGGCCTCTGATAAGTATATTGGGGTACTCATTGCTCAGATAATAAATAAAACAAGTAACCCTGCTAGGGTCATCTTCTCTGCTTCTTTGTCTTTGACCTGGAGAGCTTGCAGTTTCTCACTAATTTGATAAAAGGCCCATATCCCCTGAATATCTGGTGGTGACTTGGAAATGCATTTTCTCAGTCTTGGATTTTATGATAGTTTTCTTCCATACACATGTTCTTCTGTAGCTATTTACTGGATGTACAAGGGTTACCATGCCTTAGACTGCCCAAAACCATTTACTAAGTGGTTATTTTTCATTTTGAATCATGCTTAAACGCATTTCATATTGAACTATTCCAGTCAACATGAGCCTGTGAAAGGCAGATGCTGCTGATCAACTTGTAATGTAACAATGTAACCCACCTAGTGGATGGAGGGAAGGCTGTGGATGCTTTTTACCTGGAGTTTATTAAAGCTTTTGACACCATTTCCAACAGTGTTCTTCTAGAGACATTGACTGCTTGTGGCTTGGACACATACACTTTTTGCTGTGTAAAAGATTGTCTGGATGGCCTGGTCTGGTGAGTGGTGGTGACTGGAGTTAAATCCAGCTGGCAGTGGGTCACAAGTGGTGTCCCCCAGGGCTCAGTTTTGGTGCCTGACTTGTTTGATATCTTTATTAACTGTGTGAGGCAATTGAGGGCACCCCCAGTCAGTTTGCAGATGACACTGAGTTTGACAGGAGTGTTGATCTGCTAGAGGGGAAGAAGGCTCTGCAGAGGGGTCCAGACAGGCTGGATTGATGGACTGTGGCCAATTTTAAGAGATTTGACAGGGCAGCGAGGCTCAGTCCTGCCTTTGGGTCACAGCAACCCCATCCCCAGCTACAGGCTGGGGACAGAATGGCTGGAAAGCTGCTCAGAAGAGAAGAACCTGGGAGTGCTGGTCAACAGCCAGTTGAACATGGGTCAGTGTGTGCCCAAGTTGCCAAGAAGGCCCATGCCATTCTGGCTTGGATCAGAAATAGTACATCCAGCAGGACCAGGGCCGTGATTGTCCTCCTGTACTCATCACTGCTGAGGCCCTGTCTCAAATCCCATGTTCAGTTTTGGGTCCCTCACTATCAGAAAGGAATTGGGGTGCTGGAGCATGTCCAGAGAATGGCAACAGAGCTGGGGAAGAGTCTGGAGCACAAGTCCTATGAGGAGGAGCTGAGGGAGCTGGAGCTGTTGAGCCTGGAGAAAAGGAGAGCCGGGGGGACCTTATTGCTCCCTTATGACTGATTGAAAGAAGATGGTAACGAGGTGGGGGTCAGTCTCTTCTCCCAACAGGTGGTGTCTGGAAAAGTGCTTTCCCTGAGTGGGGATTGTCAAGCATGTGAGCAGGCAGCCCAGGGAAGTGCTTGAGTCACCATACATGAAGGTATTTAAAAGACATATAGATGTGGGACTTAAGGACATGGTTTAGTGGTGGCCTTCGCAGTTTTAGCTGGATGATTGGACTTGATGATCTTAAAGAACTTTTCCAACCTAAATGATTTTATGATTCTGTAAGAACTCAAGACTGAAGCAAGCCATTGCTGAGGCCTTGGAGCAGTACCAGTGTATCTTCCTTTATAAAAAACATCTAGTTTTTGAAATCTTATCTTTCTGCTGCTTAAGTTTTCTTACAACTAGAAAATATATCCCAGTGCCTTGTGCAGACATGGATTTACCTGGGAATGGTGGCGTAAGTATCCCCTTCTCTCATAAAAAGTTTTTGGATCCGTGACATGGAGATGCTGCTCATTCACACTGCTACTAGATGCAGTCCTAGTGCATTTTAATTCTCATTTGCTTCAATGTAAGACAATTATTTCCAGTTATTTTCTCTTTTAATGTGTGTATTTGGTATGTATGGCAGGATTTTGGTAGCAGGGAGGCCACAAGGGTTTCTTCACTGAGAAGCTTCCCCTATGCCTTAGAGAGCCAATTCCAGCTGGCTCCAAGATGAATCTGCCAGTGGCCAAGGCTGCATCAGTCAGCAACAGTAGTAATGTCTCTGTAGTAACATATTTAAGAAGGGGAAAAGTTATTGAGCAGAAGTAATTGCATCCAGCAGTTAGGATATGTGAGAGAAAAAGTTCTGCTTCTCTTTTTCCTGCTGTGGTTTGTAGTAAAGTCATTTCACCAAGTCAAGTCTGTTTTGCCCATGACTGTAATTGGTGAGTGAACAATGGAGTGGTTAAAGTGGATATTGCTAATGGAAAAACCCAAATATGTGGAGAAAAAAAATGGTTTCAGTGGCAGTTTAGACTTTGATTAATCTTCAGCCTTGTACATTTTTTTTGGTTGTCCTCACGTTAGGTTGCTAAATAAATATTTTTGAAATCACACAATTTATAATGAATGTCTTCTCTTGGTGCCTTAGTGATATGTAGTAGTAAATCCTCACAGAACTATGTTTGAAAGTAATTTTCAGGAGAGAGATCTTCCCCTTGGCTGGAATTTAACTGGGAATATTGCTGATACTATATTGTCACGGGGGGCAAACATGCTAAGACTTACAGGTCTGCTTGCTGTAAATTCCTAGACGAAAATCTTGGCAATTAGCATTTTCATGGGTTTATGCCACTAATGCCTCATCCTAATTTTTGAGAAATTGAGTCACACAGTTTATTCAGTTTGAGAATCACATATCCAAAGATTGGAAATTTGTTGGAGGCTCTAGGATTTTTTTTCTGCATATTGACCATAGCATTTTGATATTGCCTTCTACTTGTTGCTGTTCTTTGAATGCTCAAAGCCTAATGGAGCTTCAAAACATGCTTCTAGTAAGGGTGTGTTTTCAATTAACATCATTATGTCTTTGTTTTCAGAGTGTGTTCTGCTCTTTACGAACAAATAAAAAAGTCCAGCATCTTGTTAATGACTTTCAGGTCAGCATGTCACCCAGCCACTCCCTGTGGGTCTACAAAACAAACAGTGATGTCATTTCAAGGACTGTCACGAGCACCAGGTTAAATTTACTTGGAACTATGGCTTCTTTGGGAACAAAAGTTCATACGTGATTTTGCTGCTTTCCTGGCTGTTGAACAAACAGCCATGAAGTCATCAAAGTAATAAATGAGTGTGCTCTTCTTTATCATTCCAGTAATTTAGATCGTTCTGTTCAGTCAGGGAAACTCAAAGAGCCCAGTTTCATATAATTGACAATTTACTACTTAAATCTTAATCTCTTAGTTTGGACAATATCAGGCACCAAGAGATGGGAACACTGAGGCACATTCATATCAAATTCATGTTTTCTACCTTCTGTTGGTTGGAGTCTATGAACTATATAAGCATATAAGGTATGCAAAATAATGGTAGGTTCTCAATCAACAAAGGTAAGGTTTAAAGATCAAATCTTACAGAATAATTTGTGGAGTGCCACCATTAATATTAATATATTGGTTTAAAAAGAGACTGCACTATTTGTTACCTATTCCTAGCTGTAATATAAAATATATTCTCTGGCAGAGAGCTCAATGTTGACACTGAGTATTAATATAATAAAAACAAATTCATTATTCAGCCAGATGTTTTACAGCTAGAAAAGCAGCAGGAGTTTTGGGAACTACTGATAACAGATCTCTCAATATTTGTCTTTTTAATGTTCTTTTTTATGTAAACGAAAACTGTTGATGCTGTTGCCATACAGAGTGAAATATTATATATTCCTTTACCACATAATGGTTTAATTTTTACTTGAAAAAGTCAGAACTAGCAAAGAAACAAAAGAAAAGTTTGGGGTTTTCTGATAGGCAGAATCCCCTTTAGTAGGAATTTTTTTGACACGGAACATTACCTTTATTCAGAAATACTACTGTGGTGCCTCTCTGAGAGTTGACAGCTGTTGATGTATTTTCAGTGTTCTCTGTGGATGTCTAGATTAAGGTGACACACTTTTCTCTGTTAACACATGATATGAATCTCTAGTCTTAATGCATAATGACGGATACAGTACAGGTGAAGAGCACTTAGGAGAAGGAAGACAAAACTGCACAAAAATTTTCAAGAAGCATTAAACAATACTGTCAAATTAATTTTTTTCGAATTTCATGCAGACTAGTTTAAACTGAAAAATCAAATTTTCACATAATGTGAAAATTTAATTTATTTTAATTTATTCAAAAATCTGTCTGTGATACAACCGTTATTACAGAGAAACTTGAGCCATCCCTGTAAAAAATATGAGCACATGTGGAACAGGAAAATAGAAGTATTTTAGAAGAATGTCACTAAAATGAAATAAATTCGTGTGGATTGTGTATTTGTGTCCAAACACAGTTTTTGGTTACTTCCTGCTGCCTACCTCCATGTGTGGTTGATTTTTGGGAAAGAATTAACCCTTGAGAAGTTGTTTAGTCGCTCCAGAAGAGCAGTGCCATGAGGAATTTGAGGGTCTGAACTTGTAGAAGGCCCACCTGTTTTGTTTTTAAATCATTCTAAGAGTTAATGGATTTTCATGGAATAATTTTATTAATGTTGAATCAACATTTTTGGACAAAAAAGAAAGAAATCCTCTGAAAGAAATGTGAGTTGCAGCTGTCACTGGATTGGTTGCTTTTATTTCTGAGTAGATTCAGAATTTGAAATAGGTATACTGGGAAAAGATTCCCATGCTGAAGAACATGTGTTTTCTTTTGTTTTGTTTAGATTGACAGGCACAAAATTCAAGAGATTCAAAGAGCTGATATTAAATGTATTCAAGAGTGTATCTAAGACTGAACTCTAGCCTATCAATTATGCCTTACCACTTTTATTTGGGCTTTTTTTAAAGTATAAACTCATATTTTAACTAAAAAGGAATTGATAAGTAAATTTTGGATATGACATAAAGGGCAAATAGAGAAACCACTTCATACTTAATGTATCAATCTCATAATAAATTGTCTGGAGACTAGCAACTGCAGGAAAATTACAGTGGGTACCAAAATAGCTGGAAACTGCACTTTCAAATTTATAGATAGAAATAAAAAATAAGTAATTGTTGGAATTCTGTGTTTTGTGATATATGCTCACATAGTCTTCCTCTTCTTTCTGCAAAGGAATTAATCTATAAGTGTATGAAAAAAGGCGCTTTATGTTTGAGCTCATAAACAATTTTTCATACACCTCTTATTCCTTAATGTTTTCTTTAGGACTTGCAAATATTTATTTTTAAGAGGTTTCATAGATGATTCACTCCTATACGTGGCTCTCATTCTTTCTGCCTCCTATTAAATGTAATGTGAAGGTCAGACTCTCAGGCTAGAGCAACAGCAAGGGGATGTATTTGAATCAGTGTTGGATGTGGTTTCTTTTTGATGTGAATGTGATTTGCTAGGTTTCATACATCCCATAAAATAACTCATGACAGCTACATGCTAAAACAGATAGCTTTTCTTCCTTCCATGAACCTTTGGCTTGACTGTTCTCTCCACTGCCTTTCACTAAATAGAAAATTTGTGCTAACTCTTGCCCAATAGATGTTCAGAAAGCATGTTTAAATGTGGCAGAAACCCATGAAAATATTTTCAGGGGTCAGTTGGCTGCAGGTGCTGTCTGTGCTGAGATGGAAATGATTTATCTGAAGTTTTGTGCCTTCTGGGGTTAGGACCAGTAATTATTTCATCACGGGGGAAATGCCTGTACCTACTAGTAAGGTTCAGATTTGAGATCTGTGATGGCAGTAGCTTCTGTCTCCTCGTAAAATCTATCCTGACCAAACCTTCCTGAGCCTTTTTTCCTCTCACCTTGCCAGGTAGTCCAGTGTTTCCTGCCCCTCCCCTCTTTTTAAATTTTTTTTTTTAATCAAAGGACTGTATCTCATTTCCGAAGAGGCTTGAAAATGGAAAGTGTTACCACAATTGTCCTGTTTCAAAATAACAGTGCATACCCTGTAAAAAAACCCAAAAGACCCTAGTTTTACTTGTTTGTGTACTTATGTGTGGAGGATTATGTGTAAAAAATTAAGCAAAAGAATATTCCTAATTATTTTGAAAACCATTTTTCTGTTGCCTTTTGAACCACCAGCTGTGCAATTGTGAACATGGTTCTAACAGAGCAAAAGTGTTCATGTTGTAAATTGTGATGAGTTTTATTAACAATAGAAACATCACAACAGAGTTTATTAAAGCTATACACTGTATTTTAATGATGTTTCCAGAGCAGCCAGGTGTGAGAGAATTGCAATATTAGAAGATTATAAACTAGGAACTGTGAATAAGGTCAAAACAAAAGCTGGAAATAGTATGCTGAGTACATTTGTGAAGCTGAAACTACTCATAAAATTGCAGATGAATTGTGTTCTCCTTGATCTATGTGGAGCAGATTCCCAGCATGAATTATCATTTGTGGAAATTGTGGAAGGATAAGGTGTACAAATGCACCATATATCCTTTTCAGTGGGACAAAATTAGAATGAACTATGTGTGACTTGATCAAACATAAGAACAGCATAGAGAAAAAATGCACGGGTTGGCACAAGAGACCCAATTTCTTTGTAACTAGTTGTCTTTAAAACAGCTTACAAAACCTGATGGTCTATACACTGCTCTTTCTTCTGGGTTAATTAAGGACATGCATACTGTTTTTTGAACTATTTTTTCGGTACTGTTATTCAGGACCTATTCTTCAGAAAATATTTAGGATAGGTATAAAACTACAAGGCAGGTTTATTCGTGACTACTCTGTTAGTTTGGATATTACATCTCTTGTGCCTCCTTGAGGACAAGCACACAAGTCACTTGAGTTGAAGAATGGAGAAAGAAGGCGTTGCATGTTGTACTTTGATAATCAGCTTCAAAGTGATAAAGCCAGAAGGATTCAGGAATGAAATAGTCAAACCTAATAGGAAGAGATTCACTGCAATAGATAACCAGTGAAAGGAGAAGAGCTGAAGGCTGTAATCACATCTTGTAATGTTTTTTGGTGTGTGAATTCAGTTTTCGCTGGTGTTACAGCTGATCTACAGCTGTGGCAAGGAAGCAGTGCTGTGTCTGTGTACAAGGGGATCCAACCATGGCCAAATTTTGCCCACTTGCAAAAGGATTCAAATGAGTAGACTTTATCTGACAAGTGCTATCTCTTTGTACTAATTACATTAATATGCACTTACCATTTGCATGTTAATTATTACATTCCTGTTTCACTGTTGCAATCGTTTGAAACTATTTCTTGGTATTTGAAAGTTGTGCATACAGTCTCATGTAGTGCTAAGAAGGAGCTCATATTCTTGCTTTTGCTGTAAGCTTTTTTGAAAATATTTAAAACACTGCTAACCAAAAGCTGATTTTTCATGTTTTTTAATTGAACTCAAGACAGCAGAGCTAGCAGCTGGCAATCATTTTAATACTGTACTGTAGTTCTCTTTCAGCAAAAGCACTGCATCTAATGAAAATGTCATGATGTAATATGAATTACTTCATAAACACATTTTTTCATGAGTAATAGCAATTGTAGTTGTATTTTTTACCAAAATTGATTTTAGTCAAGTGAATAAGATAAATATGCTCTTTTCTCTTTAGTTCCTTATTCTTTTCTGCCAAATATACACATTTATTAACTTTATGTTTCGTACCATCACTTGCTGTCATGTAGGTATTGGCTAGCATGTGCAGAATTTTGTGTTCATTTTTTCTTGTTGGTTTGTAGTATATAATGTACAATCACTGTCGGATAGGTATTTCTGACATTCAGGTGGTTTAGAGTCTTTTGCCCTCCTGGATGCTTCAGGGCAGATGCAAGAAAGAGACGGAGGCTTCAAGGTTTATCGTGATGTTTATTCTTTCTCTTATCTCATAGTTCGCTCTGTCCTCAGCGAGGTCTGTTCAGAACAGCGGCCATCAGGGAACTCCCATCTCATTTTTTAGTGAACGAAATTTGATAAACTTAAAACCATAACACCCTCAAAGGTTGTTGCCTTATATACAGATTATTATGAACATATTATTTACCATTTCCCACCAATGTCCACTATCCACATCAAACAGACCATCTCCACTTGGCCCAATCTTCTCAAGCCACATTGTGCCAACGTCACAGCAGAAAATGGAGGTGAGGAAGAAGAAGAAAAGCCTTAGGAACCACCCCAAAATCTCCATCCTGTCTCCATCTACCTCTATTATGAAAAACCTAAAACTACATATTTCTTACTCTGTGATAAGCTAAACTACTGTGTTTCACACTCTTGAGATTTGTAATGCATCCCTGCTTTGTGCTATGGTCTGTAACCCCCGCGGACAGAGGAAAAACCCCCCTGTTCACCCCCCTGGACAGGTCCAGGGTATTACAGTGCTCTTGAACAAAACTCAAATTTCCCTTGCTCAGTTCCCAAATTGTTTAGCCAGGGTTTCCTGAGCTCTCAGGGCAGCCAAAGGGATGCTCTGGGTTCCAACAAATCACGTGGTTACTCTCTATATGACATGTTTTGCTGACTTGCTGTAGTTTTCACATCCCTTTTTTTTGGAAAGTCAGTATGTGACTGGCAGTTTCGACTCTGGAATGTATTGCTAAACTCACAGGCTGCTGAAGTTAGAGATGTCTTGGGGTGAACATCCAACCACTGACTAAATACAAATTCTCGTTTGAGAGGATGTAAAAAAATACATAAAAGAAGATGGATAATAGGGACGTCTTTATGGATGAGAACTGGTATTTTTTTAGGCTGGTATATGTTTACATGCCCTGAATCTTCTGTAGCTCTCCAGTTGCAGCTTTTTATTGCTTCTTAGCAACTTACTATGGCTTTGGTAGAAAGTAGTTGATGATGCATGAGAGAAAGTAGTATCCACTAGGGTGTTTTTTTCCTCTTCATTTTAATGCACTGCATATGGATATCTTCAGTATCCCATTTTATGTATTTTTACTGTGAGTGCAAAGAAGTGGAACAAATGTGAGCAAGAACAGATTTCATTTGCTCTTCCACTGCCATTATCCTGTTAGTACTTTATTACTTACTGAAAACCTATTTTGGAGTAATGGTGTGGTGCTGCTTACGAGCAAAGATGTGATTAATGGCAAGGTTTTGATCTTTTTTCTTTTGTAATGGGGAAATGCTAACTTAGAGCAGAAGTTATGTCATTTGCCTTACTCACTGAGAGTTTAATGTAAGCAGCATGGAAGATGCCTGCTGTTTGTAGTAGAGCTGATAACATTACTCGTTAGACATATTTTCTTCCAGTTGGTGGAAATTCTGGCACATACAGATCTGAGTTTCTACATCTGTATGCATTATTCAGGGTAAGTAGTTAATCAGTTTATGTGGATGTATTTCAGGCTTATGTCTGTTTGGAAGCCGCTTCTAGTGATTGTTCCAGGTATCAGAACTACATGACCAGTTGCCCAGATCACATGGGATTGTCTTTGTTTCCTAACAATAATGGTCCTTACTGTGCATGCAAGAGTGACAAAGAGATGCAACAAAGAACTACACTGACCTTTCCTTTTGGCATTAACCACTGTTTGACCTTACTGATTTCCTCAGACAGAGAATGGCCCTGGCTAGGACAGCACTGCCAGAAGCTCTTTTGGGAGGACCTCCTGAAGTGGTCACTTTTCACTGAGGCATTCACTGTGCTGGAGGGATACCAAGAATTGCGTGAAGATACATTATACTGTCAGCTGTGAATGAGTCTGTTAAGACTGAAAAGAGTTCTGGATGTCCTCTCAGGTCTGCTCATGTATTTCAGTAATTGCCAAAATACAGCAATCAGCCTGGAGTAGAGCCCAAACTGCGGGTGGTCTGATAAGCTCTGAAATATGGTTTTATGTTATTCTCTGTCCCCAGCAAACAGAGTGAAACAGATACTTCTCCTTCCCTGTCCTTTTGAAATCCTTTTTCTCTTCTCAATTCATACACTCACTCTTGGAGTCAGACTAGCTGGCAACCTAGTGTTTAGGGTAATGGGTTTGGCTTTAGGAATGCTGAAGGAGGAATTGAGCCTGTCTTCCATTACCTAAGCAAATACTCTCACTGCTTTGGAGAGGAAGCAGGGAACTCTGCAGGATGCTTTAAAAAAACCTAGTGCTGCATGGTGCTCTAAAAATGTGTTGTTAAGAAGTGTGAAAACTCTGAATTGTCCAAATTAGGCTATTTCAGATCCTCTTGGTTTGTGGATTCAAATTGATTTAGGCATGAACTAGGTATTAAACACTTCCTCCCTCTTTAAAAAAAAATGGCATAGAGCAGAAAATTACATTTTAAAATGCCAAGGGAGACCTAAGGACACAACTCTGGCTCCAAGTGGAATTGGGAATAGTCGTTAATTATTCCCAACAATGCAGATTATCAGGTTCAGAATTTGGCATCAAAATCTTCACAGCACTTTTAGTCTGTAATCTTAGAACTGATGATTTAGTAGGTTTCCTATTCTTAAGATGTTTTCTTTGAACACAGTAGGTCTTCAGGGGATCATAGGTCTGATATCAGTACTAGCAGTTCATAGGACTAGTTTACTGAAATCAATTTTGGTCCTAAATATTTCCTCAGAGCCCATGGGAGAAAAAACAAAATCAACAGAAATGATGTAGCAGCAATGAAAAGGCAGTGCAAACTTGACTGAAATGAAATCTAGTTCAGAATCTGAGGGAAGGACTGTGGATGGTTTTGCTTCTGTGACTGACTTTGGGGATACTCTCCCAAGGAGAGAGGAGTATGATATGAGAAGATATGAGGAGAAAATATGACAGATATGAAGGAGAGCTTCTTTTCTGTGTGTGTGACCAAGCACTGGCACAGATTACTCATGGAGCTTGTGGAGTCTTCCTCACTGGAAGAGATACTCAAGACCCTTCTGGACACTATCTTGTGCCATGTGGTCTGCAATGATCCTACTTGAGCAGGATGATTGGACCAGATGACCCATTCTGTGAATCTGTGATTCTCCATTACTCTGATCTTCTCTCCTGTATTATCTTTGTACTTTCCCCTCATGATTCCCCTGGAGTGCTCTTTCGTAACACCCCAAATCATTGCATCTTTCCATCAAAAACCCACCTTGGATTGAGAAAACCCAATTTAAACTGGAACTTGTTTTATGTGCACCAGGGTGTTCCTGTATAGTACAAGTCTTTCCTTTCTTAGCCATACTTGTACAACACACCCACTGCCTAATTCTTAATCCGTAAAACACCATGTAAACTGCTTTTCTGAAATCTGTGGTTTACTTATTTATGCAATTACTTATATGCTTTATATACAAAAGCAAATTCCATGTCAAGTCACTTGCTTACCAGTGTGAACATAGGGAGCAGAACCTACAATTGTTTGCTCCTTTCCAGCTGTGTTTCCTGTTCTAAGCTTGGAACAATTATGGGTTGCAGAAAATAAGGCCTAAAATTCAAAGCAGATTTACATCAAAGCATATTTGTGTTTTATTTGTTGTGCTGCAGTCCAAGAGCTGCAGCACAAAACTTCTTGATCACTCATAACAGCCATGTGGTCCATACGGGTACAGGTAAGGATGTACATCAGGGTGTAAGATTTTTTTTTTCTTCCTTGTTACAGAATTTAGTATGCTTACGTGTGGATGTCCATGTGTTTTAGAACATTTAGAGAAAATTTTTTCATGCTTTTTAAACAGTTAGTGGGTGCACTTGAGCTATCCCAGGTGCGTATTATTGTCTTGCTTAATTTGTGTAGTTTATCAGAAGTAAGCTGCTGATGTTTTTCAAGACAAAGGTTTATTGATTATTATGATGCTCTCAGGGAATCATTACTGTCTTTCTAGCACAGGTAGCTGTAACCTTTTGAGAACTGACTTCTGTTTAGATGAATTTTCGTCTGTTTGATCTCTGAAGAGCCATGAGAGGATTATAGGTGACATGGGACATCACACTTTTTTGATTAACAAATTTTCATTGAGCTGAAATGCATGTTTCTGTGCTTTTTAATATCCAAGATAGACTTAAAATGCAGAAACAAAAAGAGAAGAAAGAAATTTGCAGAAGCTATTAATGACCCCCAATGCAAATACAAAACCAGAATGTAGAAAGGAAAAGAAAGTCTGCTGTTAAATAGTTCTAACAAAGAGAGCACAGTTAAACATGCCCTGTAAATTGTAACTTTTTTTTTTTCACTGAGAGCTATAGGAAGTCAGCAAGACAAGAACAAAAAGCATTCACACTGGCTGCTGAAATCTGATTGAGTATACTCAAACAATTTAGAAGTCAATTTTTCAATGACATGGATTACAAAAATGATGCTGTTTGGATTTTAGTATACATTTTAAATCTTTACTGAAGTTTCTAAATATTAGTAAATTAATTTTTACAGTCTGAATCAGATATATGTATTTTTAAGCACAGATAGGTTGTGTGTAGATTTGGTCAAATTTACAGGGTAGTTTAACATGAAATAAAAACAAATATTAAGAAATTAATCAGGTCATGTAGCACATGATAAGTTTTCAGTGTTTTAAATACTGTACATCAATGTTAGTGGCCCTTGCAGACTGTAGCATGATGATAAATGATATAGGAGGGTGCCTTTTGAAAAGAATTTTCATATATGAAAGCTCCATATCTGGCCAAGAAAGCTTTTCTAGTCAAGTTTTCTTTAGGTTCATATAGTTTCCTAATTATTAAGATGTACTACATAAGACATTATTAATTAATTCCTCTATGAATGGTGTCTAAAGCCACTTAATCCAGCTCTATGTTCTTAAATTGTCTTTGCTTTTATTTATACCATTAAAATTTGCCAAACAAGAAACTCGTTTTCTGATTTAATAAAGAAAAAATGGAGCAAAATTGTTTTTATATTGATCTGCAATGATAATGCATGTATCTATTTATTGGAACTATCCACAAGGTAAAGAAAGGTTTTTGCCCATTTGTCATCATAACTTGTTTTTGATGTATAAACAGAATAATTCTTATTTATAATTAGAAAAAGGGTGTAGGGAGAAGTTAATTTATTAAGGATGAAATTTATATTTCAGATTTGAATTTCTAAAAGTTTGAGAACAGTTTTGTGTTAAATTGAGTTAGAACATACATTGCACGAGGTTTTAGTATTTCTTATCTCTGCATTCTGTAAAAGTAATAAAATCAATTAACAGAAGGTGCTTTTTGGTTTTCCAAAGATAAAACATTTTAGAGTGTTTGTAAACACAGCGGATATAAAGACTTCAATTTTAAACTCAAGAAATATCTAACAAGTTCTTCTGCAGTAAGGGGAGTATTGTCTCTTGTTTCAAGTCCATCTTTAACAGAGGTGAAGTTACTTCTTGAAATATGCAGCATGGAGCTCTTTACTGTGATTACCTTGCAAACATGAAAGATGAGAATATTAACACATTTGCAGCTTTGGGGCACAGATTAAGAGGGTTTTTTTCCCACCTTTATGTCTTTTGATCTTTGGATTTGGAATGCATAGAGAATAGATATAAGTAGTACCGTAAGAGCAAACCCTGTCACAAGATGTGTTTATCCTTTTGGGAGAAAATAATTAGATTAGAAAGAGTCCAATTGATTTCCTTAGTTTCCCAAAAATGTACTTGTCCCTGTTACAAGCATAAAATGATTATTTGGAATATGTAAGAAGTCTGTAAAGAAAATAGTTTGACTTTTCAAGTTTTCATTTTTTTCAGTTTTGAAACGGAATTTAATAGGCTCTTTGCATTTTTTCTTGCTTTTTAGAAAGTCAATAGGCATTTTATGTCCTGAACATTGTCTATGAATAGAAATTTCATCTTAAATCTTCAGTAAATAACGTGTGTTGAATTTAAAATGCATGAAGAGAATTAGTGTTTTATGTTGGAAGAATACTTCCTATAAATCAGATGTCCATATTATCTTCAGAAAGGACAGCAGTTTAGTTTCCTGAAATACAGAGAAACTATTTTTACTTTTATTCTGTGTTGCACACACTGGTTGAAATAAATCAGAAGTTGAAGCTAAAAGATATATAGAACAATTACATATTGTTTTAAGTATACGGAATGTATATTTATATATTTGTCTAAGCACTTCAACCAATAGCTTTAGCTGAGCTGGGGCAAAGGCAAAACTGATGTTATTGCATGGGAATTATTTGTATGACATGGAGGACGTTTTTCAGGGTTATAAGTATGCCATTTATTTTTTGCCATACTTATAAAACAACATAATTCTAACCAGGAAAAGTGTCTTTGGTGTTCATGTTGATCCTGCTGCCATTTTCTGAGCATTGGAAACTAGTATGGGCAATATCTTCTGAAAAAATGATCAT
>VZSR01001685.1:21084091-21096045 GCA_013398615.1 Brachypodius melanocephalos
CCTTGCTTCCTCTTTTTCTTTAATTTACTAGAAAAGGCATTTAATGTCCAAACAAAGTTAGACACTAACTGTTTGGAGCTTGGAAGCTGAGAGCCGAGCTTGTTTCCTAAATGATCTAGAAGGACAATTATCTTTCACATGTGAAAATGTTGGCAATTGCTGTGGCAAGTGGCTACTCAGAAGCCCTGTTGTACAAGCACTGTCAACTACTTTGGAACATTTTAAATTTTTTTCTTTAGACCCAGCAGAGAATTGTAGAAGAAAACTACCTTCACATTTTGGTTGCTAGCAGCCATCTCCCCTAATTGACTGGGTATTTCTGCCAAGCTGAGGTTTTTAGTGTGATAGAGCAATGAGACTGAGGAGCTGTCAGGCACTGTTGTTTCACAGCAAATGGATTCATGATGGATTAGCTGTGTGCCTCTCACCCGGGGCGACAGGCCCAGATGACATGAACTGAAGTCCTCTGCCACCATGCAAACAGACCAGCATCCTAGGGTGATTGATTGGGATGCCATCAATGTACTGTGCTCCTCAAGGCGTGAATGCAGACCTGGAAAGCTATTTCTAGTGTATTTCCACACAAATTAACTTTATTTTATTATTACTCCTTGCAAATAAAGTTACCCGGATCTCAGAACTTTGTTTCTTCTGTAGACAGATACTGATATTTCTCTGAGCTGGCTTACTGCTGGCAAATTCTACTGTCTCAGTGATAGCACTGTCTTTTGATACATGTGCATTTTTATTCAGGAGAGGTGTTTGATATTGCTAATTTGTGGTTCATTAACTGTGGGCTTTTTTTTGCAATGGTATTGAGAAGAACAATAACCTCATGTCATTTTACAGGAGCCCAATATCATGTACTGAAGTGATTTAATTGCAAAGCTCATTTTTTTTTCATATGATTTTGTCATTGCTTTTATTTAAATATGTATAAGTGGTACAATAGATTATAAATGTTGCATGCTACAAATCAAGGAACAAGCCCACATCATTTCAGTATGGGATGATCCTGAACGAAGATTAACAGTTAATAACTACTTTGGGCTTGATGTTACTGTGATCTATCTATAGAAACAATTCCTTTCCTGTTCTGTTTTGTTTTCTATGTTGCCTCCTTAGCAATGTCTCACAGTGAAGTCTTTCAGTCTCTTATATCAGTCTCTTGAGCTTCATCCTTTCCTGTCACCCATCCCATTTTTGTATGGAAGGGGAAGCAGCTTCCTCTCTAAGAGGACCCTCCATTAACCCATTTATTGTCCTAAAAGAAAGTATTGTTACTACTTTCAAATTTAGGCTGTCTAGATACAATTCTCCCTAAGTTTCACTGCTGAAATTAAGGAGAGTCTCCTTTTAGGGCAGAAGTTATTTTATTAGTCATGACTCTATGTTGGCCCCTTTCGAGAAGATGCTGACTCCCAGCTGTCAGGTTTCTTGGTGTGATGTGAAGACCTTCCTTTATATGAATCCCCAACAATCAAACTCTCTAAGTTTTCAAATGTGGTAGCTGAACTTAGCTCACGAAGGTCCAAAGGAAGAGCATCCATAAAGACTTCCATGCCAGTGCTAACCACACTGTGGGAGGAACTAAATGGACTGGTTACAGTCTTGGAAAGAAGAACCCATATCACTTGTGTAAAACCCTTCATTCTATCTCAGTGGGAAGAAAAGCCTTCCAATGCTACCTGTAATACCTTGTCTTCTCCTGTACAAAGGAATTTATTAGACTTTCATCATAGTCCAGATTTAATGTCCTTTAAAACAACCAACTTTTTTGAAAGATGCTAAAAGATTCTGACTTCATCCTCATCCTGGACATTAAGTATATATGTATGAGAAAATAACTTTTGTTTTCCCCTTCTTGTGAATAATTCATATATTTCATAAAGATACTTAAATTGACAGGATTTTTAGTTTTTTTTGCCTGCATCTGGGATTAGTAAAATATGTTGGATATATTTTGCCATCTTTTTTTTTTGTTCAATAGCATTAAAATCAGTTAGGAAGAACTAGTTACTAGTAATACTATTTGTGTAATCTGCACGATTTAGGATATAAAGAGTTGCTGTGTGGTATCTGAAGTGCTTTTGATGTGGCCATATGATAACATAATTCCTCCTTTGGATGACATGCTGCTGGAAACATTTGCAGTAGGCTGGTAGGAAGGAGACACTAGCAGTCATTCACAGCACATTTGCAGACAGCAAATCATTTGGACATTTTAATTCAGGCTTGAGAAAGAGTGAATGGAACTCAGTGTCATGAAAGCCTGAGCAATTCATTATAAATGCATGCAAAACAATGTGCACTGGAAGGGATAATTTGAGATGCCTTGGATCCAAATTCTTGGTGTCCACACGATTAAGAAGTTCTAACAACCTGGCTTCTTCCTTTTTATTTATCTTATTTTTTAAATCTCAGAGAGACCCTATCATTTTACTTACGTGTTTGCAACTAGTAGTGTCGTGGTACTTAGCAGTAATTACTATGGGTACCCTTGTGGTTTCTCACTAAAGAGGTGCTTCTCTAGGGCCACTTTTTTTCTAGGGAGAAACTTCATTGGCAGGATAGCTTGGGAGGTCCAGTTTGAGACATGGCCCTTCAGGAAACATTTTGGAACCTGTGATTCTTGCATAGGACACTGAGGGTGCAGTCGCTAGCAGTACCCAAAGGTGAAAGAATGCTGAGGCTGCTAACAGAAACTTGAGAGAAATCATCAACAGGACTCATTATGTTTAACTGCAGTAGCTCAGTAAGTTACTGCTTTACCGAAATAAGTGGGACAGCTGCAGTTCAGCACTGTTCTGCTGAATTAGCAGGCAAAATTTAATAGTGAACTACTACACAAAAGAAGCAAAGGGTCACAGAGAGCATCAGTGAAAGAAGGCTGGAAGCGATGTTTACCCAGGGAGATTTAATCGGTACTCAGGTGGTCGGAAACAGGGATGGCCAGTTTTAATTAGTCCTTGGAGACATGAGAAACATGTGGCAAGCTACTTACTGTTTGTTTTGGATAAACAGAAAATGCAGAATGCCCAGCACTACACTTGAGGCTGCAATTAAGGGTTACCATTTTTCATGCTGCTGTTTATTCAGTCACTAATTGGCACAGCCATGTGTTTTGATCTAAGCAAGGTTCGTTTACCTCTCTGTTATTAAAGGTTCTGGTTTTCAGTCTAGACAATAATACATCAAAACCTCGGAGAAAGTACAAAAGAGATGTGAACCTGTTAGAGTGAATTCAGAGGAGGGCTATGAAAATGATCCAAGGGATGGAGCCCCTTTCCTATTAGAGAAAAATGAGAGAGCTATGGGAGTCCTGCCTGGAGAAGGGGAGGTTCCAGGGAGATCTCACTGCAGCTTTTCAGTACCTAAAGGAAGGCTTGTAAGAAAGGGGTAAACAGACTTCTTAGCAGGGCCTATTATGGTAGGGTAAGGGTTATGATTTTAAACTAAAAGAGGGTAAATTCAGACTAGATATGAGGAAGAAAATTACACACGTTACCAAGAGAGGTTGTGGATGTGCTATCCCTGGAAAAATCCAAGGCCAGGTTGTGTGAGGCTCTGAGCAACCTGTCTTAGTTTATGTTCCTGCTCACTGGAGAAGGGTTGGACTAGATGGCCTTTAAAGGGCCTTCAAACCAAACCATTCTGTGGTAAAAAAAATCAGTCAGTTTATCTTCGTCAGTCAATTTTTTACTACTGGAAAGCAGTGCAAGGCTAATGACCTGATGTGTTCCTTAGTTAAAATCCAGTGTAGAAAATGGAATTTACAGCCACACACTGATGTTTTTTCCCTTCCTCCCACTCACTCATCTGTTATCAAGGAAATCCCACTAATTATTACCGACAAAGCAAAACTAAGATTACGATGATGGTTTTCTCTTTGATATGCATGTCCAAAGCTACCCAGTTGTATTCTACCTTCATAACCCTCTCCTATCCAAAATACAATTTTGCTGGGTAGGGTTTTTTTTTTATTATTATTATTTTTTTAAATTTTTTTTTTATTTTGTTTTGTTTTGTTTTTTCCTGGAAGACACAGAGTTAGTGTACTCAGAACTGAAATCACATTTATCTGTAGTTAGTTAGTATCTGACATAACCACCAATCCAGTATCATGCCAGCTTAAAGCAGTTTTTCTCACAGTAGCTTCTTTTGGTACCTCAGTCTGCTCTAGCAAGGGTAAATCCCATCATACTTTTGTGAGTTTATTTGTGAGAAAATGATAATTGATGAAATATGGAATAATAATCTATTACAGATTTTCTATAGGTTTTATTTTAGAAATCCTTATATTCCTTTCTCATGAGGCAACATTTAAACTTCAGTTCTACGATTGTACCTTTAATTCTGTATCATTATAATGCATGTAGTAACTAAAACTTGGTCTTGTGTGAGCTAAATGATATTAATGTTAACAGAAGCACAGCTAGATAAACCACAAGTGTGCTCGTGTGTGCTATCTGTTTTAAATGAAGTGGAAATTTACTGCTATGAGCTGTGCAATGTGAGATACCATACAGTCTCATTTGTTTGCAACTCTTCTTCAGGCATGTCCACTGGAGACAAAAAAAATCTAGACATCTTTTGTTTGTCCATTGCAACTTTTCATTTTTGACTCTTCTTAGCATGTCCTGAGGGAATCAGTGCCTAGTTGGTACAGAAAGGAAGGAAGCACAGTACATTCTCGGTGTCAAAATTGTGTGGGTGCTGTCCTACACGTGGAGCAGGTAACCTAAGGAGGGATGGCAACACTCTGAGGAACAGCTCCTAGTAAGGCATTATCGCTATTTGCTGTTTCTTCATGAGACTACTCAAATTTAATGTGGTGTTATATGTTTAGGGAGCCTGGGACATTTTCCAGTATAATATTTCTTCTGAAAAAGTAGGTTTGCCAGTTGAACCTCCACTAGCACTCTTTCTGTTTGCAGAAAGAGTCTGGCTTAGACAAAATTTCTATGCTGGAGTTAAATAAGTGGTGAAAATGTCCTTTTTTAATATTTTGGAAATATTTCAAATGGAAAAGTAGCAGAATAGTGTTCATGATCCTCAGTCTGAGCAGCCTGTTTGTTGTCTTGTGCTGTTTGCTGAGAAGCCATAGGTTCTCTCTGCTGTGTTGTCTTGAATGAACACAAACACATGGATCACATGCATGGCACTGCAGAAACTATCCCTTCTGGGCTTTCATTTAGTAATGAGAGTAGACAACAAAGGTGTATGTGGGAATACAGAATGCCTTTTACACTTTCTTACTTAAGGTATCCAATTTAAAGCTTTTTATTAATGATTTAGTCTGCCAGTGTTGTCTTAAAATCTTTGTATCCAGTTTTCCCTTGGGAGAAGGTCCTAAGTGGTTCCTTTCTGTCCATTCGTCCATTCAGTTAATTAGATCTGAGAATTCAGCTGGTCAACCTTGTAGTAAGCCATTCTTTGTCTAAGTTGTCTACCTACCAAGCATTGAAGAACATTAGGCAGCTTTCTGTCTCTCTTGCATGCCTAGGAGGCTCAGAAGTCACTCACAGCAGGCAAATCCAGTCTTGATTCCAGTATTGGAAAAGACTGTGTGAAAAAACAGAAGGAAATGGTATTTTCGGAAGTACAGTCAATCATTCTGAAAATCAATGGCTCCACATTTGGGTACTGCTGTATTTACCTTTATATTCCTGTCAGGTGAAGTCTGTGTAGCCTGTGAAGAAGGTGTGACAGAGTTTGCAAGGGCAGGAAAGACACAGGATTTTGTTGGGTGGGGGGATAAGAGGAAAGATTGTTTAGAAGTTTAACAAATGTGTTGATTGTACAGTGCTATGGTTCTTTTTGCAGTTTGCTGCTTACACTGTGACTGTTTGGTAGTTACAATATCACTGTGGCATATTGTTTTTTAAATTGTCAGTAATAGTGATTTGGTACTCCAGCACTGGTATTTCCCTGAAATGTATGTACCATTGTGAGTTAAGTATGAAAGTCAGTCCTTTTCCTCCAAGATTACATAAAATCTGCTGGAATCCTTTTACTTTTGGTTGAAATTCTTTTTCTGCCCCTATAAATATACCTATTAGCACATAGTTAAGACAACAGTCACATTTTCTGATAGAAACTTTGTAAAAGAGAAAAAATGCTGCAGAGTAGTGAGACACTTAAAAAATTATTTCAAGTTTTCACTTGCAGTCTTTTTACAAAGAATAGAAACTTGTAGAAATTAGGAAAAATAAAAACATAATTTTAATGGGGACACAGGTGTCAGCTGACAAACTGTAGTATCATTCATAAGTTTCTGCTTAGCTCATTCTATATTTGTTTCCTTTGCTTGCCTAAGTGATGTTTTGGAGCTCATCATTGTCCATTTGGCTATCTGTCTCTGAAGGGGTTTTGATTGTTCCTTCACTTTCTGTATCATCATTTCATTTCCAGTCGTGTGGCCCGCAGCATATGCCAGGAGAATGACACAAGAGCATGGGTGGCATGACTGTAGCATTTCATTGCTGTACAGAAGTCGGGTACCTTCAAGGGCTGGAAAGCTCCCAATGTTTATGTACATATACCAGCAGAAACTGAGGAAAAGATGTAGTAATTTGCTCCTTGACATGAGTCTTCTGTGATTTTCTGGTCCTGGGATAGTTCCATTCATCAAGGGAGCACAGAGGAGTTGACTTTACTTATTGGGGTTTTCTCAAGTTAATGGAGCTTTTCATGTGTGAATGGACAAGGTCATGGATTACGGCTGTATTTATGGACTTGATTCAGAGGCATGGCATACACAGTGTCTGTTTAGAACAGAAACCTATAAAGTAGAAGAGGGTGATACATATGTCAAGCTGCTTTTGTTCTTCCCATGTGTTTATTATGTGTCTTACTTGTAATAGTCTTACTTTAGTTTCCGCTCTGGTGCCATGTAGTACTTCAGTTTTTAAGAGTACATTGCAACCTGTCAATCTTACACTGCATTTTACTTTCTCAGAGAACTGTTTGAATTGGAAATCAGGTTATTTACATAAGATCTCTATAAAATCTTTGTTACAGTCATGTCTTTGCTTGTTTTCTACTTGTGGATGCTCACCAGGCATCCATCCACAAGTATATACGTGGATGGGTATGGGGCTGTATCTTAAGATGACTGAATCTGAGAAATATTCAGAACCTGTCCTTACGTCTGTGGAATACTGCACTGTGGGATACTGGTGTGGACCTCTGACTGGCTGCTGCATGGTCAAAGATCAGTGGTGAGCAGTCAGTTTCTCTTTGCGGAGGGTATGAATACCCCTCCAGAGCTCTGTCCTTGTGGGTATGCTGCATTGCTGTTTCACCTCGGCAGGTCCTATGGCAGTCTAAGCCATGGTCACTCTGTCATGCATACAGCACAAGAGACACTAAAAAATCATAGATGTCTACCACAAAATCTTCCTCATTTGGCTTCCTGGCAGCATGTTTGGGGTGGTCAGTGTCCTCAGCAGACCGTGCTCCCCTTCCCAGCTCACGGTCAAAGTCAAATCCTGTTGTTCTTTAGCAGCCTCACACTTTCTTCTTGAATTTTTCCTTTCTCCAACCTTCAGTGAGTTAGAGTCACTAGAAAGGCAATCAATAACCCTGGGCTAGTGGTCTTGGTTATGCTACCACCACTGTGCTTGGTACAAGGACGGGCTCAATCAGCTGATGGGTCTGATGGCTCTTTCAGGAACAGGTGACGGGAAGAACGCAGAAAGTAACATAGAGGAAAGCCTCCCAGCAAAGTTATAAACCAGAAATCAGGACTTGCAGTAGATTAACTTCTATGTGGTCATAGTTTTGATGCATATTAGGGATGTCACAAGCTAAAACTTGATAATAAAAGTGAGTTAGCGTTTGTTGGGAAAATGTATTTAAATGCATTTTTTTCCGGTTGTTGATTTAACATTTCCTTTGAAAGCAGCTGTAATCTTTGATGACTAATTGTGTGATGATTAAAATGAAATGTGTAGAAGTGCTGAATTATCTCTGTCTCAGCACAATAAAACTGGCCATATCATGCTTACCAATGTGAGTAGATCTTTTCCCTTCTAATTTGCTAAGGTTATCACAAGACTCTTGAAATATAGCCTGTTTGTGCAGGTCTAATTTCCAGCTTGCTCAACCCCTACATCATGTTTTTTTTAATATGGTTTGTACAAAAAAGTAAATTAGGTATTTGGAAGGAAGTCACTATATTTCAAAATACCCAAGTGAGCTTTTTGCAGGGATCTTGCAATTAAATTGCAGAGAACATTGCTGCAAAACTGTCTCTCTCTTTCAGGATTTGCAGTTTAATGTGTTCAGCAGGGATGGGTCCCTAACTGAGTAAAACCAAATGGATGGCTTTTGCTTTCATGTGTTACTAAGTCTCTCTACTCTGCTTGGGAACTAAATTAATGCAACGCTGTTTCACATTTTCGATATACACTGTAAAAGCTGGTGATTTGAAACCTACATTGTTTTCACTGACTTGTAGCTGTGGTCAAGACTTCAGTATTTCTTTTCACACCTTCCCTTTCTCACCAGTTACTCATACATGTGAATATATAGATATTGTACATTATCTTAGTAAACTTGTAGGAGCAAGTATCATGTAATTGCTGATTGTCTCAGTAATACCTTCAGTGTGGGAGCCTCTGTTTTTTAGGTGCTTCTTCTTTAAAATAAATAACTTTGTGTTATATAAATATAACAACAGTTTGCAAGAAAGATAAAAAAATTACTGAAAAGCATGTTGATGATGTCATTTTAATTGGGTTCCGATTGGAATATTTGGTAGAGTGAAAAAAAAAAAAAAAACTTTATGTCCAGTTTTCAAGCCTGAATTCTGCCTGAGGTTATGTGGATATAATCTACCTGTGTATATTATGCTGCTTCAGGCTTGGATATTCATCAGACAGAATAAGCATAAATTAGCACCAAAGCATAAAATATATGCTGTGAGTTTAGGTGGGGTGTTACTCTTTTAAAAGTTTGGAAATCATCCTACAGTTAAAGCCCCAAAGATTCTGCATAGGAAATATTTGCGTGGGTTTTTTGGTTTGTTTGTTTGTTTGTTTGTTTTGTTTGTGTGTGGGTGTTGTTTGTTTGGGGGTTTTTTTGTTTGTTTTTTTTTGGTGTTTTTTAAGGTCTAAGTACTGTGTGATAGAGGAGGTAGCAGCTTTTTTTGACTGTGGAATTGTTGATTTAGAACAAGGATACTGGTCTAGTGCCTTGAAGGCTGGTTTTGGAGCCAATTTTAGGATCCATGTTGATGACCTTGCATAAGAAGTAGCACTTGTGAAATGTGGTGATTGATGAAGCCCAGAGGCATTGTGAAATCAAAGGCGGGGTGACTGAAGGGAGAGAAATGGGCTGAAAGTCAACACTGCAAAGTGCAAGACCTTGTATTTAGGGAATGGTATTGGGATTATTGGGCTCTTAACATAGAACCACTTAGTTGCAAATAGCTGAGGAAGAGAAAGCCATTATTTTATCATTTGCTAAAATATGTCTGTAAGCAGTTAGGGAAAAAGTGCACTAGCAACAGGCTGGACATGATGACCCATAAAGTTCCTTTCATTGTTCCTGTATCAATTGCTGGCTTGACAGAAGTGCATTACTGCTTGAAAAGAAAAAGTGAATGCAACAACATTTGTTCAATAACTGATGTCTCAGCATTGTATATATACTTTTACAAGCAGTATTTTGAATAAACCAGCATGTAGTGCTTGATTGAATATTGGCACTTACAGTTCATTCTTTAATTCTTCTTAATTCAGTATTTCTGAATAAAGAGTTATCAGCTGATGACATTCAAATGAATAATTTTTCTTCTCCTTCATGTACTTGCATGCTACAAATTGTGCATACAGCTTTATAGCTGACTTGGAGAAGACTGCAGCTTGTAATTGAGAGGCACTAAGCTTCAGGGAAAGTTACATAAAACAGGAGAAAAAAAACCCCTTCTGACTTTATAATAGTAGATGGAATATGATAGTCTACCCTATTGCCTGGAGCTCAGTGTTTATGTTTCTGTATTGATCAAAATGCTTAATTTTCCATTCTGTCTCACAACTGTGCATTCAGTGCTGCAATTTTGAGGAAGAGAATATTCTAATTAATTTTTTTTAAAGGGAAGTGTTTAATGATGCATATGTTTGCAGGATTATTTGCATCTTTTAACTTATTAGGGAGCTTCAGCAGATAAAAACGGGATAAATTATATTATATAGTGGCATTCCTACAAAGTATCACAAAATGGTTCAGAAGGAAGTTATTATTAAACAACAGTGACAAAATGAGGCTTTAAGGTGTGATTCAAGGAGATAAATTGCTTTTGTGTCTGAGAAGGGAGGAGAGGATTGAGTTGCAGACAAAAGAGGAAGAGAAAACAAAAGCATGACCTTCCCATTTGGGAGAGTATGAGGGACATCAAAAGGGGTGAGCGTGGCAGCATGAGAAGAGGGAGTGGCTGAGTGTGAGGTCAAAGTGATCTGAGGACAAGGTCAGCAAGAAGTTCTACATTATAGGGATATGGTCTGGAAAATAATATAACCTTTTGCCTTTAGATTCAGAGGTAGGCTAAAAATGGGAGATACATAATTTTGTCTCACAGAGTAAGGTATGTATTTGGCTAAGACATTTTTGGTGTTTTTAGACCTGAGGGTTGAGAGGTGGGAAGAAAATGAAAAAAGAAGTGGTGGCAAGCTGGGATGTGTTGAAGAAGATATATCTCATCTTTGGCTATTATATATAGTTTTCTTTTTTACCCTACTTGTTGGCTAGTCCAACATGGAGTTTGCTAATGTCACACACAGAACAGAAGGCACACTTAAGCATAGTTACAGAAAAAACAGGTGTAGAGTTTTTTAAAACAAGGAATAGGGGTGATTAGGTGCTGAGCTTGGCACCTTGGTTACACTTGGCTGGGCCCTTTTATCTCCCCTTCTCTCCATTTTTCCCTGCTTGTTTCTTCCCCCAACACACTTGTCTCTTTCCCAAATGAAAAACCCATCCCTAATTATTTTCCTCTGCTAATCTCAGTTTCACCCTATCCATAACCAAATTTGTTGTTACCAACAGCGTTACCTGGCTCTTCTCAGGTTTAAATGGTATCACTACTATGGCCACACAAATGCTCTTGGCCTTGCAAGACTCTTCATTTCAGAAGAAAATGCCATTACTCCTTCCTGCTTCTCACCAAAGTTTGGCCATTTCTCACATAGCTTCCCCTTAGCTAGCCATGCAATTCAGCCATCCTTCTTGGCACTGTCTGTAACTTCTGCCATCTTCTCACTCTGTTTTTTGTTGCTGTCCAGCAATTTCTTGTGTCATCTACTGAGTTTCTTGTGCTCTCTTTGCTTGGCTGTGATGAAATGCATTACCATAAGAACTTATATTGAAAGTGAATTTACTGCAAGTTTGGGTGTGACACAGTTTGGGAGCCTTCTTGTATCAAGCACATAGTGAGGATGAATAAACACCCCCACACAATCCCAAAGGCATTGCAGCTCTAAGCTGCTTGTACTTCTTTTTGAATTTTGTCTGTACCTGGTAATAACTCACATAGAGATATCTGTAGATAGAGATGCATTTTCTCTTTCACTGACAATTTACAGGGAAATCCTTTTTAAGAACTTGTCTTTAATAAACATTGTCTGGATAAACATTTTTTCTTAAGCAGCTACAAAACAGTATTTTTTAAATGTAATGTAGTAAAGCAATGATACATTTGACAAGATTCCTTTTTCAGTACATTGTGTTCTACTTTGAAAAGCAAGTATTTTTTTGTCATTTTCAGAGGGTTATTTTGTCATTATGCGCTTTAAATGATGCAGTCATACATCACTTCAAATAGTAAGCAGCATATTCTATAGTATCTGTGAAATTATTTATGAAATTGTGATGGTTTGGGTTATGCTCCCCCATACGAGCCACCAATTAATGTAATGGTTTTAAGTTCACCGAATTTTGCTCACTAAATA
>VZSR01001685.1:21096145-21128685 GCA_013398615.1 Brachypodius melanocephalos
TGCCAATTAAAAAAGCTAACCTCTGATAGGTCCACTAAAAAATCCAAACTGCAGCTCAAACCACAACAGAAATGGACATCTTTGTATTGACAGTTTTTAGCAGTTTGCAACACTCTTGAAACTTTTGGTATTTAATAAAGTAGAATCTTCTTCTTCTACTTTCATAACAGCTTTTCTTCACACACTTTTGCTATGAAACAACTAGCACATCAGCATATTCTTTTTGCTGTCCTGTGGTGTAATTTGTAACTTGCCCAGAAAACATACACTGTTTTCCTTTAATGGACTTTAAATAGCAATCAAGCATATGCAGAAGATAAATTGTACATCAAGAAACTCTGACCTTGGTCCATCACTCTGAATAAAAATACAAGTTTTGCTTCACTACTCAGAGAAGCTTAAACAACTTTTACTGTTTTAAGAACATCCCTTGAATTAACTTCACTATGTTTGAGAGAATTGCCTGTTCCATCCAAAAACATGGAGGAACTTTTTGTGTGCCTAAAGGCTGTAACTGATGGTAAAATATCTATTGCATGCATTTATTTTGAAACCTAGAGCAGAACATAAAGAAGTATCCTGAAGTCTACCGATGTCTGTACAGGTTGCTGATGAGAAATTTTCTTTGTAGAATGAGTCATTAGTCAGCTTTTACTTTATGAAACAAAAATTTTTACATTGTGTGAGTGATATAGTAAATCACTCTGACAAGTCACTTTATTGAAGTCAAATTGGAGATTTATAAATGAATAATCCTTATTTAACATGGAGCTTTGCTGGCCTTGTGAAAAGTTGAGGAAAAAAAATCTGTTGTGCAACTAATTTGTTATTGAAACACAAATGACACTTACCCAGCATTGTGTCGAGTTTATTCATAATTGTGTTGTAAGACAAGAGTTTCTATATGCTTAAGGAAGTGAGTGCCCAAGGACTTGTATATCAGAAATTTAATGAGAATGATCATTAATTATTAACAGCTCAAGGGTGAAAAATTAGATCTCACCAGTGGGAATCTCGTAGATAGGAAAATCTTTATTCACTAAAAAAGGAGATGTTTTCTGCTTACATTCATTCAAGTAAAAAACTGAGAAACAGCTGCTGAGAGACTTTCTACGGGGATGTGTGAACTCCAGTCTCTCTGTCCTGCATTCTCTGTCAAAAGCTTTGGCCACTGTGGACATATTTGACTTTTTTAAGAAAGTACAAAATCAATAGACTCAGACCTGTTAAAAACCTAAGTTTCTAGGTCTTAGTTTTTTGAGATAGCATAGAGAAGTGCACCTGGAACCTAAATTTTATATGCTGTATCTGAATGAGAAAATAAGCCATGTCTGTTCCATATGATTTATGTAAAAATACTTGCGAGGCATTTTTGGACCTCGGTAGCACAAAAGTGTGCATTTCCTAAGACAAATGTAAAAGCCTGGCAGAATTCAATAATAAAGATGAGCTATGACACTTTGTAAATATTCCCTTTATGCTAAATTAGCCTCTTTCCTATACAATTCCACCTTATTTTATTGCCATTCCTTGTTGCCTCTTTGTGCATGTTATCACATGCATTTCTAGCACGACACTCATGGGTTGTGCAGCATCCTGTGCTTTAGCTGATATTTCCAAGCAGAAAGAGACTTGCTTTATCACTTGATGCTTGATTTTTCTGATGAAAATTTTCATACTTTTGTTAAAAGAATGGAGAAGTGGAGCAACATGTTAAATTTTGGGGGCGTTGCTTCTAGAGTTAATGCATGACTGTGGATAGTTAAAGAAGAGAATATTCCAGTCAGATAGGAGAGACTGAGAAAATTGCAATCACAAAACTGAATTAATTTAGGAATACTGATAGCTGCTGCTGTGCTGCTTTCTGTAATTTTTCATTTAGACAGAGGATAAATTTCAACAAGGCTCCTGGAAGAAGTGTAGCAGAACCAGGCTGGTTTCACAGAACTAGCCAGACCATACATGGAAGAAATGGGAATGGAGCTTGGCTCTGTGGCTGGGCCACTCAGTGCATCTGGTTATGTCTTGAAAATCATTAGTGTTTCATATGCTAATTTTCACAAGAAGGCCCAGACAGACATTGTAGTGCCCACCGGGGAGATGAGAAGCTGCACCTGCTGACGTGCTTACATTGGAGCATAGGAGTGAAGCATCCATCCATATGTGTCTGCTGTTTCCATGCTGTTTCTGTGTTTGATTTCTCTTCCTGTGTTGGAAAGTACAGAGAAACACTAAGGAAAACCCCTCAGTGCAGGTGGGGACTGTGAATGTCAGAGAGGAGGCACTTCATTTGCCTCTGCCCCAAAAAAAGAAAAATCCAGGGAAACACAACTTCGTAGTCGCATGTCTTCTTATTTTGTTCCAAATTTACACATGTTCCCTTTCACTGGTTTAAAAAGCAGTGGAAGGTTGCCTATATTGCACAATTTTGGTAACCCTGAATAGTAAATTCAGATCAAAAATCCTCAAAGCAGTTAATAAAATCACTGCAACAGACCTCCCACTGTATCCTGCTGGGGCTCCTAAGAAAAATAATTAATCTCAAGCCTACTTGTTTCAACATTGTTCACTCACTGAACAAATGTGTGGGGAAAAAAGGCCTTCCTGAAATAAGAAGATTCACAGATTATAGTTCTGACTGAGAGAAGTACTTAGCCATAATGTAAATGCCAGGCCATTTGTTACCATTTTCCTTGTGTAGATTTCCCAAAGTGAAGAGTTAATCTCAAAAACTGATGTCCAGGAGAAGGTCTATTATTACTACTTGTATTATTTTAATTTTTGTAGTGATATTTATTTGTGAAAATCAGGATTCTACTTTGCTAAGTGCAAAATAATGAAGAGACTGGCTCTTTCCTTACAGGGCATACATCATAAATCCAGCAAGTAATTGAGCAACTGAGTTCTATTTTGAAAACAAAAAAAATTTAAAGAAAAAAGTTAAAAGTTACAGAATCATAGAATGACCTGGGTTGGAAGGGACCTTAAAGATCATCTGGTTCTGATCCTCCTGTCATGAGTAGAGCCACGTTCCACAAGACCATATTGCTCAAATCCCCATCCATTCTGGCCTTGAACCCTTCCAGGGATGGGGCATCCACAACTTCTAGCAACTTGTTCCAGTGCTTCACCACTTGCTGGGTATAGAATTTCTTCCTGGTATCTAATTTAAACTCACCCCCTTTCAGTCTGAGGCCATTCCTCCTTGTCCTATCATTACATGCTCTTGTAAAATGTCCCTCTCCAGCCATTTAGGTCCTAAAAAGCTGCAATAACTTTCCCTGGAACCTTCTCTACTCCAGGCGGAACAACCTCCAACTCTATCAGCCTGGTTTCAGGGCAGACTTCCAGCCCTTTGAGCATCTTTGAGGCTCTCCTCTGGACTTGCTCCATCAGGGTCAGGATCTTATTTTAGGGGCCCCAGAGCTGGATGCAACATTCCAGGTGGGGTTGAATGAGACTGGAATAGAGAGGGGAAAATCTGCTCCCCTGATCTGCTGGCCATCCTTCCTGTAATGCAGCCCAGGGCGCCATTGGCTTTCTGGACCACAAGTACATGGTGCCAGATCATGTTTAACTTCTCATCTACTGACACCCCAAGTCCTTCTCCTCATGGCTATTCTCAATTCCTCCTCTGACCAGCCTGTATCTGTGCTTGTGCTGCTTCATTTAGGTTGTTTTCCCTAATTTTAAAACACATGCATTTTCCATAGGTTTTTAAAAATCCTTTTTCCAAGCATAGTTCAGTTCTCTCTTGCAAATTTACAGCAGAATTGTGTGGCTTTTGAAGGGCTAAACGTATGTGCAAAGGGTTATTCATGGCCTTAGTGATTCCTTCACTGACAATGAAGGCAGCATGATCAAAACCAGTAACATTTCTGTTGTAGCTGGGCAGGCTGTGGTCCAGAGCATGGCCAAGCCTGTCCATCTGCAGGGAGGGAAGCAGAGCAGTCTCGGCAGCACGGCTGCATTCCCAGTCTGCGCCAGTGAACAATATCTGCAAAAAAGTGGGAAACAGGCAGATTCTTGGCTTTGTGATTGTCACTGTAGGATGTAAGAAACCCCTTGCACAATGATTTTCAGAATAAATCAGTGTTCTCCCATTTTGGGGGACACATCAGCAACATCTTGCGTCAGCTGCAGAAAGAAGGCACTGCTGCCCGATCCAGTGTTCCCCTCCAATCGAAGCCTAAGAACTTGGGAACCATTGTTCACTTCACTTCTTCATCATTCTCATGTCTCTTCTTGCTGTACTATCTGTCAGAAATAAAATGGAAATAAATGGACATGTTTCTCAGTGTGCCTGTGTGCCTGTTTGATGCCTGCCTTGTGGGGTGTGTGATTTGATTTTTGAGTAAGAGCATCTGTCTCAGAGCAGTGTCTCTGCAGTGGGGAGCTCTTGTGCCCATGTTCTGATTAAGGCAGCTGGACTTTTTTGGTGACTTTTTATAAATTTCTCTGAGGTTTGATTTTTCCTTCACCTAAAGAACAGCAGGTAATTCTAACTTGGTTGGAGAAGCCTGTAAGGAGGCTTAAAATCCTAGACTAGGCAGGGGTGTAGCAGAGCAGGTTTAAAACCACGGTGCAGGATCTGCTCCCTCAGCAGCAGGGCCATGCAGGTGAGCAGTGAGGAGTGTGCCAGTGCCCTGCTGCTGGAGACTGCACAGGAGCCCTGGCAGCTGTGGCTCTAAGAGTTTTGGACAGTGTTTGTGTGCTGAGGGGAATTCTTTTAGCAGCCTTAGCTGTTCTGAAAACAAATTGGACCACACAATGGAAAAATTAAATTTGGGAATATTTATTTGTAGGCAAGTGAGCTGTGAAAATATAAATCTCTTGATTTATAAAACTCTCCCTGCTGTATCAGCATTGATGGTACACAAGGCTGTATCAGCACTGATGGTACACAAGTTTCTTGCTGTGCTCTTTTCTTTCAGGGAAACCAGAAAATCTCAGGAAATGTTCTGTTTCTCTTTAAAGCACAGCACTAATGATCTTGTTACAAGTTTATATCTGACAGGAACAACTTTGCGTTTGCAAATGTTTCATTCTTCTTGCTAAATAAGTTGTAGCTGTAACTGATTTGAAATTGAACAAGAGACAATTGTAGCAGCATACTATAAATTAACTGTTAATTCAGAAGACAATTTTTGAATGCTGAAATTTCAGAACAATTAACTTAATAATGATTTTTATATTTGTTACATCCTCAACACATAAACTGCTCATTACATCTTCATGCTGTCTATTGATCCATCTTTTACACCAGTTTATTCCATTCTCCTGCTTACCAATTGCACTCACGAACCTGAATTTATTGGAACTGTTAAATGACATTTAATGCACTGTAGCTGGGAAACAGATCCAGTAGACAAACCTATTATTATACTAATGGAGTTTTTAGAATTACGTTTCACTAAGCTCAATGTTATCTTCCATGTTATTCTCAAACCCAGTGACAGGTGGGATAGTTTAATATCTTCTGAGCTGTGTACAGTTTTGGTTTGCTTAATGAACCAATGGTTTCAGGAATTGCTTTCCTTTATTTTATTTCAAAAGAAGGTTAAATGTTTAAAACAGTCATAAGCAAACCAAATAAACAGCAAAATAGTTCTGGGCTATAGAGGCAGTTTTCCTTTCAGAAATTTTAGGAAGCAGCAGTGCACTACCCCAATTTCTGGAAAAAAAAATCAGAGTAAAATTATTTGGAAAAATCTTTCTAGAAACATAAACCAGTACTAATATAAACAAGGACAATTCACCTAATTTCTGTGGAATTATACAATTAATAACTGAATTCTGTCTGTGGATTGAAAGTTACACCATTTTTGAGAAGTAGGAAAAACCTCTCTCCAGAGGGACCTGCTCTGTCTCTGCTGAGAAGCAGCAAATGCCTGAATGTAACTATTAAATAGAAACATTGAATCTCTGATACTCCTGACTGAAATCACTGGTAATTACTATTGACTTGGACTTCACATAAGTTTAAAATGCTTAAACAAACCCCAGTCTACCAAATCTTTTTCAATTCAGGAAATTCCTCTTGTGAAATTCGTCTGGCAGTCTCATCGGAGAACACTTTGCCTCCTGAAGGGTGCAAGGTGCAATTCATGCCTTGCCATCATTCCCTTGTAGATTAACAAATGCAGAATGACCAACCTTGTTCTGTCCAGTTAATAAGCAAGTAGATGTCAGTCAGCAGAAAATCAGGAAAACCAGTTTCCCTGCAGTTGAGCAACATTTCTCATGTTTGCTGAGCAAATGAGCAATGAAACAGTTATGTTTGGCTTTTTAGTTATATGAAGATATGATGGCTCACATCAATCTTTGTACAATTAACAAGAAAACAAATCTCCCTGTGAATAAGGGGGGGTTACCTGTAAACACAGTATTAGCAGTATTAGCTTTGCACTTGCTGTTCTGAAAGAAGCAGTCATACAATCAAGCTCTGCTGCTGAGGCCCAACATACTATGCAGTTAATAAAATCCATTGCAGAGGTGACAAGACCTCCCCTGAGAGCAGAGCTATCCATGCAATCCTCGTGCTTTTCCTTTGTAACAGAGGGACATTCTTTTGCACTCTGCATTCATGGAAGGGGTTTGAATCCCCCTCCCTTGCATAGCAGCAGTCTCTTGGCTCCTCGCTGATGCTGGAGTGGGGAGGCTGCTGAACAAAGGAATTCCAAGAGCTTTTCATTTCCATGATCCAGTGGCACAGTTATTCAGCTCCTCTTTTCTTGATGAACTGGGTTTGTGCACGAAAGAGGGGTTATCTCATCGGCCACAGCCTGCGTGGCTCTGTCTGCTTACATCCTTTGTCACAGAGCCTGTAGAGAATCTATTACCAGAGTCAACAGCTGTCTTGTATTGCCAGTGAGTCCTTGAGCAGCCTGTTTAGAGAGAGCGAGGCTGGAGAGTCACATTCCCTCTGTCCCCCGGGCTTTATTCACAAAGAACATTCTGCAGAGGTGTCAAGAGAAACCATAAGCCATACTAGAAAACAGACGGAGAACTCGCTCAGGATTCATCAATGAGCTGAGTGAGACAGCAGAGCTTGATTTGCACCTTTCTGAAAATCGAATAAACTTACCCCATGGATCATGTATTGTTGTGAAATAGGATACACCTGTCCAAGAGTATTCAATCTTTTCAAAAATCTCTGTAGGCTTTACTTCTGCAATTGTTTCTTTTCCTGTCACATACTTTTTACTGAAATGACACAGTTACCTTCCCAGTAATAACTCTCCTGAAGGCATTTCACAAGCTCTTTAATATCTGAGGTCTTAGTATGAATTGTCATGGACCTTGTAAGGAATTTACTCCTATGGGACACAGAAATGACCAAAGGAGATTTACAGTCATTCTTTGCAAGCATGGAGAAAGCCAGTCTTTGACTAAGGTATCTCATATTAGCATTATTGTGAGTTTGGTGGATATTAGTAATGTAATTACCTTTCCCATAATCACCTACACTAATTTAGGTGTATAGACATACTTTTTCTCCCCTAAAGGAGACCTAATTATCATCTGTGTGGATATGTTTTAGGTTTGCACTCCAGATTGATTTGCTATTACTTTTAGTTGAAATATCAAAAAATGACATTGCAGGAGCATATATCTTTCCTGTGGCCTGTCATGAGCAGTCTTGCTTAATTTTAGGAATATTCAGTTACGGTTCTCTGATTAATTCTGATTTTTTTTCTAAGTAAGAAAATCCCTTTGGAATTTACACAGAATTTCAGAGCAGTCCAGTAATGTAGGTCATCCAAAATCAGAAGACAGAGTAAGCGGAGACATTAAACAGCTATCTCAGCCCAGTCAAATGATAGAACATGTTTAAAAAGGAGGACCCTCTTAGTGGTTTTTTTTGTTGTTGTTGTTGTTGCTGTTGTTTTCCACTGTGAATTGTTGCAAATCTTGGTCTCTGGTATTTTTCCCAGCCTAAATTTCTGTGCTGTTAGTGTCACTGGGAACTATTGGTGAGTCAAGAAAATCAAAATGGCTTTTCCATGACATTTAAAAAGGCTTTTTTAAAAAGGGGTTACAGACTGTCTAGGAATCCCTATAAACCTCTGTTAGATGAATTATAGAATAGATTTCGGTACCAGGAACTTTGCAGGAGTTTGACCCTAATTATTTCAGTGCAACCTTGGTGATAGAAATCAAAACTATATTTATCCAGGAGAGGATCGAATTATTTGTTATGGATGGTTTTGTGTAGAGTTTTTCTTTTTAGTGAATGGTTTTCCAACAGTAGATTTATGTAACTATAAAAGTACAGATTTCTGCCTTTGATGGCAGTTTCTTCCACTTGCTATAGAACACCTGGTGTGATTTCCCTTCCCAGTTTTTAAGAAAAACTTTTGCCAACTTTGTTATCAACAAAGTCATTGATTTTTGGTGGTTAAGATGCTTAGCATGAGGACATGCTTGATACATTTGGGGACTGAGCTATTCCCATAACCCTAGATTTAAAATGCTTTCCTGGCCTGAGGGAGAGCAAGATATACAACACCTCCTGTCTGTTGGGTAGATACTGGAGTCAGCATTCTTCTCTTATGTGAGCACAAAATGTTTTTGTTTGTATTTGCATAGAGTGCCTCTTATGAGTGCTGAGTATGGTAATTTCCTATTGCTATTTGATTAATTGCCTGAGCACCAGGGCTACTCTGTGGACTTTTTAAGGAAGTCTTGTATGTTCCCTGATTGGCATACCTGATAAATTCAGTAATTAAACTGTATGGTGCTATCTGTGCAATCACTTAATTTTATTTGTCCAATTTGCTTATCTGTGTCTCCCTCAAAGGTCTGAGTGTGGATGAGAGAACTGCTGAGTGTTCAATAAGGCAACATTTATGTGTCTATCTATGAAGTTTGCTAAATTTCCATCTTTCAATGCCGCCCTTAGTCACTCACCTCAATCACAAAGCAGTCCATTGCATTTGAGAAAAAGCAAATGTAATTCACTTCCAAATGAGACTCTTCCTGCTATAAATATATCCTTTTGTGCAGTTTACATTGTTTTCTTTTCTGCTGTCATGTTGAAATGATATTTAGATGTTATATTTGAGAAAATTAGTGATTTTGTCAAGTCTTTCCAGCTTTTTATCCCTATCACTTTCAAACATAGATGGGCCAGTCAGTTTAGGATAGACACAATTTACTTGAATTACAAATATAAGAAAAGTCATATGACTCATTTTTCATCTTTATTCTGCAGTACACCTTCCCAAAACAAAAGGCAGCCTGGAGTGTGCTCTAAAATAATAGGAGATGTCTTCATGTAAGCTTCTCTAGTTGATTTGTTAGAGAAGGCATTGTGTTCCAACTTTACATCCAGTAAAAAATCCTAATTTATAAAAAAAAAGGAACTTTTTAAAAAAAATTTTTGTTACTCATTCACATCTGAAAGTGGTCATAGGAATATTTTTATAAAGACCTGCCTGAGGAATAAATACTTAAGAACAAGCCAGGTTAAGTTGCAAAGTAACTGGGAAAAATAACTGGAAGTTGCAGGGCAGTTGAATGCAAATTGCTTATTTATATTGTCTTTTTTATTTGCATTATAATTTTACACTTCTTGAAACAAATGTTCAAATTTGGAAGAAATTGTTCTGTAAGCTAGATGTAGATACTAACCCACTTCAAAACTGTCTTGCTTTTGAGTCCGTTATTATTTTATTTATTAACTGCCTAACCAGGCTTGCTTCACTGGTTTTACCTCTTCCTTATGGTTAACTATTTTTTGCAGTTCTAGCTTTGCAAAACCCACATCCATGGCATCATGTCATATCAGTAGCAAAATAGCCATGATTTGAACTTATGCTGAAGTCTGGGACTTTCTTGCTGTCTTTTGTTCCAGCTGTGGAGTCAATGGGATGCTGAAATAGTTGAACAGCCATCATTTTGGCATGGCTCTACTCTACAAGAAAGTGAAGGAATTGGGTGAGAATTGTGAAAATGCTGGGAACAGCAGTAGAACCACCCTTGTGGGCGGCAGTCCCCCTGTGTCCCCCCTGTGGCCCCTAAGTGAGACCCTTGTGAAGAACCAAAAGCCACCAGGCTCTGCCAATGTTGAGTTGTGTCACTTTAGTATTAAAGACTATGAGGGACAGAGTGTTCAGTGCATGGACCACACTGCTCAATAGGAGTTAAAAATTATGATGAGGCTGACTTCTGATGGGTAAAGGCATAACATGGGTAAAGATTGTGTGAATCTGATCAAAATTTCAAAGGCTGAAAGAAAATACATGAAAAAATACCTCAATAGTAATAGAAGCTCCATAATTTGCAGTGGCTGTGCAGAGGTTTGCTGTTAGCACCTCCCCCAAAACAGGTTATATTTACTTGGAAAAATTAGAGATTTGTGTGGGTGCAACAGAAGAGAAATGCATGAGATCTGTAGCAAAACTGTGTGGATGCACAATGTGTAGTATAGCCCTTCCCAATTAGTCTAAGTGGAAGATTGCAGTGCAAAATAACTTTCCAACTTAGATAAACTGTAGCACATACTCTGATTTTAATATCATGCTGAACTTTCTGAAGTTCATAAAGTGTATTGTTGGAACTAATTAATATGCTGCTTTCTTTAATACTCTGAAGGCCTCGAGTTAGTAGTTTGATAATTAGGCTATGTTTTGTATTTAGATACAAATTGCAGATAATTAGAAATGCTGATATACCATGAGGGTTAAGTGGGCACCATTATTTGAGCTATTTAAAGCATTTTAGTGCCAGCTGATAAAGTGCAAAATAAGCTGGACAGAGAGGTTCTTTTCCACTGTGCAATAAATCTGTAGGCATCAATAGAGTTACATTTTTCTACTCCAGTTAAAAGAGACTGAAACTCTCCATAAGTTCCTAAAACAAGTAATCAGCTGCTGCTGACAGCAGCATCTCCTGATGACGAGGTGTGTTAGGCTTTTCAGGAATGAGCTGTCATTTGGTACTTTGTGCTGAGGTGAAAAATAAAGGTAGTTTGTAACAATGCTACACCACGTTGAATTGCTTTTCAGAAATCCCAGTTTCTTAATTTTTACAAGTTTAAATTGAACTGCTTTTATGTTCTGCTCCCTACTTTCTGTTCCACTTTCCTCTGCTGCCAAAAGGCATTTGGCTCTGTCTGAGGTTTGTGTCAAGAAGTGCTTTAATGCAGTCTGATGTAAAATATAAGCTATGGGATGGACATGCTCTGCAGGAACATTAGCAACAAAGTTACAGAGATTTTAAACTGCATCAACCAAAATTTCAAAATAATTTGTGTGCTGTCTTTTCCAGACAGGTTTTTGAAATTTTGGATGCTCATGCCCTGTAAATGAAACATTTTCAGTATCTCAAGTAAAAGAAGCCTTTATAAATGAAAGCAGTAAAGATAACTTGGTATTTTGGAGAATGTTGAGAAAGGGTTTTTCTGTCAGCATCTCCAGCTACTTCACCTAACAACTGCTTCTAGCAAATTTTCCTTAGTATTACCTTGTCTCTATGTGCTTAGAACATACACATTTTTCTGAAAGGGCAGTGTTGCCGGTCACCATAGGGAGGAGAAAGGATAACAAATTCTCATTTGTTGTGGCAAGTGGTATTTTTGTCATTTTTGAGGAGAAATGAAAGCCGATACTGACCTGTTCTGAAAAAGTAGCCTGCTGAGCAAAGGGAGACCTCCAGCCCTTGGGATATCATGATATAGAAGAAAAATTGTTTCCAGTATCAAATTGTACAGTATTTAGAAGCTGGTGCCCTTTGGGTAAGTTTTTAATTTAAATTGCTGCATGGGAGCCTTTCCTCACGAGGGAAATACATCATGTGTAGACTGTGCTTGAGCAGAACACATTCCTCCTCAGAACCTTTTTGGTGCATATGGTGAGGAGAAGCTCTTACTGGCTAGTGACAAGAATGAGACAAAGGGAATGAAATAGTTCTAGTCCTGATTTGAGTACCTTTTACACTTGTAGAGGGCACTTAACAGAAAAGTTAAGTGTTATTTGAACCTAGAGTAAAAGGCTTGTGTGATTTGTATATTCAGGGTCAAGTTTATGAATTGTGCTATCATTGAATGGGTCAGGCTGGAAGGGACCAGCATGGGTCATCTGGTCCAGCCTCCCTGCTCAAGCAGGGACATCCCAGGGCACACATTGCACAGGTTTGCACCAAAGCAGTTCTTGAATATCTCCAGTGAGGGAGACTCTACAACCTCTCTGGGCAATCTGTTCCAGCGCTCGGTCATCTGCAAGGTAAAGAAATTCTTCCTCATGTTCAAGTGGAGCTTCCTGTGAATCTGTTTCTGCCCATTGCCTCTTCTTCTACTGGTTGACACCACCAAAAAGAGCCTGGCTCCAAACTCTTGACCCCCACTCAGATATTTATATACATGCATGAGGCAACCTTGCAGTCACCCCTTTTTTGAGGCTGCACAGGCCCAGCCCCCTCAGCCTTTCCTTGCAAGAGAGATTCTCCACACCCTTGACCAACTCAGATCTGCTCCAGGAGCTCCGTGTCTCAGTAGTCCTGAGGAGCCCAGAACTGCACACAGCACTCTGGATGTGCCTCCCCAGGGCTGAGGAGATGGGCAGGATCACCTCCCTGGGCCTGCTGGCAATGCCCTTCCTAATGCAGCCCAGGACACCATTGATCCTCTTGGCCATGAGGGCACTGCAGGCTCATGGACAGATGTTGTCCATCAGGACTCCCAGGTCCCTCTCTGCAGAGCTGCTGTTTTTGTCTTGCGACAGGTGTGTCCTAGTTGATATCACACTTGAAAGATACTGAAAAGCTGAACTGTTAACAAGTTTTGTTTAACTGTGGGTACAATAAAACCCTCATTTTTTCATCCTTGAGAACTTCCGGAAAGAAACAAGTTGTTGCCCTCATTTTCTGTGCATAGGAAAGGCTCCTGTATAACAATTTAAATTAAAAACTTGTTTCTAAATATTGTATAATTTGATACCGGAAACACTCAGCACATTTAGAAAAAAAATAATAATTTAGCTTTTTTATCTCTATAGTTTAGCTCAGTCCTTCCACAGTATTTTGTGCCCTCAGTGATGTACACAATTCTCTCAAAGTCTAGTATGATGAAGTGTGTAACTGTGGTGGTACAGCAACAAAAATCAGATCAGGGTATGAGAAAATATTACATCTTTTTTCTAATTCAAGAACAAAAAGCTGACCTATGCAGTTCATTGGACCTTCTGGAGGAGAGTAGTGAGTGACAGGAAAGTTTCCAACTGGTATCTCTGGGAATACTGAGAGCCACCAAGAAGAATGCAAACAGGTAGGAGTTCAATTTACACCATTCAATTTCCAGTCATTAATATAGTTTAGTGTACAAAAGTAGGACAAATGTTCTTGTAGTTTTTATAGGAGAATATTATATATAAAGCTGATTTTTTTTTTAATGCATACAAAAAATTCCAAACCTACAATTTCACAGAAAACATGGAGTATTTGTGAAATGGGTCCTTTACTGCTTTTTTACTCTTAACTTAGTTTAATGGACTGTAATGGAGCCAGGTATGGAGTCAGATCTCTACAGAAGCAGAAGGAATGTGTCAGAGAGAGAATGCCCTTGGCTTTGGTGTCTCATGGATTTTGTGGATGAGCTGTGGCCATGGAGGGAGTCCCTGTGCTGCATGGGGGTGCAGCTCTAACAGTTTCTTTTCCACCGTTTCTGATTTTTTACAAGTCATACACACAAACTAAAGATGCTTTCCCTGTCTAAATAGAAAGAAACACATTCATTGAATCTGTCACTGCTGGTACATTCACTCATGCGTTTAATCAGGTTCTTACTTCTATCGTGCTGTTTTTCAGCCCAACTGAAGCAGCAGAAAGCATTTATCATGTACATAAAAATGTGGAATTGATGCCTGATGGATTGGTCTCTCAGCATTCTTCTCAATGTGACAGTTTATTATGTTGCCTTTCTCATTCTCTCCTGCACATATATTCCTCCTGTATTTGTCTCTTTCTGTATACATGTGCTTCTTAGCTAAAACCAGATGACAAGTATATATACTGGATGTGTAAAGGAGTTTATTTCTATACATTTCTCACAACTCTTTTTGTGAATATTGTATGAAATACTTCTTAGCTAAAACCAGATGACAAGTATATATACTGGATACGCAAAAATTCTTTTTGTGAGCATTGTATGAGATGTCCCCAGTGTATTGCTTGGGGACATTTACAAAGATGGTCCAAGGGGCAGACTCAGGCCCTGAGGTTGGTGTGTGGTCACCCTTCACCACAGCTGTACATTTGAGACTCTGTCTGACTTATGACAGTATTAACCAAAAGTCCACCTAGGAAAAAGACTAGACAAGAGGGTTCATTACTTTAAGTTTATCTTGACTCCTGTGGTGTTGAATGCGATCTCAGGTGAAACTGTATCTGAATCAGTAGTGTATTTTTCAATCTGAGTTGTCTTCTTGCTTTCTCAAATACTCAGAATTTTAGATGTTGTGATGTCCTAGCCACAAAATATCCTCCATACAGAAGACAGGGAATTTCCATGATCCAATGCCATTTTTAAGTCCAGTGGTTCTTTTTCTAAGTCAAAGAACATTTCTTAAAATGCATTTTAGGATCTGTAAAGAAAAGGGATTTATTCTGTGGTGTTTTGTCCATATATGTGTGTACGAAGACCTTTGTTCCTTATATATGTTCCTCATACTAGTGTGTGTGCAAGTTTTTACTCAAACATCTGTCTTGGTGCTGTTCTAATGCAGGCTTTTGGTGTTCAGTGAAAATTTTGTTCTTTATGTGTAAATTCAAGTCCTAAAAGGCGGCCTGTCTGATTAAGAATGCACTTAACGAAAAAACAGTAGCTTCTTTCCATTGTACAGAATAATTTTAACAAATATTTACTGTGTAATGGATGCACAGAAAAATTAATTGGTCAAAACTTCTGCTAATAACTTGTCCATTCAGCATTAGTGTTTATTTCAACCACCACTCCAGTTTATGGTGGAAGTTGTACAGAAAGATAAAGAAACAGTCTCTGCTTGAGGAAGTTTAAAGCCTAAAGGATTCATGTAGAAATGATGAAATGTAGAGCTCAACAAATTGAAACAAAATCAACAGTGAACTTTGATTTGTATCTTACTGGACAAAATTTAGAGGCATTTACTGGCACTGCTTCTGTCCAAACTCCAGTGATGAGAGACGAATCAGTTATAGTAGTAGCAAATGTGTGTGTTTAAAGGGGTAAGTATAAAGAGTCTGTTACAAAACTGCTAGGTTTGTTATGATACTGATAATAATTTTTAGAATATATATTATGTTGCCTTTCCTTTGTAAATGAAGTTGCAAATTAAAAATGTATTACCTCACTTGACAAGCAGAGTGCTTCCTGAGTGCAAGGCTTGAAGTCAGTAATGTATGGTTACTATACCTCTTCAACCTGTACAGGAAATCTGCCTGACTAAGAGAAAGATTTTGACTGCAAGACACTAGCTATTCATATTTATTTATTTATTTAATATTTGGTATTTTTTAACATCTCCCTCACTGTGGCAACGTGAGGCTGTAGAGTTGTGCACTTGTAAACCTATTTGCAGGCGTTACTGTCTGTGGTTTATGGAATGAACAATTTGATGTAGTGTGCTTGTCTTTGCAGATGTCTTTGTCTGAAGGACTTGACTGAATGAGTTGTCATATCAGGAAACTCAGTAAGTCAATTTGTTATACTGATATTCCTGTAAAATACATGAGGACTGAGCCAAGAGCTGCTGTCTTCCAAGAGGTGTTTCAATAGTCCTGTCTGATAAATCAGATTGAATTGTGATCAGTTAAGTGCTGTATCTTGAATTTCTTTCCACTCTTACTTTAGCTAGACTGTGAAGGCAGAGTTATACAAAATCCTGTCACAAACCTCATGACTTGAAGTACTGGGAAATGGAAAGGAAAGATACAGAGAAAGAGAGGGATTTACTTAACAATTACCCATTAAACAACTTTAGTCTTGTCTCTCTATGCAGAGTGTACATGGCTGAAGTCAGAAGAAAACTGCTTCACAAACAGTAGGAATAATTAAAATGTCACCTGTACAAAATTATGCATAGCAGTGCCTATCGAATTATACTTAATTATTGACTTGGCAATTTCAGTCCTTCCTGCTGTGAACACCACAGTATCTGAACTATTAGTAAAAGCAGCAGGCAGCTTTACCATGTTAGTTTATATGAAAAAGATCAAATCAAATCTGGTGAGGATGTTTTAAAATGGACTTTATATGTTGTTGCTTCATCAGTACATACCGTGAGGGACTGGAGTGCAGAAAGTTGTGTAATTCCTTTATTGCATCTGAATCAGAATCTAATGGATTGTATGTGTCCTGAGGAGAGCATCATTTTAAGGCTTGCTGGCCTCAGAATCTTGGCCCAGAACTGGGAAGAGAAAGAATTTACAAATCATCTGAGGAGCTTTTTGTGTCTGCAGTTGACCCTTGTGATCCTTACTTGTTCTTTGACATTGGCATCTGAAATGCAGTTTTGCAGAGAGGATATAGGCCTTGGTAACTCAGGAATAACTTTTTGCATTCCTCAGTGAATGAAATTGCTTTAGAAATGAGGCACAGCACATGAGTGCTTCAGGTTATTCAGTTTAACATAATGTAGGTAATTCTGATGATGGGTTTTTAAGATCAGCAAGTACTTGAATGGAAGAATATATTATTTCTGGTTTCTGCTATTAATCACTTTATGACCTTAAGTCTAAAATTATTAGTTATCATTAGGAGAAGTTCTACTCATGATGCCTGAAGTCTGTTGCCTCAGTAATTGTTTAGGCCAGGGCACCTCTCTGCCTGGAAGAATTCACCCTCTCTTCAGCCTAATCCAAAAGACTTCAATACAGTTAACATGCAGCTTTTCATTGATTTTTGTTACTTTAGGTAAATAATTAAATCTGATTCTTTCAAAATATGGATACTTTGGAATGAGAAAAAGATTACATTGCTGAAACTATGTTTTCTTCCAGCAAATACAAGCTGCAGTTCCTGTTGTGAGAAGCTAATTTGACTGTACACATGGAATTAATTGGGTGATGAGGTGATCTCTTGGGATGTGGGAGATGCTTGTCAAAACCTTGACTAGAATTAATCAGAATAGAAGGTTTTGCTGTGGTCTTCTCTGTCTTGGGCAAGTGGCCTGAACATAGAACTATTTATTTTTCTTATGGAAGGATGAAAAAGTTGTTTGGTAGAATAAATCTTCCCTCCCCCCCCCACAATTTCATGTATACTTTTAAAAAGTCTTTTTCCTTTCCTTAAGTAGATGCGGTTTTTGTCAGATTTTCATGGGCTAGGGCTTTGCATTTGGCTCCATCTTTTCACCAGTTTCCCACACATATGTGTCATGCCCTACTGCATTTTAGAACTATTATTACTATATTTAGAACCGTGTTCTTACCATTGTGATCTTAATCCTTTATATGGTGGCTGTATGCCACCAAAATAGCTGTACATTTAATTAGAAATGATGCTGGTAGATTTTAGCTCATCAGGCAGGCCTTCCTCCTGTTTTTATGTCTGAATTGCTTTCAGAATGCTGTTTTCTTAAGTAAGAAAGTTGAACATGTGTTAAGCATGTTGAAAGTATCATATCTGAATGAGAGAAAAACAATATTCTCAGAGGCTGTTGATACTAGCTACTGTAAGTGGGAAAAATCCTTTTAAATGGAGCTAAACCAGTTTATGCCAGCAGAATTTCAGATGTAACATAATTTTTCTGTTTATACATTTCTCCTTGTTGTAGAAGGATATGGAATAACCAAGCCTGAATATTTGATGCTGTGTAAGTGGACCTGCAAGGGTTTTCTCAGTGGTTATGTACTTTCGCTGCACTCCCTGCTTTCCAGTGCAGAAAGATCATTTTTGCAAGGTAAAATTCCATTTTGACCTTGTATATCCATCTAATTTCTGCCCTCTCCAGTGAGATTTCCAGCAGGGCTGCCAGGTGTGAATTAGATTTTCTTTCATTATCAAGAATAAAGCAAGCATTGTTACATCAGTAACTGATCATCAGACAGCTACCATGTAAAAGGTATGCTGGGCTTTTATTGTCTTTTGTCACTGCACTCGAATGACCCAAAAGCAAAATGGGTTTTTTTTGCTATAAAGCCATTCAGCATCTTCGCTTTGCTTTTCAGCTCAGGTGAATGAAATCATGGGCCACACTTAGGGCTCATCCTTATTGACCAGATGGTGTCCCAGAGGCAGCTGTTCTTTGTACAGCTGCAGTGGGGCAACTTTACCCCTGCAGCCCAGGGGTGCTGTGCTGTGTGAGGGGGATGTCTGTCGGTCTCATGTGCTGCTCCATGGGTGATGATGTTGGCAGGGGCATGCAGCGGAATGGCCCTGGTCCCTTGGCCTGGCTACCCAGCTATCCAAAACAAAGAAGGAGGCTTCCTAAAGGATTCCCCCCAGGAAGAGAAGATTTTCAAAAAATATTTTTGTGATTGAATGGTTGTTGGAGAGATAGGGAAGCAGGAGGTCGGGGAGTAATGCCTGGAACAGCAAAGTCATGGGTGCCTCCCCAGTGAATCTGAGCTGTGCCTTAGTCAGATGGGCAGTGGAGCTTTTGATTAAGTGTTTTCTATGGAATTGCTTTCTAATTAAGCTTAAGGCAGGTGCCTGAGTACAGCTAATACCTAATTTTCAATTCTTCTGGTAGCACAGCATCTGGAGGAGATCAGAGGAAAATGTGACTTCTTACACCATTGGTTTTCATTGGCACCCCACATCTACAGAGACACAGTATATTGCACTCCTCCAGTCTCTGAGCCTAGTGTAAATCATTACTGTTCCCCTTCTCTTTTTTTATGATATTTTTCTGATTTCTGCTGTGGAGAAGTAAGTGGTGCTGTCAGGTTCTGTCAGGTACTTACTGAAGTACTGTGAATAAAGGTGCTTTATTGGTGACCATTCCATTACCTTGAATGGGTTTTGACGTGAATATGCTATTTCTGATGTACTTATTTGTACTTTCTTCTTTCATTTGGCTGGGTCTCCTTATGACTTTTCTAATCTATCTTTCATCACTCTTCCTAGTTTCTTCATTATTTTGCTGAATTCCTACTTCCTTTTCCTCTCCCTCCTCATTCAGAATATCCTTTAATGGAGCTCTGTGACCAAGAAAGAATTTTAGAAAGAATAAATGGAGTTATTTGCCCTTTTTACATTGCCCTTTTACACTTAATTTTCTCCCTTTTAACTTTTTTGTTCTCTTTGCAGAATTAGAATTGAGGTTTTTTACTCTCGCCTTCTTTTTACTCTCAGGATTTATTTATTTGAAAACAGAGAGAATTTAGAAAAATACATATTTCTTATTGTTGCAAGAGGCAGATATTGCCTGTCTTACTCTGCATATGATAGTTTTTTTGGCTTGGGAAATCCTGAGTCAGGGCTGAAGTCATTCTGTCATCTAGAGCACATAATAGCAGGTATAGATGCTTCTGTTACTCCTGCATCTCCCCTAGAAGTTGTTCAGAAACCTTTGTAGTTGAAATGTTTGTTTGCTCCTGGTTCTTAGAGTTTGAAAAACAAATGTATTTTACTTGCTTTTTAGCCTTTTTGAACTGGAGCATACTCTTTCGTAGTCTGCCTGCCCAGTTACTCAGCTTGTTTTAAAGAGACCTTTATGCTGTTTACATATTGAAGATTGTTTCTCTTGTTGTTGGAGTCACCTCAGAAGTTTTGTTCCCATTACAGATGGCCTTTCATTTTATGTCCTGTTGCTCTCTGCTCTGAGATACTGGGAGGGGGTTAAGTTTGTCCTCTCTGCTTCTAGAAGACGTTGAGAGGAGATTTTTTTTATTCCCCTTACTGATCCTTCAGATAACACTTTCTCTCCAGTCCATGCAGTTTAGCTGAACAGTGGTGTGGCACAACAGCTATAACGTGTGCGTTTCTAAGAAAACCACATTCTAGAAATGGTTTGTCCAGCCCATCTCCAGATTTTTACATATAACCTGTTCTCAAATAATCCACAAACTGACACAGTATTCATGGGAGAAAATCCAGCTGACTCCATTTCTTCTGCATCATTAACAGACTAAGCACGCACAATGTTTATTTAGATCAAACAGCATGTTTTATACCAAAACCAAACAGCGATGTCCTCTACAGAGCAATGACAACAGTCCTTCAGAACACACAGATTCCCCCTTTGTGTGTAGGGTGGAATTCTAATCTGTACTCAAATCAGCCACTGTGCTCTCATCCTTAGTATCATGAAGGGTTTGCTTACTAAGTATATTTTCAGTGCAGTGTTAAGATATGTATTGTCAATATAGCCTTGAATGCTAAAGCCTTTTAAATTTTGAAAATGCAGCCTTTGTTTAGCAGTGTGTTTGTCATCAGGTTTTGAAGATGTCATGCTACAAAATGAACCATTTTAAGGCAAATATGATCCCTGAAAATCACCTCCAATACAGTTTTATATGCAAAGTGAAAGCCTTCCAAAAGACTGAATCAAATAAATTAGCTCTAGCTGTGTAGCACTGCTCCTGCCTCACTGAACTGAGAGCTGAACTGAAAGGCATGTCAGACTCCACAGTGCTGTTACATTATTCTGCACCTCTGGAGAAGTCTCTACAGTCAAAACCAAAGAATATCTCTGCTGCCAAAGATAAAAATAGGCAGAACTTTCTGCTTTCTGAAAGTTCCTGATGTCATTTTGCACTTTGACCCATAAAATGAGGATTGTTGGCAAGTTATAAAGGATTACAGACTTGGATATATCATGCTACAGATTTAACATTGTTACTACACTCATGCAGCTAATAAACAAAGTTGTGGGAATCAGGACACCATTTGAGCCAGAATCTTGCTAACTTTCTATCAGATTAAATGATTAGCCCCTGCCTACCCTCTGCTGTTTGATTGGTGCTAGCTGCCTTCAGAGCTGGCCTAGCACTGACTAGATGGGAAGAAATTTCACCTGCAAATACTACACATGCAGCTGGTGCACCTGCCAGTGTCAAATTGCAGGTTAAAATGCCTTCTCAGCCAGCACAAATATTAGTGACCTGTGAAAAAAAAAAGGTTGTGAGTTGTAAGTCACTTAAGGTGCAAACAGCCATGCAGTTTCAGCAAGAAGGAACAAGAGAATGATGCAAAATTCAAAGCTGAGGAATTGCTTATAATGAACTTCTGAGAGATATGTACATATTTCTCACTGTGCTGTGCATGTGTATATAGACAAATACCTGAATCTTCATGCATTCAGAATCTGTGTGCTGTGGTTGATTTTAGCAATCAAACAAGTCCTAAAGGAAAAATACAATTTTTCTTTGACATTTGCTTCTATACTCATATATGGAAGAGAATTAATTTTTATAGGCATTTTTCATTCTCTGCACTTGTGTGGTTACAATCCAGAAGGGAAAAAAGAAAAAAAAAAAAAAGAATAGAATTAGGTACCAGTCTGTGAAGGTGCTCTATAGTTCTGAGGGAAACTATTTTGGCAGTGATTATATGGCTGAATGTTTTTCAATGGTGAAAAAAATACATCTGAGACTTTTGTAACCTTTTTTTTTAATAAAGGAGAACAGAATATATTTAGAAGATTATAATATCCTAAATATTTAAAATTGCTTTATGAAGTACAAGAGTCAAGCAACAAAGAGAGCTGCATTGTGAAGTAGAGGATGGATCATGAAGAGAGGAATAAAAACTCAAAGATGATACGGGGAGATCTGTTTTGGCCAGAAGAGTTTCTGCAGGGCAGATGGGGAGAGGCTTTTACGAAGGCCTGTGGTGGCAATGGTTTTACTCTGAAAGAGGGCAGGTTTAGATTAGACACAGGAAGAAATTTGTCACAATGAGGGTGGGCAGACAATGGAACAGTCTGCCCAAGTGTCTTCTTCATCCCTGGATGAAGGCCAGATTGCAAGGGGCTTTCAGCAACCTGCTCTAGTAAAAGACGGCCCTGTCCATGGCAGGTGGGTTGGAATAGATGATCTTAAAGATCCCTTCCAATCAAAGTCATTTTGTGGTTCTCATATTCTATGAACACTAGTTGTTGATTTCATCAGGGGCACTGAAGGAACAGAGAGACATAGAAGAAAGGTCATATTGCTGGGGCATTTTATTGAAAGCTCCCTCACAGCACCTCAGTACTGAATAACAATAATAGTCAAAATATGAAGCTGTGAATCACAGCCATACATCAGAAGATCTTACTGAGATTTTCCTCCCTCTTTACCTGAATAAAACTGGAATTACTGGACCAGTTGGAGAGAAACGGAGCACTTTATTAATTATTTTTAATCAAAAAGAAAGAAGAGTTAATGACAGGCTGAAATTGATAGCACTTCTGAAAATTTGTTCCAGTGGGACTTAGTTTTGAATAAAACCTAGCAACCAGTTAAGATTTTTTTCCCTTTTTTAAAGCATGTTTTCATAATAAAGGCCAGGCTGATAAAACAGAAGAGATTATGCCTTCTCTGCATTCAGTGGGCCCTCCCAGGTTTTTCTGTAATAGAGAATTAGCAGCCCTGTCAACAGACAGATAATTGCTATATTACTTTCAGAGTCAGTTAAATAATACAGAGCCACCTTACTGGCAGATACCTTAAACTCCATTTGCCAGGAAATACATAAAATGTCTTCAAAAGAAAAATCTAAATTCGTGGACCTAATACAAATATTGGTTTGGACACATACAATTTCCCAGTGCCTTTCTGCCAGCTGCAGTGTCCTGTGTTGCAGTTGGTAATTGCCTCTCTCTTTTCTCCCTGTCCCACAGGAAAAACAAGCTTTTCATCTGTCTCCTTGCTCTGCTTCACAGATGCTAGCCATACTCTTCTTGCAATCAGTTATCTAAATGATTTACATAATTAAGTTAAACTCAATGAAATTGTTCCCAAATTATATTTAACTTGAAGGTTGTTTTGGCTTGGAAGTGGAACTGGTATTTCCAAGCTTCCCTTTGTCTTTTTTTTTTCAGTTTAGATATAATTATATCAGTTGTTTTCCTTTGATTTCTTGTTTTCTTTATAAATTATAGCTTTAGATCACTGTACCTCATTTCATGGACATGTAAAAAGATCATCAGTAGTGACTTACCTTTTTCTCTGAGCAGTGCATGGAGATATTGATGAGATTGTTAAGTTTCTTACAACTGATCAGCAGTATAGCAACTCAGCCAATGCAAGCAAGTGCTGCTGTCTTTAGAAATAGCAAACATTTTTGCGAGCGTGTTTTTGTATTTCTTTATGGCCAGAGAACATGGGGAACAGTTTTTTCCGAGTCTGTGATTGAATAAAATTATTGCTTCTCCTAGCTGAACTGGCTGCTTAGATGAAGTGCAAACAGCACGAATTTGAGAACAGTGACAGCATTAAACAACCCACCCCTTTTTGCTTCTCCTACTGACACAGATTTAGATTAGCCTAGTTGTCCCTATTTTTCATAATCACCTGTCTTTCAGATGTGTTTCTGCTCCAGAAGTACCACAATGCTTCATTAAATCATAGTAATGCTGTATTAGAAACAGAACAGAGCTGTACTGAGACAGTCCCTGACCTGAAATTTTTCAAATTTAAATAGAAATGGCATCAAACTCTTGTGATTGTGTTAGTGTAACATAAACTGCCTTGTAGTTGTGTAAAACCATCTATAGAACAAAATTTTTTGCTAGTGTATCCATTTCATATGCATAAGCTGTGTAGATAGATGACTCTTTGCACTGATGGAGCAAAGTATTTTTAATTGCAAAATTAATTAAAAGAACAGACTGTTGCATTTAATTTCACTGTGTGAGATGGCTGAGAATGAGCAACCACATAGGAGAATATGGAACAGGAGTGAAAAAGAGGGACAGGAGAAAAAAATGTAGTGGCAGTTTGGACTTGCTTCCTACTATTTAGTCATTACTTCCAAACAAGGTTGTGCTTGGGTTTTGGGTTTTTTTTTTTTTTTTGTTCTATTTGGGTTTTTTGGGTTTTTTTGTTGCCATGTGAATGATACTACTAATTATCTTGGCTGCCTATTCAGTCAGGCTGGGCTTGTCTCCCCAAGTGCCACTGTTTGGTGTTTCTGTGCAGAAGTTGCATTCAATTATTTGCAGTAATTTGGGGCACAGCACATCTTCTAGCACATCTTCTTCATGTCACAGGTGTTGAAGTGGTTCCTTTTGTTTAGCAAAACAAAACTGAATTATAATGAAAAAGTTAATGTATTGGAAAATTACTCCAAATGGAATAAAATCTCATTTTGCTAACTAATTAAATTTATTTTTTGTCCTTTAACATAAAAATATAATTTTTTATAGAGCCTGGTATTGCTTTTCTTTCAAGGCCTTTGGGGAATGTATTGGCACTCACTCTCTATCTTTCTTGCTCTCCATTCAAAGGTTTGTTTCAAATGCAGACCAGCATTCTCTGTCACCAAGATTCCTGCACTCTTGTTTTTGTTGTCTGGTTTCTTTGTGTTAAGGACTCTTCCTTTCCTTTGCAATGTGTAGTACTTTTGTGCTATAAATCTTCTTTGTTTCCTTGCACCATTGGAAAATATAATCTAAGTTAAAGCAGTCAGCAATAAAATATTTGAGTTTTACCTCACTCTAACTTCTTGTTGGAGGAATTCTGCAGAGTTCAACATTTTTGTTACATCTGTTATGGCTTGCCATGAGTTTTGATTTCACCTTATAGCAATTTACTTGAAGAAATAAGAACACTGGATCATAGGTCCATTGAGAGACTTGGAACTGTCTCTAAGATATGAGATTTTCTGTATCACCCGGTATACAAATATATGAATGGGTAGCTTTTGGCACTGTTCTTGCTGGGGCAGAAAGGCTTCCAGGTAGCTCTGCTGTTAAAATAATTGCTACCTCTAGTATTTCTTTTAAGATTACCAAAACATCTAACATTTTATTCCATTCCATTTTTGGGGTATTCAAGTTTAGAGAGCCTGAGAGGGGAAAAAGAAAAAAAAAAAAAGACTATGTGGGAATTTCTCCCCTCTTTTGTGAATATGACAGAGTAATTAATGTAGCTGTGCATGAGTTGCTGTTTTAATTAGTGTCCTGTTAGCATGCATGTAATGAGTGTAGAAGGAAAGAATTCTAACCTTGCTATTATCATGTACATTGGGCTGAACATTTCTCTGAAGTCAGCTTAAGATTTGGGCCTTTTGAGTTTGAGAAAAAAGAATACCTACTTGGGGCTGTGGTCAATTAAAATGGAGTATTTTTAATAGGGTGAAGCACCATCTTTATTGCCATTTAGAGCTTTTTATAACACCAGTGTCAATCTGTTAAAGCCCACCCTCGTATCAACTGTGCAGTATCAAACATGATTGCCAGATTATTAGCACCGGCCGGACCACAGCATCACTGCTTGTGTGGGTGAGTAGGAACTTGTGTTGGAAGAAAAAAGGAGGAAGGTATCATGAGAATGGCAGGGTTTAGTTTGTTGACCAGTAGAATCACAGACATTGTTTCATTGGGGCCTAATAACCTTCTTCCTTTAAGAACAGGGTGACCAACGCAAGGGTATTTATAATTTCAAAATGGATTTTAGCTGTGCTACTGAATTAAAAGTCCCTGTAAAAGTTTAGACTATCTCTTTCTTAATCACCCACTTTGTGCTAGACCCTGGATAAGGGATACCAACAGGCTTTGAATCCTAGTCACTTATTTTTAATGCAGGTGCATTTTTACCCTGACCTGAGACATCAGATTTAATTTCTACCTCTGTGTTTTGAACTGCATTGAGGCAAAAAACTGGGGAAAAGGAGGAGGTACAGAGCAGAACAAAATAAGCAGAGATGTCTCAAAGAAGTGGTGGATGGATTTCAGTAGCAGCAGCTGGGACTGTGGGACCTTTGTGGGGAGGATGGCAGCTGTATGTGCAATGTATATATCAATGACAAAGAACTCTGCTATCAAAAACTCAGCAGATTAATACTACATGAGCACTAGGTAGCAGTTAGTATCCATGTGGTAGTCCTGTTCTTTTCTATGGCTTTGGCATTTGCTTATGGCACTTTGCTATTCCTCAAGAACTGCTGGGCAGCTTTTAGTCACACTGGCTTGCTCAGCACTGGAGATCCTGTGCAGCTAGTCAGGAAAAAACAGATATTAAATACAAAATGTAAGACTCTAATTTCTTCTTTAACTCTAGTTGAAACTATTTGGATAGCATGTGAGTAAAAATACCCAGTGTTTGGCACACTGTCTGAGCAATGTCTTGAACATTTAAAGAATAATCATACCCACTTCAATACTGGGAAATAAAAATAGAAGTGCCATGCCCAGGCAGATCATGTAAGTCAATGAAAAAGGCACAGATAGAATTGCTGCCCCTTGCTTTCCCTTCTCTTATAGAACACCACCTGTAGTTTCCAGGAAAAGAAGAAAATCCTCCAAAGAAAAGCTGAACAGGGCTGTCAGTCCTGGCAGAAGTCAGTGGAGAGAGTAGAGAAAGGATAAAGGACTACCTCTTACTTAAACCCAAGGGCTGATACTGTGAAATAATATTTATGTGCTGAGATCTGTAGGCTGCTTTAGGTGTAGTGACATGGGACAGGTATCAATTAGAGAAAATTTCCATAACATAATTAAGAGATAACACTTTGCTGCTCTCTTATTTTTTTCTTTCACTTGAACATTCTCCATTGATTTTAATTAAGCTTGTCTTGGACTCATGACCATAATCAATGTGATTTTTCCCCCCAATTTAACAGCTAGCTTGCTCATCAAGGAACTTTTCCCAGGTGTAACATGCTCTAGTTAAGAAGTTTCATTTTAAGCAATTCAACTACTAGTTCCTAGAATGACTTAAAAATGCCTTCAGAATATAGAGCTAGGGCATGAATGAGTACAATTTTTCCAAATTAGCAAATTCACAGTTTGCTGTGAATGCTTTATCCTTCCACAAAAAGGAGATACTTTAAATACTAGGTTCCTAGTGGAAAACACTCGAATAAAGCTATTTTTTGTAGGCCATCTCATTAAGAGAAAGAGAAAATGGGGCATTTGCTAAATGCTTACTTGTAAATTTGAATAATCATTGCAGTTTTTGTTACAACAATTTGAGCAATCTATTTATTGTTTCTGGAATCACCATTAGTGGTTTTAATCTTGCATAGTAGTTAGAATAATCCTGCCAAAGGAACCATTCTGGGTTGTTAGTTAAACCAAACTGCAAATGCTTGAATGCTGAAAAAGAATTTCTTTTCTAATGTCTTTTTCAGTTTCCTTTGTAAGGGATTTGTGATTCCTCGTGGATATTTCTGCTAAGACTCAGAACCTGATCTCTATTTCTGTAGAGCCTCATCCTTCCTACAGCAGGAAGTAGCATCTAATTCCACTGACTTTGAATAGTTTGCTTTGCTTTGTTGCTTGGTGAATTTCAGGCAGTGACCCGTAGTATGGGCTCATGTCCTTCACGTCTGATTAAATTTAGCTAAGAGACAAAGGATCCAGTGGATGTGAGATAGTCAACAACTGTGTAATGGAGGGCAGCATGCTAATAAAGCCCTTTTGCAAGTAGTATTCAGTTCTTTTGAATATGTGGTTATTAGTTTCCTTGTGGAAATTCTCAAGAGCACTTATCTGCCTTTTCAGTGCCTTACAAATATTAACTGATTTCTTCTGACAAACCTTTAGTTGGAGTTATTTTCCAATTTTTTTTTCTACACCATAGATATTTTCTTCTATTGGAAAATTAAATTGTTATTTAAATGAAATGCAACCTGTGAGTTTTTAATCTGAATTCCACACATAGGAAGTGTAAGTCATGACCTTGAAAAATTTACATTGTTACTTCCAAGAATATCCTTTAATTCAAGTGCTTTTAAAGTTCTGAATATTGTCTTTAACATTCTTTTGCAACATACAGTGATTTGAAGCTTCTTATGTTCACAGACTGAAAATTTAAATAATTTTTTCATATGCATAGTTAAATAGCACTGTGAAATAAGGAAGTGCAGTTATTCCCATTTCACAGACTATTAAGTATCAGACTCTTAGCTAATGGATTTACATTGCTCTGGGATCTGAGCTGGCATCTCTGCTTGGTAGTCCATTTCTGTATCCACTGTGCTACAGTGGATAATTTTCATCCAGTCTCACTTTTAACACCTAGCTGAAGTGCTTCAGCAAGAAAAGCCTAATCTTACTCTTCAGTCAAGGGGTAATTACAGGTCTAGATCTGCTACACTGCAATTAGAGATCTAGTTGTTCTAGACGCAGTACGGCTTACTACATTTAATGTGTGAGGTGCCTAAATGCAAATTAAACTTGGTATGTCCTCCCTCGTTGCCATTGATTGCAGAGGGAGACTTGTTTGCTTTTAGATTCAGCTATGCTTAATACCTGAATTGCATCAGCAAGTAATCCAAACCAGCAAGCTTGTGAGGAGCAGAGAGTGACAGCCAGCCATGGGCCAGAGCTATTATTATGAGACCTTTGCCCTTGTCTTTTAATACAGCTTTTGTTCAGTGTAAATGCAAGGAGTCTCTGTACGAACATTGCAAAATAGATCTGTCTAAATAAACGAGGAAGAAGATAAATCCCTGTGACCCTGATGAAGTTCTCCAGGCTCCAGAGGGTCTTTGATTAAGTAAAACTGTCACCTACCAGTGTTATCTTTTCACTTTCATTTTACTCATTGATCTTCAGTACTGCTAACAATAAGACATATTTATGTGTACATTAAGTCACTTGTAGGCCTTTATCTGTAGATTGCTGGCTCTTGTCCAGCTGCTGTAAAAGTGATTAAAACATGTTTTCATCTCATGGCTGCTCAGTGGCTGAGACAGTCCAAGTCCTCTGCTGGTGTTTGAATGCCCACATCAACTTGGCTAAAAGCAGTCTTCATCCAGTTTCTGTGAAATTCAGAGTCAGGTTCTTGTGCAAACAGGTCAGTGATGCTGCACGCTTCAACTCTCATACCTGTTTCTGTCCTGTGTCCACTGTGCCTGTGAGGAGCTCCTTGGTCTTCAAGACTACCAGTCAAGGAACTTCTGCAGGCTGAATATTATCTAATTATAAGCCTTTGCACATCAGGTCTTTTACCTTTTAATAGTCAGGAATGATATCTCAGTTAAATTTCGCTCTGGTCCCGTCGATATGGAGGGGTTTTTAGGATCCTCAGGGCTGCCTCATGGAGTGTTCAGCATTCAGTCCCTCACTTTGGGGCTGCTGCTGTGAGATCAGAGAGCTGAGGCTGGCAAAGCTGGGTATTTGTCTGTTGGATGGATCTTGGCTCCTGGCTCTTAGCAAAATTCCAGTTGAATCAAAGCTTCACAACAGGGAGGCTGGAGGCACAAAGACACTCCACTTTAATTGATGATTTTACAATTTCCAGATTACTTACCATGAATTTAGGAGCATGGAAAACTGTGGAGCTTTCATAAGAGGCATGGCCATCTTAACAAAGAGGAAGGGCTTGATCATTTAGATAAATTAAAATTTCTGGGTTTGTAGTTTTCATTATGAGAACTTGAGGATCTGGTTCTGAGCAGCTTTACTGTAATTATCACCTTGGTGTTAAGGTGTAATCATCACCTTAACTTTAAAGTGGCCAAGAAATGCCCTTTTTTATCATGATTTTGATGCTAAAGATCAGTTCACCTAATTTTATTCTTCTTTGGCTCTTGTAGTGCAGCAATAGTTTTGTTTCTCTATCTTTCTGCTATGAGTTTTATAATTTCTCTCTGACTTCCAGCTAAGGGTGAATGTGCAGAGGAATTATAGTTGTTCAGGTGGAAGAAAAATATGTATGATCTGTCTGAATCAGAAAGTATTAATTAAAAATATGCATTATAAATACACTTTTTTTCTAGAAACCTATGAAATTGGTTGGCTGAAGTAACTTTTTTTCCTTTGCAGTGGGAGTTATGAAGTAGCGTAGATTTTAGCACTCAGTGTACTGTAGGATTAATTATAGTCTTAAACCCATCAGACTTTCAGGAAATAGAGCCTGATCCCTGAAAAGAATGAATGGCTCCAAAGAAAGTGCAATTTGAGTATGCTGGTAAGAGGCTGAAAAAGAAGAGCTTAGTCTCTCAGTATCTGACAGGATTAGGCTCTTTACTCTTATTGAGGATATGCATCTTGAACAGTGAAAATAAGTTGAGATCTGGCATGGTTGGGAGCAGGTAACATACTCAGAAGACTGTTGAAAGGCATGAAGCTAAGTTTAAAATAATTTAGATAAAGTTTTACTAATAGAGAAAGTGTTGAAACATTTATAACATTGGCAGAAACATTTTAGTATATTAAGTTAAAAAAGTTATGCTGCTTATTGAACCTCTTGATTATGCAAAGGAAAGCATCCATTTATAACATTCATTGAACCATTAAATGGAGTCCAACAAGTGATTAAAATTATTAGGTCAGCATGAAACTTGGGTGGATATCGAGGAAAAAGCCCAAGGTGATGACTTGTGAAAATGCTGTGTCTGTTTGTCAAGGTGAAAGGTGCAGCTCAATTTTTTAAATAATAGTCTTCCTATTTGGGCTTTATTATGGTTCATGTGTGCTTGTAGTCTTTAAAGTTTAGATTAGAAATAAATGGGCAACATGCATTGATCCTTTGTAATACATGATACACCATGAAATATTTTCTACTCAGCTGCCAAAAAATTTGATTTCTTATTCATTGGTGATACTTTCTTGGAGTAACAGGTAAGGCATGATAGGTAAGTTATGTTTGCATTAGAGACCTACACAGAGGTTTGCCAGCTTGAAAGCTGTAGAAGAGGTTGTAGAGCCAAAGGAGACATACAGAAGAAGAAAAGGAAACAGCTGAAGGTTTGCTGCTCTCAGTAGAAATGTACAAAATGGAATAGTGTGATCACAGTTCCCAATTCTATCTGAATAGACTGATGCTTTGTCAAATGACAAATACATAACATCAGTCAGGAGGATGTGGTGGGTTGCTCCTTTCCCCACTTATATGTTTTGTTTCTGAGAAGAGTTCCTGGGTATGAAGAGTTTTTAACCCTTCAGAATAAATGGCAGATACGTCTGTTGGATTGCACAACACTGTGCTACTGAGTTCCACTGTTCACTAATGGAACACCTGGAGCACAGAAGGGAGCAGGCTGGGCCCCCAGTGAAGTGATTATATTTTGCTGCAGGTTCTGATCCTAACTGGTGAGTGTTTTGGGGTCCTAGCTCTCTTACCTTTCTCGTTTATTACAGTAGACAGCTTTCCTATTTCTATTATATCTTGTTACAGCTAAGCCTTACATACGTATGTCAGTAACTCCTTTGCATTCCAGGGACTTCAATTAAACTTCTGGTGTGAGTAATACATGTATTTTCAATTAAAATGAAAGAGCACTGGAGAGACACTGAATGTTTTCATATCATGCTCTAAGTCAGCAATCTGAAACAGCAATACATTGTAAAAAGCCTGACAGAGTTTAATCCATTAGTAACAGAAAAAAGCACACAGCTCCATATCTAGCTTTAACTGAATTCAAATGACAAGACTGGATTCTTATCACAGTTAAGCAAGTATGAGTCTGAAATAACTTTTCTGACAGTGTTATTGTGGATTTATACCAGCATAATGGAGAATTGAATATGGATTTTGAATTTAAATCCTTTCACCTCTCACTTAAATTTAAAAGTAATTTACCTGAGCCTTTTGCTACATCAGTTCTTAAGTCTGGACAGCTCATGCTAAGTGCATGATCCTTCTGAGTGACGGGTGGAATACTATCAGAAAATTAGGCAAGGATGTTTAGAGATGTGGTTAGTACTAACTTAAGTCATACTGAAACCTTCTCTCAATGCACCTACACTAAACCTTAACTCCTTCTGAGTCACCACAATATTCCTTCCTAATGCAGTGAACTTCCTTTGTTTCAAGTCATGTTTATTGCATTGCACAGGAAACCACAGAATGCTGGTGTTAACAAGGGAGGATGGTGGTGGATTGATTATTGGTTTGACCTAATTAACTCCATGATGATTAAACAACAGTCAGTGGTAGAAATAGCTCACGAGTCTGTCTTCATATTAAAGAAAGTAATTTGATTCAGATCCTGTAAGATGGTTCATCTTCCCATCCAGAGTCATCTTAGGACCCACTGTGGCCCTTATGCAGTCTGTGGTTCTGTCATTCTGTAACCTGAGAGGCCACATTGCACTGCTGTAGGAGGTGGGTAGGAATCTTTTGGGGCACAAGTCCTGAAGTCTTCCCATTGACCTGGAGGGATTTTTATAACTGCAGAATTGGTCTTCTGGTATACAAGTGGGAAGAGTGTGATGTTTTGAGGTGAAGAGCTATACAGATCTGCACCTGGCCTTACCTTTTGCACAGCGTGGTGTGCCACCTTTGTGAGGGACCATTGCAAATCTCTGCAGTTGTGCAGGAGAAAGAAGACTGAATTTGTTTCAGGAAATTCACCATTTTCATTGGTTGGAGTGTTTCACTTCTGAGAAAACAAGAAGACCTAAGTGTGGCTGTGAAGCTGCCTTAGCTCAGGTAATCTTGGGAGAATTTATAGACATAGCTTTTGTTAAAACACATGGCATAGACATGAGTAATGAAGAATGTGACCCTTCATGAGTATT
>VZSR01001685.1:21128785-21344536 GCA_013398615.1 Brachypodius melanocephalos
ATTAGGGAGGGAATTATCTGTGCCTTGCAAAAGAAGTTTCCAAGCTTTCTCATTTTCTTTTTAAAGGTTTGGTATTGGTAAAGAAATAAAATAATTTCTGAGTGGGAACATTATGCTTCTCTGAAAAATAATAAAAATGTGGATTATATTGCTATATAATCTGTGCTTTATTAAGGATAAAAATAATACTGTGTAATTGTGTAGTTAATTTTTACTAGAAACTACAAAATTACTTGTGAAAGTGGCTATTTTGAAAAACCAGAGAGTTAAGGACAAAGGAGTGTGGAGGATTTTAGGAGTGTGGAGCATTTGAGAGTTCCACATGAAGTCGTGGTGAGTTCTAAGTGTTCAGCACCTGTGAAACTCAAATTTGCCCAACTAGTCAGCCAACTCAAGTGCAGAATTCAATCTCTTCACCCTCTTGTGTATGCTCACTCCCTTAGGCCACATGTATGTTCCAATATATATATTAAATTACTAAAATAATAATTACAAATCCATATGGTAATTAGTTTTAGTTCTCTTTGATGTGGATTTTGCAGAATTATGGGTAGGTGCCAAGTGTCTTGGGAGGTCATGGATGGACTCATGGGGCTGTCACTATGGCAACACTGATGGATGCAGAATTTCCAAGCAATGGATTTACAAAGGAGAGGGAAAAGAAGACTCTTGTGCATTATTCAGGCTGTCAATACCTGTTCTAACACAAGGAATACAGACTTCTTAATACAGTTATTGTTGTATTTTCTCATCATAATAATGATGCAGTAAAAACTATTGATTAGCAGCCAAAATCTACAAATAAACACTCTGCCATATCGTAATTTTCTTAGCAGTTGCTGTTCTATCTGTCCTGTGACTGCTGCAGTGTGTCTGTGCAGCTAGAGAAAGTAATACTGGAAAGGTGTTGTGCTTGTGGTTTCATTTGTATTTTGATAGTGAGCAAGTGGCCAAGTCTTCAAGTGATCACTTATTTCCTACTGGAATGGGTACCCACATTTAGAGATGGGCAGGAACTCCTTGACAAGGTCTTGTCTTCAAAGGCACCAGTTTATTGAAGCCTAAATATGTACATGCATTTACAAACTTTCAGTGAAATGCAAGTATGAACCTTCTGATTTTTCTAATTTCCAGGAAGCTGTCCTAGATGCATTGCGTCTAATTTTAAGCCTCTAGTGTGCTTCCTGATCTGGGAAGGTGGGAATCTGGTAGAGACCAAGCTCCAAAGAGGGCTTTTGTGGATTCAACTCTGGCTCTGGAGCAAGAGGCTCCAAATGCTGTGATAGGTGTCTCAGGGCTCCCAACTTACTGATGGTGCAACTCTGGAGGACTTGAGAAGTATCAGTAAACCTGCCTGGGGTCACAGACCTGCCATCTTCCTACACTGTTGGTCCAGGGTGTTGCAAAAGCTGGCAGTCTTCCCTCTCTGTTAATGGCTGTGTTTGAATAGAATACATTTTCTTTCTTCTCTGAGGTGTTTCAAAATGTCTAGTTTCTGTTATGTGTGGGAATACATTTTGTCATTGTTCTGCATGCAGATCTCCATTTTTTCCCTAAACCGGGTTTCTTTGTTCTGATTCTGCACTATCTGCTCTGAGGGAAAGGCAGAGGGGGGAGGATGTGACCAGAGCTGTAGCTTCATCTTTTTAAGTGGGAGCTCCCATGTCACAGCGAAAGGAATCTCTTAAAAGAAATAAAACAAGGAAGTGGGCAAGTAGGCTAGAAGCTCCCATTTTACTAGCTTTGGATTTGGAGTTTCTCTGTGCTGAAGTAAAAATGCAAGCTCCAGCCACAAAACGTAAGGAAAAACTTATTGCAGAAGATGTGCTGATGTCTTCCTTATTTTATTTATTAACACAGGGCCACACTTGTCCATCTGCTATGCATAACTTTTGTTACTGTAAATGTAAATGATGACTGTAATGTTTTCTTTGTTGTTTTAGTTCCACTGCTTTAGATTTCACTTTGTAGTGAGCTCCATATCTCTAGAGACCAGCCAAGAATTGTTTATCTGAGATCCCCTATTATAAAGATAATGTGCAGTTTTAAAGTATTTAGAGATATTTGGACCAGTGATTATCTACACATTAAAGGCATAAAAGAAGAAAATGAAGAGATAAACACTGCAGGAGGTATATAAATGGATACTTAAAGGCTTTAAAATGGGCCTTCTTGCTTTCATATTCATATGTCTTAGCACTTTTATAACGTACAGCTGGCAAAATGGTTGTCGTAGAATGTTTTGCCAAGAGTTAAATCCATCTAGCCCTCTGATGAAGGCTCCTAAACTAGTAAACATTAAGTCCTCTAGAAAGCATATTTGGCAGGGCACAGACTTTATTGTTTGTTTTCACTTCTGTGCACAAAGCTGTCACTTCTTTATTTGCCTTTCTGTTTGTTATGTGTTCTCTGAAATCTAACTGTTATAAAACTAATGGTAGAGGGATTTCTGCTTCAGTAAAACCTTGGGAGTATCAAATATGCCCTAACGCTCTAATCCTGTGTATAATGTGTACCCCAATGTGAATTGGGATATGCATGTGTTGGAGATAATGTCACTGCTACTTTCATCTGCTTTGTGAGAAAGCAAACTGTTGGCCTTTGAAATGATTGCTATAGAGACTTGGATTTTAGAAAGAATATCATGTGAGTCTGTGGAATCATAAATAAGGCAAGAAGGGATTGAAAGGCTCCATCCCATCTGTCTGTTGGGTATGATACAAGATCAAGTACGTTTACTCTCTTCTTGATAGGTAGTATTTGCTTAGTGTGCTCTGGAAACATCCAGAGGTGGTAATTCTACAAAGCTTTCATAAAGTCTGAATCACTGATTGACTGTGCTCATCACTGAGAAGATGTATTTTCCCCTCAAGTCTTTTCTGTTTGGCCCCGATGCTTTTTAAGACATCACTTCTCTTTCCATATTCAGAGCAACTAGAGAGATTAAAACATCGCCTTCTTTGTATGACTGCCCTTGGCATATTTGAAGAATGTTATTCTGCCTCCCCTCAGTCTGAGCTGAGTCCTGATTTTCCTCATTCTTTTGATCAAGTTTTCTAGATTTGATCATTCTTGCTGTTGCTTCTTAATACCTTTTGGTATGTCCACATCTTTCCTGAACTCCCACGCTCAAAACTGTGCGGCACTCCAGAACAGATTTTACCCATGCACAGGTAAGCAGGGGCTTGATTAATTTTGTGAATCTCACAGATGCTAGTCCTCATTTATACATTCCAGGTAAGGTGAAACTGTTGGCAGCAGGAGAAGGGCAAGAGGAGCTCTGAAAGGCCAAATGTCTTTCACCTTTCTCAAACGAGTGGTCCATCAAACAGCATCGGGCTAATCACATGAGTAAGACATGCAGGTTTCTGACTTCAATAAATGCTATCATGTTATGTCATCTCAACACTTTAAAATACATTGAGGGAGTTTTAATGCATTTTCCTATCTGATTTCAATTTAATATAGTTTCACATCTGGCTAGGTAGAGATAAGTATGCTGGTTATTTCAAAGTTTACAAAGTTGCTAGGTCAGTGTTTTGCAGCTAGGGTTTCATGGTAGTCATCCTAACACCAGAGCTGTAACAAAGAGGAATATGCAGCTGTAACCCACCGAGAATTACATTAACGTTTCTGCATTGCTAATTCTGGCAATGGTAACATAGTTCAGTTTGATAAGAATGTCATTAATGCTGCACAGGCCTGTGTCCTAGTTTCACTTTGCTTTAATATTAATGGCGACATGCCTGGGACTAGATCACATCTAAATGTCACTAGAATTGGTGGGTGGACCAAGATGAGAATAAATTATTCACATACAAACAAGTTCATTAATGATTTTATGTAAGACTTTTAACTTTTGGGAATGGCACTTGTATACCTGACAAGAAATACTAAATATGTCTGGCAGGAGAAAACTGCAATATAGTTGATTTTTTTCTTTTTTTGCCAATCTACATGAATAACAGATGTCTATTTAGCCTTTTTTAATGTAAAGGCATAATTTAAATCTAACCTCAGATTGTAAATATCAAAGATCTTTTAAACAAAACAGGAGGGGTTTTTTATTAATTCAGGGAAAGGTCACCTATAAATATTTCATTAGCAAATTCATTAATTTCAATTACACATAAATTGTATCTAATCCAATCACTCTCCATCTCAACTACAATTAAAATATAAAATGTGCTGAATACACTCTGGAATATGCAAAGCCAACAATTAATAAAATAATATTTCAAATGAATTTTACAGTGTTGCTGTTTATATGAAATACATCAAAATTAATAAGGACAGGTCAATTCCTATTCAGTCTTGCTAGTCTTGTAAAGATATGTTTGCCCTGAATATTATATTTGCCTGTGGGGTTTTTTTTTCAATTTTCCTTTGATGTAATGCTACACATTATGCAAAGAGAAAAGCAAAAGAATAATACAAAGGTTTTCTTTGCTAGAAAATCTTAACAGAGGAAATGAAATACTGAAGACCCGTGAATGAAAGACATGACAGGCTTCTTTCTTGAACACTCCCCAGCCCCCTCTAACTGTGTTTTTTGTCTGAATGAGTTATTAGCCTCTCCCTGAGTTCCCTTCATCTGAGTGACACACTGCATGTATAAGATATCAGGAATGTGAATCAAAATGTAGAATTAGCCTATTGAAATTATGCATCTGTGTACAGGTTTGGGGGTTTTTAATGTTCAGATTTTGTGTTTAGATTTTCTCAGTCTGACTATCACATATAGCTGTCACTGAACTGTCACCATTGCCTGGATAAGTGTTTTAATTCACTCTGTATCCAAGAAAGTGGAAATGTCAAATACTACAGTTTTTGGGAAGGCCAGCTCTGGACTGTAAGTACATCCCCAAAGTTCTCAGCTTGAGAGCTGGAGAAGACTGTTCTAGAAGCCATCTGAACTATTTTGAAAAAGAAAGAGGTTTTGAATTTTCAAGAATATTATGTATATCATAGATTGCTCAAATCTGTATTGCATGGTTGGTGGAATTATGAAAAATGTGATGGAAAATGCACTGAAGTCAATGGAAGTCTCTGTTGGTTTAAGATCAGAGCTTTAATAACAATGTGCAGGAAACATTGGCCTCACTCTCCAAAATCCCAGTTCTGGTAGTCCTGTAGTTCTGGAATCCAGTCCTCAAGATAATGGAGCTGATGTGCTGCCGTACCACAAACCCAGGTTTTATAAAATCTCCTTGCTCCATGTATATGTCATGGTGCTGAGAGAAACAAGACATATGTAATTATTGATGCACCATGTGTGAATGGCATCAGGCTTCCACTGCCAAGGTGATATTAGCACTGAGTTCTGTTTAGCTTGCAGGTGTGCTCCTGAGAGAAGACACACCTCTGTGGCAGCTTTGTAAGGGATGAAGGAGGCACCAGTGCTGGCATAAAGGTTTCCTGCTCTCTCTGGGAACTGTCACAGGACTCCAGACAGCACTAATGGTGGCTGGAAATTAAATGGGTTGAAAAAGGGTCAGGATAAGCTCTTCACTGAGCCAAGTTAGATTGGAGTTTCAGAAAGGAACCAGCTGGTCTTTAAACTTTTCATGCAATTGTTAGGAAAACCCTCTGCTACTCTCATTCCTGCCTTTATTTTGATGTTTCTCGGTTGCTTTTTAAAATGAAGCCTTCATTGTCTTTCCAGCAATGAGCTTTCACAGAAGTATTTAACTTTGCCAGCAGCATGGTCTTAAAGGCCTGTTGGACAGGACTTCTTTTATTCCTGAGCTTTGAGTTGCAAATTCCTGCCTGTATTCAATGACTTGTCTTGCTACATTCAGAAATATCTGTAGATAAATGAAAGCAGTTCCAGGGGTTTCCTCTAGCCATATATGTATTGCTTAGTTATAACCGAATAGTCTCAAATGTCCGTGCTGATTATGGCAATAATTTCTCATTAGAATGTTGATATTTCAATCTTTCTGAATTAGGAAAAGAGCCAGGAATGATGCAAAGGAGAAATAAAGATAATAATTGTCAGTTAAGCCACATAAATACCTTAAGAAGCATATATTAGTATTGCACAAATCTTGATTCAGCCAGCAAAGTGTAAAAAATAAACACATAGTATGCCATGAGAAGTAAATCAGATTAAAAAAAAAAAATCAGGTTTAATGTTTTAGAATGAGATTAGTGCAGGGAAGAAGACTTTTAAATATGATTATAAGCTATCTCTTACAGGTTATTTACTTGATTTGGGATGTTGAGGAAAATGTGATATAATCTTTAATGTAGTTTAAATGTTGTAGAAGAAGTTCAAATAGTTGTGGCACTAAGAGAGTAGAAAAAAAGGCTTTATCCAGTATGCAAGTTAAAAATCGTGTTTGGCATAGGTTAAAACCTCTACAATTCTTTTTATTAAAAACTTGGATAAAAGGAAGCTGAGCTGAAAGACTGAAAATTGTGATGAGGTCTCAATTACATGTCTTAGGTCTGGGAGACTAACATTTGCACAGTGTATTTGTCTACAAACAGAAACCAACATAAAATTTTTCCTTAGTCTAGAGTCTTGTGGAACTGTAACTATTTTGGTTTGAAATTTGTTTCACTAAGAGGCATAGATTTAAGACTAATTAAGCCAGGCTGAAAGAATTCTCCATTGATGAATACGATAAAAAAATTATATTTCCATCATTGGGTTGATGATCTTGTTTCTTGTGTAGTTGAAGACTCCAGCTCCAGAAAAGTAAAAACTCAACCCTACCAAAAGGTAGGTGAATATTTGTTAGTAACTTTCCCATGATTCATGAACTGACTGAATCTTTCAATTGAAATCTTTCAATTGAAAGGTTTGAAAGTATGATCAGGCCTGGGCTGTCTCTAATTAGAGAAATAAAATGTATACAGTTTATCTGTGGTTTTACATAGAGAATTTCTTCTCTTCTGAATGCAGCTTTTGTCTGTATAGTTTACTTCAGTTTACTTCAGTCACTCTCCTGAAAGCACTTTCAGTCAAAAAATGCCAGAAACATTCTTTGAGCTGGGTTTTTACAGGCTGAGATGCCACATCACTGGATTTCTGTCTCTGAGTCATTATCAAAATCCAACATATTTAGTTTTTAATCTAAAGTACATCTTCAATTGAACATAGAAATTTCTGAGTTTTCAGTTTTGCTAAAATACTAGCACAGAAAATTGCTCTTACTTCCTCAGCTGGAGGCCCTGATGAAAAGCATGAAGGTGAGAATGGTGAGCCCAAGAATAAACAAAGACTGTGAGAAGTTGCAGGCAATATCCAAGAGATCCATACATTTTTTATGATGCTAATCTCGTTTTAAGAGTGCTTAAGCTTATGGAGTGGAAATATGGGTTAACCGAGTAAGTTAATGACTTCAAAACTAGTTTTACTGTTGACATGTGTGAGAGACAATATCTAGAGCACAACAACAAATTTATCTAGTCAGGGATGCTCAGTTAATTATCTATTGACTTCAGCTGGGAGGTTCAGCATATTCTCAATATTGTATCACTTTTCCATGTAAAGGGCTATCACAATTTCACTGTGGCACAGTGCTTGCCTGCAGATTAGAATACTTTTGGGGAAACAGTCTGTTTGAAGGGGCAGAAAGGGAAGCTCACTGTGCTGCTTGTAAATTTAACAGCTTTTTCTGTTCTGGGCAATGTTTTGTGTCAAGTTACGTCCTCCAGTATGTTTCTGACAGCAGGAGCCAATAAAGGGTTTCTAGAAGGTGTGGTGAAGAGCTGTGTACATTAAGGAACAGCATTATTTGAGAGGGACTGTTGTGGGTTATCTGTAAGGAAGAATCTATCTGTACGAATCACGCCAAGCTGCTCAGTGGTGAGACAGAGACTCTATCAGGCTCAGGAGGCTTCAGTCACAATTCAGATGAGTAACCAGTGCAGGTTCTAGGGTGTTGTTTGGACTGATGATAGCCCTTCTGATAGTGTTGTTTGGGTTTTTTTAAGGGATACAGCAGGAAGACTGAGGAATGCCCTTCCCGTTTAAGCTGCACAACTGTGCCGCAAGTATTGTTTCATTGGATCTGAAATAAATCAGTGATACATGCCCAGGAGGAGGGAAATTTGGAGTTGTAGACCCAGACTGTGTATACTAAGGCTGAAAGCAGAAATATCCCGGGGACAGGGAAGATGTTTTCTGTAGCTTTGATCAGCACCATTTTTTTGGTCCACGCTACAAAATTTTGCCGGTGTGAGGAGCCATAGGGTTAGATCATTATTTGTGCAGTGTAATGGCTGATATTCTGTGCTGTTCATGAAAAAATTACATTCTACAGGTAGTAAAATGCATCTCCCTATTCAAAGTCCTGATTAAGCAAGAGCATACTTTGTTTCCACTGTTCCACTGTGTTAATGGAAATTTTTTGTTCTCTGCTTTCTCAGTGGAGAAATTAGGCATTTTGAAGTTTTGAAGTTTGGCTGAGCATCAGCACTCTGTGTAACTTCTGCTCATCACCAACATCTGAACTCTCTTCAGTAGCCAACATGGCTAATGTTTGTCATATGTTTCCTCAGTGGATCCTTTATCCTCAGCTAATGAAGCAAAGGGTCAGCAGTATATTTCAGTCATTTCATTTCTGCGGTGATTGAAGCTTGCTAGTTTTGTTTTTTAACTAGATTCCTTAAAAGGAACCTTGTCTGTATGTCAGACAAGTTGATATCAAAGCAATAACTTCTGTTCTACGCAGAGAAAGTAGCAAGACCTATGAATTCGTGTAGCTATTCAGAAAGTTCTTGCCCAAATTCCAAACCACATTCCCAGTCTAAGTCAATTTTGTCTCCTCAGCCTTCTCTTGTACCACCACAGATGCTGTCATTAGGCACAATTGTAATTTTGCAGTGTTACAAGTTCTCAAACTTGAAGAGATAAGACAAGACCTTGCACCTGATTTGCTATTTCATGGAAATCAGTAACAGACAAAAAAAAGAGATCTTGATTAGCTCATAGTAACATATTCTGCAGAGGAGATGTGTTGTAGTGATCTTTACTAGCTGGCAATTGCTAAGCATTGAGGGTGGTATGTCCATCTGTGTCTCACTACTGTGGTGCAAACAAGATACGATAAAAATGTGAGCAACATGAGCCACGCAGGAGTCATCCATGTTACAGTGGCCAATCCTCTGTTTCTAGGAAAGGTGAAAAACATTATTTGCTACTATGGGGAAAGTTAGTCTCAGGAAAGAAACCAGAATTGGATATCCAAAAATGAAACCAAAGGAGACTATGTAGTGTCTGCTTTTACAGTTTCATTTGTGGGAGTCTGAGCAAGGAAATTTTAAAATTTTTCTTTCTCTGTTTCCAAATTGTTTAGGCTCTTGTAACTTTTCAGAGTTCTGTACTTTTTTCCTCCTGTGAAGAAACCAGTACTATGAGAAAAATAGTACTATGGCTTTGTGAAAACCAATGCTCCACAAGTAATTTTACATTTTAAATAAAGTCACTATTGTCTACGTTGAGGTTGTCCCAAAAGAAAAACATAAATTCTCATGTTACTGGTGTTGAAAAGATACTTCTAACTCTGTTAGTATTTTTGTCCTGGGTTGTAGTATAGGATGTGCACAAAGTATTCTATCACCATCTTCATGAACTATTGAATGCAATTGTTGGAACAGTGTTTTCCCAGGCCCCCTCCCTCTGGGCCATCTGTTAATGACTCATAGATAACTCCCTCCGGGAGCTATCTCTCTTTAATGGGCTATCAAGGACCCCCTGTATGACTCATCACCCCGTTGTGAGATGCTCTGCCCAGGAGGAGGAACCAAGCATTCTCACCTGGATATAATCTGGGATTTGGGACAGTACAAGTAGCCCTTGCCCACTGGATTCCCAGAGGACCAGACCTTTCTATGGGATCACTGCTTCAGGAAGATCACATCATCCGGGCTGCTTCTATCACCCTGCTCAGGTTGTACTCTAGCTCTGTGAGTGGTCTTTTGTATTATTGCATTTATTTTATTTTATTTTACTTTTTTTCCCCTTTCTTCTTATTAAATTGTATTTCTGACTTGGAGCCTCTCGCTTGTTTTGCTTTCAAACCTCTACAATTTTATAAATAACTCTGCAAATACTGCTACCTGAAAGTAAATATGTATTTCTGATTTTTAAATATAGCTGTAAGTACATTGGACAGTGTTAGAGAAACATCAGATATTGTATCATTTACTGCTCTTACCAGGAAGAAACTGAATGCAGGTTCAGTGAAATTTAATGTCTTCTCTGTACTACTTTGAGGAAGGGATTTAGGCATCATATTCTCAGCTGACCACACTAAATAATTGTAATGTTTGATAGGATTTGATAAATGGGAGATACAAATAAAACAGGTGGGATCACCTGCAGTGAAAGCAGCAGTCCCTTCATTACAATTGTATCAGCCCTCGAATTTTTGTTTGAGAGAGATTAAGGAAAGTAAGTTCACAGAAATTTGTATATGGTATAAAGGAAACAACAATAGAAAAATTCGACACAAGAAAATCAAATTTCTTTTACTAGGCTGACATTAATTAGTAATAAATATAAATTTCTCTACCGAGGAGTCAGCATGATATTAGGTGATGATATTAGGCGTGTACTGACCACTTAGACAAAATCAGCAGCAGCTATGGTGGTCTCCATGGTGACAGAAAAGCTAACAACAGATCAGTTATGGAAAAGAGAAGATAATGCCTTTTGTTGCCTTTAAAAGAAAGGACTTTCTGTCTGACGGTTTGATCAGTTTTGAACCTCTATTTGCCTTTGAACTAAGAATGCAGTACATTGGTACTTTTTTTTTCTTTTCTTTCTTACATCTCCTCCTCCACATTTCTTTATCAGGATCCTGTCTGGCACACTGTTAAATGTACTTATAAAGCACAATTCACTATTGGGTTTCAGATAATCTATTAGAAGTCTTGAAACAGTTTCTAATTTGGAGAGAAGGTTTTCTCTTTAGGCTGTAATCATACTTTTGTGGAAAGAGTGAGAGATCTCAGACTCAGAGCTTACAAAGTAGGGAACCTGAAAATAACTACTTAAATCCATCCAGAGGCATGCTAAATATTTGAAATTATTTGCGTTGTATCTGAATACAGCATACTTTGTGCCTTTGCAAGAGTGTTTTGCTAGAAGCAGGTAAATTAAATGAAAAACCTGTGTGTACAGTTTTGGACTCTTGGCATAGGCAGTAGTGAACTGCCTATGACTTAAGAGGTAGCATTTCCAAAGCACACAGTTATTCTGAGGTTATTATTTCATTGCAAAATGCATGACTGGACGGTGCCAGGTGATGCTGATAGGACTGTTTAATGACACAACTTCATCCTGTTCCCACATATTTTCACAAATTACATTTGAGTAGAGCCTCATTTCTGGTTGGTGGATTCATAGCCTGTGCTATATGACAACAGTGCAATCCTGGAAATCAGAATGATTGCCTTTACCAGATAATAAAGGACAGGCCTGCCTCTAAATAGAGGCAAATTAGGCACAGTGCTTATGGTGGAGCAAAGCAGAGAGGGCACTTTATCTAATCAGGAACCCTGAAAAGTCAGATGGTGAGCTAGTGTGACCACTACCTTCAATTAATGGGTGAATGAGGTGTTATGGTCTGCTAGAAGAGGGACAGAGATCTTCAGAGATTACTTCACTTACCCTTTATATTCCAACAAATGCCTGGTGCTTCTCCCTCTTCTCCTTTCCCAGCAACCATTTACCCAAAAGGGATAGCCCAGTCCTCACCCAGGTGATAAGGCTTCTTCCTTCCTGACAGGCTTTTGTTATTCATCTCAAAGCCTTAAGCTGATTCTTAGCAAAAAGAACATGGCATTCACTGTATCTCAGTCTTACTGACTGTGATAATGTCACCGTTTGTCATATTAACAGCAAAGACAAATCATTCTTGCTGCAAAATATTCTTATTTTTATTGCTCTAACCTAGCTGGAAATATCGTTTGGTTTAGGAAGACCAAGTTTTGAGGTTCTGACCTCAAATACTTCAGACAAAAACTATTACCAGTGCAGTTTTCAAAACTTCAGTTACTATCCCTTCACCTATGTTTGAAAGAGGCTCTTGGCAGGAATTAATATGGATGCAGAGACATGCTGCTGCATAACTAACTAGCACAACTCGTTTCTAACCATTTCTAAGTTCATACTTGCATATTTTCATCCACAATTTTGCAGAAAGTTGATTATTTTTCTGATTTTTTTCTATACAGATATCTGTTCCCTTCAGTCCACTGTTGTGGCAGAGGTCTTAAGCCAATGCACCACTAATCCTAGGTCATTATTACCTGAATTTTTGAGTCTTACTCTAGTTAAGATTCTCTCTCCACAGCTCATATTGAGCAACTTGGATGTTTCTCTCTCTTACTCATGGGATCATTCTCAGTCTGTCATGCTGAGGCCTGAACACTGTCTTGCAAGCCACTCAGGTAAATGTTTATTGATTGAGTTACCCACAGGTGAAATCTCTTCTGTTCTGTTTGAAATCTGTGTGATCTGTTTGTGGTCCAGCTAGGCGATATCTCTGCCTACACATTCCCAAGGGATATTGGGAATATTGCTTTATACAGTGAGCTAAGGGTCAGCTGGTTGCCTTGGGAGAAGAATGTGATATTGTAATTAATTATCATATGGATGAATCATGGTTAGTCTTCAGGGAAGTGACTACAAAAAGGAATTCCTAAGGGAAAATAGGTATATACTTATGAATCCATTTGGAGGTGGTCCTCACTCAATGAAAGGGATTAATGAGAAGAAGATCATACCTGAGAATTGTATCCAACTGTCCAAGCATCCCAATGGCTTTTTAACCAGATGGAACAGAAAGGAGAGCTCTGGAAGACAAACTGAAAAATAGATGGCTTTAAACAGAACTTTTTTATATCTTTGTAAAAAGAAAACTTTAAAAAATTCTCTTTCAGATCTGGCACCTTAATTTGTAAATACATAGTTGATAAGATACTTTTATTATTTGGTTTTTATTTTTATAAATTTTAAAAAGTGATTGGATTGACTCTATTGCATGGAGAATGCAATATGCTGCAATAGTATCCTGCTATAATTGTGCTAGTAAAAACTGTCGTGTCATACAAGCTCAGAAATACTGAGTATCAGTGTTCACTGAAGGTGCGTGGGCTGTTTTTGCATCTGGTAGAACAGATTTCTTTTTCGGGAGAGAGAAGGACAAGCCAGAGAAGGGCTGTGAAGAATGTAGAAAAATGCTTTATCTCTTGGGATCTCCTACATACCACTAATTAGGTGATGTATTACAAATATGGTGTGGGTAACTGTAGTTTATCATCAGCAAAATTAAGGAGTCCTATCTGGGTGACTGCTAGACTATTCTGTCTATTCATAGGTGTCAGCTCTGGGGAGAACAGTGAAACTAGTCAAACAACACCACCACAGGTGTCTGGAGCTTGATCATAAGAATCATGAAAGTAATATTTGTCAAAAGACAAACAAGGGCTTTGAGGTGTACTGAGTGCTTTCACAAAATGAAGTGCATGTGCAGACTCTAATGCTATCAGGACTCTTCTTAAGATCAGAGCACAACAGAAATGGGTGCAAGAAGAATCGACACTGTCTCTCTTGCCACAGATCTCTCAGTTTGAAGGTACTGGCAACACAATTTATACTGACAATGACTTTGTTTGGAGTAGCTGAGACTTCAGATGCTGTATCAACCTCTCTCAAAAAATGGATAATAAAAGGCATTTATTTTTTAAAAAAATTTAAGTATGCAATTATAATTTCTGATGTACCTACACACCCACACTTTTTTTTGTTGTTTGTTTTTCCACATTTAAAGGTGTCCAAAGTTAAAATTCTATGAATACACTTATGGACTAGTATAAATAGTTGGTCAGTTTTCAACTTTAAGGACATTGACATAAAAGGAACAAGCAAAGGGTGCAGAAAAGTAAAACAGAATGTCAAAACTACATGAGATTGGTATAAACTGACTAATATTCTCAAACATCATTATAGTTAAATAAACATTTCAATAACATTTTCTGTCATCTTTTTGATGGGTCAGATGCATACAAGGCAAGCTTCTCTGCAAATTCTGGTTGACTTCAGAGTTGAGTCCTTGAAGTTTGCTGACATGTAAGAGGCAAGAGTGCAACAGGTGAATGGGCAAGTAGAGTCTCCATCCAGATACGGTAAAGATTTCGAAAGGTATCTGATGCGTGTCTGTGATCATCCTCTCCATAGTCTTGTACTTGAAATCACTATTTACTTGTTTTATATTGATTGTTATTTATCTGGGTTTTTTAAAATTACCTACAACATTTCTTGTATTCAGGTAACTTGACACTAGAATCTCATTTATTTTCTGCTAATGTTGTTGGTGATTATTGTGGAGACTGACAGTAGCAGTGCCTTGAGCTCTAATTATCTTGTTTTAGACATTCAAAAATATTTGAAACAACTTTTATAAAAAGGAGTGAATTAATGTTTTCTGCAACATGCAACCTGTCTGATTATAGTTGACAAGTAATTTGCAAGAAACTCCAATACTTTTGTGTTGCTCTGCTCACAAATAGAAGCAAATGAATGTGATGCTCAAATGAATGTACAAATTGTTTTCTTAATGACAAACACCATGGGATGATAGTTATTTCAACTCTTTAACTATGTCATGACTTGATAGACTATTCATCAAAATTGACACTTAAAATAGAGCAGTATTTGGAGAGAGAATTTAATCATTCTTGAACAACCACTAACATTGTTCTCATGATAAATCAGAGGTACAGTAGGTTCAGAAACTCATCAAAAAATCAGCATTTATGGTCTGTACAGGATGTGCCAGGAATTTGTACATTCTCAGAGTGTACTTCACATCTGAGAACAAAGTCCAGCTGAGAACTTTAATCTAGTTTGATTTTTAAGTTTGACTTTTCTTCCCAGAAGACCTTGTCTCTGTTTGAGTCTCTACTCAAGCCAGCCTAACTTGAAGAAGAACTTTCAAAGCATATGCCTGACCAAGATTACTTTCCTATATCTCTGCAAATGTTTTTAATGAACTGCTTCTGTGTCAAAAGGAGATGATGCCATGCCTTTTAATTTGGTGACCCAGAAAACTCTGTGATGTTGATGTGACCCAAGGGCTCGTGCATTAAAATTAATCTGAGACAGACACTGCATATTAACATGATACTTGGTACTTTGTCATAATACTTTCAGACTTCATACTTTCCATGCTGTCTCTCATCCTTTCTGGAGAGCAGAGTTCATGGCTGGGAATAGCACCTTTAAGAAAATGCAAGTGTGCAGCATGAGTGTTGCAAACCAGGACAAAATTGCTTTAGTTTCTGTAAAAGTGCATACTTCTGGTTGTTGAAATTACAGAATGGATATTTCTAAATTTGAATAAATGTCAGCTATAGATGATTGACCTGTTCTTGCTGTTTAAGATGTTTAATGAGACACAGATATGGAGGATGATTGTTACTTGCAAGTTTTCCTTTAACAAGTGTTTAGGACATTGTTCTAAAGAGATTTTTCAAGTTTCATGCTCTTGAATTAACCTCCAATTCAATTTGCAGTTGCTGTCTTTATTCTCCTCCCCCTGCCCCTATTGACATCCTCATATGGTTTGGGTTGGAAGGTGCCTTCCTTTCCACTGTTGTACAAGATGAATGAGGTAACAGAGGTGAACAGAACCTACCCATTTCTAGTAGCAGCAGCACAGTGTCAGCCTTGGTTTTCCATGTTTTTACTTTGCCTTCATGTTTACATTTTGCCTTCTGATGTTTACAGAACTTGGAGCTCAAATTCTCATGGATTTTATGTAAATAAAGAAATGTTTTCATAGTTTCTCCTCTAGGAGGAATTTCTTAGGTGATGGTGATGTTCACCAACAAGATTGAAAAGGTAGCAACAACTTTGACCAATCTCTTGTCCTTTTGTACAGTTGTATGTAAGTAAGTTGGAATCAAAATAATAATAAAAAGGAGAGCATTCCTGCTGACCTTGGACCTCATCCCGGCCTCGTCCTTTTGTGTCCCATTGCGACAGCACAGAATGGTCCTCCTAATTTGGCACCAGGAACTAAGTTCAACTCACGGATAAGGCATTTAATTAACTCCCCATAATGAACTACATCATAGTTTGATGCCACCTCACTGAACTGAATGGGCTCACAGTGTGTCAGAGCAGCATGAGCTAGTAAGCACAAAGGAAAAGGACTGAGTGTGACTTAGATACCTGCACACCCACAGCCTAAAGCCAGTCCTGTGTGCTCAGCCCATATTCATGGTCAGGATGACTGTGGCATTAGCTGGGAGTCAGCAGCTCTCAACAGGTGTGTAAGTATCAGCCTGCTAATTCAGGTGGCAGGAGGGTTCATGGTGGTGTCTTTACAAGAAGGTTGAAATGGTAGTGGAGGACCCCTTGATACTGACTTTTTGGGATTCCAAATGTTGCATGACTATATGCTGGCCTTCTTTCTGCATTGATTTTGTCTGCACAGCCAGGCAGTAGACTGGCATGCTGTGTGCACATAGAACAAAGAAGATGAGCTGTTGCAACAAATTCCACATGCAGTGCTCAAGCTCCTTTACTGTGGGAAGGCAACGTGGATCTTGGCCTCTAAGCTTTACTAATGCCTTAGTCTTTGGGAACTTGTGATCTTGTAGGATTTGTGATGAGCATTTAAAAAGACAAATCTAGGTGGCATTCTGTCAGGCTATTGTGTGATATGTTCTTTCATATGAAATTGAAGCTTAGCCATTACATAAAGATTGCATTATAAAAGACAATCCCAATGGTTCCTTGTTATTTCTGGTGGGTATTTAAAGATACATGAGAAAACCAGTATGTTAACACATAACAACAGATTGGAGATCTTATTTTGGGATTGTTAGCTTTATTTATGTTATTGACAATTCTTTTTTATACTTAGAAAATATCACATGAAAAAGTGTAAGGACTTCTGTTTATTTTTACCATTGCAGAGGATGTCTGGAGGAGTGTTTTCAAGAAGAAAATTTACAATTTTGAAAGTTCAAGTCAAAATACAGCTGAGTCACCATATTTTTACTTGATTGTCACATATAAATCCTCCTGAGAAATGCTGGTTTGGGATACATAAAATACTTTAAAACAAACCCCCAAAACAATGGTGTCTTAACTGTATTTGTTTTTGGAAGAGACAGATCACTCAAAATGGTAGAAACACCATTCTGATTGTGCTCCATGTACAGAGGTGTAGTGGGTGAGATTCATCATCATTCCCACCTCAGAGGTAAATTCAGTGGGAAGCTGGGAGAGTGGAGTGTGGCCAGCACACTCTATCTCACCATCCACAAGTTCAGATTTTGTTTCTTAGCAGCCTGTGGGCTTGTGAGGGCTGTAACTCAGGTGCTTTATTGGTACCTATTGATTATGGTTTTTGTGCAGTAATGATCTATATTCACTTATATGGGACTATCACTCATTTCCTTTTTATGCAAGTGAAATACATTTTCATAATTTAATCTTTTAAGTCACTGTTTCCATGATCTACTGTTGTTGTGAACTGTAAATCTATGATACACAAAGATGACATTGGCTTTTAAATGAGAAAATCAGCTTATTTTTGGAATGAAGAGCCTAATAACTTTGAGAATGAAGTGAACAAATCAGGCACTGGAAAGCTGAGATGGCAACATCAAACAGTATAATGAACAGAGCAATCATTCTAGGAACAACACAAGAACAGATAAGAGTGAAGTTTATCTTTGCCCCAGGGAAGCACTGTGAAACAAAATACAGGATTGCCTGTTTTCATCAGTTAAAAAAAAAAAACAAAAACACCTCAAAAACCAGCAAAAAAAACAGGAAAAAAAAAAGAAAAAAACAAAAAAACCAACAAAAAAAACCAAATCCAACCAAAAACATCCCACCTTATCAGTAGTAGGAAAGAAAATTTGGGTTACTTTTTAGATTCAGTTTCCTGACATCAGAAAAATATACGTTGTATATTAAAGGTAGCACTTAGTGGATTTTTTCAGTACATAGTCTTTATTTACTTTTGTTTAAATGATGAGATTGTAACACTGAATTTTTATTAGTAGATTCTATAGCTATTTGCTATATCTCCACAGTTGTATGTCAGAACAAACTTCAAGGATGAAAGACTCCAGTACTTGATGAGTTAGTTAGATGGATGGATGGATTTTCTGTCCAAATCACTGAGAATCTGCAAAATCATGTACAATAATGTTTAAATGAAGAAAAACTGTGCAAGGATGAGCTGTGACAAAATTTCTCTAAAACCTAGAATTCAGACTTAAATCACTGGTTTGAATTTTCTTGGGTCCAAGGAAAGAACAGTTTAGACAAACCCCAAAAGAAAAGCCATTATTCACATAATATTGTACTGCACTTCTGCCCTGCTGACTGGTGGCACATCAGCTCATCTGTCTGAGCTGTGGTGCAGCTTGCAAGCTACAGCAGGTATCCCTGTAGTAGGCCATGTCTAAACATCATAATTAAATCAGCACTGCACAGCCAAGCAGGCTCCTGAAAGTGCTCCTCTGGCTGTGTTTCAACAGCCATAATTCAAGAGAGTGGTTTTCTCTAAGTTATATTCGATCTAATTTACTTTTATTAATTATTATACAATTAGTGCATGAAGAAATGCTAAGTTCTTGCCTCACGCTTCTCCCACTTCAAAGTCCTGACTGGTTCTTGCCCAAATCAATGAAAGGTTACCACCGGTTTTGATGAAATTTATTTAGAATTTGAAGACAGTGTTTCTGGGATTATTGGAATGAAGAGATGCTAAAATGGAGAGCTGGCTCGGACTTCAGGAGGGGTGAGAGGATGGGAATGCCAAGAGTGTGGGTGAAACACGGCTCTTCGGTGCCAGCTTCCATAAGGCCTGTCATCCTTATCAGTGACTGCCTTGATACTGATCCTACTGCTAATACTGTTTCCTTCCTTGAGTTTTGGAACGTGCCCAGACTGATATTAGATAACTTCATCTTCTGTCTTCATCCAGGATAACAACAACTTTTATTATACGACTGCACAGAATTAGTTACAAGGAAAGCACATCTAACTCCTTAGAATCATTCCTAGGATTCTCCTGATTTTGTGCTTCTCCTTTCTTTTTTCTGTAATTTTCACCTTTGATGCTTGGATCCCCTCTCACTTTATATCCTAATTTATACCATTCCAGCAGACTGAAATGCAGCCTAGCTTTCATCTGTGCCTGCAGATGTTGCAGTAAGAGCACACTTTTTCAATTCCTACCTTCACCCAGTGAGAGCTGAAGATGGTAACTATATCCAGAACATTATCCATGAATATTTTTATAAATAGAAACAGTGAGATCCATTTGATGAGTTTTCAAATCTTACACTCAGTCATTGTTCATAAATTTTTGAATAGATGAAGAGTCATTTGAATTTATTAAAATATTAATGAACATTGCCTAAGTCAACATGAAAGTATGTGGAATGTTTCTTAAATGAAGAAGTACTCATTTATATATGAATACTATTTTTCCTGTCCAGTAACGTGTCCCTGCTAGAACATGTAAGAAGTGCAATTTATCATCATGTCAGGAGATGCAGTACTATTATTTTAATGAGTAATATGAAAGCACAAATAGCAAACATGAATAACACTGTGAGGAGTAAGATGTAAGTGTAATAATATTACATAAGCATTTGTAATATTTCCACATAAATGGTACACTAAGCTATTTTGTTTTAGGAAAAAAATATTGGAAATAATTTGTAACATTGTATATGTGTACTTATATCTATTCTTTGGAAAAAGAAAAATTAGAAGAATGTAGTCAATAAAATTTATTAATATCTTCTTTACGATTCTCAAATTTGAAAAAGATGGTCAAAAACCAAAACAAAACAGAAAAACAAAAAGAGAAAGAAATAAAAAGAAAAAAAGAACATTACCAGGACTATGGGGTTAAATGAATAGAGTGAGGAAAAATTTTATGGAGATATTGTTAAAAAAATCCCAGGGTTATAGAAGATACTGTGTTCATACTAAAAGTTTGGACTAGTAACAAACTGCTACGTAAAGAAGATGTTACTCCATACTTTCTGACAAGTTTAAAGTAGTCCCAATTCTCTAATTGTCTTGCTGCAGTGAAAGATTCAAGTGATATGGTTGCCACCAGATTTTAGACTCACTTGTGAATACTGTTAAAAAAAATTTTCATTTTCACTGACATTTATGTTTCTTCTATGAATTTTTGCCAACTTCGTATTTTAATGTAACCAATAGTTTACTTTAGTAAAATCTTCTAGTAAAAGTCTTCTTTTATTTCCTTGCCCCTGTTGAAGTAGATCTCTAGAGGGTAGAAAAATAGAGCAGTGTAAAAGCTCCGTTTCTGAAAGGTGTAAGCATTTACAAGACTAAACTTTTCTTCATTTGGAAAAATTTAGTTATCCTTTTATTTATCCTTCTTTACTGGTCACCAATGGGGCTCAGAAGAGTAAAAATTCAAAATTTTACATTTCTCAGACTCTTTCTAGTGAATTAAAAGTATTTAATATTATTCAGATAATTAGTAAAGCCTCAACAAAAGCAAACACCATCTCCTGCCTCTTCTCCAAACCAAGCAGCCAGGCAAAGTGAAGCTAAGCATTACATCTTTCTGCATTTGGAAGAAATCCTAAAACCTCATGACCTCATCCTCACTTCAAATTCCCTTCTTGCTGGCATGGATGGTAGATGACACTTGTGAATGCTTCTGAAAATTAGACCATGTGTTAGTACCAAAATTGGAGTTGGATGAAAAGATGCTTTTAATGTGTTAAGTATTCTCTAAAAAATTTTCAAGCTTTTTCTTTTTTCTTTTTTTCTTTTTCTTTCTTGAGTGTTTCTTCTGTCTTGCATATTCCTTAGGAGAAGGGGCATGTCTTTTCCCCTCAGAACTAGCAGTGTAGCTGCAAAAACACATACTGGAAATCCAGGGCTCAAATAATTCTTACCCACTTACCCACTGAACTAGAAGCAAGGGTGAATAATGCTCAGTTTCTACTATTTATAGCCATCTATTTTTGTATCAATAATTAAACACTATGTAAAGCTAGAAACCAGGACAGGGAATTCCAACATCCCAAAGACAGTAGGAGACCTCACTTTCTCACTGTCTTTAGCTGAAACATTTTCATTTTCCTATTACAGCATGTGAGACAGGCACTGTGGTCCAGAGGGTATCACAATTAATAGGCATATGGGCACACTAGACTCATATTCCCACCCCAGTGAAGTTTATTAGTTATACAAGGTGGAACAGGTCACTTCACTCACAATGACCACTAACTTGACTGTAAATGCATGCCCATGGGCCTTGAAGACTAATTGAACAGTTTGTAGCCTGTGTTGCACAAATTTTCATGTTCAGGGGGAGTATTTTAATGTTTATCATAATGGCTGTACAGGGTAATTTGTCTCTAAGCCTGCTGTGGACACAGCTGGAAAAAAAACCTCAGTAAAATGGAATTCATATCTTTGCAGAGTTTCGTTTTCATTGCATTGGCTTCTTTCTGGAACAATTTCTTCATGAAAATGTTTCTGAAAGCAAGCCCTGAATACTTACTGGTGTGAATCCTGCATGAACTGCAATTGCCCTGGAGGGTAGGCTGGGTTTTGTAGCAGTCTCCCAGGGCAAAGCAGAGGGAGTCACATCTCTGTCAGTTTTGGGGGCTAACATAGTAATAATAGATGCATTTTTGACTAAGGACCACTCAGTGAAGATTTGGCAGGTGGTGAGAAGTGACATTATAATTGCTTTGTGCTCACTTTGTGCTCCTCCCCAGGTTTGGGGAAGCCTCCATCTGCTACTCCCCATGGTATGATGGGTTGTTACCTCCTCAGGGCAATGTTTACCTTTCCAAGACATGTATGCTTTGCATTGTACCAAAGAACTAAGCAAGCCCCAGTGGTGGCTTTTACATGCACCTGCAAAATAAACAATTCATCCCCAACAGTAAAAAGTATCTTCTGCTCGTGATATGAGAAATCTCATTGCAGCAATGCCATGGGAGCTGTTCTGTTCTGCCTCTGCATCTTTCCTCTCTCCAGTTTGCAAGGAGCACAACTTGTCTCAGATTTGCAAAGTGAGTGGGTGATTTGCTGATATTTGTACAAAACATGAGAAATAAAAAGTAGGTTTCTCTGTTCCCCAGGTATTGCTTTTACAGTGCATCTCTCTCCTCATCACTTCTCTCCTCTTCCCTCCATTAGTAACTATTTCCCCCATGCAGTTTAGCTCAGCTGACCTTTTTTCTCTCCTGTTTCTTGAGGATATGGCAGCTATTAAAACTGAAACAGAAGCACAGAAATATCTGAACTCCTTCTGTTTTGACATCATGTTTCTGATCATGCTCTTTTTCTGTACAGTGGTATATTTTCTCCTTTCAAGTATGACTTGCATTGTAGACTTAGGATAGCTTGCTCTGTGGAGTGGTTTCCGATTCTCTGTTTGCAATTTTATAATTTCTCTGCTTTCTTTAGTCTTTGCTTTAGATTTTTCTTTAAGCCCTAACATTTTTTGTTTTCTCTCCAGGTTTCACTGTCACGTAAAAATAATAAAAATATTCATCCCTCTGTATCTTAGTTGTTCTTGCAGCTTTCAGGTAGATTTGGTGAAAAAATCAACGTGGTCTTTAGTTGTTTATCGTATCTGTAGCTGAACAATATGGTCATAAAAGACAAGCCTCTGCTTTACAGATATGCTTGTCAGTAGACATACTCATGACTAAAGTCCAACTCCCCTCTAAAACTGACTTTTAATCAAGGCGGAGGCCGAATTTTCTTCCCATTTTTTAAGGGTTTTTTTTGTTTGTTTGTTTGTTTGTTTGTTTGTTTGTTTTTTCTCTCAAAACTCCCTCTCAGAACAGGATTTCACACTGCTTGGAGGCTAACAAGCAGAGCTTGTAAGGCTCTGTGCTGTGATATCATGTGGGAATTTTCACCCAAATTTTAACTTCAGGATCTGAGTTTAAAATATTTTGAAGCTGCCTTAGCCAGTTCCCTCTTTTCCAGCTAAACACGACTTTGCTGTCTGGCTAAGACCTGACTTCAAGATGCTTTGTTCATAGGAAATGGTAATGATATGTCAGATACATTATTGAATATCTGACCTGAAATCTTCTGTGGTGTTGGTCTTTGCCATGCAAAGTTTGTATCAGTCAGCATGATAAACAAGGATAAAAAGTGATGTAGAATAGAGTTGTATTAACTGAAAATCTATTTCTGCTAGGATTTGTTATTTTATTTTACTGACCGTGTGCAAAGTCAGATAGAATCCAATTGTGGAGACAATACAGTCTAATGTCTAACACTGTAGATTCTGGGATAAGGTTCTTCTCGGCAGCAATGTACAGCTTCCATTTAAGTGTCTGGAACTGCCAAATAGTGACAAGTAGACTTAGAGAAGAATTAGAGAAGTGGGAAAGTGTGTTTTAGAGCTTTTTTAATGCAAGAGATCACATTATCTTTATAATCAAAACTGTGAAGCAATGCTCATTTGTTATGTGAAGACAGGTTTATTTTTGTTCTATCACTTTGAATGATAGATGTAAATTGGATGCAGCCTGATATCTTGATTTTTCTTTGTACATGAAAGGGAAAATTTAAATTTTAATATAATTTGCGTAATGAGTAATAAAGTGACATGGGAAGCAGAGACCAAAGTACTGTCATATGAAAGGAAATTTTATTTAGTCAGGTTATGATATGATTTTGCATCTAATCAATAATGGCATAATCCCTAAGGACAGGCAAAAAGCTGAAGTATAAAAGAAACTTCTTTTACACAAAGACCTCTTTTCACCATATGATCAAAACCTACCAGTCATGATTTAGTCAATGCATGTGTTCAAAATCAGACCGGGTTTATTTTAACGTTGTGAACATTTAGACATAAATGGATATATGCGAATGAGGCCATTGGTGCCAGAGCCTGGACCATGCTGGGAGAGCCTGGAGGTCACGGCTGCATTGTCTGGACCTGTTGTGCCTGCAGACGACATTTGGCTGAAAGGATATCCATGTGAGCAATGAGGAGGTGCTCACACAGAGCATAACAGCTATTTAAACTGTGAAAAATATTTTTCTGACTTTGCAATCCACTTGCTATGTTGCATGGGAAGGCAGAAGGGAAAATGATGAATTTCAGGTTTTTGTCCCCTTGGACATCCAAGCTTCCTGTATCTTCTCCCCTTGGCCCTGGTCTGTCCTACCTTTTTCCCATTCACCTTCATGAGAATGATTTTTACAAGCATCTGGCTATAAGTGGAGGGGGGAGTGGTCTGTGGGGTAACCTCAGCTGCATGCAAGGGTCAGCCTTCCGCCTGCCCTGGCTGTGTCCTGCACCTTCTTGGCCATGGTGGAGACTGAGCTTCTGCTCTGTGCAGCTGGGTGCCTGCCTTTGCTTTTTACTCTGTAAACAATTTTGTGGCTGGTCTTGTCTTCTGTTGAGTTTATAGGTGAATTTTCTTTATGAGCTTGTGGATATTGGGCAGTATACCCTGTCCTTAGCATTAGCCTCTGGCTGCTAGCTCAAGGAGCTGATTGTCATGGTGATTGAGTTTTTCTTAATTGTCACTGTATATGTAAGCAGACAAATGAAATCTGTAACATGTGGTATTCAAAACCTAAATGAAGACACAGGAGGACAGGATGTACAGCAAAGACTGACGAAGAATATGTCACGAGATTTAGTATGAGCTATTTGTTTGCCTCTTTGGGGCATCGTGGAGAAATTATTCTTCAGGAGAGATGGGCTACGAGAAGACTGGTAAATCAGTATGGTAGGTAAGGTGCAATGAAGAAAAACTGACAAAGCAGGAGGGAAACTTGTTGAGGCTGATTTCATTGGCAGGGTTTATTAGTGAAGGGGAGGTAGAGGGTGAAATATGATGGATTCTGATATTCATCCTGTAATTTAGTGTGTGCACTGCTCTGTTTTTCTTTTCCCCACATTATGCATAATTCAAATATTCTATTCCTTGCTGATAGGAATTCAGATTTATGACAGTTTTAATTTCTGATCTATTCCTTGTACGTGCTATGTTTATATATTATGTACATGTATTCTGCCTATTATAAAAAGCCCTTTCTCTCAAAGCCTGCATATATGTTGTTCATGTATGCCAAATATCTCTCGATACTACTACAAAACAGGATTTCCAGCTCCTGACTAAACATATTTGGTGCATTCTCACACTTAATGCATGAAAGTTCAGCAGTCAGACTGATTGCAGTGTATGACCTTGAAAGCTTTAAATGACCAAGTAAGCATTTACTGCAGGATCATCCGGTAATGGGTGGAAATTGGCTGAATGACCTTTTCCAGCATTTGTTAGCTCTATTTAACATTGGGAGCATGAGTAAAACAATATTCTATTATTGATATGCAGATTATAAAACATTAGTGTACAGTTTTATTTCCTCTTCTTCCTGCAGTTCTTAGGGTCCCATTTCCCTTATTTCTTAGAGCAGTAGGGAGTATCTCCTATAACTACATTCAAGGGACCATTTGAATGGCATTCACGTTCTCAAAGTTGAGAGGTAATCCTGAGTGTGTCACAGGAAGTGGGGAAGTTATTGAAAGGCCTTTGGATGGGTGCATATTATTTTAGTACATGTGTTGCAGCCCTCCCTGAAAGACTATTTCAAATATGGGTAGAAAAACAGTAATTTTTCATGACCTGTGGGATAATGATTAGAATTTGTTCAGTACCTAGTTTAAAAGGAGAAAATAGACTTTTTAACATAACCATTGTAAATGAAATCAAGTATGTATGAAGTTAAAAAACTCAAATATATTATTACTCTGACAGACTCAGGAATCCTGATGAAATTCAGTACAACTATATGCAATTTCAGGAATTTAAAATATTGAATGTAAAACTACAAGGACATAAAGGAATAATTTGTGTAAGCTGTCAGTCAGAGAAGAAATACATGTTGTACAAATTTTTCCATTTGTCATAACTGAAGGAAAAGAGATGTCAAGGCACAGTTTTGGAAATGTGGTTTATTTTAAGGGCAAGATAAATGAGTTATGAATCATGTAGTTGGTAATGAAAAAGAGAATCTTTCACTGCAAAGTCCTTCATTTAAATCTCAGTCCAGGTTACTGTTGTTGCCTGAAGACTGCTGGGATTCTTTTTATCCTGATGATAAAAACCAGCATGAGGTACTTTAAACAGGAAGATAAAGAGGATAGATGTAAAGACTTTGTTGCTCTCTAATGTCCTACAGTAAGCTAAAACCCTTTGTGTATCACAGTGCTACCTTTCTGATACACATTCTGTTTGTCCAGATATTTTTTATGTCTGGATTTCAACATCATAATCTTTGTCACAGTCACTGTGAGACCAGAGGTCATCAATAAATGTGAATTGTTAGTACCATGAGAGAGACTATATATCCGGTACTTATCACAGGCCATTTAGAGCCAAACACTTTGTTATATAGACTCTGTTCTTTTCCTTTCTCAGGCATGGTATATAGATTATTATGAGCAGAGATCATGTTTCTTTTCTTCCATCTAAGGTTTGATTTCATGGACTTGATGTTTTTCAAAAGTCCAGCTAAATGAAGGAAAGCCAAAGCTCTGTCCATTTAATGTACAATTAAAACTTTCAATTTCCTAAAAATGTTTCTGTCCTCGTGACTGGCTGCTTTAGGCAACTTGCTGTATTCTGATTTCTTTACATTTTAGACTGGAAACATTAACAAATTAGAAAGGCATAAAATATCTAAAGCCCATAAGGCATTGCAAACTCCAAAATGCTCTATTCAATAGGTGTGACATTACACTGAGTTCATCTATAGTAAGAATAACTGTTTTGTTATAGTTCAGTGAAGTTCCTCACAGAAGTCAAAATAAACTTTGGAATATACTCTACCATCCCTGTCTTCCATTCTCACCTGCTTTTGGATAATGCATGTTGGACTCCAAAAAACAGATTTACTGCAGCCTGCAATGAGTGACTGAAAGTGGTTGAACTGGAAGTACACCTTGGAAAACCTCTAAATCCCTCCACTCATTTGGCTCTTGCTGTTTCAATATCTTGCTGAGCTGTTTGTATGAGGTGAAATATTTTTATTTAACTGAAGAGGAGAGTAAGTCAGCCTAAGGTTACAAGACTTCGATTTGGGCCTGAAGGAAATTCATTAATGTCCACAGCATGTGGTCCCCTCATGCTAGGACTGCCACCTGTCATCAGCTTAGCCTGAAAGCTTTAACTAGCAGAAATGTGTGGGAGGGTATGTATATAAGGTTCAGAATAAAGAGAGTATTACTGTCCCAAGGGAAGTGGTGGAGGATATTTAAATAAAAGTGTCTTTTAAGTTTCCTCCCAGTAACTATCCAGTTAAAGCATATTTAGAATTTTGTAGCTTTTTATTTTCCTTATCTGAAATCTCTTCCTGTGATGGCTCTTTGGACTAAGTTGCCTGGAGTTCAGAAAACAGAAAAAAGTAGTAGCTTAAAGTGTGTAAGGGCTTAATAATGACAAATGAAGAAGAATTAAACAGGATTGTAGTAAGCCCCACCAACCTGGCAAAGTCCCCTATTAATAAAATAGAAGACCAAAGGGTTCAATAAATGAATCAAAATATGTGTCCTGTGCCATTACTAATAACACTCAGCTTGAAGGATGGGATTTTGTAATAGAAATTATTGTTAATAAAGAAGGCTCTTTGCAGCCTTTGGGATTTTTTTTCCTTAATAACCATGGTGCCAGTTGGCCTGGGATTTCCTAGGTAATATTCTGCATTTCTAATGAAGTAGTATGTTGAAGCTACTGTAGGGATGTGCACATTCAGGTTTTTGTTGCTGTTGTTTTTTCAATTACCCTTTTTAATGTAAAAGGTCAAAGGATAAATATTTGGCTTGACTGAATCTCCTGTGAGCCCATGGTGGAAGTTCCAGCGAGTTTCTTTCCAGAAATTGATTTAGGGAAGCTCTTAGCTCAGCTGTAGCTGCTGAATTGCACACATGGAGGTGTAACACATGGGAGAGGATGCTGAGGCTGTCTCAGCATAGGGGTTTGCAGGAGTGAGGTCCTTTCTACCCATTTCATGGCAGGTTCAACTGCTAGGCCAGGCTCTCAACTGGTGTAAATCCATATTGTTCCAGTCAAATTGTGAAGGTACAATGACAGGTGCCAGCACCCTCACCATCCATGTGGATGTCAGCAGAGGGCTGATGGACCTGCAGCATCCTACTGGCACATCCAGACCATTCCTGCTGAATGCTGATGGTGATGCCTTAAGTTTTAGCTTTTATGTTTTTCACGTTCTGGGCTGCCTAGGGGTGTATTTCTGAGCCTGATATTAAGTGTTAGTGAGCATGCTTCACTGAGTAGGCAGACAAAACAAATCCTTTTCCTGCTGAGGACCAAGGACAACTTTCAGCCCAACAGCAGAAACAACAGTGGACTGCAGGGAGGAACAAGAAAGATGAGATGGCACAACCTGAAGCTGTAATTGGATAATTAAACCCAATATGCAAATGGACTAAAACTTATAAAAGTGTAAGACCTTGTAACCTGTCATCCATTTTGTTACCGTTTGAAGTCCACCTTGAGTGTAGCCCTGGTCAGGCTCTTGTCCTGCCCAAAGTGTACCCTTAAAGGCCTTTCAATAAATATCTACTTTATTCTCTAGCTCTGCCCAGTCTCTGTTTCAAGTCAGCCTTCCCAAGGCATCAATGGTACTAAAGTGGTTCTCAGAGCTGTCTCAGCTCCTCAGCCATAGCATTTCTCCTCTTTGCTGCCAGGTAGTGTGCCTCCCTTCAGTCCCACTATATAACTTGCCTTGTCACTCTTCAAGATGCAAACGGATGTGTTCTGCTCCTTTAGCATAGGTCCTGACTAGGGGTATTGGAAAATTCCACAGAAACGGTTGCAGTCGGGGGTTGCTGGCCTGCCGAAATTGGACTGTATGGGTTGTACCTCTATCAGTAGACTTCCCTACCATCAATTTGAAATTTGATTTGAAATTAGATTAAGATACAAAAATACTTTATATCTTGTTGAAATTCATATTTAGGCCTATGTGATGGGTGACTGTTTTTTAGCATCTTGACCATTTCTGCTGTTGAAAAGCCTCCTTCTGATGTCATCGCTATCTGCAGAGATAAGAACCGATCATATGTGAGAACTGAAAAAAAGGCAGACGCAGTCTGTCCTTTTGTTGCTTATAAAGGCTATTCTTAGAATTTCTAGTTCACTGGAAAATTATTTGGAAGGAAAAAAGAGATTCAGGTTGGATTAAAAACAAATTCTGAACAAATGTTAATGTTCTGTGAAAAAGCAACTCTGCATTTTTAGCCATCTTTTTTGTGAGTAGATACCTCTTATTCATTATAAAATCACTTGAATCTCGTATTTTTTTGTACATTGCAGGTAAAAGCGAAAACCTTGGTTGAGTTAATTGGCTTCAGTGATGTTACTGAAGGTGCAAATCAAAGCATATTGTGTGTACTTGAGAACTTCTATTTAAACCATTCATTCACTCTACTGAATGGTGCAGTTCAAGCAGAAAAAGAGGAGAAAGCTGCTGTTTTCTACTGCACTGGGTTGTGGTTTGTGTTTTGTGTTTTCGGTCTTTTTTTGAGAGAGAGAGTATGAACTGGTTGTTAATCTCTGACACAGAAATGTCTGAATATTTAAACAGAAGAAAAGGTTGTTTAGCTGCTTCTGTGATTAAGCTTTTATTTTTTGCTGTAATTTTTGCGTCCTGTTTAATTCCACATTTTCTTGCAAAGAGATTTTCTTTTGAGCTTCTTTCATACAGCATAGAAGAAAGAGGACAACAGTTTATTAACTTTACAACATTTCTTGGCCTGGTTTCAGACATGAAGAGGAGGCGTTTTTTGATCATGTAATTTAACAGCCATTGGCTTTAGACTTACCTGAGTATGAAGTACAATATGCCTTCATATTTCAACATCATATAATCAATAGCCCCCTATGTGATAATTACTTTGGAATAGATTCTTCCATATTTGTCAGTTTGAGTTGTATGTTAGTGAAAAGAAGTCCTGTTTGGAGGAATATCTTACCCTATTGAAATGACTAAGATATTGTTTGAGGAAAAGATCTTAGCTTAGCACAAAATAATGGTGGAGTGAGTCATTAGGACAGAATCACAGTGTTTTTACACCAACAGCTCGTTAGAAAGACTTGTTTGCCAGCACACCATGACTTAGAGTCATTTCTCCTGAAAAAATATCTAAAGGAAATTTACCATTCATTGAAATACTCTGCATCCCTCAATATTTGAGACAATGTGATTATTATCTTTTTACCTTATTCAGATCTGTACTTAACAGATCTGGTTTTGGCTAAAGATAAATATATCTGTGTAAAGGTAGATTGCAAGATTTCTTCCATCCAACTAAATAAAATACTTACATAGGTGTGTTCTTTGTCATAAAAATTGAATTCTCCTTCTCACTAAGAAGTCTTTGCTCCTCTCAGTAGCTCTATTTCATACAATGGTTGCAAGAAGAATTTGTCAAAAATTCTTCTTTTCACCAAGGAATAGCAGTTTACATAATGCAAAGAAATATTTAAAACCTAGCAGATTACTTTATAATTCAAAATAATTTGTTTTATTAATAGAATAAAAATTTGCCCTTTGCTCATGTGCCCAGGTTCCATGTGCCTAAAATTCTCAGTGGCCAGGGTTCCAACATTCATGTACATATATATACTAGTGCCTTGTTATTTCTCTGTGTTAAACAAATGCCCAGAAACCACCTGAGTAACTGCAGTATTTTCACTATTGATCATATAGTGATTTTCTGTCCCTTTTGTTTTGTTAAACTTCTCTATGAGAAGTTTAAAAATAAAGTACATCTATTTAATTCCATTTATGGCCAGGTGTTTCAAAAAAGTTTCAGCAATTGTATATAGATCTTTCTGTGCACTCGAATTTGATTATTTTAATTAAATTTTATTTTTCTGTCCATTAAAAGTTTACAATATAAAGTCACAGTTTCTTTTTAATTTTTTTCCTTTTCATTGGTGTCACTTTTACATGTCACTCACTGAATTTAGATTTCAGGCAGGAAAAAGGCTAAACAGAAGTATGAGGGTACTAATAGCAAAGAGTTGGTGAACATGGTGTTTGTAAGGTGTGCCAATGTTCAGAGATGTAGTTATCCTGCTGTTCTCAGGTTTCTGGTAACATCTCCTTGTATTATTTTCTGACCAGCCACAATCACCTTGTCAAAGTGCACAAAAGTGCATTTCACACAGCACCTTGATCTGAGACAACTGCTGACTTATCAGTGATTGGTTTCTCCTTTTGTGCACTTTTGTCTTGTCCCAATGTCCCTTAACATTTGATGCAGATTCGAATTTGCTCTGTGAATCACTTTTCCTCCATCCCATTCTTAGTGAACTGGGTTTCTTGGGAGAATTGCATCTACCATCAATGGACAGCTTGAATGACAACATAGAAGAAAGGCAAATGTTGATGCAAGAGCTTTATCACATTTTAAATCTTGTTATTATGACTTATTTCATCTTGTTTAAAGGGAATCTGGACATATTAACAGCCACATTACATTTTTAGTACTTACAAAATTTCTTGAAAAAGGCTTGAAAATACTAAACAAAATGTTGGGGAATACCTTTGTTGTGTGCATGTTTGAACACATATCTGTAATTTCCCACTTCCTTAATTGGATTCTGAAAAGAAATGCTTTGATACAGTAGGTCAAATGTTCCTTTCTTCACATTACTTGATTGCAAGAGAAAAAAAATAGTTCTCTAAGTATCTTACTTTCAGGTTTGTGTGTGGTTTTTCTTCTTTTCTTGCTAATACTTTTTATTTCACTGAATGCCCAGTGAATCTTTTAGTTCAATCATGTAGAAGAGTTCTTGACTTTGTAAGTAGTAGTTTTTACTGCTCCCCAAGTAAGAAAGTATAATTGCAGCAGCAAAGGATGATGAGAGTTGAGGGTGCTACAAAATATCAAAAGAAGTTTCAAAAGGCTTTGAAGCAGAATGAGGGTGTCTCTCCTGGTTGTAGGCTAAATCTGCATCTTGGAAATTCTACGAGAACTCTTCCTCGTGGTTGTGTGATCAGTAGTCAGAATGAGAAATGAGTTAACAGTCCACCTGTAATAACAAGTCTGTTTGTGGTGGTTGATGCTTTCTGAGTATTGTAATTTATTGTTGGCCAGTGCTTTGCTGCTGAAGGATGCCTACTCCATTTTTGGGAAATTTTTAATGAAAATGCTTCTGGCAAGTGTAGTAGAAAAATACGTAATAGCAGAGAGAGAGATGCAGACAAAAACTCTGCTTCCAAGTGTTTTCCCAACAATTCAACATTAATCAGGCATATATTAAAGAACTAAGAATTTCTCTGGAGCTGGAATGTAATTATCAGTATGCAGGGAGAAGTCATGAAATGAGGGTGGAATATTACTGGGAATTGAAGAGAAGGGTATAAGCAGGAGAGAAGAGTCATAAGGAAAGCTGGTGTAATGAGGGAAAATGTTCCTTAGAGGCAGGTATGGGAACTGTAAGCATGATGTGGATGAGAGAAAAAGGTAAAGGAGGTTCAGAAAGTGGAATTGCTTGTTGGTTATGAATATAAACAAGAAACTCAGAAAACCCCCCTAAGTTACATATAAATCATAGAATCATACAGTTGAGGTTGGAGGGGATGTCTGTGGATCATTTAATCTACCACCCCCTCCATCGTGTGCTCAAAGCAGGATCAACTAGAGCAGGCTTCTTGGGACACTGTCCAGACAGTTTTTTTAATAGCTTCAAAAATGGAGACTCCACAACTCCTCCAGACATCCTATTCCTGTGTTTGACCACCCTCATACTACGAAAGTCTTCAGGGTTCAGATAAAATTTCTTGTTTTTTAATTTGTTTGCATGCATATTGTCCTACCACTAGACACCACTGAGAAGAGTTTGGGTCCATCTTCTTTGGTCACTTCATTACTTGCTGGCAGAGAAGGAGAATGAGAAGGGGACTTAGAGGGGAAGCTCTTGAACTGGACACTTAATTAAACAGTGCTGAAGTCATCACCAGAGTATTGCCTACTGAGTTCAGAGTAACAGGTCTTTGTATAGTTTTTGTTGGGTCACATTAAACACACCAAACCCCTCCATTAATGTCTCCTCAAAATGCAAACATTTTAGAGAGCACTCAATTTGGCTTGCATCCAAAATTAAAAAAAAATAAACTGAGTGCCCTTTGTGATATTCTTTGTTGTTTCTTTTCAGAACAGCTAATTGATATTTTGATTTTCTTTTGTAAAAAATACACTGGATAAGTGACACACTGGACAAAATTAATTTAGGATATAATTCTGTTAGAATAGCTTGACTACAATGAATTAATAAGAGGTGCATTTGACTGATAATATTTACATACCCTCAGAAGGACCTGATGTTTTTCAAGCTGTATAATTGGAAACCAAACAATTGCTACAATAGGTCAACAACTGTCTATTCTGTGAAGTGTACATCATCTTGTTAAAGAAATTATGGGAGATTTTCTGTGCTGCTGCACAGTGCTTTTTGAGATTAAGCAAGGTCACATAATATGAAAATATGGAAAAGCTAGTGCAGCTTTTCTTATCTGTACAGTATTTTCATCATGAATTTTAGCACTTGAAATTTAAATGTTGTTTGGTTTGTGTTGGTTTTCTTTCATGCTAGTTTTATTTTCAAATTGTTTGAGAGGATCTCTTGCAAATTTGGTTCCCACAGAAGTAAAATACATGGCTGACATAGTAAAAGAAGAATTTTACAAGAAAATTATTTTAAATCTCCTCTAACTGCACATTTTCAGTCCCTCACAGATTAGTAACCTTATCCCACTCCAGCATAAATGAAAAGAATAAATAAGAGAGACTTCTCCTGGGCCTAAAAGATTTTTCTTCTTTCAGTCTGTTTCACTCAAAAGTTGAATCAGTTAACTCATGATAAAATTCAGTATGTACTAGGAAACTGCCACCAGGGTTGAATATATCTATATATTTTCATTCTGAGGGAATTTCCTCATGATGCTCAAGTCTTTCTTTTGCATTTTTAGACAGTCTTTAAAAACCAAGAAGGAAGTAATGATAAACTCCTGTAGTGTGAATGAGGAAATGGCAAGAAAAAAAATGATATGTTAGAATGGCTCATGATATTTATCATATTTCTACAGAAAAAAAATGAACAAACATCTAAGAAGCAAAAGAAAGGTAACAACTGAAATGACTCCTCTATGCCATTATTAAATTGTAATTTCTGGTCTCCTGTTTCTCAATGAGGAATGGAAAACAGCAGATGGAACTGAAGGTTTGAAACTATGGCAAGAAAATCTGCCTTAAGTGCAGTCCAGTCCAGTTTATGAGAAAGACAGCTATCAAAAAAAAAAAAATTGCCAAAGAGCTTACTTTCTTAAAAAATACAAAAGAATCTTTGTTGCTTTTAAAGTCTTGACTTCTCAGCAGAGTCTGCATTTTATTCTGAAGAAACATGATTGCTTCATTTTTAATGAGGAGGTTGAAGTGTTCTTTGGAAGGTCCTGAGTTGAAATGGGGTTAACTATGATACATGAAGATCTCAAGTTGTATATTTTGGTTATGCATGATGTAAACAGATTTTTTTTTTTGCTTGTAACACAAACATCTGTAGCTTAGAGATCAAAGGATGGCTAACGAATAAAAAGCTGTAAAGAACATGCTATCAGTGGGAAGAGTACAGGGAAGTGTTTAGTAACAAAATCAGTTATTATGTAATGGTATGTGATGAATTTATTAGTAAGTTTGTTCTGTAAGAATTCAAACAAACCAGAAAAATATTTTTCAACACTGCCCATCCCCCAGATAGATAATTATGTTCCTATTGGCCACATGATGGCTAGTCCAACACACAGAATGTTTCCCAGTTTATTCTTACCAAAAAATAATTTATCCTCTTGAGAAGCTAACTGGTTCAGAGCTGATGCTCTTTTTGCCTGGAGACACAGACCAGCCAGACTAGGGAACAGGAGATTTGTGGTAAATTAGTGTCTCCCCAAAAGATAAGGAACTACTTTGTATATTGATCTTGTTGCAGGGAGTCCTAGTCAATGACAGTTGAGAAAAAACTCAACTGACTCTAATATTTATTTATGTGATTTTTTGACACAATGGAATGTAAAGATTGTTGTTCTGTTACTGGTTTAACAACATATTGTGCTTACATTCCCAGCATAGAATTTAAATAATGTTTGATACTTTACGTAGGAGCAGGAGTGCAAAGTGTTTGCCCAACTAGAGTATACTGTTGTCAAGCCCATCTGTTTCCAGCAAGAGCTAGTACATAAGAATCCTTCACATCTAATTTAATACGCAGATGAATTTGCACTCGCCTTTCTTAACCTCTAACCATTTTCAAGTGAACAGCTAATAAAGAAAATTTTACATGTATAAAAATGTGTGAGTCTTGTTTCATTGAACCATAGAAGACATCAGTTCCTTTAGGCTGGAGTTAGGCTGGTCTCCCAGATCTAACATCCTCAGTACCCATTTCCTAAGCATCTTCAGGCAAGAACTGATCTTTGCTTTCTCATCTGTGAGTCCTCAGTGGCCCACTTTACCAAATATTGAGTGAGGAAGTGACATGGACAAAGGCTTCGTTAGAGTTCTTTACAGTGTAACTGTTTTCATTTGTCTGTCACAATTTTGACCACAGATATGGGGAGGAGAGACCCAGAAATCATCAAGTTATACAGAGCTTACTACATATCTTCTTAAGACTTTTTGATGTCTAGGAATGGTCTGGGGTTTCATAGCACATGATGGTGGAGATGGTGGTCCCCAGATCTGACTGATCCTCTATGCCTAAGCTTATTTGAACCTTCTCTGGTAGGGACTTTTTCTTTTCTTCAAATCTACCAGGTATTTTATCCAACTGTTTCTGCTTCTATAAGATACTTGACTTGAGTTAAGGACCGTAATGGCTCTTAGTGAACTGGGTTTCTTGGGAGAATTACATCAATCATCAATTGACAGCTTGAATGGCAACATAGAAGAAAGGCAAATGTTGATGCAAGAGCTTTATCACATTTTAAATCTTGTTATTATGACTTATTTCATCTTGTTTAAAGGGAATCTAGACATATTAACAGTCACATTACATTTTTAGTACTTACAAGAGTTTCTGTCTGATCCACTTTGCCTAAGCTTATTTGACTCTTCTCTGGTAGGGAATTTTTCTTTCCTTCAAATCCACCAGGTATTTTATCCAACTGTTTCTTCTTCTGTAAGATTTGAGTTAAGGACCATAATGGGAGCTCACAAGCTGGACCAGGAATTGTGGACTGCCCTGGATAAAGGGTAACTGGAGTCCATAATGTAACAGTGACAGCTGAGGTGGAATGTCAAGCAAAATCCAATTCCCACAGGGCCAGTGTTTTCAAGCAATGTTATTTGTAGCTCATTACCTGTATTCTGCTTTGCAAACTTCTTGTGGACCTTAATAATTCTTGTATTTTTATGGTACTGAGAAAGAGAGAACATTTTCCCACTGGTAAATTTTGGTATTTGAAAGACACAGTGAAAGCTTACTTAAACTAAATAAGCAGGAAAAGCTGGATGTAGAATAATACAAATAGTTACAAAATAAAAGTCTACATGACCAGTCATTACTTCTAACAAATTTTCACAGCAAAAGCGGGAGTTACTTCTAAGCTGTGCCAACAAACACTCAAATTCTGATAAGTTCTGGGATTTAGTATACTGAAAAGGTCTTTCCTACTTGTATTCCATTGTGCCAGATGAATGCTGCATTAACATTCTACATTTTGCATACAAAGAACCTTGTATTTTACTTAATCAGGGAATCGATTTAAAACGTGTTCTTTACACATGGCTGATTACCTCGATAGATTGTAAGGTATTAAATGTGTGAAATAGTCTATAAAACAGCTCCAGCCAATTAATCCTAATTTCACAACTCCAAAGAGGAGTTTCTGAAAGTACCTGCAAGTACTTTGTTAGCGACCTTTCTGATATGTGCATCCTACCTGTCAATACCATTTATTACTCCTGCTATTTAATTGCTCTTTTATTCAAATTAAATACCTTCCAGCCATTTAAAAAACTGAATTATGTTGCTTCTTCTTGCAATTGTCACACTAGTTAATTAGCTCTTGGCATGCCTGAGTGTCTGAAGAAATTGGTAAAATGATTTGTAATTGTTCACTGAAGTACAAAGAGGCACTTTAATAAAGCCACATAAATGCAGGAGAATAGATGCATATTTCAAACTAATTTAGGTGAAGGTTTTTATTTTATCAGCAAGAATTAGAAAAGCTCATTCATTTTATATGCAAGCTTTGCGCTCATCATCTCTGCCAGTACCTGAGCTTTGCAAGGTTAGAAAACATAGTGAAATCACTGAAAATATAAAATGGGGTTTTATAGAAACAAACTGCCAAATAAAATTTTTAAGAGTTCCTCCTGTCCAACTTCTGGCTTTAGATTGATTCTTAACAGTAGTTTATGTTGTAACTGAGATATTTGGAGATATCTGAATATTACAGCACCTGGTGCCTTGAGATGGACGAAGCCCCAAGTTCCCAGCTCTGTGTCACAGTACACTTAAAGCAGCTTTAGTACTCTTCTCTGGCACAAAGCAGCACTAAAGCCAACCCAAGTAATCAGAAGAGAATTTCCCTGTACCCTTGCTTCTGGTAGTTGTGAGACTTGAGAAGTACAAAGGTATTAGATAATGCTTTTTCTTTCATCAGTCTTGTTCCTTGGACTCTTGAGTGTAGAGGGGAGACCCCACAAGCTTTCAGTGAATCCCCCTGAGTGATTTTGTCCTGCATGGTGCACAAGGCTTTAAACATTGTCATGTTTGCAATGGCTGTGTCTAACTGTAAACCAACACACAAGCAAAGTTGGCTTAGTCAAAGAGGAGGATTACGCTGGTCTAGATGTGGGGTAGCTTAATGTGATTTTTCTCCTTTACAGGAAATCCCAGGGCACCTCAGTTTGGAAATGTTGTTTACTCCACCTGCTTGTTAGCTCATTTTTCCTTCCCCATGTAGGATACATAGTGTTTGTACACTGAGAGGGAAATGGATCCTGGGAAGAAGGAATTGCAGGAGTGCTGTTGCCTCATAGCTTGCTGTTTAGCAAATGTTCAGTCTCCCAAGGAGTCACGCAGCTACTAATGAGGATGCCAAGTGCCTTGTTACTGCAGAATTTAATGTACTGCAACAGTGGTGTCAGATAATTAGCTTGACAGACCAATAGATTTTCCAATGAAACTGTAAACCCTATTTTATTGTTATTATTTAGAACAGTCATTGTAGCCTTTTGATGAAATTAAAATCAATCCAGAAATAAAGACTCAGAGTCTGTGGGCAGTCTTGTAATTTTGGTCACCTTGTCTAAGGATTATCTCTGGATGACTTCCTCTCATTGCTTCCATGCTCACTGTAATTCAGCCTTCTCTGAGAAAAAATTGTACATAATTTGATCAAGAAAGGCAATACAGTGTGAAAAATTAATTTTCACAAACAGTAGCCACTTCAAATAACTTTGCGGTATTTACAGATTAAGTTTTTCAACTAACAAACTGTTGCCTTTCCTAACACTCTAATTTTAGTCACTTCTACTCAAATTATGACTTTTCTTAACAAAACTACTGTATAAAATATAGCAAACATGCTTTTCATTCACAGTCTCTGCTTCAAAACATAATTAAAATATTTGTTGTCGTTTTTGAGGATACTTGCTGCAGAAGCTGGACTGGAGTGCCACAGTCGAGACCTTCTGGGGTACATCTCAAAACTCAGCTCATCCTGATCACATCAGGGATGAAAATCAGTTATAATAAAACCCCCATAAATCGATCAATGGCCGGCCATAAGTGATGTTTATTCACTGTTACCTCATTAGCTGTTAGACTTTCTCTGCATGGCATAGGAAGAATGTTTCACATTAGGAGAAGCATGAATTGCTTTCATGTTTTTACTGCTCAGGTCAGTGTCCCTTGGCCACACTGGATGGATGTGTAGGGTAAATGTGGGTGCAGGTTAGCTGGGGGTGTGATGCTTTAGCAGGCAGCTGTGTGTGACAGTGAGCTGGAGAGCTCAAACCAGTTCACACTGTTAGTTCTGCACAAAATAATTGTCAATTACCCAGAGTTTTAACTGAGTATTACTTAGTTAAACAAAATACATTCTGTGGAGTTTTCAGCCAGCTAGATTTAAGATACAAATGGAGCGTGGCAAGGAACTGTAAAAGGAAACACGATCAAATCACTGCATGGTCAGTGAAAATGCAGATGTTTTTTCAGACCTCCTCTTGTAGCTGCTGAAGGGAGTGGTAGCATCATGGTAAAATGTCCCATTAATGTGTCTGGTTAAGGAAAAAGTAATCAGCAGGTTCTTCTTATTTGAATTACATGGCCCAGGACAGTTTTACCTCTGGTTTTCTTCCTAATATTACTTCTAGTGTGGATCAGGTTTCGAAAGCATGCCTGTGCCTTTGTGATGCCCTGCAGAGTGGAATGGGAGGGTGGACGCCTGCCCTGGGGGGGCATGAACCTCCTTGCATTGGTGGGTTTTCTCTGCAGATGGTGAGGGCTTTGCCTCACTAGATAAAGCAGAAAGCCTCAAACTTAGGCCTTTCCTCACTCTGTCTCATCTTTCTTTTTCCTTTTCTCCAAGATTACACATTATGTGCTTTTTTCCCCCCTGTGTAGTCTAACGGGGTCACAGACACTTTAAAATGGATTGCAGCACTGCTATGGGAGACAAAGGAGAACACTGATGGAAGGATGAAATGACATGTGGCTTGGCTACCAGTGCAGAGACAGCTCTGATTGAAATGAAGCACAGGAAAGGCATAAGAGCAATCACAGGGAACTATTTCAGATCTCTGAGGGCAGAATAAAAAGGCAGATTAGGAAATGTTTATGCAGATGGAGGCAGAGGTTTTTGGAAAGGCTAAGGACACTAAGCACAGAGGATATATTCAACTGTCCTTCGAGTAAAAATTGTAGCGTTCCCTATAGGAGTTAGTGGGAACAATTTCAGAAAAGATTTTTGTGAGCTGCATGAAATCTTTAAAATGTTTCTGACAGACGAGTTAGATGATGTGTTATCACTGCATTAATAGATAAAGAAATTTGTTAGCAAGGGTGATGTGCAAGACAAAACTCAATGAAAACTGTTTTTCTGCTGGCTGTGAGTGAAACAGTGTTGGGATACAACCTTGGCAGCTGCTTTTGCTGGATACAGCTGCTTCATCAGTCTGCCCCATATGCAAATCCTCAGATATTGCAGTGCCTTTCACAGGGTGGGGGAACTTGGAGTCCAAAGCCTCCTCCTTTAGGTGAGCCCACAACATCACTAGGGCAGCTGAACGCTCATGGAATGCCATCTGCACAATTTACTCCTGCTCAGAGCCTGCCACATCTACTAAATGTCTGGCAAACAGCTTCTGAAGCACTTAATATTGCAAGGGATGGTGTGACTGTAGTGAGTTCATGAAGAAAATAAATAAATGCAAAAAGTCTGAGGCATCGGTCTGTTCAGAAAGAACATTTGTGAAAGAAATAAAAGGTGGAAGGGAAATCTGAATCAGGCTTGCTGAAGCCTCTGCATATGTTTTCAATAATACAGAATGAACTGTTATATTTGGCAGGGAGCCATGGAAATCAGAGGGTATAATCTTATAACTAGGAAATTAGGAACTATAAAATGCTTTGAGTGTACAAGAGGGAATAAACATATGTACTAAATTACTGTTCAAATGAGGAGAACTACCAAGACAGCTCTTAGGCAGAGGGTGAGAATGAGAAGAAAAAGGAAAACTAAATTAATCTTTGTATTTCCTGCAGAATTTTCCAAACCAGGCTCTTATGGGTATTTAAGAAACTCTTGAAAAAAAAACCTCAAAAAACAAAACAACCCAGACATTTATCAATGGCTTGGGTAGCTTAAAAAAATAAGATTTCTTTCATTGCAGTTTCTATTGGGCCAATGCAAAGGATTTTGAGTTTAAGGAGATGTATAGATAAAGTGTATATTTGCCATCTCACTGTATTTATTTGAGGTGAGACACAACATGGGTTCAGAAGGTGTAGTTACATGGCTGTCGTTTATGGCAGAGGGTGTTGGGACTAAGGGGAGTAAAGTGTGGATAATAGGGAGATACTTCCAGAAAATGAGTTTGGAAGGCATACTGTAGTCTGATGAATAGTAAAAGCTCAGGGAATTTTGTGTGATGCTGATATTTCTGAGTCTTGTGCTTCAGGTACTTCTCTGACTCCTTTTTGTAAGGGCTTGTAGCTGAATGCAGAAGAAAAGCTAAGTTGGACTGGCAAGTCAGACACAAGTGTGTCATGGGGTTTATTTCACTGAAGTCTCTGATTATTTGCAGAAAACAAGATATAAACAATGTGTAAAATAGGAAACTGAGCTACTTTGAGGATGTGTGTTAATTCAAGTGCTGGATGAAGAAGCCTGGAGTACAGGCGTTGTGTTTCTGCCTTCCCTCTTTTCACACAGACTCCTCAGTAAGGTGTTTCTATTTCTGTCTGTGACAGTGGTCAAATAGATCAAAACCTGCTATTTTAAAGGAGAAATTAATCAGAGGAATGTTACTGACCACAATTTGATTAAAGCAGTATGAGCTTCTCAGAACAAAATAGAACATTATTTTGAAATGATAATTGGCAGAATTATCTAAGACAATTACAATATAGTATCATCTTTACTTCTTTCTGGTGGGAGGGATTCTTGCAAAGTGTGTAAGCCTTTATATTAAGCCTCCTTAGATTTGGAATGAAATGGGAAAGATGCTTTTATACAAATTCCTTTGTAACAAGGCTATTTCCATCTCACCTTGATTAATAAAGGCAGAGAAAGTTTTGCACTACTTGCCTCTTTCATTTTACGGTTTCTAGTCTAGTGGCTTGTCTCAGTTCCCCAGTTCAAGCAGCAATTCCCCTTTCTGTGGTACATGAGAGAACTATAGCAATGTTTTAAGGTTGAAAATACTTGTTAAGTGCATTGTGCTGACCTCAGTGTATATCTCAGCGAACAAAATTCCTTGTGAGTTGCAGTCTGTGTGATCAAATCTTATAGGTAAATGAAGAAGAAACTTTGAGTCCATTTGTACTCTTTACATGTGATTAAGCATCTGAATAAACTGTCAGGCCTAGTTTGCCCAAACATGTTGGACACCTTTCTATCATACATTTGTAGTTAAATAGATATATTTGCACCCCACAGTAGTTTTTAAGTAGAGGTTAACTCCTGTAAAAGTATATGATAACTATTATCACAAATATAAATACTGATTTCAGTGAAAAACAAGATATTCTTCTTAAATACTGTCTAATACCGGGAATTCCAAAAGCATATTTTAATGATGAACTCAATAATGATGCTGCTGTTAAGCTGTCTTAATGTTGCGACTTGGAATCCTGTCCTCTGGCTTTGATGATGTGTTTAAGCATCAGCTTCAACCAAGCATTTTATAGTGTTTCATTACCTACTTCAAATTATATATGGAGTAGGAGGGAGGGATGAAGGCAATAAATCAGTCGGAGAGGGTTGGTGTCCAGCAGAAAAGAACTTTTCTGTGGGGGTTTTAACAGGGGGGAGTAAGCAGTTAAAGAATGACTTACTAGCTAGAAAAGCAGATTTGTTTTTTGACTAATGGGCCATGATCCACTTTCATCGTTTCTCACCAGCTTTGTCGTAGTCATGTGAAAGTGAGAAGTTTGTGAATGCTGTTATTAATTCACACTGAAAACTCTCAAAGGACTATTTACTCAGGTGCCATGAGCTGGGACCACAGTCTGGTCTTTTCTATTTCATGCTAGCAATGCAGACTATAAGCCCAAGAACTGATTTTATTTAAATTGAAGACAAAATTAGGCTGTACTAAAGATCTAAGTTTGAAGCACAAGGTGATTATAGAAGTTTTCTGAGGTGTTTTCTACAACAACAACAGTATTAATAATTATAATAATATAGCAGGGAATCATATTTTTATCTACATATGTGGATCACTAGAGTGTTAATTTGTATAAATACAAATAGTCCATGGTATTTTAACAATATAATATTTCTTTAAAGCTGTGTAAAAATATCATAAGAGAACTTACTGCAATGCTTGTTTTTTCCTCCATGTTTTTAAAACATTTTAAAATTTTAAAAAAACCCCTTAATAATTTTATTTATATTATTCTTTATATTTTTACATGACTAAAAAGAAAATCTCTAGAAGTTCCCAGTTTAGCAGAACACATTTTGCATTTCATATTCATCTTTTGGCTTTAAAATGTTTCTCTATGCAACTTTTATCCAGATTCAAAATGGATGCTGTGTGACCTCTCTGATCAATTACGGTATAACTCAATCCGTGAATAATAGCTAGGAAGTATTAGCATGTGCCTGTGTTTATCCCTTTAGACATTTAAAAATGACATAAACATTGAATAAATTTAAAAGACTGGAAGTCTCCTGGCATAGGTGCCTTAGACAATAGACAGATTAAACTTCTATAATAGTATAATCACTATGAATTATTTGTCTCATCCTTCTCATTGTACAATGTTGCTGATAGGATTTTCTGTTGCATAAAACACCCCCCTACTTTCTTTATATATTATAGCAGCTTAGATCTCTTGGGAGAAATAAAAATAGATATTTATTTATATTATGATTTTTGAACAGGCAGAAAGAAGTGCCATAAACTGGATATGCTCCCTTTGATGAACTGTGATGTAAGTAGAAGTAAAGAAAATGCTGGTTTAGCTTAGCTCAGTTCAGAGGCTTGTAGTTTTGTATGCCAGGAGCAACAAAAGGGGAATGGGGTGTCAGAACTCTGCTTGAAAGATTTAGGTGTAAAAAACTACAATTTTAGAAGAATTGAGTCTTTCCTAGACAGACAGGGAGTATATTACTGATACAAGAGTTGAAAGTGAGGTAAAACAGGAACTTAATGAAAAATGAAGAAAATTAAGTATGAAATAATGAAATTTTTCAGTGAAGGAGAAGAGATAGAACATTTTATTGGATTCTACTATTCCAGCTAAGGCTCATATCTCCCCATATGGTCAGAAATATAATCTTTACCATATGTTACAAGAGTTTCAGCAAAAAATGGCCAAAGAAATGAGAATGCAGAGTAGAGGTAGCACATAGCACCAAGAGAAGTTGAAATAAATGTTTACAGTCCCAAGGCACTGTCTTGAGACTTTTGATCTGTTGGGTTCTGTGGTGTTCATCACAGCTCAGCTTCAGAAGGAGTCAGATATGTCCATTTGGAGTGAATTCATGAGTTACAGTTGAGCTGATGAAAAGAACAAAATCTAATATCTTTTACTGCAGTTTTAAACCAGTAAGCCTAGTCCAAGAAATAGTTCTTAGGTATTCTACAGTGATAAAGTAAAGCTGTAGTTCAAGCAGAAAATACCAGCTCATCTTGATTGCAGGAAGCGATCGCAAAGGCATGGAATCAGCCTAATCAGCACCTACAGCCGCTGAAATATTTTTTCCCCTGGACATTTATTTAACCCCTTCCTCCTAGGCAGGAAGTCCTCAGAGATCACAGGGCTACAGGAGTGGTAACACGCTGTTCTGTGCACAGCATCTGGCTCCTGGAGTAACTTGGCAGCTGCTTCCTTGGTTCTCCTCATCACCCTCCCTGCGGCTCCCGCCTTTATTCCAGCCTGTGGCTGGCAGCCGGCACAGCACGCTCACGCTGTGCACATCTGGCGTGGAGCTGATCCCCTCCCCTCATCAGCCTGCCACAGCTGCTGCTTCTAAATGGGACCTGGCCAGGCAACTGCTCCTAATGATTCCCTTGACAGCTTTTTTCCACTTACTGATCCAGCTTTCCTGTTCACCACCTGCTTGATTTCCCTTCCCCAAACACCCTTCTTGCTCAAACCCACGCATTGAATCCTCTGCTCCCGGCAGCCTACATGCTAAAGCCATGCTAATGCTGCTCTCCCTGGGCTGATTCCCCACACCTCCAGCTCCACAGTTACTGCTGCTGTCATTCTTGGATTTAAAATAGCAAACCAGTGAATGGAAGATTAGTTCTCTTGTCCCTGTGCAGCTGTGTTTTGATTCAGATCACATGTGTGCAGGTTAATACAAGAAACAGGATAAAGCAGCACCAAGGTTCTGAGTTACAAACTGAAATTTGGAAACTGGGGTCTTGAGCTGACTTTTGGGCCACTATCTCTAATGATGTGAAAAAGATAATTCTAGTATTTGTGTCCTTGTGTTGTGCTGGGGGTTGTCCCATAGGTGCAGTCAGTTTTATTGTTCACTTCTGTAGTAACAATTTGGGCAGCAAAACTATGAAACAACAAAACTCAGTCAGCAAACCACCTTACCCCTTTAGAAGACTTGAGACTGCTGCAGACTTTGTTTTGAAAATTATCTCTATTTACTGTTTTACTACAGACCATGGATAGTTAGGAATCTTATGATAATATCTTTCTCTTTTGGTAGGAGCTGCTTTGTTTTCTGTCTTTCATTTTGGGAAAAACCACACTGCATTCCAAAAGTTAGGGTTTTTTTTCCTCCCCCTCAAAAGCAGAGAAACCCAAGACCCCAGAAATACTTTGAGCCTGGAAAATTTAGCCAAGAGATCTAGGGATCTGATGTTCAGTACCAGAAACTAGGACTAGGGAAAAAAAATCAGTATCTGGTATTCTGTATGAAACTCACCACACTTCTGATTAAAAACTTAGGACATTCTTTATGTCTTATCTTTTCCACTTTTTAAAAAAAAAAAAAAAAAAAAAGGTACCATACCACAGATGTATTTCATCTGTGTTAGGACAGTTCCTGTGGATGCAGAACAGCAAGATCTAATTCTTGAATCTGAATCAGGTCAAATCTAATAATGTGTTCAGCTCTCATATCCCAGGCTAATTCCCAGGCTGCTAGATGACCACTAGCACAGCATCTGCCATCCTGGGGTTTTTTCAAAACACTAGTTTTGAAAAGTCCTTCCAGTAGCAGTATGGAACATTCTGAAATCTTAAAAATTGGCTGTGTTTCCTTCCTAACACTGCTCCATATGTTCCTGCTATCTGTGCCTTTCAGGTGTGCATTCCAAGCCCTGATAGATCAACAACACTTCACATGCATTGGTGAACTGAAAGGATTGCAATTCATTTATATATCCAGAATATAACACAGTGCAGCTTTAGCCTTTTAAGGCCATCTGAGGCAGTGCAGTATGAACACACCAGCATTGTTGAAGTGTTCTGTCCCCGTTTCAGAAAACATTACAAAGGGTATAATAGGGGCACAAACATTCTGTCAGAAGACAGTCGAAAGAATAGGGAGTACTCTGTGAAAAAATACAGAGAGCAGGAGGACCAAGATGATTTTCTTCAAAGCAGTCTTTGTTGATGGCATCAAGCTTGACTCAAATGAGTAGACCTAATTCTAACATCTCCTGCTTTCCAATTCCACTGACTTCCTGTCATTTTTTGTTAAATTAGTTTCTTAGCAGGGAACGTTTCAATTTTCTTTCCCTCATTCCCACCAGTCTAATGATTCTTCATCATCTTAATAAGCACAATGAATGTGCTCCATTAATGGACAGGAGCATTAGAGAATAATGTAATTTCTGAAAACTCTTAATACATTTCTCAATTAAGAAGGCAGAGATTCGAGGTCTTTTTCAAGTAGGAAAAACCCAAGTAATTTCCCTTGCTACACTTACTGCCATAGGAAATGTGGCTATTCTGGTAAGGAAGTTTCTTTACGTTTTTCATGTGTTGCTTCATTTGAATGCATCAGCTTTACATGATCCCAGAAACTGGCTAAAATTACTCATCTGCAAATAGCAAGGAGCTATTTGTATCAGGATTTTATACCAGATTTTGAATTCCAGCTAAATAGAGAAAATATGTGAATGCAAGTGATTGTATTTTTTACATATGCGAAATTTATATCTTTAAAACAATAATTATTTTGTGTCATCAATTTATGATGTACTCTGTGTTCCATAGTTCCCCCTACATTTTGCTTGGCTTACAGTGCTCAGACGTGTTTAAGGTATGAATCTTCAACCATCCATTTAGCCAAGGATTGCCCTTTTGACAGTGAACGTTTATCCAGCCAAGTGCAGACAGTCCTGGCATAGTGAACTGGAGAAACGTGAGCAATATGTAGTGCTAAATTCGTGTGTACATATCAGCATGTGGTTTTGCATTGCTTGGAGGACTGGTCTTTCAGGATCTTGTGCTCAGGTAACTCAGCTGAAAGCATGAATGAAGGTGCCTGCAGGTAACTGGAAGACGTATTCTAACCATTTTTCTGAAATGGCAACACATAATAGTCCCACTGAAGCCAACCTGTACAGACTTATGTGCATAGAAAGATGGATTTTCATGTGTGTAGTATTGAACTACAATTTTGGGGTTTCTTTTTGGGGATCTAGTTCATTATGATGGGAACAAAAATCCATTGATTAACCATGTAGGTATTATGCATCTTTCTTTTTCATTGAAAGCAAACTTTGTGTCAATATTAGCATTAGCATTTCTGAAGGGAATATCCTGATTGTTTCCTCTGATGGCACTTGCTTTCTGTCATAGATTACATGAACTAGGGTTCCTTCAAATCAAAATAACCCAGGAGCATTCATTCCATGATACCAGACTAATTCAAAGTAAGTCTCCACATGCTACACCTGCTTCTGTTACACAGCACTGTTTGCTGTGTTGCTTCTATTGCACACACAAGCTTGTTTCTTCTAGTAATGAGTGCAAATGAACAAGGTGATGCATTATTTTGTGTAAGTATTCTTCTTTACAAGGAACAAAAATAATTTATTCCCAATGTCAGCCAATACTGCTGTGTGTGATTTTTGAGTATTTGATATATTCGAGTAGCTCTGCCTTGTTGTTTTACTTGTGTCCCTGCCAGCTGTAGCGTATGTTTATTCCTGGAAAATATTGCATGGGCTGGAAACTTATCAGATGCCTAAGGGGTACCTTCAATTTTGCTAAAGTTGTCATCATTTATACCCTTCAAAGCTGTGGATCATTTTATGCATGAGCTGGAATCACAGCAGCCTAAACCCTCTTTTATAAAATTATCTAAAATGTCATTCTTGCTAATTCTATATGTTCTGTAGAGTCCTGGGCTAATTCAGAGGCTAACTTTGTTCTCCAAGGTGTGGTGTGGTGACAGGATTCTCCATGAAGGACCATCTTTCCCTCTCCCAATGGCTAGTACTACAGAACAGGTTAACAGTTCAATTAATCTCTCATCATTTCTTGCCATGGTTGAGGCATCTTGAGAGGACTGATAGCATCAGGAAGATAGATAACTTATGATTTATGTGATGAGAAAGACCAACATTTACTAATGTGGGACATCACTCACAGCAACAGCCCATTTCACTCTGTGAACAGTTAATATAAAACTCAGCCATCTGGAGTACTCTTGGCCAACCTCCTTTTAAACCTGTTAGCACAACAAAGCCTACACTGTAGTTTTCCCCATTCCCTTTCCATACATTTTAGGCTGATGATATGCAATGAGTCAGAATACACTGTATATGCATCTACTTTATTTGTTTAGTAATTGTGTAAAATGAGAAGGTAACAAGACAGTCCTGTTATTCTTTGTCATGGTTACTAGGGGTTTAATTTGTTATTAAGACTTCTAAAGAGTTAAATGAATGACTGATTACACATGAAAAACTGGAGCTTTTTCATGTGTAAAAAAACAACTGCTTCATCTGAGTGTGGGTGACACTAAGAAGATTTTTAAGTTCTAAAAAATGTTCTTATGAAAGGAATAAGAAATATATTGTCTAAGTGGAATATCATTGGTCTAGTTAATATAGTTAATTTCCTATATAGACATTTCTTAAAGGAATATATTTACAAAGTAATTGGTTGATTGATTGATTGATTGATTGAGACCTGTGCCACTTTTTTGCCTTTTGTTTCCCTCCTTTTGTTCTTAGTGCCACTCTCTACTAGGTTTTAGTATTCTGCCCATGACTGTGACTTTGGGAATGGGGTCCTTCTGAGTGCCTAGATGTATCTAGTCATTATTGAGATTATCCTGGCAGTGTTACTGTTGGGTAGGAAAGTGTTAGTCCCCATGTAATGTGTCTAGAGCTGAGAAGAAAAGTGGTAGAATTATGTGATCAAGGTTATGGAAGGACATAGTACCAACAGCTCAGAATCAACAAGAGATTTCTATGAATTCAAGTTTAACGTGTCATTGATAGGACCGATACCTTTTTCCTTTTGGCTGTTATCTGTGTTTTCTGGATTCCCTCTGCTTCTCTCTTCGTCTCTTGTAATGTCGTTTCTGGTCTGTAATGGCCTCATTTTAAACTCCCATCACTGGGCTTTCCCCTGATTTCCTGCTGATTCACCTAGTGAGAGGGAAACAACAAAAATGAAAAACATAACTTTACTCATTGAGTTTGCTATACTCTCTCTCAGTCATACTTGTTCCTAAGATTTTGAGTCTTTTTGTGCAGATACAATTTCAGAAAAAAGTTTGGAACATGAAATGTGAATTCATGCAAATGTGTTCAAAGGTCCTTTAACAGATGTGAAAGCCTCTTCCAGAGGCACAGTTTATTCAGCAGCACACTGTGTGACACTGCATACTGTTAAAACAGATGTGCCATCAACATAGTTTAGTATTTCAGTGATTAATTATCTGTGGTTTTCCCACAGAAAGGTGCTTTCTATCAAAATATAAGAGCAGAAATATTCAAACTCCTACTCTATGATGACTGTTATGTTCATGACAAAACTACTTAAAGGACAGAGCAGAAAACTTCTCAAGATACCGTTGGTAAACTGAATTGTGATAGATTGCAAGTATGTAGATAACATGCTCCCAGGAAGTATCAAGAAATGCTCAGCCTTTGTTGGAAAACTGCCAAAGCACAAGTTTGTTGTGATTTGAGCACTTACTGTCTGAGAGTGAGACCTCTTATGTCTCTCTAAAGCGTAAGTTGAATAAATTTTTCTCTTAGGTTATATGAGGATCCTGTAAAAACCATCCTCAGACCTTCCAGCTAAGTGGTTTTATATCTTTTACATATTCAGACCTTCCTCTGCCTCTAAATTAAAAGATGTTGATGCTCTGGCTGCTGTGAATAAATATTTTGTTGCGTAAATTTTGACATTAATTCAGTTGTTTCCCCTTTACCTAACTAGTCTTTTGCTCTTTAGAGTGCAGTATGCTGATACTTTTGTGATCTGTTTGCCTGCTCACCATAGAGAAGAGAAGGAACATTTTGCTTTCTTTGAGTTTGTCCTTCTTGACTACCACAGCAAAGTAGTAGTTTCGCACTGATATTTTTGGATTCTGTTTTCTGAGTGAATCCAACCTCTGCTTCAAAGGTTAATACAGCAAATCCCATCATGCTGAAAACCTTTCTGCGTCAGAAATTGTTGTCTTGTGATGTGTTTCTAGGTGCCTCCTGCAAGGTAGACCTTTGACTGGAGTGTCCAAGTTTTTACAATAAACATTAATGTCAGAGATGTGGTCTTGAAAATTTGTCGAGGTTGTTTGACTTCCAACTGATAATGTGGTGTAAATGTGGTTTGTATGGCACTTATGGGTGAGGGAAGCTATTTTTACATGACAACTCTTTGTCTCTTGTTATTAATGAAGTTCATAATTTTCTGTAGAGAAGACCACAGGGGATAAATCATAACGAAACCTCATATTTGGGATCAGCCGTTACTGAACTCAGGTACATGAGAAATATACTGTGAAATCTAGTAATTCATTCTTCCTTCACAGCTTGTTCTCCCATCGAGTGAACCTAAGGCTACTTTGCCTCTCAGTACATGAGTTTCATAGGCAATGGAAAATACCCTGTTTGCCCTTGTAATACTTTACTCTTCCCATGTTTTGCTTCTTCTCTCTACTCCTTTCTTGTGTTCCTGTTGGCTTTCTTTCCTGGGGCAGCCACCCACATGGTCTTTGACACTTTTCAGTGCTTTTTTCTCTTTCTGCCTAGACACAAGCATTGAGGCAAGCTTCTCATAAACAGATGTATTTAGTAGCCATTCATGCCACTACTTGACTCAAACTATTTCTTTATTTTGCCTGTTTTCCTGAACTCCTGGGCACCTCTGAATGTGTGAAAAATACATGTAGTGCAGTACATGCAGTTGGAATATTTATCTTGCTTGCCACCTAAGACTTGCAGGCTAGGCATACTGGAGAATTTTCAGTCCTGAAAACCCTGTGAGCTCTGCTAGCATTTGAAATTAACTTCTTGCAAAGAGATGAAAGCTGCATTTCCACTCTACTTCAAACCTGAAAACGGCCTCACTGTGAAAAAAAGTAATGCATTGCACTTTATTTCCTTCCCTGAAGTTTCTGGGGTAGAAGAGAGGCAGATGGTGTGAGACCTCCAGTGTGAGACCTCTGATCAGTACCTATCTCTAACTTAGAGAAGTATGCCTGAGATCTTAAATCCCAGATGCATCTCAAGAACTTGGATGTGAGTTTGATCAAGAAGTTTGTGCTCAATTATGCTAAGGTGACACATCACATTGCTACACTGACAAGTAAATTCTGCACCAGCTGGAGTGAGTTTGAGCTCCCTGGTTTCCAAGGTTTATGTTCTCTATATACAAGCTTACACAATTAACCTGTGGATGAAGACAATGGCAATGTTGATAAAATTTATTTGTTCTCAGTAGACTGAGTTGGTTCATGTGGAATTGGTTGAAGTCCTTTCCTTTCTACTAGACAGGTATATAGCAATTAATTTTTTTTCTCTTTCCTCATGCTAATACAGATTTTTTTGGGGGGGACGCCTGTGCCCTTTTTAGTTGTATTAATATATTTAGCTTTAGCTCAGATTTCTACAGACATCTATGTAAACTTGTTTCTGCATATTTACATGAAGTCACTGATTCCACTGAAGTTACATTTTCCCTTAGCGGGAGGAACAAAGCTGAAATTGCTTCTATTCTGATTTTTATGAGCAAAGACTTCTGGAAAACAATAACAGCACTTCTTTGTTATTGCCAAATCGTTTCTGCTTTCCCCACAGATGGTACAAATGTGTCAGCAGATAAAAAGCCATTTCTTGGTGAGATTTGTGAGACAGAGAGTAGACATGTGAATTGAGGTGGCCCATTGTGAATGGTAGTGAGGGAGCCTATAGAAAAGAGAGATACACAGAAAGGAAAAGGTGAGAGAGAGTGAAAAAGCATTTTAGGAGAGATATGCTAGCTGGTGGCTGTTGCTGTCTGTTACTGCCAGGGTTATTTTTTGGGTTTGTTGTTAAATGTTTTAAATATTACAGTAAAGATTCCTTTAATATATGAACCAATTTTTCATAGATGACAGGTCTGATATTAATGATTTTGGGGACTGGTAGTATTAAGTGTGTGAATGTAGATTGGCACTACAGGGAAGTGACTGCTGGTTCAGTTTTCATGGATGACTTTATGCAGATACAAATTATGAACGAAGTTGGGCTTCTTGTAGTATAATTTAAGAAAGCTCATAGCAGGATCATGGATGCTTTGACCCCTATTCTTTTTTTTAAAAGCATCTTTAATTTTTTTTGAAAGTTGAATTTCTTATAAAGAATCTGCTCTCCTCTCACTTTTCTGCCCTTGCCATCATTAGGAATTTCACAGAGGGCACTCCCTTGATGAACAATGTTTTTTCCTTCTTTCTCCAAGTGAAACTACCAGTTCTGAAAATACGCTCTGTTTACAGTTTTCCACTGGTCTTGAAAGAAAAACCTGTCACCCTTTAAACCTGCCTTTAAACATTTCCATTCTGCCCAGTAAGAAAGATTCTGCTCATTTGCTGATTTTGCTATCATATTGTATTAATGTAATATTGTAATATTTTACTATATTAATCTAATATTGATTTCCACATAAAATTTTGACTGAGTCCTTATGAATCTCTTAGGTGGGACTCAGCCACCTGCTCCCAACCAACCTCTCTGACATTAATTGTCTCAAGAGCAGAGGAAATGTAGAAAAAGGATTGTTCTCTTCTCTCTCTTATCTTAAACTGCACTAAGTAGGACTACTTTTTTGCTTTAAATATCAAGCTTAACAGCATGTGGGAAAGGTAAGGGCAAAGGGCTGAAGAGGAGGGGAGAGTAATCAGTAGAAGAAAAGAAAGAGAAGACAGAGGAAAATATATTCAAGAAAAGGGGGTCATTTAAAGGGTCACGTTTGCAGAAAGGAGGACAGTGATGCCTGAGCAAAAATGTATTCTCCAAGTCAAACACATTTGGATGCCTAACACTTAGGCACCTCCTCACACCTATCACAGTCTGCTGCTACGTCTGCCCTCATGTGGCTTAGGCATTTTAAGACTGATGTTTAAGGATGCCAGGCCTCCTTTACCCCACAGTGGTGAGTAGAAGGAGGTGGTCCCAACAATCAAAAGAGTTTGTGTGTACTCAAAAGACATATATCTTTTGAACAGGAAATTATATACCATTGGGTTGGTTGTGGTTGTGGTTGTAGTTGTTTTTTTCCTATACCATACACTGCTATGGTAATTAACTACACTTTTACCATGCAGGTGGTACTATTAAAAAAAAAAAATACTCCAGTATTCACAATCATTATGTTTTTCACTGCTTGTTATCTTAGCAGGTACTCAGGGACGGTTGTGGGTGTTTTAGTGGAATACTATTAGACCATTTCTTGCTCTAAACATGTCTGTGCCCAAAACCACCATGTCACAAGGCTGATGCTTTACTGAGTTGCTATGAACACCTCAGAATATTAAGGATATAGGTCTTCACAGGGTGCATGTTCTTAACAAAGGCATATTTTCCCCTTTAATTCCAACTTTGGAACTGTACAGCGTGGGGCAGAAGAATTGGTCTATTCATTTTTCTACTCCAGAATAGACTGACTAGCACACATACACACACACACATATATATTATAGCTCCTTCTTGAACTGCCTGATGAAAAATGACATCAAGTGTATTTTGCCATAATTTCCTTTTTTACCACTTTGAAAACTCGTGGTATGGTCACCAAGTTTTACAATATTTTACATACTAAATATCTGTAATGGAAAGATACTCTCTGATAGAAGCAAACTTACATTTATCAGCAAGTCTGAGAAATGTGTGTGTGTAATGTAATTCTGATGATTTTTATAGGATTGCCTTAGACTATTTTCCATGCTGCTGTGGAACACCTTGTGGAATAAACATAGAAGAGAATTTTGTCTTTGGAGGATTTTAGGAAAAACATCAAATAGGTTGAACATTACAATTTTGTGGTGAAGTCCTGAATGTGGCTCTAAATAACAGTTCTGTCAGCCATAAAGAAAGCACCTTCCTTACTGGTAAATATGCATTCAATAAGCAAAAAAAAAAAAAAAAAATTCCAAAGAGTATTTAGAATATGCTCAATTACTTTGTACATAGCTATTAGTAAGCCAAACATTATGCCTTTCTTCCAATTTTTTGCTGTTGCCACATTATTTCATTTTAATATGCACATTTCAATATGCTAGTATTCACATAAACACATTATTCTCTAATAATCTTTCAGAGATAATTATTCAGTACCTATTTTGATTACAATGTACAGTATGAATCATTTAATAGTATAGTGTTGAATATGGTTCAAGCATCTTAGCATTTTTTCAGATTTCACAACTTCTTTTCAGTAAAACTCATCATGTTGAAAGTGAAATTTTAGTCTGTTCCTTGACCTGTGCTGTTAACTTTCTGCTAGTGAAATTCAAACCAACAGAGATATTGGAGTGAACAAATATCTTTGTCTTCTCTATTCTTTGCATATAACAGTCACTTTTCCCTATTATTGATGTTAAATACAGACCTTAAAATACTCTACTCACATAATAAACTTTCACCTAATTATACCAAATCACTGTTTCATTTAAGAGGTTAAGTGTCAGTTGGCTTCTTTTGCTCAACAATTTTAGGCCTATAGGTGGGAGAAATGTTCCTCTTCAGCAGGGGTACTGGAATGTCACATACACATTATACATTAGAACAACTGAGGCATTTCACAATACATAAAACATGAAAAACCACCCATCTCTATTCAAAGACAATTCTGGAGAGTGGAGCCCATCTCTTAAACAGCCTGAGCCTGCCAGTGCTTTCACTCACAAACCTGGCCATGACCCTTGCTTTTGCATCCTTCTCTCAGCATCTGTGTTCCATGCTGGTTGTCTCAGTTCACAGACTGCATGTTTGGTGTAGATCAAGAAACAAACTCAACTTCATAAGCACTACCTCCTTCAAGGTCAGCCAGATGAGCTGTCTTGCCTTTCTCTGTCCAGCTGCTGAAATGTATGGGTTGCATCTTTCACTTTCTCCAGGCTTTGCAAGGAGATTTATGAGCTCTGGAACGAGGAGCCAGGTTTGTCTTCCAGTTAACTGACTTTGATGTAGGCTTTGCTGTAAGCTCTGCCCAGCTTTTTCCAAATGGGGCATTTGTAGATTTTTCCTGCTAAGATGTCTCTTTCACCTTATTTTCTTGAAATATCTTTGAGATAGTTGAATTTTTGAGACCTCTGCTCCTGTCTCGTGTTTCAACAAGCATTTGAAGTAAATCATGCAAGGAAATGGGGAGAAGAGATAGGGAATGGACACGAAAACATGCTTGTGAACTCGGTAATTACACACATCTCCTTAGCAAATCGTATTAAAAGATTGATGCTGAAGTATAAAATGTACAGTTTATTCATGCAAAGTGCTGTAGATGTGCTGTTATCACAGAGCTGGTTTGTGCTACCTTCTAGCGTATAGGCCTAGTTATTTTTTTAAGGCATAAAAGTACTTTGAAATAGCTTTTTAGGCTGTGATTGATCAATATGTGCATATGTATATTTATATACCTGTGTCTAGTACATGGCATGTAATTTTTTTGCATGCAGGAGAGACAGTCTTGGCAAAACAAAGCAAGTTGTGCCAACAGGAAGAATGGCTGCAGGTCTGCTCCAGCAGAATGATTCAATGATTCCTGATCATTTTCTTCCTTTGTGTATGCATTGGATGCTTATGCCACTAGAATAGTAATAGCAATTCTTAACTCAGACTACCTTACTCAAGTGTTTAAAGCTTGTTTCAGGAATAATTTTCTTGTCAGACTCATCAGTGTAAACCTCTCTGATATGTCTGTACTGCCATATGTTGAATTATATAAAACATGTCCCATTCATGGTGAAAATAACCTAAATGGAGAGGCTCCAGCAATAAGCCTCGCTTAGGATGCTAAAGCAGAGTTTAAGTGCTGTGCACATACTTCAACAATTTGTCTGCTTCAAAACACATTTCAGCTGCAATTGAAATAGTAATAAGGATCTCTGCTGCAGCTTCTTAAGCAAGCAGCTGAGATACAGGCCTACTTTCTCTCTGGTTCCATCTGATCATACTGACATTTTGACATTTGTCATTTCTCAGCACATATATTTGAAAAGCAAAAGCATTTTTTTAAGCCTGTGCCATCATGGCTATAAAAAATACTTGTTTCACAGAACACATAAAATACTTTCATAAAGTACTTTCATCAGGTTAGCACTTCTTTCTAATCATGCCATGAAAGAATATGTGTCAATTCAAGAAAAATGAAAGGAGCAGAGGAAGAAAAAGCTAGCACAATTTTACAGTCAGCCAGTATTATGGATTTTGCAATATTCTTTGATATTTTTTCCTGTGATGCTAATGATTCATTATCTATTTTTCAATTGCTGTTTAAAAGTTGAAAATAAGTAAAAATTGATCCAGGCAAGCTCTCTCCTTCAGCTTGAAAAAACAAAAAGGTGTGTTAGTTTTGTATTTTGAACGGAATCATTTAAGACATGCATTTTGTGGCTTTTCAGTGGAATTAGTCAAATTATGGTGTTGCAGCAGACTTTAGCTAAAATGTTAGTTGTCAAGTGCCCTTATACCAATGCTTTGATTCATTATATGTGGAAGATGAACTTTGAATTAAACTTTGAATTAACGTTACGGGAAAAGGTAGTTCATTACAAAGTTCATTGCAGTAGTAAGAGTCCTTTTAAAAAAACCAACAGCACAAATGCAATGACCCCTTGTCTCAAATTATTATTAAAAAGAAAAAGGAAATGTTTAATAGCACTGCCTAGAACACTGTGCTAAGAATGGTGTTTCCCTTGATCAGTGAGTTACAGGTGTACAGATACACAGTAAAGGATAATCACAGTAGAATGAACTTCATTCCTCTGAAGAAGGTTAGCACAAAGCTTATAAGTCTCTTCAGTACTTATTCAAGCCTTATTTGAAGGGTTAAATTGAAATTTAACGGTGCAGAAACTGCTGCCTCTATCTCTTTGCAGAGGAACCGAGCTCAGTTCCCTCAAGGATATCTCAGAACTGCCATGGCTGATTATTTGTATTGGGGAGGGGCACAGACCACAAATGCAGCACAATCAAATAGTCCATACATGTGATACATAAATCATATGCTGAATGAGACTCCAACAAACCCATCCCTAAAATGTGCATGATTTGAAAATAGCTGAAAGGCTATTTATTTATTAAGCATGGTTTAGAACACAGATATAGAAACTTCTGAAGGTTTTCTAAACTCTAGTTCAAGGCAGAATAAAAGAGTAAAAAGCTGCTATATGTGTTTCAGTGTCATTAGTGAGAGAAACAGCCTTAGGTAATAATCTTTTTATTATAAATGGGAAACCTAATCTAAATCAAAGGAATCTCTTCACTTTCTGTCTATAGTATGTTTTCTAGTGAGCAAGAACTCAAGTTTCAGAGTTACCTGTAGAAATTTATAGTTAATGTGCTAAGGCACCTAAGGGATGCTTGAATGCATCCCCAGATATTAAATCATTATGGACCATCTCTGAAACACCAACCCTGTATTTTTATGATTATTTTGCCCCTATCCAGCTGTGGGGAGCAGGGTCATGACAAACATTTTGGACCTCTGTGTAATTGTTTATCTGTGCATACTGCTTCTATTTGAGAGTTTGAGGAACAGAGTTTACAAGAAAATTTTAATGTTTTTCTCTTGCCAAGGTCCATGCTCTAGCCCACAGAAAACATAAAATGTTTCAAGATCATAGAGTAGAGCTTCTCTTCACATTACTTCAGTAAATAACTATTGCTCAGTGACTTTTATGGGAGGCAACCCAATCAATCCTGTTCTTGTATAATAGACAGTGCTCTCGTGTATGAATGATTTGCTTTGAAGAGATGTTGTTGATTTTAGTGTAAAACAAACATTTTGAACATCCCCTGGGCTTGAAACAGTAGGTATTTGAGGACATTATGGAACTTCCTTGATGTAACATTCAAGACAGCCCACAAGATAACAACCCTGAGAGACTGGAAGGAGAGGGGATTGGGTTTTAACCTTAATGAGCCACAATGGTGAGCCTCTCAGCAAAGCTTGTGCTGAAGATCTGCACTGTCAAAATTATTTCCAAAAAATATCTACTGAATTTAAAGGATATCAGACATGCTGACAATAAAATGAACAAAAATACCTGGTTTTAAGAGAGGCATAGTTAATGTGAGATTCATCATGAGCCTCAGAAGAGGACAAAGATGATTTTCTGGCAGACTAGGAATGTGTGTAGGCAGACTAATTTCACTAGGTAGGTTAAACTGAAGGAAGCAACCTTAATAATGAAGTTTTGTATGTTCCAAAGAATGAGACAATGAGGTATTTTCTCAGGTTGTTTCCTGACAGGAGTAAATAATTGCGAAAATACAATTATATCCTAACAGATGAGGAATATGACTTTACCTATGAGGAACAAGAGAAACAATGACGAAGAGAGAGAATTTCTGAGTCTTCTTTTCCCCTCTAACCCTTGACTCCTCCACATACTTCCTTTTATAGCTTCTACTGTCCTAAATTTAACAAAAAGAGGAGATTATTTTAGTAGGATTTTTTTTGAGTGGAGACTAATGATATATATATATAAGATACAATTATTTGGGGGATGGAGGGTCAGCAGGAAAAAACATGTAAGCAAATTCTCACTCACTGTGTAAAGTTATACATAAAATTGCTTTAATGAAGTAGTGATATTTCCACCACGCATGGACCTGTCTCCTGGGAATTAATTCTTCTCTCATTTACATTGTTTTAAGCATGCTTAACTGCTTAACATTTCAAGGGGTTACTATGGATTTTCCACAGTGATGGACTAAAATCAGGGTGACCTTTTCCTTGCTTTAGGAGCAAGATGTTGATGCTCATTAACCACAGGATAGGGGCAACTTGCTCTTCAGCTTCTACAGGGTTAGATATGTGGGCTGTCTTTAAAGTAAGACATGAGCAGTATATGACATTTTGGTGAGAGTCAAATGAGCCTAACACCAGGGCTCACTTTGAATGCCTTTAAAGGCTGTACTTGCATACATCCCAAATCACCTATTCTAATTTAATTTAGCTTGTTCACTTCATTCCAGTTTTGCTTACAACTGTTTCTGTCTAAAATGATACAGTTTGCTAAACTGTACACTTATATCACAGTATGGATTCTTCAATAATTTATATGAAATGTATAAATATGAAATAATTTATATGAAATGCACTTTCGTTTCTTCTAGGTCTAAATTAATTTATATGCCATTATGTTTGTGCAAAGTCTGTACTTTTCACATTTTGTATATCAGACTACAGAAACAGACCTGCTTTTTAAACAGAGAAAACAATCTGGTAATGGTTATATTTTGCTTTTCTTTTATGAAAATTGAAAAGAAGAAAATTAGAATTTAAAGGACAATGCCACAGGATAGGTTAAAAAAATCTTCTTGTCTAAATTCTTTCCAAATGAAAATACACAATAGGTATATGAAAGAAGTCTTTATGTTAGCTTTATATGCCATCTTTGCTGCAACATTTACCTTTTGATCTATTTACATACAGATATCTCTATATGTACAAACCCTCCTACCTGCAATTTTTCACACACCTCACACATTTCAAGGAGTTGTATTAACACATTCCAGCTACAGATTTTTGTTGAACCAGCTATTATTAACCAGGTGCCATTGACACTTGGATTTTTGAAGGCTGGTTCAAACTTTTCTGAAAACGAAAATGAGAAAGAATCATAGAATGTGACTGTTTGGAGAGATTTCCATTGAAGTCTAAGAGGTTTCCATTGGCAACATGAGATAACTGCTGCCTGTTTACGTCTGTGCCTGCTAGCTCTCCAAGACCCCTTTCTGTGTGTTAGTTCAGGAGGAATCTGGAACCTAGAGGAATTTCCATCCTGGCAAGAGCAAGGGAATATTATGGTATTTCAAAATGGAAAAATATTTCAAATACTAGAAGTTGTTATTCAGAAATAGAGTTAGATTTTCCATTTTGCTTCATTTCCATCAGCAGGTGTGGAACACAAAACTTGGTCCGTTTCTTCCCTCTCTACTGTCCCATAACAGCCATCATGCACATCTCCTTTTGTCTCCCACTAATGCTCCAGGAACAACATTGCTCCTTCAGGCAATGTTTTTGTTTGGAGACAATCTTCCATTTCCACCAGTAAAGCTGCAGAATATCTCTAGAAGCAAGCAAGGAGGTGATGAGACAAGAAATTTTGGTTTCAGACCTGACTGCTCATGCATGATGATATTACCTTGGATAAACAGTGTTTTTTAAGGACAAGCTTGAGCAAACAGTGGTAGGTGAATTGAATCAGCTTACAAATAGCTCTGGGAGGCATTGTGTCTCATACCACAATTCAGAATAACTGCTTACTGGCTTCCTTTCACTCTTGGGGGATAATAATCAGCTGCTTACCTCTGTCTGTAGTAAAACTACTCAACATCAACACAGAAAGCCTAACATAAATGTACACTTGCTCATGCTGCTAAAGCTTTCATATCACTCACTCCTTAATGTATGCAGAGCATGCAAGTCCTTACTTCCTTTCTATGCATTTGGAGTCTTTATCTCTCATAACCATATAAAGATGTAATCTTTATCTCCTTTCACCCATATGAGGTTTGAGCAAAACTGCAGCTCATAATGGTCTGTTTTCCTCCCTTCAATTTGTAGAGAGGAGATAAAACTTATTCATACTCCTAAAACACTACAGAAATACTGATTCTCCATTCTATGTAGTATATGAAATGTATTTCACCATGTTTATATTATTATGCCACAACAGTGTAAAGCATCCTCTCCCATGTGTGAGAATCAATCTGAATATGAATAACACTCAGTGATTTGTTCATGTGAAAGGCATAGAACTCCATACTGTGGGCAGCTAAGATGCTAAGAACCTCACATAGTTAATAGCTTGTGTCACTCTGTGCCATAAGATTGGATAATTATCCCTGAATCATTATAGGCATATCTAAACCCTTTTGTAATTTCACACAAAAAGATATTTACTGGATTTATTTAATTTCTTGAATGTACATGATGCAATAGGAGTCACTGAAGAACTGGGCTGAAAGAGAAAACACAGTTAGCCTTCTTCTGGTTTAACCTCCAAAACTTCTGGTTAACCCCTGCAGTATGAAGAAAGTGTACCAGTGTAAAACTTCCCTGTAACAGATGCCATTTGCTTGAGGCAAGAGATCTTGAGGGTGTTCAAGTTGTTTTGCTTTCCTTTTAAAGGTTTTCAGCATAACACCTGTGATATTTATACTGTTTTATTCTAAAGAGCATCTTCCCCATTCTAGAGGAAATTGAGACTATTCCACACCTGCTCCCAAAGCACATCCTGACATTTTGAAAACGAATACACACCATGCTCAGGTTGAATAGCTGTCCCAGTATATACAGTCAAACTACAATGTAATGACTGCACATCAGGATTAACACATTCTTAAAATTCTCTGAAATCAAAGCCCACAAAATACCAGTCCTTTGCCCTGTCAACTCTGTCTTCATTGATGCCATTGTAGGAAACAGATGAATATGCTCATATTCATTTCTTCAACCAGCACCAGATTTGTAATTCTGCAAGTTGACAAATAAGAGTTAGTTGTAATGGATGGTGATGTGTTGAGAACTATGCTATAAATTCTCATAATAAGTGTTTATAATATTAAAATTTATTGATAAAAATGTTCTTATGTGGGAATTATAGACATGCCAAAATTAGTATACACAGCTGTGGAAAGGACAAAAGGAATTTCAGCAACCCACAACATTTTGGAAGTGTCAGCTGCTACAAAATGTTTCAGTCACCAGAGGGGCCTTGGACAGTAACTATTTTCCCTTTTCTTCATCATCACACCATATACTTATTTTAATATATGAGAAATGATGCCAAGAACAGCAGTGTTGATTTATTTCGTGGAGTGGGGAGTGGACTTGGCACATTTTGCTTGATATTGCCATCTCAACATGACTTTGTTCTGAGGTCTCATCACATCTGGGCAATTCTTCCAAGATGACAGAACTTTCTTGTTTTCACCAGAGGGCATTAGGAAAGAGAGGTGTCATCTGTTTGTCTTTAACCCCACTTACACATTTTGAAATCCAGGAGTACAACTAATTATGAGTGGTGCCTGATGTCATAAAGTTCCTTATTGCTGATGGAGTTTATGTCTTTAAACAAACACAAGAGTTCCATCAACTTAAATACATTCTGTTTTAACCTTTAAATAAGTGAGGTTAATCTGTTTCCTGATGGAAAACTGGCTCCAGACTTTCAATAGGCTTGGTCTCTAGATTAGATGTTTTTATCTTGGTTTCATCACTAGTTTTGATTTCTCTTATATCACAGTGACAGGGCAAATTTATTTAAATATGGTATTTTTACAGATACTAGACCAGATGTAAGGTCCTATAATTTTTCCATAATTCATATTGGCTGAAGAATAATTCCCTTGAAATGCAGGCCTTTGACTGTAATGTGTTTCCTTCAACTCATTTATTGTCCTGTTTCTAAACTGTGATTCAGATACTTGCTTAGTAAATATTGTCTGATATTTTACTGCCTTTCCATGGAAATAGCAGCAAAAAAGCAGAGCAGTAAAATTTAAAAATACAGGCCATGAAACCTATATTTTTACATCTCATAGTGTTAAATATGATTTTTTTAGCAGCAGCTATTCATTATTCACCCCGTCTGCCCTTTTCTGCACACATACTCAGCAGCAGAGATTTTGCAGTAGTTTAGTTCCCCTTGGGCTGTGTCGTGAGGTCCACAATAAAATATAAGACCAGAATTATTGCTAGCATAAAGCAGTTTGTGGCAGCCAAAAGCTTGGTTCATCATTGATGAGTGATTGGTATCCTGCTGTAGCCATTTCATTAATATGGAAATAAATGAAATTGCCTGAAAAGGAGAGAGAAAGCAATAACTTCATATAAGAAGGGCTTTTTTTCCAGTACATCTCCTTAGTTTTCCTAGCTTAAGAAATGCAGCAGGATCATAGTGAGGAGAGACCAAAGCAGGGTGTCTTTGTAATGTTCTAGTAGACTGTCTGTGCAGTTATTTCATGTAATTATAGGGCAGAATGGATTTTGACAATTCTACAAGTATTTGCAACTTCTGTAAAAACTCCTAGAGATCTAAATTTGTGATATGCTATGATGGCCAAGACTCTATACCTAGAAATGACTGAAAGTTTTCTCTTTCCCTTCCTTTGTTTAAGAAGTGTACAGCATATAAAACCCCAAATGGCTACACAGTGGTCACATTATACAACTTATTGGGATTTTGTCTAACCACAGAATGTACATGTTAGCCCTTGGGAAAACATTTGTCTTCCTTTTCCCTTAAAACTCAAGAAATGCGTTTCAACTCAGTTTCAAGAAATAACCCACTTCAGTTGGCTTTATATTAACACAAAAAATATTACATTTATTGTAACAAGTGGTAACATTTAAATATACATAAAAAGAAAACAAAAGTACATCAGGAAAAGATCAATACATGTTGGACTATGTTGCAGAAAAATATGTATCTGTGTCAGAAAATTGCTGAAATCATCAAAAGAAGGCACTGAAGAAAACTGGCAATGGAAATAGAGCACAAAAATAAGTATTAATGAGTTTGGAGTAAAAAGGATCTTAACAGTGATATAGACCTCTTGAGCAATGATAGAATAGTCAAATTGCTTAAAAATGTCTAAATTACAGAAGTGATCTTAGTATTTCTTCTCCATTTTTGGAAAAAGGAAGAAAGTAAATGATAGAGGCGTTTGAAAAGATAATGATGATAAAACCTTTTTTGATCCTGTGATAATTTGAGAGACTGCCTGGTACTAAATATTAAAATTATAGACATTTTGAAAAGAGCGTTTATCATTCATTCAGAGGTTTTGGGTAGATGAGGAGGAATTCTCTCAGGATCTAATCTTCATTTTCACCATTTTTTGGAACACCAAAGAAGTTCTTGAAGAGAGGTAATGTTGGATAATAATAGTTTAGAAGGAGGCTTGAGGAAATTATTTATATTTTTTGTATTTAGTGCTTAGCAATGTTCTTAATTGGGCATCTTATGAAATTTCAATCAAGAAATAATAGTGTTGTGGAAATTATATGGCATTCCTCAAATGCACTATTACATTTTCTCTACTCTTCCAGATGTAATCACTTTCTCAGAGATTTCTGTTAAAAATATTGTTTTAAAGGTTAAATTGCTAATGGTTGTATAAGTGCTTTGGGTCCTTTGATGCCAAAGATTTCAACAGTGACCAACAGGATAATAATATTTATAGCATTATGTAATATAATAATTTACAAGATTTACAGGAATGGAAACGTAGGGAAGTAGGAAATAACAAAGATAAATGTTGAAATTTTAGTGTTCTTGTTTCAAAAATCCCTGAACCTCCAAAGTATTTAGAATTCTGTAACTATTATATCATGATTGCTCAGTTACTTTTAAAGTATTTTTTAAAAACTAGCATGATTTGATGACCTGATAGCTTCACATGTCCACTGGAAAAAAAAAAGAGCTTTATTGCAGTGGCTTTTAAAAGCCATGGGTTTATCATGTCTTAGGAGAAGAATTCTAACTTAATATGTCTGACATGCTTTCATCCAAGAAGGACTTAATATTTTAGTGTGAGGCTAATTACAGTGCTTTTGGTCAGTCAAAGAAAGCATCTTTGAGGAAAAGTTTATGTGGCAGTTTTGAGTAATTGCCTTATGTCAAGTTACCATTGTATCTGAAGAAGCAGACTTTCCAAGTTTAGTAAATATTTCCTCACATCCAAGTGGATATTTAAGTTTATAAGGAAGAACTTAAATGTTAAATTCTTGGAAAAGAATTTCAGCGTTAAGTTCTTTGGGTATTTGCATGAACATACATGACTTGGCTTCATGTCTGATGTCAGCTTTCTTAAATTATACACAGCTTTATGGGGAGAAGAGCAGAAGCTTTTTTGAAGTGTCTCCTGTGTTTTAACTACAAGGCTGTTACTTAATAATTAAAAAAGGATTTGGATACTTTGGGACATATTGAAGGGAATGCTTAGAAAAGAAATCCAAGAACTCTGTTCTGCGTCTATCTCTTTCAAAGACTTTGTTGAATTACTTCAATGAAACATTTGGGGATAAATTATATGTTTTTATTTTGCTGGCTTCTTGCAAATTTAGGATGTGGAATGCAAAATTGTAACTTCTACTACCACGGAAAAAAGGAAATGAACACTGAATGGATGAAAGTGTAATGCAACAACATAATCTAGTTACATAAACTTTGCAAACAGTAAAAAAAATCACAGTCATGATTTAGTATTCCCAGTAGACAGACTCAGCATTTCTCAGGATTTATGATTGAAGTCTTGGCCTCATGGTGTAATTCTGTGTTTGTATAATGAGAATGAATCCTCACTAAAAACAAACTGGAAGATCTTTGTTCCCAAAGAAATGCTTGCAATAAGACAGGAACATAGCATGTGAAGAGAAAAAGAATATAGAAAAGTAAGGATTCCTTGTGTGTTCCTAAAGCCATGTAGCATCTCCAGGCTTTCAATATGAAGTGATAGCTTTAATTTACAGTTGAGCTCGGAGACATTTTTATAGCTCTGCATTCCATTCTTTTATATGGGCAGTACAAAGTACTTATCAGAACACACACGTTTTTTAAACCACAGGGCACTTTATATACTGTGTGACTCTGGAGAAAAATAGAAAGAAGATGGGTATCTTACCTGGTTAAACAGGTGTTCATTGTAGAATAGGCAAGCCAGCTAACAGTTATCTTACTGTGCATTGTGTGTATTATGTTAAAAACTTAGAAAGCCTAGTAAAAGGCTGTGCAAGTGCAAACTGAACTAAAACACAGGATGCAGCCATACTATCAAAGAGAGAAGGGAATAGCAAGCTACTCTGTGATTTCTGTGGTGTGCCTGTGGTGCAAAACTGCAACTGCTCTTTTAGTCAGTTTTCTTCTTTTCCAAGACCTAAGCTTGAAATAGCAAGTGCAAACTGTGTTGCAGCATCTTGGAGTTGTGTTTTTTACAGCATTAAAGAGGTTGATAAGTATTTACTGTCCACCAGTGATGGGGGAAATAGGGAGCTTGAGTATGACAGTAAGTAGAAGTCCTTGAAAATCAAAAGCCTCCTGGGGCCACTTGTGTGCAAGATATTTTTAAGAGTGGATCTAGAAATCAACTACCATGAGCAAGTAGTCCAGGAGAAAGTTGAATTACATTTGAGAAAGTGAATTTGGATTTTGTCCTTGGTTTTTGTTTAGAGGAAATTACCTATTTACTGTATAAATATTTTGCATGCTTCCACGTCCTTATCTGAATACAAACAGTTTTTCGATTGGAGCAGCAGTTTCCTCTCTTTTGTAGAAGAATACATGATAATGAAGGAAATCTGATGGATCTACAGTGGAGAATGAAAGTAGTGATGATAGCCTCTCACTGTATTTTCTAAGTTGTTATAAGGCAGAGATACAAGTTGATATTTTATTCATCCCATTGGGTTGCAATAGCCTTGGAAGTAGTAAGAGATTGCAATGAACTGCTCCTGGGAATTCAAGAACAGTTAAGAACATGAGTGTGGTCATATTGAATCAGAGCAAATACTTTGGTAATCCGTTTTCCTGTCTGTAGCAGTGCTCGGATTTTTAGGGAAAGCGTGCAAGAAACGTACAGGGACTTTGGTGGGAAATTTTGACAGTCAGAGTTAATAAATATATTGCCATTTACAATCAAAAAGGATTATTGTTTCTTAATTTTATTAATTTTACCAAAGAATTGCAGTAAGAAATATTTTATCCCTTCCTAGCATACTATGCAGCTGATTCTCAAGCATGAAACAGCATCTTGTTCCCCATATTTCTCTTGTAGGGGATAAAGGGTGGACAGATGACAGAGTGCAAAGGGCACAAAAACCAATATAAACTGCATCTTTCCTGTGGTTCACTTTGGTTCTTCAGTGAAAGTAGAGGCAGGTCATTAAAATTCAGCATTGCTGTTTGTCTCCAAAGTAACCCTAGAGCAGAACAGCTAGACATCGATCCTTACTAGGGCCAGGAATAAAACATCTGTAGGGTTTAAATTTAATGGTCAAAGCAGCCATGTTGTGGTGTATTTCTGAACAAATAATCTGTCACCTTGTTGAGCATTAAGTATCAAAATATAACTTATGTGATGTACTTGCTGTCCATTTTGTTTGACAAACATAGATCCACCAACACCTTAATGTGTACATGGTTTACCCCAAGTTCTAGGAATCCATTAGAAATACTTAGCACATCAGATGATGGGATATACCCCAGGTCATACAAAAATGCAGCAGTCATTGTGATTAAGAGCTTACAGAAGAGTTTGTTGAAGACACACAGGAGACACTTTGGTCCTAAAGAAGTGAAAGGGAGACCTGTGGATTTAGTGGGGCAGCATGCCTCCAGGGAGGTGTGTGAAATGCAAAAGCAGCATTATGGCAGGACAAAACAAGAGGTGTGACAGCTCAAGCAGAAGCAGGAATAAACATGTTTCCCACCTCCCCAAATCTGAAGTTACAAAGGAAATGAGACAAGGGAGACATATGGGGGACTTGCCTCCCATGGAGAAACATGGTAGGTTTTCATTGTATCAGCCTCCTCCGTGTAACTCCCATCTGCTGAATCACTGGGTTAGATCTCTTTTCTGACAGTGGATTTTCCCGAGCTTTTGCAAGATAATAAGACATGTTTATCATTTCTTGCCATGGCATCAGATAAGGCAGTCTCACCTTGTCTTTATGCCTATTCCAACAATGATAAAAAAGGAGGTTACAGCATAACTTCCCTGGGGTCTGAAAACTTCCTGTCACAGACTGATTGCTTAGCCCTGCTGAAAACAGGTGTCTCTCTCCAGGGAGATGAAGCTGGAATGAATAACTCTACAGTGACTGAAATCTACTGGATGTATAAATCTGTGACAGCCTAATGTGGTTACTGGTATTCACAAAGACACCTAGCATTACATTTTCTTTCCACAGTCTTCCCTTTCTGAACTCGCACAGTAAAATTAAATGAGGAAGAAGGTCTGCAGCAGGATTTTTTCATGGGTTTAAAGGCTTCCCTTCACATTTTGTACTAATCCATCTATTTTGGGTAGATAAAATGTGAGTAAGGGAAGAAGGCAAGTAACATTTTTATCCACTCTGTCTCTTAAAGATTCTTTTCTTTAAGAATGACTTTCACAATAGTAAGACCTTCAGACAGATATTATACTAAAGATGAAACATGCCAATTCGATAGTCATAGTTTTGGTCATCATAATTACTCACTTTTGGTAGTATTTGTGCTCTAATTTCTTTTTTTTCTTTCTTTCTTTTTTCTTTTTCCTTTTCCCTGTATCTTGAAATTAAGTCATACTACTGAAATTTTAAGATCACAACTCTACTTCTATGGGGAAATGGTAGACAAAAATCTGCCATCATATATAGTACAACTTCTTGAAAGTCTTGAAGTAAATAGAATTTAGTAAAGTCAAATTTGGTAGATATGCTTTCCAGCCTTGTGCATATTGGGTAGGTGAGAATATATTCTGGCACTGCAAAGTACATGTATGTAATTTGTGGCTTTTGCAGACAAGCAGGCAAAGGAAAGGTCCTCAGGCACATTTAATGGCCTGCTCACAGAGGAGACAAATGGTATTAGAGTATTGCAACTGCTTTTGCTGTCAGCCATATGAACTTCAATAAGTTCCATAATAAGTGTCTCTAGATGATATCTTCCAAAAGTGTCACTGTGGCCTGTGGTTCCAATAATTGTGGTAGGGAATGTTGGAGATTTCTGGTCACAACTGCTTTCCCAAGTGTAATTTTTTTTCAGCCATGGAGCCAGCAAATTATCTTCTTTCTACAGATGCTTGAGATATGGGGTTTTTTTAATTAATATTTTATGTTTATTCACTTATCAATTGATTGGTTGGTCTTACAATTTTCTTTACTGCAAGTATCTCTAATCAGATTCTGATTCATCTGACATTTATTTTGCTTAAGTTAGCATCATGATTCAGATCTAACATCATGATTCATGTAACAGATGAGACCAAGGGTTCTAGGTTCTGAGTTCCAGGGCCTTTGCTCTAGACTTCTCTTAGATTTTTATTTTGCACTGTTTCCTTTTGTTCTCCTTATGAAAACTGACTTGCTCAAGTTTATAAGATTGATGCTGGTTTAGCCGTATCAGATCTACCACAGCAATGAAACCAGCATATTTTGAAGACAGAAACATGTCTTGTATTTTCTAGAAGTTTCCCCTTTTCCACAGAGAGTGTCATAGCACGCCTGATGGATTCACTAGAAGTCACTGAAAGGCTCTGAAAAAGGAAACACTTTTACTGTGAGAGGGTGACTGGGCACTGGCACAGGTCTCCCAGAGAGGAGTTCCTACCCTGAGAGATATTCAACAGTCATCTAGGCATGGTCCTGGGGAAATGACCCCAGCTGGCCTGGGTTGAGCAGGGGGCTTGGACCAGGTAACCACCAGAGGTGCCCTCTGGCCTTTACCATTCCATGAACCATTTTTTCTTTACTACTGCTCAAGTAGGACCTATGAATTAGCTTAAGCATTGGTCTCCTGTAAACTGTCCAATCTCTTGATGTTTCCTGGGGAAGTTCACACAGTTCTGGATGGTAGCCAGGAGGTATTTGCACGGCATCAACCTGTGCGATCCAGGTAGTCTGGAGGAAACATTATTGTGCTACGGCTGAGGAAAGCACAGCACACAGAGGTGTGATACTTTGCAACTAAATAAGGTTGTTGTGTTCTTTTCTCAGCTGTGTAGGAACATTACATACATAGCATTAACACTAACTGACAAACATTGGAGGAATTTTGCAGATCCTGGGGATCAGTACCCTAAAAACCAAAGGAGAAATCCTCTACCATGGGAATCTATTATACTGCATGATTTCAGATCAGTCTCTCTCTTCACTTTTGCCTGTGTAGTCTTGCTGAGCATCTCTAGGTAATTAGGAATAGTTACCTCCAGCCTTTGAACAGCATTGGTGTCTTTTGTGACATTCTTGTAGCCCCCCTACTTTCCTCAACTTTCTGCTCCAAGCCTTTTGAGAGACAACAAGTACAGGTATGTCTTGACTGTGCCTAGGAACAGACAAAAGAGCTGCTGGGGAAGGTTTGACTGATGGGGTGAATGGAGAGACCACCACTGAGATAAATGAACAGCTCCACTGAACATCACTAGTTAACACCTTTTTGTAGTGCATACTGAGATACCAGCAGTGGGACTATTGGATAGTGGCAGCAGTTGGGAAGGTAAAGAGAAATAATGACTTCATGTGTGGTTTGCAAGGAGAAGGCTAGATAAACTTTTTTGAAGCACTGCAGTCCAACTGCTATGAAATAAAAGCAAAAGCTGGGAGATTAAATGGAAATAACTAGACAAATGGAATTAAGTCACTCAGAGGTAAATTAAGTTCTGTTAAAATCAGAGCAAAAAGTTAAGATTAAACAATTGGAACACTTTATGAAAGAGATCTAAATATATAACATACATAGAACTTTTACACTTCTATATGTACACCTTTGAGTTTCAAAATGACCCTGAAAGGTGTCATCCCTTCTTCTAAATAGTTGTTTTAAATTCAGATCATAATACATCCTTCTCTCCTATGAACGATGAATTACCAGTTTGTAACAAGCCAAAGTCAAGATCTTTTTATTTGATTCCAAATGAAATATATCTTTCCATTGGACAATGAACACGTGGGAGTTTGTCTGCACATCTAGAAGAGTGCTGGCCACACATGTTCAGGGAAGAGGAGTTCAAGGTGAAACGGGTGCTGTTTGAATGACGGCATTTTGGAGTGGCATTCCAGAAGGGTTAGGCTAATCAAGAGAGTTTATGTAGAAATTAAACTCCTTGAAAGGAGTTGAGAGTGGAGTTAATTTTGGTATCAAAGAATCTAGTTTAAAAGATCCAAAAGATATCTTTTATTTCCCTGTAGCTCTATAACATTTTCCAGATCTAGTGTTTCCGTTGACCACTTTCTAGTAAACCATACATATAGTTAGATATATATATACTCGGAGAAGTTTATTCTCCATTCCGTGTGAGAAGCCCACAAAATCACAGAAAATAATGTGAATTTGGAGTTTTATTTCTGCAAGAGAATGGCCAAATCTTAGAATACTTAGAAAGAGTGAAATTTAAAGCAATATATAGCCATATTGTCACCCACATCTAACTACAATATTCTTCTTCCATGTTTGAGAATAATCTCAGACTTCCCATTCTTTTTAATCAAAACATACTTGCACGTCTAAATGAGACAATAATACCCATGTAGCCGTCTATTGGAAGTTATTAATGCAATAAACTTTATTGATTAATTACTTAAGATAACCTGAGGTCAAACTATTTGTCATGCTGCTATTCAGTTCTAACCCAACCCTTCTTCCTGGCCAAACAACTCAGGAGGTGGAGGAATGTTTTTGCTATGCTGTAAACAAAGAAGGATATTTCTGTAATTTACATGCCAGCATGAAATGATCCAGTACCAGAGAGTCTTCATGTCAGTGCAATGGCAGCATCAATGCAGTCTCATCACGCACAATGACAGAGTCAAAGGGTCCATGAGTGTTGCTACTATGCTGGAAATTGGCATTTGAGAGCAAGTGAATGACCTGCAGTGCACGGACCTATTTAGACACATCAGCAGACTTCTGAGCTGGTGCTAAACTGCTTTTTTTCCCCTTGTGCATCTGTTGAACATAAGCAGTCTCTTGTTCCTCTATTTTTGCATGGCTGGTATTTGAGAGATGCATTAGAGAGAAGTTTTCTGGGGAAAAAAAGGAGAAAGATTATCCAGGCAGACATCTGAACTCCTGCCTGCTGTGGAAATAGGCCATGTGCTGTGGCTCAAATTAGGGGTAACAGCCAGCACATGATTTTTATTACTTGGCTTCCTTGGCTTAGTACTTTGTTTTGCCTGAAGAGAGTTGGTGATTGAAGATACGCTGCCTTTTCGGAACAGAAAACTAAATATAAGATGCACCATCCTGTGGGAAACCTTATGTTTCTCAAGATCTGGTGCGAGTCAATTTGTGCTATTTGATATTTTATGCCAAATCTCATATCAAACAATTTTAGTTTATTAAATTTGGATCTCTAACTGCCCAACTTGTCCAGGTCCATGTGAGCTCTGAACATCCATCTTCCTTAGTCATGGAAGGAGAGCTCCATCTGGCTTAATTTCTGTCTTCTTTTGGAGCCTGCATTAAAAACACAGGTTTAGATGGCTGTAAAGAGTCATAAAAGAGACATTCCAAGAGCAGGGGGTTGCTCTTTGGCAAGAAGGAGCATGACATTCATGTACTAGAGGCTCTAAATACTGGCTTTAGCTGTTTGCCTTATAGGGATTTCAATTCTTCTTTCACCTTGCAGTCTGGGTGCCATCTCAGCATCTCTTCCCTCACAGTCAGACTCTTCATGATGAGGATGGTTTGGGCACAGATCTTGAACCATAGGTTCCTAGCTTTTTCTTTTTCTCTCATTTTTCTCTCTTTTCTTTTTTAAACTGGACCCCATAGTCATCAGGATCTAGGGGGATCTAGGGCTGTCAGCTTCATTGTTATCAAGTTACCTCGTTATCTGTTACCACCTTACCTTACCTACTCTGCCCTGAGAATTCAAAGAAGGAGTAAACCTGTTCAATTCTCACTTTTGTTAGTTAATCAGTGAGAACTTCACCGGGTCTTAAACCTGTGTATTGAGGAAGCCTGTAGAGGTACAGAGATTTACTGGATGTGTTCAAATGTGGAAATAAATTTAAAAAACCCCATTAAAATTACAAGAATTTAGTATTTGAAGATGTGAAGGGATATAATGGTGTAGCAAATGAAAAGTTTCTTTTGGACTAAATCCACCACAAATGCAGCTTGATAAAATTATTAAGAAGTCAGTTGTAATTTTCATTCTCTTTTGTATCTTTTGACATGGACATTTTCATTCATAGTAAGATAGAAATCTTTAAAGATTTTTAACCTATAACCATGTCTTACACTCTCTTTGGCTGTGTGTGGGCTGGCATTCAAATGAAACAACCAAGGGAGTCTTAAATGCCATTATAAGCACGTTCATTCCAGCTGTTTGCAGGATTTTATAGGTCAAGCAGCCAAGGGGCTTGACTTTAGTGTTTTGGGATCAGTTACAGCTTCATTGGAGGGTTGAAATTCAATCTTAAATCACTGTACTGTAACAGGTTGGCGCTGTGGGGTTTTATTACAATAGCTGACTTCTTCCCTATCGTGGCTACCCATAGACTGTAACTGCATTTTTATGGGTTCTGTTTGGTACAGATGTAACCATCAACCTTGATTATATCACCGTGGCACCCATAGTGTGCTGGGAACTGGAACTATTTGCTGCCACCTTTTATATCACTGCAGTCAGGTGACCCTGCAGAATAAATACCAACAAACGCTTCTTCTCATGCTGATGAGATTCTTAAATAATTTGCTGTTGCCTTTCTGAGCCAGATCCTGCATCCTTGATGCAGTGATGGCTTCTTTTGACTTTGTGTGAGCTTTGTCAGAGACAAAACTGGAGGGTTGGGCTCAGTTTGGTGAAATATATAACAGCATCATATCAAATCCATCACTCAGAATCTTTCTGCACATCACCAGTGTAGTTGCAAGACTTCTGCAGTACACATAAGTAGAAAAACAGTTTTCTATAAAGAATTACCTTTGTTTTGTGTCTGTCTGATAATGTTAAATAGTCATACTAAATATATGTATATATTTGTTAAAATGTGAAGAAAAGAATCTTTTCAGTACCCTCTAATTACATTTATAGATTTTAAAGATCTGGCATTTACCAGCTCTCTTTTTTGTACTAGGATGCAAATTACCTGATGAGATCAGCTTCTTTGCCATTCATTTGCTGGGGTCTTTTGGTTCTGAGTTGTTAGAGCAGCGTATTTGTTTTCAAAAATCATTGAATGTATACTGTTCTCTCCTTACCTGTCTTTTTTCTTAAACATTTTTCAAAGAACAACTGGTAAAGTATTGAGGACTGAAACTCTTTTTCTCCTCAGAAAAAAAAATCTGTTTTGTTAAAATATCATGTCCTCAGCAATATTATGTGCTGTCACTGCCACCACCCTCCACTGAACTCATTCACCAAAGCTGTTACCATGATGGTGGGAAAACCTTTACTCAGTTCTGAGTATTTTCCATATGAGTTGAACAGCTGAATAAGAATAGCATTCACTGAGGAAAAGCAGCACAGGCTGTCTTAAAAAGACAACATATTTCTTATTGAACCTGTGTTTCTTTGGTTTTGTGCTTTGGCCTTCAGTAATCTTGGCTATTGCTCTTTTATCAACCTCCTTCAGCACATATATATTCCTTTTTCTTTATATTTTATTTAAAATTACTCAAGTAACAGCCAATTACCTATCTGTCTGACCAACACTGCAAAGGCACTTTTGATCATCAGGTTTTTTTGTTTTTTTTCTTCTCTGATAACAACTTGTCAGAAAGCTAAGTTTCTCTTTTGCTCCATTAAACTGAACTGACTATAAATATTTGTGATTTACTCAGAATCTTTCCTGACATTCAATAACCTCCATGACACATAGTCTTATAAATGTACTTAGTGAGCTGTTATAAGGGATTACCATCTTAAAATCAGTCAAAAGCTAGTATTTCACCTGGACAAGTGAATGCAGATCATTAAAATCTAATGAGAGTTTCTTCCGTGGTCAGATGATTTTTTTAACTGTCACTAAAGCTATGAAGGAGTGATCTAAGTCAAAGTTAAACATTTAATTGTGACACTGACTACACTCATCTTTGATAATGAAGCCTTTATAGAAAGATGGTGAGTTACAGATAAGGAGGCCGTAATATTTAGCTGAGGAACAATAACTTGCTAAATAGCATTTTTCAGCTAAGAGTTATCATCTGACACCTTCCTTCCTCTTCAGGTTTAAATGCTCTCCCCTGCATTAAAAACCTGGCATTTCCCTGGTGTTAAATCTTATCTTCTTTTTTATTGAAGTCAAGCCTGTCAGTAAAATTCAGAAATCACAGCAGGAGTATAAAATTTGTATAAAAAATGGTTTATTCATTACCATTCGTCTTTGATGCAACTTATTTATTTACTTATTTATTTTAACCTTCTTCTTTCATCACCTGTTAATTTCCTGTTAGAAATCCTGGGGTTTAGCATGTGATAAGTCAGCCTTTTACTCTCCAGTGCTAAGGTTTTATCCAGAATAGCTTGGCAGCCTTTTGATGTCTTTTCCGCTTAAATTAGAAAGTGCGTATTTTCCAAATGTGAACACGGAGCCTTTGCCCCAAAATTTTACAGAAATGTTTTCTTAGTGGAACATCTGTCAAGGAGAAAGAAATACACACCTAAGAGCCCTGGAATGTGAAGACAGACTGTAAGTCAAATGTGGCTAGTGCTGAGAGTGACCTTGCTCCAAGGTCTTGTGTATTCCAGGCAAAGGCGCAGGCTGCAAGGTGGTGAAGGAGGCTCCCACTGCTCCACTCCTGCTTGCCTTTGCCCTCTCACTTGTGCTGGTGTGTAGCTTTTTGGGAGTGCCCAATGTGGGCAGAAAAGAAGAAGGGGAGAAGGGAAGGAAAGAAGAAAGAAAGCAGAGGAGAGGATGTGGTAGGATGGGACAGGGTGGGATGGGACGGGAGGAAAAGGTGATAGCACTGCTGAGCTTAGCAAAGTTATACTGGGGCTTCAGAACAGAGGGTGCTTAAAGTTCCAGGTGGAGTTTCTTTGAAGGAGGCTGGGGAACCATGTCAGTTTTTAACAGCTGCATCTGCCAAACTGGGCTAAACTGTAACTCAGCACAGCACATTGGAACCACTGGTAATGGTAAAAAGACCAATAATCCTCAGAGATTCTTCATGGCCAAGAAACTCTTTCTGAAGCCACAGGTTAAATTTATGTTCATAAGATGAAGAAGAGAATTTTGAAGAAAATATCCTTAAGAGCAGGAGTTAGTACAGATGATGTGCTGTGCTCTGGAACTTCTCCTGTTACATCTATTAGCAATATCAGCCAACTCTGAGTCTTACATGCATCGTTCAAATGTTACAGATAATTCCTGACCTGAATTTAGAAAATGAATACTGTGAACTGTAATTTTTTGATTCACCATTTTTTTGTATACTATTTAAATTTTTGAAAGCTGAGTCCATTTGTAAGTGTCCATTTGTGAAGTCATAATTTTTCTCCTTTTTTCCCCTAGCTTGTAAAACTGTTTTAATTACAAAAAAGTGTTGTGGTTTGAAAGCAAAACAAGTGAGAGGCTCTTAAGAAGAAAGGAAAAGAGAATAAAATAAAATAAAAAAAATGCAATAATACCAAAAGACCACTGACGGGGTCAGAATACAACCCGAGCAGAGTGATGGAAACAGTCCAGATGAGGTGGTCTTCCTGAAGCAGTGATCCCGTAGAAAAAAAAAGGTCTGGTAGCTCTGGTCCTCTGGATAAACCAGCGGGCAAGGGCTACCAGTACTGTCCCAAATCCCAGATTATATCCATGTGAGAATGCTTGGTTCCTCCCCCTGGGCGGAGCATCTCACAATGGGGAGATGAGTCATACGGAAAGGTCCTGTATATCACACATTAACTCCTGGAGGGAGTTATCTATAGTCGTTAACAGAAGATAAGGAGAGGGCGGTGTTTGATAAGCCATTAACAGATGGCCCAGAGGGAGGGGTGGTGTTTGATAAGCCATTAACAGAAGATGGCCCAGAGGCAGGGGGCCTGGGAAAACACTGCTCCAACAATTGGATTCAATGATTCACGAAGATGGTGATAGAATACTTTGTGCTAATGCTATACTACAACCCAGGACAAAAAGATTCCAAAGCGATATAGTTTTATAGCTCTCCAGTTATTAAATATTTCTTTGATTTTTGTTAGATTGCTCAAATACAAGTTTGTTAGATATACTAGTGATAATTTTCTGGTTTTTATAATTTCTAGGAATTGTTTTGCATGACAGATTGAAGCAACTTTTTAATATCAAATGCAGAGTAGATTATACTACCCAGGTTCTAAATTTTAGTAATTTTTAGGGTATCAAATTTGCAGCTGTATCATTAACCTTTTATTTTTACATTTAAAAATTTTATAATTTTCTGTTTATATTATGCTACTTTTGGGTCTTTTCTTGTATGAAATGATCTGTTACACATGAAAACTCTTCATCTTGATATAGTGACTTCTGATGTGGATTTGGTTCTATTTATTAATTTCAAACTAACATGTCATTTATAAAACTTTTCCATTAAAATATAAAACTGACTGTTTTCCTTGATGTTTCTGACAGAAGAGAAAATTGAGTTTTAACACGTATTTGAAAAGTTGACTTTGTAACTCTGCTGTGTTGTCTCATCACTGAGACAGCTTCTGATATATATCTTGAAGTATAATAAGACCTGAGAAGGATCCTGTTTATAGGACACCTTTAGAGGAGGGGTTTTATCCACAGGGCACCCTGTTGAAGCCGTCTCTCAAAAATGTTTTTTGATTTCTCTTTTGATGAAGAACATCTTAGTGATTTCTTTCTGCAGATCCTATGCACCATTGCCTTTTAGTTTGCTACTCCTTTGCCTTAAGCTACTTGTCAAACATTAATTCTACAGCTGCACTATTTTTTTCTGTTCTGGAGATTCCAATTGTGCTGCACATCTGGTTGATCCCTCTAGGTGAAGAAGCTCAAAAATCAAACAGATTAGTTCACCTGAAGTTTTTGCTGTTTTAGTACAAAAAGGCTTGAGCACAACTGGAGGAGAAAGTTCACCCTGAGTGACTATTGCTGCCCCATCTTGCAGCTTAGTACCTTCTCCTGTGCTCTGCAGAAGTGGGAAATGGGAAATGTTTGGAAGACTTAGTGAAACAAACAGGTAAAAACCCAAGACTTCATTAAGTGAAGTGCTATGGTCCCACTAGAGCATTTTACTGCTAGTCCTGGTCTCTTGAGTCATGCACTTTGCATTACAAGATTGTCAGTGATGATGATGACTGAATAATAAAGCTCTCCCTTGCCAGCACTAACAAGAAATATCATATATCCTTTTCCAAGTGTTGCTATGATAAGAAAATGTTATTTCCCATCAACTTTGATAGATTTTTATAAGTTCTCATGAAAATATTTCACTCAACTGGACATAGGTTTCATTACAAACACACACCTAGTATCTAAGTTGAGGAAACAAGCCCTCCTTTTTTATTTGCAAGAAGGGTTTGGGTTTTTCCACTTCTATGTTACTCATTAAAAAAATCAAACAACAATTTATTATGGACAATCCCAAACTTTGTTGTCTTAGTTATCACAAGTAGTGGAGGTGCAGCCTGTCCCAGCTTGGTAGGGAACTGGTATGACAGTACATCCCTGGAGGACCTCAGTCACATCCAGCATACCCTAGCTGCAGCCTTGAGCTCCTCTGCCCTACTCAATTGATTATCTGTCTTCTAGAAATGGGACCAGTTGAGCCAGCTGATTTTGGGAACCTCTCCCTTCCCTTTAGGTTTCGGTTTTTCAGGTTGTTTTCAGAAGAATCTGAAAATGGTGATGAAATTAGAAATTCATGTGGGAAAATTTCTTGCTGAGAAAAGAAAGTTCTTGTGAAAAACAGCCTAGTTATAATCAAAATGTTTCTGGTGTAACATTTTGAAATACTCACATGCACGTAAGTCTGAGTGAAACCCTCTTTCACAGAGTCTAGGCTAGTTTGGTGGCCACTGATGGACGCAGGGATTTTGGATTTGGGCAAACATCATCAGTGTGGGGTCTTCATATCTGTGCAAAACCAGCCTGTAAATGTGCACAGGTGCCTGTTTCCTTCTGTTTATTCTGATGATTTCTGTCAAATCAATTACCTGAATCACGGCCTGTGTTAGGGATTTGTTTTTCATTTGCACAGAGCTAAAAACTTTATGGCCTCCACTGCTTCTTGGGGGCTCCCCTGGGTGAATACAAGACATAAGAGCAGCAGCACTCAGATGTTTCCCCTATTCAGTCCGTATTGGTCATGGTGCAAATAAAACAGGTCTTAGTATGTTTCCTCTGCCATGATTATGGATTACTAGGTTTTTAACTTCTGCCTGTGTTGTCTGCAAGATGTTATAATTTAGAAGAGGGTAGAAATTTGAGGAGGAAATGCCTCCTGCCTCCTGCCTCTTCCTTTTCTTTAGATTCTCCTCTGTACCACCTCTGCTAATGTATTCTGTGGGCTTTGGGGATGAGACAGATTACTCTGTGTTGGTGACAAGAGCAAAATAAATGAGACTTAGCTGTTCAGGAAGGTGTCTCTGCATAGCCTGATGGTGAAAGCACTTCTTAGTGGGGAAGGACTGGTACTGTATGCTTGGCATTCTGCTTCCAGGGCTCCTTCAGTGGTTTCATGCTGTCAGTGTATATAAAATAAAGAGGAAGCCCTGCAGGGAAGAAACACGAGCAACTCTCCCAGTTTTGTATAAGTGTCAAAAGCAATAGACTGTACCCTCATGTTTCTGCTTGTGCTCTCTTTTTGACTTGCGAAATACACATTTTCATTTTTTGCCTGTGACATGCTTCAAAGAGAAGCTCTTTCCCTTGGTATCCTGATAGGAAGTGGGAGGAGAGGAATGAGTAACTCACTAGGCAGGAGAGGAAACTGGACTTTACTTCTCTGTGTTTGTGGTGGGTGCCTTAACCACAGTAATCTATGGAAAGATTAATATTTTTTTTAATGTATAACTCTGTCTATGGTGAATATACACATGTGCACCCTCATCTTTGGTAATATACCACTGAGCTATTTTTTGGTAGCCCAGATCTGCCTGACGTAAGTACTCAGAACTTGCCTGGCAGATATCGGGGAGATGCACATGAAGGCAAACTTTTTGTCTGATCCGGTTTAGGCATGAGCTGAACACCAAGCCTTTTAGCATGAGTCTGGTGGCAAAGTGCAATGGTTGTGTTCACTTATGTCCCAATATTACATTTTTCAGGCATTTAATGTGATGATCTGAAGATTTATCCCAAGGGTCAGTTTAAGAAGGAACAGGTACTAAACAGCTTCATTCATATCTATGCTGCAGGTTTTTGTCTTTCAGATAGCTCCAGGTGTTTCAAAGCTACAAAAAATGCATAATGGCATCCATGACCCACCAATGTGGATTTCCTCAATATCCACTCTGGGCAAGCTCTCTGCTCCCAACACCAGCACATTCTCATGCCAGGCAGTGACACCGTGGATGCTAGTGAGCCATTAGAGTTTACTGGCACATTAACCAGGGTTATTGTGACCAGTGGTCTTCCCAAAGGGTGGGAAACCCATGGCCAAGGGCTATTTTGGGTAGATAAGTACATAGTTTGCACACAGCTGCCCTGTCTCACAGCCAAGTACACTTTAATGGAGCGAGTGCTAAACCAGCTGCCTTCAGTGCTGGGAGTGTGATGGGACACACTCAATTTATTGGTGCAGGTAAAGACCAAAGCTGCAGGAGAGTTTCAACGAATGTCAGGGCAGAGGTGGCACTAAGCCAATCCTTGACTGATTTGATAGGTCCATCCCCTGCTTGCTTGCTAATGTCATGGAAGAAGACACACTATCTCTGAAAACTGGTGGTCTGTGAATTTTTTAGCTGTTTTGCTGACCCAGAAGATTTCCACTTGTAATGGGAATGAAAAAACCTCTGGCTCTGGTCATGGATGCCATAAATGCCTTCCTATGTGATACAGGACTCTCAGTATGTTGTTGCTAGACCATAAACTATAAGTTCTGCCTGTGCCAAAGAGCTTTCAAAACTCTTTATTTACCACCTTGCACATGGGATTTGGGGCACCCTTGTATTGTACTGTGTGATTTTTCATTTGTATGTGCTGAGCTAGATGTTTAGCTGATAAAAGTCAGTGTAACTTCCCTGATTGCAAAAGTGTTGCACCAAGCTGACTATTCAACTTTTGTTCATTGCATTGTTTAGATTTATCATATTTATTAAATTCAACATAGGGAATATGGTTTTCATGTCTGCTGCAAGGGAGGGGTTTTATACAGAAAAAATGGATTCTGCACTCAGTGACACCTAGCCTCATCCTGCAGGTGAAGATTGAATCTGGCCATAATGTGTAAAATGAAGTCGTTTATGTGAAATACCCATGTATGGTAATACTTTGGTTGGTATTCACAGAGCCATGCTTGCTCCATCTGTCTCAGTTATAAATATTGTAAGTGCATATTTCAGTAATTTTAGGGTTTGTAACAATGTAGTAAAATCAAGTAGATGTTAATAAATTCTAGCAAGCACAGAAACTCAGTTGTTTCTCAGTAGATTTCTATTTAGCTGCTCAAGAATATCTTGCTGCAGCTGCAAAAATATTGAACTAAGTTTAAACTCCAACAAATATGCTGCTAAGAAAGTTGCTTTTCCTACGGTTTTAGAACATTAGATTGGACTGTCAAAAATGAGTAGCAGATGAGTTTGCAGAAGAATTTTATATCTGGCTTTTTGTTTCTCTTTTTTGTCTAATGTTCAGAAATGCAGAATTACCTAAGAACCACATGCTGATGCAAAGATGAAGGTTGACACTTCTTAGCTTCCTTTTTCCACACCCAAGTAAATCCAGGCCCAAAATGCCATGAGGACAGTGGGAAGGGAGCTATTAGACTGCCACCATTTCTTTCTGGTTTGTAGTCACCCAAAAGTAGCATAGCAGCTTTTGAAGAGCACAGATGGCTCATTTGGCTGCTGATTTTGAAGCAGTTTGCTCTGGGGTCTTCCAACATTTTCTACTGCCTTTCAGCCCCTGAGCCTACATCTGTGCCTGAGGTGTGAGGAACTCCCAGCAGTCTTCCTTAATTCCTGCATCAAGGAACTCCTGAAATCATATCTGGTACTTGTCTGGGCCTGCTCTGCCCTTTTGGGCTTTTAGGAACTTTTCAGGATTGAGGAACTTGCAGTCTAGTCTAGTTGAGAGTAAATCTTAGGAAACAAAGACATGGGGAAGGGAGGGAGCATGATGGTATTTCAGCAGCAATAGCAAGGTTTGCACAGCTTTGCTCACTTGCTGGTGAAGCCTGGTGCAAATAATATCAAATGTTCTGTCCAACCCATAATTAAAAAGTGGATATTCTGTTTATGTGTTTTCTTACAGTTGGCAGCATTAGAGAGACAAATCTTTGACTTCCTGGGTTTCCAGTGGGCTCCTATCCTTGGCAATTTCCTACAAATAATAGTTGTCATTTTGGGTTTGTTTGGAACCATCCAGTTTAGGCCTCGATACATAGTCGTGGTAAGTCTCATTTATTATATCTTTTGTCTTGTTTTTTGTCATAAAGCTTGTCATATTACAAAGCAGAATTTTCTTGTTTTCAAAACAGCAGATGGTATTTTTGTAGAAACTGTAGAGGTCTCCATGTCTTTTGCCAATTTAGGACTACTAAGTGAATTTTTTGAGATTTTGGATATTATCAAAAAGAGGTAACCTGAAAAAAGTGCTGCCAAAACCATGACTATGGTACAAGTCAATTAGACTATATGTAAATAAATAAATAAAGTACAAATTGTTGTTCTTTTTGCAACAGACAAGCAGAATTAATAGCGATTAAAACAAATATTTACATTGGCCAAGTTATATTTAACAGCATCTTTCTCTTAAGCAGAGAGGAGCAAGGATTGTAGAAATTTCTTTGGTCCTGTGACCCATGGATTCCAAAGAAGTCTCCTTCTCACTTACATGTAATTTTGTCAAGACCTGTATTTATGGCTTTGACTCTAAAGTTTTGTAAGCTCTCCCTGATACTTGTAACTTGAAGCTTCTCTGTTTTTTTTTTTTTTTTCCCCTATGTTTTCAATATAGCCAGGAATAAAAAAAAAATTCAAAGCTATGAAGTAAACTGCAAACAAAAAATCTCTGTTCCTCCCGCACATTCATTTTTGAATGTAAGAATATTATGTCTTTACCTGGTGATGGCTCTATTTGGAACATTTTGGTTGTGTTGCCAGTAATGGATTTTAAGAGTGTAAAGTTATCTTTCTTTTTCCTCACAAAGAAATGGAATAAATGTCTGGTGGGGAAAACTCATTAAACAAATACTTTAAAAGCTTCTTCTTTTCTAGTCAAGCCTGGAATTCTGTAATTCTTTGTCATGTCTTAAAAGAAAACGTGAACAAAAAGTGCATCCAAGTGCTAATGTTACACTCATGTTAGCTAAGCTTACAAGCAGACTATAATGAATTGAAAATGGACTAATATAAAAAATAACACTTTTATTTGTTATCTGTGGTTGAAGAACTGAGCATCCATGTATTGATGACTCACCTTTCTGCTTCATGTTCTCCATTTTATACATAAGAAGTGAGTGTAAGCATCTGTAAAATTATGTAGGAAATTCATGTGTGAAGTGCAACACTACAAAATTTCTTGCGCCTCCAGTTCAGCACTGCTGCTCAATGATGCAAGCTCTGTTTTAATTTCCAAATGAAATGGCAACAGATGTTGACAGTTTCTATATATTTTCTATATATTTTCCAATGTAATTGAACATTTTAGGCTATACAAAAGTTGTTTTAAAGTAGAGGTAGAAAACTCATAATTAAAGAAAGAAACACCTTTTCTTAAAGCAAGGTACTTTATGGTGATTTAACTGAACTCATCTTCTGATTTATCTTTAAGCATATATTTAGGAGCTCTAGCTACAGCAGGTGCCAACACTCATTACTGGGGAAGATCAAAGCTTTAGAGCCCAGCTGGTCAAAGCATGGTGCTAATAATGCCATAGGTCACAGGTTTGATCACTTTAGAGTTAGTTTTGATGATTCTTGTGGGTCTCTTCCAGCTCAGAATGCTCTCTGATCACCCACTTCTTCATCTCATCACCACCTCTCTGAGCAATCTGTGATTATATCCTTACTAAGGTAGGGTTTACAGCGAAGTAGGAATAGGTTGAGCCAAATCCTGAAGTCTGAAAGGTGTCTGTAACACAAGGTGTCTGTAACTGGCCTCACAGCTCAACATCAGCAGAATGGGGTGGCTGTCACGTCTTCCTGTTCCCACACTTCGCCAGATCCTCTCCCCCACTTCTGGCAGGAGTTAACTGGACCTGTCAGTATGTCAGTTCCATTCCTAAGCTGTCAGAAAACCAACTTAGCAAGAAGTGGAAAATTTTTTGCCAAACTGGTGACCTGAATCCAGTCTGTGAGGTTCCAATGGTTGCCGAGGTTGGCATAAGGCAGGGATTGGGACTGCATGTATAAACAGCAGTGTGGAGGTGGAGGGGAAAGGATGAGTTGCAAGATTTCTCTTGTTGCTAGCTCCAAACTTGTCAGTTCAACCTGATGCCTAGCCTTGCTCTCAGGCTGAATTCAGGGAATACCTCAAGCCAGCATAAGCAACACATTCCTTTGCTCAGCTGCTGCCCTCAGTCCCTGTGCTGTTCCTCTGTTTGCACCAGCACAGGTACCAGTTCAACCCCTTGGTAAACTGGCAAACCAGAACAGATCCAGGTTAAAAGCAACTATTTTCTTTACTGGTATTAATTTAGATGTAGGTCAGTTCTTTGATGTGTTTTGCTTGTTCCAGCAGATGGGAGAGGGAAAATGGGAACAAGCAGCCAGAGGAAGGAGAAAAGTGCATGGACTCTTTCTGCAGCAGTGCAGGGTTACACCAGTTTGAAGTTCTTGTTGAGCATAGCCTGAGGATCTTCCAGTCTATATCAACACATGCTCCCCAGAAGCTTCCTATGGCTGTGCCAACCACAATTTAGCTTTGTCCACTGTCCCCAGATGCCCCAGAAGGAGTCAGTGATACTGACAGTAGACCCCTACCAGTGCCAGCTGCATGCTGCTGTATTCTCTAAGACAAAAGTGACAGTCCACCTGTAAACTTCTACTGCTGGCTTTAAATTTAAAGTCTGTTTAATGCAAATCTCCAGTAGTGTCCTGAATTTCAGTATTAAACACAATGCAGAGAGATTCTTACCAAGGCTCTGAGTAGTGAATTAGGCTTCAAAATTATGGAGGAGCTTCATGGCCTTTCATGCTTGTAGGTCCATTTTCAGCCATATCTAAGCCCCTGGATTTGTTAGTGGTTGGTATCTCAAGAATTCGGTGCTGTGGCTGTGGCTGAAGAAATATTTTGAGTCATGCTTTTATGAACTCTGGTCGATGAAGCTTCTGATTTAGATTAAGTTTAGTGTAGTTTAAATGGAAAAGTAACTATTGGCTTCAAGAAATTTATGCTTAGTATCCATTGTCTTTTCCAGAAGATTTCCCTGGAAATCAGCTTAACTGATACAGGTGATCCCATCACAGTACTAGAAAAACTGAAGTAAAGAGAGAATCATGTCAGATACAATGACTTACTTCTGTAAACTCTCTCCACAAATTAATCTGGCACGTGTGCACACATATTGTCCTCATGATAATCTGTCATACTCTGGTGGTGGTCTTGACTTCAGCTGATTGACTCTAGAGCCATTGTTTAACCTCAAGAGAATGTTTTTAATCTATCTTCTGTGCAATGGAGTCTGTGCCCGAAGGTTCCTCTGACAATTGAAGTTACACAAAAGCTTTCACTTTGTCATCTTATGCTGTGTGTGTCATGTTCAGTCTCCTCAAATTTTAAAATATGTAAAGGAATGGGAAAGAGAGTGAATAAATCTAATACATGTAGGGCCATAATTTGTGCAGTCAAATATGAAACTGCATCTGCAGGCACAACTGAGCAGGGTTTTGCTGCAGATATGTAGAGCCAAGGAGTTCATTGAGGGCTGCAATAGAAACTGATAAAAACAATAGCAATGGCATACTTCTGACTCTTCCACTGCCATTGAACCCAGGCTGGCTAGTTTATCACTAGGATTTAGTGACCACATAAGCTGCACCATAAGCATAGCCACTGTAGATCAAAATTCTGAAATTAGTTTGAGTGATATGAAATTTGTCATGAGAGCTTTCTGCCAAAAAAATGCCTTGCTATCTAAGAGATGCCATGCAATGGCTGATACAGCAGCATCTCTGTAGAATAGAATTCTCATTCCAAGCAGTTAAAGATAGTGGTTCCTGTTCACTGTCTACAGTCCCTCAGAGACAGGACTACATGGATGGTGATTCTGAAAAAAATCTGGAATTTCACTTGTGCATACTTAAAATTTCAAGTCCTCAGAGTTTAGAAAACAGAGAGAGAGAGGGAGTGACAACATTGACTCCAAGTGTCCTAATTATTTTAAATCCAATAATTATTTCTAATAGGTTTTGTATTAATTAGTAATTTAGATAAATGTTGTGAACAATTTGTCCTGTCACTAAGCGGATGTACTATTTTCAGTATTTGAATATTTTGTGACTGAACTAAATCTGTGCAAAGTTCCCAGGGGGCATAAAAGTGCAGAGCTGATTCCTAATTTTCCCAGATTAGCTCATTTGAAACTTACCCAAACATTTGCAAAGAAAAAAGAAACAGCTGAATTTCAGTTCTAACTATGCTGTTGCACTTCTGTCATGAAGCTCCAGAGCTCTGCTGTGATCTGTTTCTTTGTTCATGCTTTTTCTTTTTTAATAGATCTTGCTATCACCAGCAAGATTTTCAGGCTGTTAAAATTGATTAATGATGATGACAGGATACTTGTTAAAGTTGGGGATTTTCTCCCTCTGCTACTTCTGAAATGGGGCTTCAAAAGACTTCTGAATGATGAGTCATACAGCTAAAATTTCAAAATCCAGGCTCAAAGCTGAAAAAAAAAGTCTTAATAAGTAGTGACGGATGAAAATAATACGCTTAAAAAGGGAGAATCTATGGTGGAAATCCCTGCTTTATGTGCCTTAATGTATTCCATTAAATAATATGATATAGTTGGCAATGGATATAGTTGAAAAGCCAGGAAAGAGTTTCTTAAAAAAAAGCCCACACAAATAAAAAATCAGAACAGCAGAAGAAAGGCTGTATAGGATACTTTATTCAGTATTCAAGCAAATGTTATACAGGTAGTGAAAACACATGTGAAATATTTAGGCTTCCAAAATTACTTTTCAAATATGCTTCCTTGTAAGTCCTATGTTGTTACTGCTCCATCGTGCTGATTAATGTCACTTCCCTTGCCATCTTTCATAAATATGGCTAATAAGGCTCTGCAAGTACTGATCCAGGTATTACAGGGGGATGATTTGACAACTCAGTAGTTGCTCCTTGCTCTTGAGATATCCCCAAGCCAACATTCATTCCCTCATGCCATGAATGACACTGTCAGAGTAGTTGCTGCACTTCAGATTTAAATATACTCTTATATTCTAAACTTATACATTAAAGCTAAACTTATCCCACAATTCTTGTAATATTCAAGCTTAGAAAATTCCCTTTTTTTTCTCCTTTACCTTGACAAGTTGTTCTTGTGGCATTGTATCCATCCATTGAAAATATTTTAACTGTAGAAATGTTTGCATTCCATTAATATATGAAATGTGTCTCTGCATTGGTTTCAATATGATTGTAGAGTCAAGAGGTGTAGAAATCTCACTGTTGTAGAGAGGCTGACATTATGAAAGGGTATATTTATTAGATAAGTAAGGTTTAGTGAGTACTCTCTCCACATTATTGGTAAGGCTTCAACTACTCCCTCACACCACATCATATACAATCCTTAGTGCAAAAGACTAAAAGCAAGAAAAGATGTAGTGCATCATGGGGAGAAATAACCAAAGACCTGGTCCTAGGTCATTCATCTAGAAGGGATCTGTCACAAAAATGTCCAGTTAGTTTTTAAGTGGTGCATCATTTGGGGTATAAAATAAAAATACCAACTCTTCTTATTGATTGAACCTGTGTGGAAAATTCCTTCTTTATGCCAGGTATGGTGAGGGATGTGACACTGAGTGTGAGGCCAGCTGAGCTAGGGGGGACAGCATGTGGGGGGCCAAAGAACTAGGCAGGAATTGCTGGGTGTGGGGAAGTAAGAGTGAGCAGACCCAGCAGGATGGACAGCACAATGTTCAGGACATGGAGTGGCAGAGGTTAAGTGGCAGGTCAGATCATGAAGCAGGTGAGGTGCCTTGGGAGGGAAGTGAAATCTGAGGGTCAGTGTGGACCTGATGTCTCAGACCTTAACCATTCCTACACTGGGAGAAAATTGCCAGCATGCATGACATGTCCCTTCACACAGAGGATGGCAATTTGGGCTGTTGCTCTGCTAGAAAAAGGAGGGAATCTGCATAATGGATCTAAAAGTTACACCTTTCTTAATGACTCAAGCAGATGTTAGTGTGATGCCACATAATGGAATATAGCTTGGTGGGGTTTTTTTGACCTAATCTACGTTTATATACATATAAATTTACACAATGCATGTAATGTCAGAAACTATTACAAATTTTTTCAGAAAGAAACATTCAAAAATTTAGAAAAGCTGCCATTTAAAGCTCTTCTGTACAGTCTTACTATGATGCTTGTATATATTTGCAGGCTTGAACTAGATAGATACCTACTAATTCTTCTATTGTTGCCTCAGTTTCAGTAAAAGGACAGACACTTAGGGGATTTCTGGAGATCACAGATGTAGAATAGAAAGCTGACTTTCAGAAAACAAGACAATGGGAAGAGTAAGGCACATGCTACTAGGAGAAAAAGATTGCTTTTGCTGTGAAGGCTGTGCTCAGTAGCTGAATTTTATCTCTGCTCTCAACCACTGAAACCTCTTTTGACACAAAGTGAGTAGCTTTAACAAAACCTGTCACGTGCTTTGTTTTCCCCTTGCATTCTGAATTCTTGTCTTGAGACCTTGTGGTCTGATTTGCACAAGTGCTGCACGTTCAGCCACAGGGAGCTGAACACTGAGTTTGTAAACTGAGTGTATAACCTCAAGCATTCTGAAAAATGAACTCTTAAGGATCTTAAGTTGGATGCTTATAATGTAGGAATACTTCTGAATGTAATCTCTACATGTATCAGTACATCATTTGCATTCTGAGAGCTGTATCATTCCCTTATAACATAAAATAAATTAGTTCATGTTTGTGCAGCTCTCACACATTACAGTGATGAGCATCTTAGTAAACCTCATGAGGAAATTGATATTCTGTCCTCAGAGCAGGGTCTGAGTGACAAGGAGAAAAGAAGTACTGAGCTAGCTGTTCATAAAATGTGTTAGGGGACACTAGATTTTTAAAAAATAAAAATATATCTATGATGATTTTATTAATTTTTCAATTGTATTGCACAGCCACAAAATAGAAAAATTAAATTTGCATGTACAGGCCAAATTCTGATATTTCCTAGTTTTGCTTTCTTGCCTTTTATTATCATATAACCTTTCCTTAAGTACCTACAAAACTATGCAAGGAAAGAATTTGCTCCTTGAATATCCAAGAAGACAATAACTTTCCTACTTAAAAAAATTATGTAGCACTAATTACTGAACATTACGTTTACAAAGCAAATGGAGCTCAAATTTAGATTTCTGCAGCTCAGTGAGAGTGCAGGAAGAGCCTCTCCATACAGAGCAGCTGGGTTTCAAGGTGCACACCTGCTTTGCACCTGCACTTCCCTTTCAGTAATCCTCATGGTGGATCAGGAACCAAACTGGTCCTAACTGTGTAAATGGCATAGCCTGGCCTGGGAAAGCAGGCTCAGACAGTTTTTGCCTGCACAATACAGAATTGTCATTGGTGCTCATGGGACAGAATGAGGCCATTAACAGATTTGGCTTGGCCTGGCAGATCAATCAGAATTCCTTTTGTTGTGGTGACAGATTTAGTTCACAGAGAGATAAAAAAATTATTTCTTAAAAAGGAGAATACTCCCAAACAGTCTCAATTCTGCTTTTTATGTGCAACTGGGATTGTACAAGTTGTTCATTAATTTTGAACTCTCTGCACATAATGTTCTGAATATAAATGCTAGAAAATCAGTAGTTGATGATGAGATCAAGTTACTACAAAGTCAAAAAATGTAGTAAAATGTGCTGTACTCTAGGTTAGTCATATGAACAGTACAGACCTCAAATTGCTCACAGACCACAGCAGCTTTGTCTTTTTTGTAATAACCTTGCCTTCAGTTGCTACACTGCCCTTCTCTGTAAGACATAGGAAATGGCCCAGGAGTGTTACTGTTGTTTTGTTTCTTGATGACCTACTTCTTGAGCCATTGCCCAACTGCCTACATACCTCAGAAGAAATTATATTAAAGCAGTTGACCTTTTTGCTTACAAAAATGGCCCTATGCAGGGGGGAGTAATCAAGGAAGGGAAAAAGTCAATCCTCTGCAACCAAACCTTTCATTACACATGACAGAGAGAGGAACAAAGAGGGGAACGAACCCCAAAACTGCCCAAGAAAGCCAAACAGGTATGCATGGCACCTGTGCAATGCGTTGTAGATCAGTATGTGGAGCTTTAATGATTATATTGTATCAAAACAATAGACATTAACCCTCCCCTGACCACAGCTAAGTAGACTTGCAGAAGCTCTTAGCAGCAGTTTCTCCACTGTGAAGGCTCAAAGTGTGTAAATGTGAAGTGGCAGTGCTGCTGCTCACTGCTTGTATTCCAGTGGATGTAGCTCCACCGTGGCTGCATGGACACTGAGTCCATAGGATGGAAAGGTCCTAAGGTGGAGTGCCTGGAGAGTTCACTGGGAATAGTGTGCAGCTGTATGTCAGCAAACAGTGCATCCATGAAGAAATGGTGCCAGTCTGTTGTGCTAACAGTTAAAATGCAAAAGATGATTTAAAGTAGATAAATTCATGTCCCATTAATGCTGGGGGTGGTGTATGAGTTCAGTGCCATGCTGGAGAACCCAGAAAAGGTAGGGATACACTCAGCTGGTAAGTGTGCCCTGTAGGATCAGACTCATGGCAAAAGGCTTGGAGAAGTAGTGAGCTAATTTTAATGTAACAAAGTATGGTTTACTGTGAAAGACTCTCAAGAGATCAGATTTACACTTTACTTATTTGTTTAAAAAGAAAAAATCTAGATTACCAGATCAATAGATCTTCTGTTTTGTTTGGTGGTGGGGATTATTCTTGCACCTTTCTTCATAATATTTAAATGTTATTTCAGTAGTATTTGCTTATTTAAGGTATTTTTCTTATCTGAAATTTCCTTTAAGAGAGCTAAATTATGATTTAAAAATGACTCAGAGTTGTCCCAAAACCAGTGTTTCAGTCAGCACTTTGGACTTAATTGATGTCTGTAGGATAGTGTAAGACTGTAAGGAATAAATGTGTTTTATTGGTATTTATTTAGTAGAGCAATGAATATTGAATTTGTAATTTCCGGTGGTTCTTAGGGGACTTCTGCAGGGGGAGCTCCTTTTCTGAAATCTCTGTTTTTGGCTGTTCCCAGAAGAACCATGTTTATTGATATCAGTTTTTTATTATTGATCTGCTCTGTATGAAGTAGTTTCATCTTCACATTTTATTTTTCTCTCTTTTTTTGCTCTCCTCCGGCTTTGTGTTTAGTACACGGTGTGGACTGCCCTGTGGGTCACCTGGAATGTTTTCATTATCTGCTTCTATTTGGAAGTAGGAGGGCTTTCCAAGGTAGGTCACTTATCCTTCTTCAGGTTTATGGGAGGGTGTTTCAACAGCAGGACTCTCAGATTTTAGAAGACTGGAACCACAGAGGAAAAATGTGGTTGTTTGAACTTACAGTTTGATCTTCAGAGTTTCCCTCCTGTAACAAGAACTGTAATGTTTGAACCTCTCCCTGCTAGTAAATAGCCACAGGCTTGAAGTACATAAATGCAATGAGTCTGAATTACAGTTGCCTTCTGAAGTACCATCCCAAGGTGAGAGGCGGGAAGGTATTCAGTTGTAAATTTGAGATCCTTTTTGATTGTTGATAAGCAGGCAATGTCATTTTGGTTGAATTTTTGAGTGTGTGAAAAGGTGAATTTCCAAAACTGCTTTGAAAGAAAATTACTGAGAAGGTTGATGTAATAACTTGTTGAGCAAATCAATCTCACAGTGAGAATGTTAATTCTTTATAAAAACGAACAAGTGGTAAAGGATGAATTTTGTCACATCTGAATAGAACTTTCTTTTATATGACACTCAGTGCTCTAGGTCACCAATTCTTTATTCAATGCTCTGATTAGAGCAGAAATGTTTGCTGGCATTATTGAGAGATGTGTGCTCTCATTCAAGGTAGCACTTATGTTAGCATAGGTTATGTTTAGCATTGTATCTGCAGGAGTTTCATACAATATCTGCTGTTTTTTTATCCTCCAGCTGGACACAGATGATATAGATCTTGGTTTACCACATTTGCCACATTTAAATGATTCCAGACACACTATGCCCATGGCATGTGCTGATCCCAGCATTATTAATAGAATAAATGTCACTCTTACCAGTTGTAGATTTAGTGATATGAGCTGCATCACTGTTAATTCATGCAATGCTTTTAGAATGCAGTCCTGTGCCATGTGCCCTGGGATGACCCTGCCTGAGCAAGGAGGTTGGTCCAGATGACCCACTGTAGACCCTTCCAACCTGACCCATTCTGTGATTCTGTGAATTGTTTACTCCACTTAGTCCAGAGTGGAACATTCATGAGCTATGTAGTTGCTATCATTAAAGCTCCTAGCTTTTGGTTGACAACAAACAGAAAACCGATGAAATCAATTAATAAGAAATAAGACTTAATTTACTTGGTAGAAATTCCATTTGAATTTAAGCTTTCAGTGATAGGTTCCTTTGGTGATAAAATTTCATAATGAAAAGCTGCAACAGTTTATTTTTCCTTCAAATATGTAGCTCATGAGAAGTCATAGGCTTGATAAAGAAATTAGTAGACTTCATAGATGATCAAAATAAATTACCCTAATGGTATGTTCTGACTTAAAAATCTAGTAGTTGAAAAGAAGAGTAACACATAGAAATTATGAATAGCCAAATAATTGTTCATTCTTATGATACATAGAGGTTGAATACTTTTATTTAGTTGGGTCATGTCTGTTTTTGTAGAGACTATTATATTTTATGTATAAGTGATATATTTATTTGAGGGCCTAGGAAGTAAAGCAAAACTTTTAGTCTGATCCCTGAATTTCTTTGCAACGGATTTTGATCATGTCCTCAGTTAAGAGGTTTATAAATCAGCAGGTATGAATTGAAATCCTTCATCTTCCAGTTTCACTTCTGTGTTTCACTTTTTGCTCTTCTTACTTAACAGGTATGACAAATCACAACGCAGAGAAATAGTAGCAAAAATGCTACTTGGCAGTTGACAAAATTCCCTTTTATTAATGTATACTTCAGTTAATCTCAACATTTTTGTGGAACTTTTACCTTGTGGTTTATAATTACATTTGAAAAGTGTTTCTCAACAGGAAAGATATATTGTGATAGACACAAAATTATTTCCATGGAAGTTAATTGCTCTTGTATAAATTATGCTGAAGGTATGAGTATTGAGAATGAATTAGCAATGATACAATTAAGAAATTTTTTTCAGTACATCACGGTATTTTGGGTCTATTTATTGGTCTTTCTGAAAATGATGCTAGATATGATGACGTTATCAAGAGATCAATATCTTTTTGCCCCATATGCTCAAAATCCTGGGTATTTATCATTTGGTTAATATATCATATCAACTTTAACTGGGACCTACAATTTATCCAATATGCTAGTTAAAAAAAATCATCATTTCTTCCTTTGATATGTTCCTGTGCTGTCAGATATGATAGAAAAGTGCTGTTATCAGAGTACATTAGTGTGGTTGGGAAATCAAACACTGTAATAAGCTTTCCAAGTATGGCTGTTTATTCAGCATTGAAATCTTGGCAGGCAATATTTGCCTTTTTTCCTTCCTATTGTTCTATTTTTCCATTAAAAAAAAAAAAAAGAAAAAGAAGCCGTGTCTCTGAAATGAATACAGATTGATTACAATTTTAAACTTCTGTTGACATACTATCAGGGAAAATTGTAATACTGTCTGGCAGGTGACTGATTTCTGTTGGCTTTTTTGTTTTTAAGCACTACTATGTTTTTGCTCTGACCAGAATGAGCTGGCTCTTGGTTGAAGCACCATGAGTTTATTAAGTCTTCAATCATGGATGCTTCAGAAAGTCTAACTTGGTGCAATAATAAATGGTAGTTTTAATTCAATATCTGCCCATGGAGTATGCATACAATGCAGACAGACTTTTCAAAGGTCATAACAGAAACCCAATACCGGTGAAATTTTGCTCAGATGTTATTTCTGAAGTGGAGAGGAGGATCTCCTTTGAATATTCACTGTTTGAATTCTGCCAGGAGGTTCCACTGCAGTTAATGAAAAATTTGAATGAGACTAAGAAGGACATAGGCAATGCAGGCCTGTTTACTGTGAAAGTTTGAAACATTTTCCCTTCAATTACCTTCAGTTATAAATTTCTTGATAAACAAAGCCCCCTCCAATAGCTACACTGTGGTGATTAAGGCAGTCTCCTGGAAAAAGGATGATATAGATTCAGATCATCTTGGGTGTGAAAGGGAAATAAACACAGCTCTCCCGCAGCCGGCTGTTGTCAGTAAAAATCTAATGAGCAACTGTTTCCTCTTTAACTGCCTTATAAACAACATAGAGGTCAAGATCCTTTTTCACCTACGTTACAGATGCGCAAATAAAATTGCAATGCTTTTTTCAGGGCTGAAGAAATTTTATTTAATCAGAAATAAGAGAAATATACCTGTATACACCTATTTTATTTGTATTATTTTTGTTTTCTGATTTTAGCAGCAATGAAACTGCCCATATGAAATAAATGAAATTTCCCTGTCTTTTTTCATTTACTACGTTTCTGAAATTGGAAACATAATTTTAATGTTAACCATTACATATGAGAGAAACAAAGCTGTTATTATAACGTGACCTTTTAATTCTCCACTGCAGGATGACAGCTTGCTACATCCATACATAAGCTCATTAACTGTTTTGATCTCATTCTGTGTCTTGAAATGAAAATAAGTTCTAATTGTCACATTCCAGAGTATAGGCAATTTAAAGCATGTAGACAAAAACACAAACTGTTTTTCCAAAGTTTTGTGTGTGCTTAAATATGGACAACATAATATCTAATGTGTATAAGCCAGCCCTCCATCTGCAGCAATATATGGTTTTATGTACTCCTGAGAAAGGAGTCTTTGTCTGTTTGGAGTGTGCAGTTAATAATTCTGTTGTTTACATCCCTCCAGTATTTCAGATCCAGTATGAAAATAGCTATATTCATTTGTATTTATCATTTGCTATTCCAATTTTTTTTTTTTTAGTAGACCATTTTTCTGCTGCTTTTGTATTTGAGAGTTACTGGCATTTCTTTCTGTATGTTAAAACCTTTATTTGATAAGTGTATAGCAGCACTGTGGTATTGTGTAAACCTTTCCTGTTTTTCACATACCTTACCTAAGCAGCTGGGGAACACTGATGAGCTCTTTTCTTTTTCTAGGATATTTCTGCTTGTCCTGCATGGCTTTTCCATGGCATGCTTCTTTGCTGTGAACTTGTGGATTTAAGTTTTGCTCTCAAAATTGAGCTCTATGACAACTGACTCTTCTAATTGTTTTGGCCAAGGGTTTGCCTGAGACACACTCATATATTCAGTAGGAAACTATAGCTAAACACCTTACATTTATTATCTTGTCCTTAGTTTTGCATATTGAGTGAATGTGAGCTCTCTGATGTGCCTGTGGCACCAGCTTCATTAGCGTTTCCCCTGAAGCTGAAGGAAAGTTTGCTTACGTCATTTAAGGAAACAATATTTTTTTTATGTGTTTTTTCCTAGTAATATTTACTTTGGTCACTGGATGATCAAAGTTTGTAGGGCTCTCATCCAGCTTTATTAAGCTGGAGACAGAACTATAGGCTGAATTATTATATGCATCTGTAGTTGGAGGATAGAATTATCTGATAACACTAATGATTTCTTCCATCTGAGGAAAAAATGGACTAATAATTTACTTATTAAAAGGCTGAGAGACTGGAAACCTAGTGCTCTTTTCCAAACAAAATGTTGTATATCAGAATGAAGGTTAATTATGTGGACTTTATACTGGCTACTTGTGAAATCAAATTTATTCCATCTGGTGCATGTCAGTCAATCCTTAATTGTTGTGCAATTATATCTAATCATCTCAAATTGAGTAAGTTAAGCTCAGAACCAATGCTAATTTGTATTAATAGAGATGTTATGGTGTGTGGTTGGGCTTGTGTCTTTTTTTTTAATGTGACATGAGAGCATTGGTTGAATTTACATTAACAATATGAAATAAAAAGTGATTCTCTTTCTAACTCGTGCTAAGTGAGAAAACAGAGACCATTATTCTGGTTTAATTATTATCATAATTAGCTCCATAGAATTACCCACTCTGAAAAGCTCAGGGACAAAGTTGGCAGTGTACATAAAACCTATATGGAAAATTAATAGTTGGAGGATAAAGGACTTCCTGATCTAAGCAGAGGATAGGTCACTGTGCATCTACTCACGTGTAAGTAAATTTTATGTGGAGGAAGGGGTTTTTTCATATCCATTGGGAAGAAGAGCAAGAAATAATTTGCTGAGCATGTGGCAAACAATATTTGGTTGGCAGTTAGGAGAAGCTTTTTGATAATAAGGACACTGAAGAGGATCTAAAGCTGTTATGAAGCCTTAGTAATGGACAAGTCTTCTACTCCACTATTTGTGATCTGTAGAAATAAGCTTCTGTCAAGATAAAAACCCAAGTAAGTGTCCATGGATGGTTTAGGGTAGGAGTGTTTAAATTTGAAAAATGAGTACAAGTTGAAGACCCAAAACTTCATCTTAATTAAGAAACTTTAACATTTCATCATGACTGTCATTGCAGCTGGGGAGCTTGGGGTGTTTCTGGCTTTTCTCCCCAGAAGGTATGTAGGGACACAGAAAACAGGGGACCCCAGTGAAGCCTGCTGGGAGGCCGACAGTGGGTTTTGGGTGTGCACAGGTGAGGTTTTACTGTTCAGCTGTGTGACAGCAAGAGGGAGACAGCACTGTCATTGCTGCTCACTCCTGGTAGAGATTAGATCTCTGTTACAGACAAAACTTGTGTGCTGTCTGTTCAATTGATGGATTTTCAGGTGAACACAAATCATTGCCTTCACTGAGTGCAAAGCAAGAGTGATAACAGTGTGTTTCTTTGCTGCTGTACATAATGTAGACATTCATGTACAGCTCAGCTGAGAATTTCTTCCCACACACCTCTTGTTCATCATCACATCCTTTTGATCACCGTCTCTCTTGGGAGTCTACACACCTTTAACTTCTAATTCTCCTTACTAGTGGGTATTTGTTTGCTCCAGGTGATGCCATCAGCTGCTACCAGCTGAGATGTGCACAATGAAACATGATTGCTGAAGCACTGGGTGTGGCTGTAGGCCTTCTGCAATTTCTAGACATTACAAATTACTAATTTTATAGCAGTAGTTAAATATAATCTGTTCTGAATATATGCACTAGTAAAATTCAATTTGCAGAAATTAAACCTCATGCAAAGATTGGGTTTGTTTCTTTGAGGTTTGGACCCTCTCACCTCCTTCCTCTACCCTATTATTCCCAAAGCATTAAAAAAAATATTGTTTCATAAGTAGTGCTCCAGAATCCTCTCTGACATTAAAAAAGTACTTAGTAAATAGAGTTAAGATAATGTAAAGCAAAACCAGACCAAATATAAGTTTTAATGCTTTCATCATATAATCCATTTAACTCCCTTGGCCTTCACCCTTTCTTTGAACCAGCTTTCAGAAATAATTTTTTGGGTTTTTTTTAAAAAAAGGGTTTAGAACTAGTTGTCTCCTTTTAGTTTTTCTTGTGCCCTTTCCTATAGTAGAGATTTCACTGAAGTGTGTTTGCTAAAATACGAATTTCTAATATGACCTTCCTTATTCAAGTTGCTCCTCCCATCCTGCTGCTCTCTCACTATAAAAAGAAATAATCTTCAGCTTCAATTGTATTTAATACTTTTCCATAATGTTCTGCTCAAACAGCAACCTTTTGAATTTTTAATTACTTTGGCAATAAACCTGGAAACCAATTTACTGTGAAGTTATGCAGTGTAATATTGAACAGAAACAACATTTCAGCACTTCAGAATAATAGCTCTGGCCTTGGCTGGCGGTAGGTACCATTAATCATAGATTAACATGTTTTTGTGGTGCCTTTCTATGGTATTTGCAAACAGTGTTTTTTGATGTTGTGTTAGGCTGACATCAGTACGTGCAGCAGCAGAAAATCTGTGTGGTAGTTCCTGCATAGAATGCAATGACTGTTTCCATGAAAAGTTAGAGAAGAATTAGCCATGAACTACGAATTCATAATGATGAAGCTATGGAAAATAACATTTTCTTTTTATTTGAAATTTAAATTTCTCCGATAAAAAGGTGACTTACAAACTGACTTAATATGTGCTGTCTTGAAAAAAAAAAAAAGAAAAGGAAAAGAAGAAAATTGTGGAGCAAAAAGGTGTAAATCTACTGTAGCTGAGGAGACTTTGTGGTTGTTTAGCTGAAGAGACTTTGATGTTCCAGATTTCACGTTCCAAACTGATTTGTTATCCAGTCTGTTTTACTCTACTGCATGAAGGTGTCTCATTGTGTAAAGTCTAATGAAAAATATGCTTATTCTTGAAAAGAGAGTAAACATGCACTAGCTTCTTGGCACTATTTGAGCATAAGGTCATTGTGGGAAAAACTTATGTAGAATAAATGGGACAGAGGTAAATGCCAGTGAAACTGCAAAATGTGTCATTCTGATGTTAATTAGTTTGTTTAGGTGATACAATCACATTGCTGAACAACTTAATCAGGAGTACTTTCCAGATGGTGCAAAAATTGAATTTTATATCCTTTCAGGTGACATTTACAGTGGTTCAATTTGTTATACACAATGAGCATCATTAAAAAAGGTGTTTCAATCAGAACTGGTTTTCTTTTTTAACCCCTAATGATGCAAAATTCTAATGTTGATATCTGGAGTGGAGGATACCATCTTCTTCACTGGTTTAAATAACTGAGGTAATATCTCTGTGGGGGTTTTAATAATCCATTTAATTCCATTAATATTAAATGGCTCTGGGAATAATGGGTATGATATATCTGCTTAGCTAAGAGCTGCACAGATAAATTTATTAATACAAACATCACAGTCATATTTGAGTTCATTGGCTTGATTTCTAGGATCTTGAAGTTTTCTGAAAGGAAAAAAACATCAAACTGTCAGCTTATGGCAAAGAGGTAAGGAACTCAAGTAGCTTGCAATATTTCTCTGAAGAGACCTTTGGATATGAAAAGGTATTCCTGTGATTCAGGAATTCATGCTGCAACGGCTAGAGATGCAGAGAGGGTAAATCCTGCACACCTAGGGTTTGTGTCTGAAGCCCATAGCAAAAGAGCTGAAGAAGTAGTGGATATTTACCTTTAGAACCAAGAACATAGAAAATAAGGAATGAGAGAATACAAGAGCAGGAAGGATCATCTAGTCACCTCTTCTAACCTTGCATTTCTGAAATTGAATTTTTCATGGAGTGAGGAAAGGGAATTTCCCTGAGTTGTGGTTTGGTTGTAAACAAGAACTACACACTCATCTGCAGGTAAGGGTGAACCTAGATTTCATTACTCAGGGGATTATTTTGTCTACTTACTGACATTTGGATATGTTTAGTGGTGATTATTATGCTCCTTTTGTAGAAATGGGAAGGCTGTTGGTGGTATTTAATTTTCTTCTTTGCAAATGAGATGCCCTTCTGATAAAACTGCAGTGAAAAATATTTTGATTAGTTCTTTAATCATGTTCTTGTTTAGACATTAGATCAACCACATCTGCTGTCTGTCCAGCAACTTCTAACTACTGAGATGAGTGACTGCTGTGTAGAGATTTTGACCCATATGTGAAGCAGTAAGCTTATTTTAGTGCTACTGCCAGAGCTATTTGTTGCCTGTTAAGGTAATTTTTTTTTAAACAAAAATTTCTATACAGTGTTTTTACTGCTGTAGTATATCCTTTGGGATTTTAGTTCCAACAATTGCCAAGTAAGGACTTCTTCCTATGTATGGGGAAATCTGTCATTTCATCAGTCTTCTGATGAAGATGTAATTATTTAATTGATGTCTAGTTTGAAAACAGTTTTAACTGTTTTGCAGGGAGTTTCGCATTTATTAATAGATTGTTTGCTTGAGGTTTTTTCTTCCATTACAAGACAATGCTTATTAAGAAGCACATGTAATTTTAAGTACCTTTTTTGGTGGTAATTTGCACATGAGACAGCCCTAGACCTTGATGAAACTACAAGGAATTTGTTGTTGATGACAGTAGAATCTGAAAAATAAGTTATTCTCATAAATTTTGATGCTGAATCTCATGGGATTTTTAAGCACGCTACATGTTTCTTATGGGACTTCATAACTGTAAATCCTTGAATCATTCAGAATGGAAAATACTTCCAAGGTCTTCAAGTTCAGTCATTAACCTAGCACTGCCAGGTCCACCGCTAAACTGTGTCTCCAAGGACCACATGGACACATTTCTTGAACACTTCCAAGGACAATGATTCCACCAGTTCCTGGGGCAACCTGTCTCAATACTTGACAAACCTAGGAGTGAAGAAATTTTTCCTAATATCCCATCTAAACCTCACCTGGCATAGCTTAAGGTCATTTCCTTTTGTCACTTGTTACCTAGGAGAAGAGACCAACTCCCACTTGACTGCAGTCTGCTTTCAGGTAGTTGCAGAGCGTAGTAAGGTCTCCTCTGAACTTCGTTTTCTCCAGCTTCTCATTAGACTTGTGGTCCAGATCCTTCATTGGTTTTGTTGTCCGTTTCTGGACTCGCTCCAGCAGCTCAATGTCCTTCTTGAACTGAGTGGCACAGAATTTAACACAGCGCTCAAGGTTTGCCTTCGCCAGTGCTGAGTGCTGAGTACAGAAGGACAATGACTCTGCTGGTCCTGCTCACCAAACTGTTTGTGATCCAAGCCAGGATGCCACTGGACTTCTTGGCCACCTGGGCGCTCGCTGGTTCAAGTTCAGTCAGCTGCTGACCAGCCCTCCCAGGTCCTTTAGCCCTGGGCATCTTTCCAGCCGCTCTGCCCCAGCCTGTTGGGCTGCCTGGGGCTGTTGTCACACAAGGGCAGAACCCCACACTTGTCAAACCTCATAAAAATGGCCTAGGCCCATCAATCCAGCCACTCCAGACCTCTCTGTAGATATTACTTAGATAGATGTGTTAACATGAGTTTATTTTTGAACTGTAAAAGAAATATAAGAAGAAATAGCAATATGATATTGTTTATCATCTCTAGATGTCGTCCAGGTGACTGCTTACATTCTTTGGAACAATACAGAGTAAAAGCAAGGGAGAAACATTGATTTACTTTTCATAGATCTACATTTGACAACCAAGGGGATTTTTCCTAACTACACAAATCCTCTATATCCATTCAGAGTTTTCCTTATTCTCCATTCTTTTCTACTGTCTTGTCATTAAATGCACATAATCAAGAACTTTCTTTGTTGACATCCTCTTAAATTACTTCTGTCCAGCAGTCTGGTGTTGTAATTTTGCCTTTGATTTTTACAAACCTTGCAACTATGTTGTTCCTACCTGAACCCAACTTTTACCAGATACTTCAAAAGAGCAAGTAGAAGAAATAAAAATTGCCCTTCAGTTCCTATTAAGTGGTTCTTTCTTGGTGGACAATATGGCAGTGTCTCAGTCTTTACTCCCCAGATAAATTTCTATTGAAGGCTTCAGCAAACAAAAAGCTCTAGTTCAATAGCATAACCTTGAGTAAGCCTTAAATGTGTTTCATGCATTCTGTTTCTGCAATCATTTCTTCTTTTGTAGAATGCTTGTGTTAATGCTTGTGTTGTGTTAAATTGTCTTAATTAGAAGAAGGTTTTTGATTCTGTGATATCATAGGAAGAATTCTCTTAATCTTTGTGGTTTGAATCTCAGAGCAAGTTTAACTCCTAAATCTGATTTTCATCTAATAATTTATTTAACCTCTGTAAGGTGAATGGACTTTGAGACTCCTTTTCCGTTGCACAAGGGAATTGAAGGGATTGTTCCTTGACTAGGTTATTATACTCTCTTTCTTTTTCAGCTGTCCTTCAGGGAAACTCCTTGCTCATGTTGATGATGTGACTGAATTTATTATTCATGAGTATCAGAATTCCTTTCAGCAGACTTCTTCAGTTTGGATTAATGGGGAAAGGGTGAGAGAATCATATTGAGGATTTAGCTGCCCTCCTGCCCTTTGCCTTGCCAGGAGGTTTATTGTCTGAGTGGCTTTAGTAGAGCAGGAATAATGCCAGGTCTTCTTGACCTATTCAGTCAAATGGGGAAGGCAGAAATATTGGAAGAGAAGTCACAGGGATGGCAACAGTGCCTGACTAACACTGTCTTCCAAGGGCAAATGTTGCTTGTGAGTAATTTGATTGTGTCTCTGTCATAGCAGCAATGCATTCTGTACACTTAGATTCCCTCTCTGTTTATATCTTTAGAGAGCATGTAGAAGTTCTTTAAAATGTTGTTTTGAGCAAGATATTCTGTTCCAGGGGAGAATATGTTGTGCCCATACGCTGAGGATTGCTGCTCTGTGTAATTGTGTTACTGTTCTGGATGCTTGGAAGCTGGTTTTGTTTGTTTGTTTGGTTGGTTGTTGTTGTTTTCTTTTTTGGGGAGGCTTCCTTGGTAGATCAAGAGCTTATGTTTGATTTGGAAGTTTTGGCTGAAGATTTTCCTTGCTTATCTCAAAAAATGTTTGAAGGCTTGGATGTGTTTTATGCTGAGACAGTTCAAACTCTCTGAACTGCCTACTGAAGTCTATCTGGTTTTGCTTCAAGGGGCGTAGGTGTTATTCCTCAACCCCTGATTGCTTATTTTCAGATATAACACAGTTGATTTGTTTTAGTTTTCCTTTTCCGTGACTTATCAATGATATTTGGATTTCTTTCAGCTTTCTTTTCATTCAGTTTAGTAATTTTCCTCAGTTTGATCAGATATGACCAAACTATTGGCCAGCTTGCCAGGACAGATTATTTTCCTTTTGATCTATGTCATCTTGACTAAATTGATGTTTCTTTATCTGTTACCAGGGCATTCACAAGTGCTCTTATTTTTTTTTTTTTTCACTTCAAAGGTGATCTGTTGGAGAAAAGACTGTAGTCAGTGAGGAAAAAGCTACATATATGCCCAGCTGTGAAGAGACTGATTTTCACTAAATCTTCATCTCAAACACATTTGTACATTGTTTAACTTCAAGAGTAGTTCATGCAGTGTTGGGACCATTTTCGTATGCTTCACATCCACCCTGATTTGCAACTTTTAGCTTGCTTCAGGGTATCTTCCATTCTTATGTCTTGTTTTTCACATGAGGTAGCTATTTTTATTCTTAAATGTTCTGGACATGTGGATATTGTGTACTCTGAAAACATTAGCACAACCAGTGTAAACAATTAATTTGGAAAAGCCAAAATTTCTTAATAATCACTTTTTAATCAGTATTTCTTGGTATTATTATCTATTTTAGGTTTAGTTTGTATGTGTTTTTATTCTTATGAATCAATTGACTACCTGATTAATTAAAATTGATTGTGACATCATTTTCTTTGAAAACTTCTTACTTTACTCTGATACAATATTCTAATCTTTGTGTAAATGTCTACATCTTAAAATATGCTTTGGGACACAAATTTACCTTGTTATAATACATGAAATAACCAAATGGTTTTAAAAGGCATTTAGAGAGTATTAAAATGTTCCTAGATTTTAGTAATATCATCACTATCCTAGGATATTAATTTCTGAATGTCTAAGTAAGATCACTCTTTACATCTATAGCTAGGCAGCTTGCTTAAACATCCCAGGATCTTATTAACTTTTATCCAAACATTTTGTTTTCTAGAGTGCAGTTTACAAATCTGCGTCATGACTTGTATTTCCTGTTTCCAGGCCCTGTAATTTCGCTTGTGCCTGCCTACAGTTTAATGGATTTCGTTTTGCTGATCCCAGCTTCCAAAGTAGTCCAGATGGCCCTGTACAGCTGCCTGCCTTTTCATTATTTACCCTCCTCCCTCTCTTTGTGTCATCTGCAAATATATCCACTGCAAGCAGGGATTTTATATGTTCTTCTAGATCATTGATGAAAATGTGGAATAACATCAGATCATGCATCAATCCCAAGGGAGTCCTGCTAGAAACACTCTTATTCAGCTATGATCTTCCATTGAAAACTATGTTAATTAGCTAGTTTTCAATCTATTTAATTTTCAGTCCGTTAAAATGTACTGCCATTCAATTTTTTTTCAATAAGAACGTTTTGTGAATGCCTTATAGATCTCTAAGTATATTACCTTCTTGGAGCTCCTATCAACTCAGCATTTAACCTCTGGAAGCAATGAAATAGAGTTTGTTTAACAGGTCCTAATGTCTTAAGAAATTTTATTGACTGACACCAATTATACTGCTTTTGCTGGATCTCAAGCATTTTTTTTAGGTAATTTTTCTTCTGTTTGTTTTGGGACTCCAGCTAGATTAATGATCCTTGAACCATTGCATGTGCATTTTCTGAATCTTTTATAGGCTTTAAAGTTTTCAATGTCATGCAGTTCCAGAGATTTATTAAAAATTAACTTATTTGCATTCATGGACCTCAATATCCAGAGCTTTTTTGTGATTGTTAGCCATCCAGGCCTAAAGATTGCACGTGAGTTATAAATTCAGAGACCTCTTACTAGTGGTTTAGAAAATGCTTGTTCCTCCTCTTGTCATTGTTTACTGAAAAAAAAAAAGAACAGAAGAATATATTAAACCATCTACTTCTTTTGTCTCTTTAAAAAAAGATTGCAATAAACATCTATTAGAAGGTCTATATTTTCTCTTGTTCCTAATAAGCTTAATGAACAGCTTTTTACTGCCTTTAACCTTGTTAGCATGGATCCTACCTGACTTATTTTTCTTCACCATTAAATATTCCCTATTATATATCTTCTCATTTATATTGACTGAAATATTTTTGCCCTTTTTATTCTTGTTTCTTGAGGAATGGGAAAACACAATTAGTGTATTTGTTTGGGTTTTGTCTGACACTGAAAACATTGGTATCCATTGACTATTCACAAAGGGTGAATGTTTCATAATTAAATGTTTGTATATGTGTGCTGTTAGAATTGATGAAAGGTATCCAGAAAGAAGCAAAACACCTGTCTTGTGCCACCAAGAGAAATGTTGCTGCAATCTCTCATTAGAAGCTCTATAGTTGCTGTCTTTAGTTTAAACCAGAGGGAAGACCACAATGGAGGAAAACGGAGAGATCCTTTTGTGTTCCTTCCCAGTTTCTGCCCATCATCCGAAGCATCCTGGTTCTGAACCTGGAACAGTCTTAACTTACTGACCCCTGAAACTCCACATGCCATTCACCTAGAGTCTCCACAGCCATTCTTCCTGTATTGCCCCTGAACAAATTCTCTTTGAACAAATGTATTGTCCTTCACTGAGAAGTCTTCCCTGTGTTGTTAATGTGCACAGACTCTGCCTCAGAAAGGCAGCAGGAGCATCACCCCTCCAATGAGCTGCTATAGCCTAAAGCACATGGGTACTGTCTGCAAATTACAGTCATTATTGTCCCGCAACATTCTGTACTCCTACTGCTTAGATTTCTGTATGGGGGCTTTTTCTGCTGCTTCAGACACAAGATTAACTTAAAATGCATGAGTGGTCTCATTAAACTCAATAAAATTACTCACATGCTTACCATGCATTTAAGTAGTTTGCAGGATCAGCATTAGAATAAGAGGCAATCCATAGATCTCTCCACTTCTTGTACATAAAGTTTGAGAAGGGGAGGGGGCTTTAATATAAAAGCTGAAAAAAAACTAGGAATTCATCAGGTACCAAAATCTTGCTGTATGCAATGAAGTTGAAATTCTAATGTTTGACATACAATGTATTAAATAAGTGTTGTGCATTGGTCTATCTATATCATTCTCTTTGTGTATTGTGCACATTACAATATTGCTTAATGGTATCTCTTAACAGCCTTTTCAAGTAATCTAGGTTGCATTTGCTTGTATTGATCTTGTATATATTATTGTGGCACCTCTTCTGTGATTCTGTTGTGCTTTCGCTTTGTACCTTCTCCCAATAGATAATAGGAGATGAGAGAAATTCAATGATTTTGAGTCAAAAAAAGTCAGGGAAGGATATGTAGATGTATGAAATTTGTGTTACATGTTTCTTTTTTTAAGCAAACATCTGCCTTAGTTTACTATTTCGGTGCATTTCTGAAATACTCAATATTTTAAAAAACAAATCGTCCTTATAAAGAAGACTAAAAAAACCCATTAAGTGTTAAAGTCAGACTTAGAACCCAAAAAGTATTTAGAGATGAAGAAATTTGTATTCTCTTAGTATTGGTATTAGGTTTGTGTGAAAAAGACTGCACAATATGTTGCTTTTTATGTCCTGCAGCTTAATCATTACAGTTTGTCCTGCTACATCACATCACCAAGGTTGTGAATAGCGTAATAAATAATCTTTCTGACAGAGACTGTATTTTAATTTAGTACTTGCATTTTGAGTCCCTTTATTAGCATGGAAATATAAATGTGTTTCTGTGTTTAAATGCTTTGCCAACAGTAAAATAAGTTGGCATAGATCGAATAAGTATGATTTAATATTTCAGAGGGTTTTGTTCTTTCTAGCAGAATTATCACTTCATTTTACTTGTAATTCCACTTGCCTTAATAGATTACTTTGTCAGTCTAGTGAGTGACTGCTGAAGTCAGGTTGCACTGTAGATGAAAAGAAACACAGGAGATCACAAGTTTCAGGATGTTAAATGAAAGGTATGACAACATAGCTATTCGTAGTACTGAAAACCAAACACAGTGTTTCAATGCTTGCACATTTTTCTGTATAGGCTGTTGGTAAATACCATTTCTAGGAGAAAAAAAATCAGGTTTTCATTTTGTGAATTGTTGAAATTTCAAAGTTCTTGGCTTTCTGCCGAGATGTTATAAACTGACATGGCTAAAAAAATGCATTGAAACCTTGATCATATAGATCATACAAAAGTTTGACCTTGTTGTGTCAGCCATTCCTTTAATGAAAAGTAAGATACTTGTGTGCAGAGTAGCATCAAAGGGAGAGAGTGGGGTTTGTTACCTGTTCTGAGGAAGAAGCCCCTGGAGGGCAGTGATGTAGAGCTATCTTAACATCCCAGGATGTTTTCAGGGGTGCAGTCACAGGTTTCACACAGGCCTCCCATGGGCTAGGATGGAGTGTCTCCTTTGAAGATCTGCCTCAGTGGCAATGCTGGGAAGGAAACTGTCTCTCAAAGAGTCTTACTGCCTCTCCAGAGACATCTTGTGTATTCAAGACTTCTCCTGCTATGCATAAATAGACTAAATCTCTTCCCATTCACAGTCCCACCTCTTCTGCCAGAGTAGAAGAAAGTCTGCTTCGATGTTCTTTTTTCATAGAGCATTGTCCACCAGCTCATGCCATTGCTTTTCACCTTGAGCTGTGTATTTTACCTCTATGTGTTTCTTTTATCCCTTGCTTTCCAGCCAGCCATTCTTTAGGTGCTTGACTCATGGAAGACAATTTTGGCTTCACCATGTTTTTAAAAGAAACATGGGTGCTGCAGTGTTCTGGATCACCATGTTGCAGATGCCAGTGACTCTGAGGTACCTGATACAAACATAACCTAAACAACTGTACATGTTGGGGATTTGGAAAAAACCCAATTACCAAAAAATTCCAAAATTTGGAAATATTCTCCACTTACCCTTGATGATACTATATTACAGATCTTTGGTACCAGGATAGACTTTCAGTTTTACCTTTGAGAAGCAAAAGTCAAATATAAGATTTATGTTTATCTAGTAAAAAGGGACACTACAGGTTCCTGAAATCAATGACTCTCATAATTGCCCAAACATTGAATGATATGCATGAACAATTTAAGAATGTTTTGTTAAATGTGCAAAAGTCAAGTTATCCTTGCAGTGAGACTCATTGGAAATCGACAGCAATTTACTGTGTTTCTGAAAATCACAGGCAGGAATTTAAAGAAAAGATTGGACCTGTACATGTGACATTTTCTTGATTTAAACTGTAATTTTGAAAAGCTGTTTACTGACAGTCAGAGTTTGGAATGAAGTTGTAAAGTTTACTGAGGAATTCCTTACCATTTAGGTTGAACTGTGTTTCTGCTTGGGTAGAGAAGAGCATGTAGACTTCCTACTGCAACTGAAGTATTAATGCATCCAAATTAGCACTTTCAAGGGAAATTGTACATGATCTTTTTAGACATTCATGTGCTGTAATGGTGTATGGTGCTGTGCTGCCATTTTACATCTCATAAACAGGAATGTATTTCCAACATACCTTACTGTAAGTGCTACATACCCGTGCACTGCAGTGATAGGCAGTGACTTCATCATTTTTGTCTCTAAACAATGGTTATCAAAGTGGTTTCTGAAGATGATCCACTGGCTTCCAGAATGTCATGTTGTCCTAGAGGGGTGAATATTCATCTTTACTCTTTTTCTAAAATTTATTTTTTAATTATTAACTAAACTAGGAGTTTTCCTACCAGCTTAGCTCCTGTTACATTTCCATGGCATGTAGACATGCAGTACATGCCATAAGGAATATTTTTCATCACTGTCTTCACTGCTTTCTCTTTGACATCCTGAGAGCAGTTTTAGTATAAGTGATACTCACTGTAGTTCTCTAGTAACCTTCAGAAATGAACATGCACTCGAACATGCACTAATCAGATATCCTGATGTTCCCCAGAACTTACTTTTGACATCAAGTAACTTCTCTGTCTTATGAACAGTTTCCTTCTAAGTACTTTCTTTCTTTCTGTAGAACTTTCTAATATACTACTTTCTCAACTACTCTCTAATAACTACTTTCTCAAGCACACCTGGCCAGTTTTACAGGCTGTTCTGGACAAGTCCTTGATATGAAGAAGTCAGGGCAGTTAAAAGAAAGCTGGTCAGCCTAAAATTGCATTTCCTGGAATGTTGTAGATATCATGTCTAAGTAAGTAAACCCAGAAATTAACAATATTGACAAGGACTCTTTCCTTTGTCATTGCTCTGTGGATACACCAGACTGTTTTGCCCTAGGACATGGATGCAGAGAAGAATGTCTCATAGTGCTGCTTACTTTGAAACTTATTTGACCAACATGATTCAGACATTAAAGCAGAAAGTGATCATAAAAATTGGAGAACATTTGAGGAAATGCACTGTAACTTGAAAGTTCAATATTTTCAGAAGAATCTCTTGTGAAAAGGGCCTGAGATAGTACCATATAGCAAAAAAGAGACAAAGGAAAACATGCAGACCACTGGGATCTGAATTACATGTACAAGTGCATTGCAGAAGATCCTGGATGAGCCAGGAATGCCCAAGACCTGATAAGCACTTGTGTTATAGGCAGATGGTAACAAGAGAAAATGCAAATGTGTGACAAACTTAACAGAGATAAGAATGAAAAAAAAAAAAATGGGACCTCCCTGTAAACCAGACAAGCTGCAGTTGTTTCAGTCAGGTGACAGTTTGGTTTTCTGGAAACTGGTTGATCCTCAGGCATTGCCATTCCTATTACTACAGCTGAAGTGATGAAAGGTTTCAGCCAGCAGGCATTTTGGGAACACATCTGACAGTGGATTTGAGTTTGTTTATATGGAATTAATGGGTACTGGTGTACTGTAACAGTGAATCCAATGTTTCGTATGCACTCCATTTGTATTAGTGTCTATTTGTATTAGTATTCATCAGTAGAGCTAGCCTTGGATTCCACTGCCTTCTTCAGTTGTGCTGTGTGGAATTGTCTTCGGAATTCTGCTTTTGTGAAGAATTTGGCGAGGGGGAAAAAAAGAACTGATGAGACAGGCAAAAAAGGCAAGCACCAAGGAAGACATCAGTTCTCTTTCCTCTTAAACAGCATTGTAGGAAGAACACTCTAAATCAATAAGGTTGAAAGAGAGTAGTTGATACTGGGATATTTCATTAAAAATAAGTTCTTTATAATATTCTTTAAAAAATAGAGGGGAAAATAGAATGAACGGAATTTTCCTTCTGTAAGTAAAAGTCTAGCTCCAGAGGGAACCTGGATTATTCATCACACCAGACTAGACAGGGTGTTGAAAAAATGTCATTTAATATGTAGGGATCTAATTGCCCCTAGCTGATATTTTAGTCACTTTCTCTGTAGTAAAGTCTTTAGGCCCTGATTTATTCAAAATACAAAATCTTAACACTTTCTTGCTATGATATTTTATGATGCATCTTTGATTTATAATTCAGTTCCAGTACCCCAAATATACTCATGCCTACATGCAGAAAGGCTCCTCTTCCCTCTTGCTTTATTGAAAGCTTTATCTTTTGTTTCTGTGAGGTGGGTGTACACTGAGTTCTGTTTTCTTTGGTGGAACATTAGTCTGGTCAGCCTGGATGAGACCTTGTGAGAGCACAAAACTCCCACAGTGGTAATGGTGATACAGAGTTCTGCTGTTCTCCTGCCTCACACATGAGTAGAGGAATTCACCTCATAGGGGAACTCCTGGGGAATTCAGCGATGCTCCTTTGGGGATAAGCAAGGCAAGAACAAACACTGCTAAAGGTGTCCTAGAATCTTTTTTTTTATTATTATTCCTTGCATTTCAAATCCTGCTCCAAATTACTGTCTCCTTTCAACTTGGTTTGCCTGAATGGCAACCCTCACTCAATTTTTTTTCTCAAATAGGAAAGATGTGGCAGTTCTTTAATAAATTACTGGTTTTCTTTACATTTTTAGCTTCCATGAGCAAAACCAGAAAATGTTACAACTTTTATCACAGTAATTAAGTACTGAAGTGGTCAGTGAATATAGATTAATGATATTCCATTATTCTGGTATTGTCTGAATGAATTCAAAAGCCAGATGAATATTATCCAAACTAGTCTGAAGTGGCCTGTGAAACCTTCCATCAGCTTTTGATTTTTTTCACAAATATTGAAAGATAGCTTTAAATTGTGTCTGCTATAGTAAGTATTTTACCAGCCAGACCTCAAGTATGGAGTATATCTGGGCTGCATGTTGTTTGCAAAGTCAGAAGACCTGACGTGATAACAGAATTATTAATTTGAATTATGGCAGAAAAGCACAGTTCCTTTACTCGTATTATCTTTAAGGAAAAAAAAAATCCAAGCCTACCCTGCTCATTGAGAAGCACTGAAATCAAATCTCTAGCTCTTTTAAACCAGCTCTATTTCCAGTGTTAAATCTAAACAAGAGAGATGGCCAAATTAATTTTTGCAAACACAGTTTTATATTACTTCTTAATACTTTGTTCACTTGTGTGAACCCATTTGCTTTGTCTTTCTGATGCTCTACAAATGCAAGTCTCTCCAAATAATGATCTCTGAGCTGTTTGCTGTTGGTCTTTCTCAATCTTTTGCAATGCTTTATGCAGTTCTTGGTCACCTGGCATGAATAAACACAGGATATTTAAACAGATACTTGTAAATACCAAATAACACCACCAAAAAAAAAAAAAAAAGGCAGTAAGTTAGATTGCTACCATACTTATTGCCCTGTCTCGTATAAATATTTGACTTAAAAACCAATTTGATTGAAATGTGTTTGTTTAAAAGAACTTGGTTTAAAGAAGTTAACTGTAGCATTGTGACTAAATGCATCCTAAAAATACATCCTAAATACATCCTAAAAAATGAGAATTCTTTTATGTTTCTCAATCTATACAAGCACCACACCTGATTTTGATCTGAGCAAGGTGCAGGCAACTTTTAGTGTGAATTTGGCACTCTTTTAAAATACATTGGAATTCCCAGCTTCAAAATGTGCTGTAATAAACAGCATTCCTGCAGAGAAGTTTTTTTCTTTTAGTTTCATTGCCATTTGAAATTAAAACGTGTCAAAATAACATAATAAAAAAAATAATGAATCATGAGTGAAAGTTTATTAAATTCTAACTTGTTTGAAGATCCCTGGACTTTTGTATGTAATTAAGAAATAGAGAAATGTCTTGTGGAATTCCCTATCAATGTTTTAAAATGTGATGCTTTAAAATGTTCTGTGACATAATTTATAACTTGTTACTGTCAGCTTCTGACTCTTTGTTTTAGCTTTATTTTTTTAGTTGCTGCAAGAAGAATCTTATTTTATCTGCTTCCATGAAAAAGAGCAAAAATGGAGCAAGCGACTTTGTGGAAAACTCAGCTTTGTACAAACTGCTTTCTGCTATCTGTGGATTTTTGTTTGAGTATGTCAGGCAATATCTTCCCCTAGAATCTCTACGTGCTCTCAACCCTGGCATTTTATCATCGGTTTTTGTATTGGAAAATGTAAGCTGCTTTGACATCTTTCCATCAAGTATTTTTTAGAGGCATGAGTCATCTGGGGTAAATTCACTTGGGAAAATGCTTTTTGATGAATAAAGAAGGTAAAAAATTGTTGAAAAATATGAAAAAGCATATTCCTAATTTCAATAGTTTGGGATTACAAGATCTTTATGAAAATAACTAAATTTACAGTGAATTTTTAGGACATGTTTTAATGAAAAAAATGCAATAATCTTGTCACGTATTGCCTTTGAGCATATTGTGTGAGCTCAGGAGTTCTGCTATGAAAATGGAAGAGAACATTATGAATGAAAAGCAGGATGTGGTGGTGGTTGTCAACTCCACATGGAGGTGAACAAATAAAGTGGTTTGAGTTTGTTTGTTATTCTCTTGATCAAGATTTCCACTGCTCATTCTACCCAATCAGTAATCTTTGTACACAATACAAGCATATGTCTGAAGATAGGGAGAACACTATAAATTCATCAGATTACTATTTTCTTTTAAGTGTCATATAGTACTTCTATTTGAAGTATATTACACAGCAAATTAAAACAATATTGGCATTTTCTGCCTAAATAACAAGCTTGTATTACATTCTGGAGAGTAGAGAAAGATCAAGAAGATGCATAAGTAGAATCCCTGAGTAAACTTATGTTTCAGCTGGGACAGGCTTGTCAGGGGTTAAGGGACCAGGAGCACAAGCTTTAAAGGTACTGCTCTCTAGAACAGAGAACATTCGTGGTCATAATGGGGTTCCTGATCATCATATCCCAAATCAGGTCTTCAAAACATTTTTCCAGAGTCAGTGTTTTTTGTGGTTAGAATTCCTTAATTACATACAGTTATGATAAATTAGTGTTTGGAGGGGTTAATGTTTAATTTTGTATTAAAAATTTAATGCTTACTTTTAGAATAGAATGGGGTAGAATGTTTGATTTGGAAAGGACCTACAGTGACCACCTGTTTCAACTCCCTGACCAGTTCAGGGCTGATCAAAAGTTAAAGCTTGTTCCTAATGACATTTTTCAAAAGCTTCTTACACACTGACAGGCTGGGGGGATCAAGAACCTCTCTAGGGAGCCTGTTCCAGTGTTTGACCACTCTCTCAGTGAAGAAATGCTTCCTAATATCAAATCCAAACCCACACTGGCACAGCTCTGAACCATTAATAAAATAAAACCACAAAAACAACAAATAAAAGAAACAACAACCAACAACAAATTAAAGAAACAAACGAAACACCCCACAAACAATAAAAAGAAAGAGCCTTGATAGTTTCCCTGTAATTAGATTCACTTGAAGCAATGGAATGATGTGCCTCACTTCACAGACACATCTAAATATATGAAACATAGAGGGAAATTTTATCTGAAAATTTGATCTTATATTTACTCTATCAGAAGTAACCTTTTTTGGATATGACTAACGGAGAGTAAGAAGCTTCTGGATTGTTCATAGTCTTCATTCAGAAAAATCTATTGGTTCTCCTATTTTTTTTTGTCAAGTCTTATTAAGTCAGATGTTTTTGTTGCTTTTCTGGATTTTTTTTCATTTTGTTCTGGTGAATCGAAGTTTATACTTAAATTATGGATAGATCAAAATGTTTTCCTAGAAAGGCTGAAATTTCCATACTTTTCTTTCAGGTTAATGATGAAAGTACTGAAAGGTGCAAGTTAGTCATTTGAGAAGCACAGGATAATTCACCTGAAAGGTCAGGTAAATGAAGGAGCTGGTGCAGAAAGCTGTGGGGCTGGGCATTAATTCCAGGGACTTTCTTGGTATCGATTACACAGATTGTGAGTGCTCATTTGTAGGCCAGAAGGCAGATGCAGCTCTTTGCAGGCAATTTGTCTCCTTTTGTTTCTTAATTAATATCACGGATTTGAAAACTTGTGGTAATGAAGTTGCCCTGTTAATTAGGCCAGTCTTTTGCAGTAAGGTTTTGATGTCTTAGTGTTTTTCCAGCACAGTTAACAGCAGCCTTGTTAAAATTTAGGCTTGTTTTTCTTTTGCAGAGATGCCTATCATTTAAATACTTATAACAATGTGAAGAATAAATATATTCTGTGCTTGGTAATCATTTTAATGTTAGATCTTAGCAAAAAAATCCTGATTTTAAAATTCACTTTTTCTCTTGATGTCTTTAACCCGCTGCTTTATACAATTGCATTAATATCTTACATGGGAATTTTTTTTTTCTTTTATTTTGAACATCAGGCAATATTTTGAGTGTTATTGTATTGTGATATTTTGATGCAGCCTTCCTACAGTCAGTTTTCTCTGATGATTGTGCAGGTTTTTTCCAGAACAGTGGAAGAGATGCTTTTTTTTTTATTTTTACGAGTCTATAAAAATTAAGGCATAGCCTAGAAATGAGAGGAGGAGCAGGGATGCCAATGAAAGATACACTTAGACGTCTTTCTTATTAAGTATTTTTTGAGGAAGAAGTTCTGTTTGATGTAAATTAATTTTGTTGTTTGACATTTGCCTTCAATTAGAAGACAGCTATTTACTTTTTGTATTTTCTGGTAGGTTGTGACTTCATGATAACAAGTAAATAGTATCGGTTTGCTGTGTGTTAAATTCTGAAGAAGTCATTGGTAGTAATCAGTGATGAAATCCCATCTGTGTTGACATTTCATTCTCTGTGCTGTGTACAGCCCTTGCAGTTCATGCTCAGTGATGTAACCTTTCATTACCCTCTCATATTTGCATCCTTTAGGTCACTAAAATGAGTACTGCTTCATTTTTGCAGATTTTTATTGGAGTGGATGATATTTACATCAAACAGACAAGAATCTTAAGTCAGAAATTGTTTTTACATCATGAAATGTTACATGTTTTGAACCTCCCCTAGGAGAGCTGAATGCAGTCAAGGGCAGTAGGTATAACTGGTCACATGCACAGATTTAAAAATAACATGTTTGAAATTACTCCTTTCCCCCCGCTCTGTGTGCTACTGAGATATTGTGATCTTCCTTTAGGAAACATCCATGATACTAGGTTATTTTAAAGCAGCTGGAAGGGGTAGAAAATATTGTTGGAATCTGAACATCGTTTAAATAAACAACTCAGAATGAAAGAATCTGGTAGAAAGTGCTTTTGTAAAATATGTGAATAACTCTTCACAGCCTATGACCTTAGGTATACTCAAAGATAAATATTATATCTATCAACTCAAGTGAGGAAATAAGCTACTTATTCTTTCCTTGAGCAACTAAAGAATAGATTTCCACTTGGCTCACATTTTCTGAAAAACATTGTGATTAGGAAAGATTGAATATATCATCTCTCTCAATCCTCAGTATTAAATTGTTTTAAAGGTGGTATAGCAGAAATATAGCTTTTACTACATGATTTCTACACTTCTGTTGTACATTTTATGTTGCTTTTTCCACATTCAAACCTTTCTACTGTTTGTAAATCTGAGAAGATTTTAATAAAATCTCATATTTGTCTGTCAAAGTAACTTTTCTAATTGAAAGTTTTGTCTCAGTGGCATTGCTTTTCCCATTTTTAATGAATCTTTACAGACTTCATAGTTTAAGTATTTGCTTCTTTATTTTTTCCTCAGGGTTTTCAGAAGATTTTTCTTCCCCATTTTTCAGAGACTATAGTATAATAAGGCTTTTGGATTACAAATCCATTAGCTGTGACCCAGGCAATGTGAGACACACCCAGCTGGTATTTCCTAGGCCAGCCAAGTGAAGCAAATACCTCAGAAAATAATTCAGCAACAAGTAGTGTCCAGTGGGGCATCCTGGTAAGGGTATTTCCATTTTGTGAGCTAACGGGTAAAAAGGGGCTGGATTAAGAAAAGTGAACATAAAAGACACTTAGTCACCAAGTGCAGTCTTTTGAAAAACTTGTGGTCTTGTCATATAATCTCCTTCATAAACGAAGCAATTTGTTACATATGCTGTGATTGTGTGATGCACTATTTTGTTATTTTGCCATATCACAAAATACACAAATGTTATGATACACATACCACATAATCTTCTGCTGTTGTGAATTTTGGATTTGGTGGATAACATGATGGACTTCTCTTGATCCTAAGTATTTTTGATGATCTTACAAAACCCCCTTAGTCATCTTGTCTCTTTTTTTAAACTCCTTCTCTCACTTCAGCATTGTAACTGCTCAGAGACTCTCACCCAAGGCCTCTGCTTTATTATTTGAGGACACCTTCCTTGAAGTACTTTGCACAGACTGAGATTTTTCTTTCCAGAGAAGAACCAATAGAGCATCTTTAAAACTCCCCCAAAAAACCAAACCAAAACCAAAGAGCTGAATCCATTTTCAGATAAGCAATTGCTCATAACCACGTGAAAAGTGCTTGCAATAGTTGTTTGTGTGTCATTTGTTCTTAAATTTAACTGCATTAAAACTATTTTAGCAGATAGCTCTGATAAGGTTACAGCTGAGCCAGGGTAATTATATTATTTTATTGGGCTGTTCAAGTGTTACATTGCTGTAAAGGAAAACACCTTTTTTCGTCTGTATTCAGAGATAACTGTAGCCAAACTACCAAGAGAAATTAACTTTTTTCAGTACTTTCAATACTAGTTAGAGCTGTTAATTACAAGCTGTATCTTTGCACAAAGTGCTCTAAGTACATAACTTTAATTCTCTTGATTCTTCGCCTTCTTTTACAACAGTGATATGGAAAATTATAGATCATCACTTTTGAGATGAGAAATGAAAAACAAAGAGGAATTGGCAAGTTAAGACATGGCATAAATGATCTTTTGATGTCTGTTGGGGAAATATTAAAAACACTGTTCTCTATCCTTGGGTCACGCACAATGTGCTGCAAACAAGACTTTTCAGCTTTGCTTGTGGGTATAGGAAATGAAAAACATAAAAATAATACCTGGACTTTCAAAGGAAGTGAAAGATGATGTTGCCTGCTCCTCAGTCTGTGTCAGTATTGCCTGTGGATAAATATGATTGGGACCACTGTTTTCAGATATAGCTCAAAGTAATACTGTTCCATCTAGTACATTCTGGGCTACAGCTCCATCTCTGATCTCACTGAGGGAAGGGTAAATGTGGAATATAAGAATAGTTTTTCCTACTGTATCATCATTTTTTCAGCATTTATGCTACAAAATTATTGTTTCACACTGAGTTAAGGAAATGTTTACAGCAATTCAGTGCCGCAGTGAGGGTAGCTGATACAATACTATAAAAAATGAAGTATTTATTATGATGGGCAGAGCTTTGTATGCCTTTGAGAAGCACCTCTGCAAATGCTAAGAATACTTTTAAGGGTAATTCATGTTTTTCAAGACAAGTAAATGGAAAACTAGCAATTTCCCAATGAAATAGCACCTTTACTTGAAATCTGATCATTTTGACCCAGATGTGTCCTATAGCACCTCACAGGACAACTATCATCCAGCCTTGTGTCTCTAATTCCGTTTTCTGGAGATCTGGGGTGAACACATCCCCTGTTGACCCCTGTTCTCCATTCTTGCTGAACCACTGTGACCCTGTGGTCTCTGGTCAGCTGAAGGAGGAACAGACAGAGTACAGTTGCCATTAACATCAAGGTGATCTTTCAGAATCCTTTCTTTTCCACTCCAAATTGTTATCAGAAAGCTGATAGTTATTTGTGTGTGTGAGTTTAGTTCTGTATATCTAGGCTGGGATGTCACTAAACAACAGACATTTTTCACTCTCCAGGAGTGAACAGAGCACCCCTATAAAAACAATTTTAACAGGCCTGTTTGAACCATGTGTTTGAACAATGCTGCATGCAATCCAGTTTTAAGTTTTGTCACCTCCTCTGGTCTTTATTTATCCAAACTACTAGATAAAGCTAAAGTAGTAAACAATCTCTTTATTCCAGTCCTGTTTACAGCATCCATATCCATATGGGACAGCTTACAGAAGTGTGACTAAGTACAGAAAATCATTATTTGCTGGAACAGAGCCCAGCCATTACGGAGTCATTTTTAACACTGGCCAAGAACTAATGAACTACATTTTAAAATGTCCTTTTTCAAATGCAATAACTGGCACCATTCCCAATGCAGACATCAGGAAAAAAAATTTAAAAATGTACGTACAACACATCATCCATATAGGCACATATATATTCACTATATTAATACAGCATTAATGTGTGAAGACTATTTAGTAAATTTGATGAAAGAATAAGATGTGGTAAAGATTTTAATAGCATTTTCTGGTATGGAGTGCTGCTTTATACGGAGCAGAAGCAGCCCTTGTGCACTGCTCCCATGAGGTGAGGTCTGGGATGCCTTAAATAGATGAGAGGCGTGTTGTACTTCCTCTTATGCCAGCTAGATAAGCTTGCTTTAGCATCAAGAATGAACTACTTTGTGCTCTGGAAGAACATAGATAGAAAATTTAAAATTTTTGTATTAGTATTTTTTTTCAACAAAAGGTTCATCTCCTGGAAATCATAAAGCAGCAAAAGTGACTGACCCCAACTTCCCCAAAGTTTCAGTAGTTTGTTTTTTCCTCGTTCTGGATTCACAAACTAAGTGCAAATGATGATGCAGGTGTCTGGGGGTTTTTTTCAGTCATCAATGATCAGAGCAAGTAACCACAATGTGGGACAAAGGAGCTCCTGGTCTAATCTGCTAGTGCACAGATGGCACTGCCTCTCAGTCACAAGGGCTGTCTGCAGCAAGACAAAACTTAAGAATGGATATTTAAAAGTACTCCATGTTTTTGTTCTGTATAGTACTCCATGCTACATAAAAACTTTCAGAGGGAGCTGGTCTCCTCCGAGGGGCAGATACAAACTGAGATTTTGGAAGAAAAATAGTTGCTGCTGCACTGGACTGCCTGCTTTACTGTGCTTTGAAAAAGATATATTGGATGTCAAGCACCCTAGACACTGAGCATCCATTTAGAGGGCTGGGAATAGTGGATTATGCTGTGGCATACCTGCACTCTGTGTCAGAGGAAGACACTCTTGTGTATCACTCAGTCAGTAAGATCTGTCTCCCAGGGATCTGAGTGCAAGGACACTATCTTTCAACTCTTACAAATGGGAGAGGGGGAAGAAGATTGCAGGACATCACATCTTTCATTTGTGTTATAGATTAAGTGCCACCAGTCAAATGCCTTGCAGACTCCTTTCTCAAGCTGGGTTCAACAGCCACTTTCTTATTTGCTGGCTCTTAAATATTATTTCAGCACTAAACAGATATATAAGGATGCTGATTCCATTGAGTGCCTCATTTGTAACAGAGAAGAAAGCCGAAAGGAAAGGCAGGAAGATTTTCTGCATCACTCCTGGATGGATACTCTGGGTAACGATTTAAAAGCACAGAAAGTAGACAGTCTATGAGACAACAGAAAGAAAGTTGTTGAAGCTAGTGAGACATGGTTTTGCCTTTTCAATGGACAGGTATGTCTAGACCTCTTCTGCCTCCTTATGAAGGCAAAATAATCTTTCATACTTCGACAGCTTGTGGGAGAAGTCTCTTTCCCTTTCTAAAAGAGGGATGCTGCAGTAACACTGCTCTAACTGGGTGAGTCAATTGTCTTTTTTGCTTCAAAACCTGTTCACATGAAAGGGTCAGATGTACAAATCTCCTGTCACAATTGGTAGTAAAATAGAGGTACCACGTGGCTGGTTTGTTTCTCTGTACTGTCTTTCAAACTACCTTCAAACTAGGTAGTAAACTCTGTGTTAAAAAAAGTCACAATTAATAATACTGTCAGAGAAAGTGGAAGCTAAAGGAGAGAGAACAGAGGAAATTTTATACTAGTCTAGGAAATAATCACACAGTAAAACATTTTTTTTAATACACCTTTATTTTGACTTTGCTGCAAGCAAGAAGGAATGGCCTGCAAGGAAATTGCCTGCAAGGCTGAGACCACCCTAGAAAAGGCTTTCTAATGCCATGGGATTCACATTTTAATGACAGTAGCTACTATTTTGTATTAGGTCCAGAACAAAAAAGGAGAGTATTTATGCCAAGGAATATTCCTTCTAGCTGAGTATCTGAGGATTTTTTAATAGTATCAACAGTGTGATAAAGTTGCAACATTGATTCTTATGCTCACACAGGTTTCAAACCTAACTTTCTCTTATGGGCTGCCCTGGAAAATCCCTGAAGAACACCGAGATTTTAATTTATATTAGTTACTGTATCTTAACACTCACTGTGCAAATCCTGAGTCCCTGAATTAATTCAGTTCACTTAGTACATACTGATATCCACACCAAGAGTTAAACAAAAATAGGTAGTGAGCAGCAGACTGACTTAAATTGTAGCAAATTCCAAGAAAAGGCATGTATTCCAAGAAGTTCTTCAGCTTCTGCTAAATAGGCACATTAGCTCTCTCAATAAATATTTCTTTGTGTTTAACAATTTTATCTTGTGATTTTTAAGTAGCACAAAGTCTCATTCCAATTCTCCTGAACTGTCATTTTCTCATCAAGCTACTTAGAGCAAACCAGCACAGAAGGAAATGTGCTATTAGGCATTACTGGATTACTGATGAGTTTTTATTGTTGGGATTAGGCCTTTTTCACTTAATCTTGTAGCTGCAAAGATGAATGCAGCCTGTATTCCACAACACAAAGCTTACTCGGCAACTCCTAACGAAATCTGACTTCCTGGGGATGGAACTAAGGCTTATGCAATAGAAGTCAGAGCTATTATGAGCATTGAAAATTTAGTGCCTATGGAGCAGTTTCTGCAAATGTCTTGGTTTCTGGCACCTTTTTTTACTGCAAGTTCCCAACTCAAACACTGTAGGAACCTAAGACTGTGCAAAGATATTTTCCTTTATTCCAGGGAAGTCGGGGTTGAAGAAGAGGAACCAACATAGCTGAAAGCTCTCTGAATATTATTCTTTCAATATTCCCTTCCACCCCTCCATCTCTTTTAGATCTTAGACATGGAAGGCATCTCTCAATTGTAGTGTTCACCCCTGTGTTAGAGGTTAAGATTTTCTGTTAAATGATCTATACTGTGTTCCACTTCAAAGTTCTCCAGACAGAAGACTATGAGAATCTTTTTTAACTTTTGACAGATTTTTTTTTCAAGCTTCAACAGTATAAAGCCCTGAGCAAGTTGATCTGATCTCATAGCTGACTCTGCTAGAAGCAGGAGATTGGATTGGAGAACCCCTAACGTTCTTTTCAACCTAAAGTATCATATGATCCTATAACTAATTTAATATCATAATTTCTCTTTCTTGCAGTCTGATTATTAAACTTTGTAAGGTGTACTTCTGTGGGTCTTCATGTTGCCCTTGTCTCTTCAGAGTAAGAGAATGGTATTAATTGTCATGTTTAAGAAAATGCTTTCCTTAAATACTTTTGGTACCAGCTGGACTTCCTAGAGACTGCTGTGCAAAATTTGTCATGGAGGAACAGGTCCTTCTGTGGTTTAAAGCATTCTCTTCCTAGACCTCAAATGTTCCCAGGAGGAAAAAAAAAAAAAAAAAAAGAAAAAAAAAGAAGAAAAAAAAAAGAAAAAAAAAAAAAAGGAAATAAAAAAAGCTAGCTGAGGCCTGCAAAATTTCTCTTATAGCAATCTGAAATTATAGGAGAATCATCTCCCAGTGGTATAGGCCCAGCTATGTGAAGCTTTTTCTCATTTCTTTTGATTAAAGCTTCAAATCAATTCCTTGGTTTGTGGGTTGGTTTGTCTCTCAGCAATTGAGTGAAATGTGTTCCTCAGTCTCTCATTAGGCCAGTCTTCACAAAATTGCAAGAGCCCAACTGCTGCAAGATCAGCTGTGACTGAACAGGAGGAAATGATGCTGGATAATGTGCAATAGTGTCTGTTGCCTGAAGCCACCAGCTATAACCCAACCCTTCTTGAACCCAGTTACTGCAGTGGTTCTATTAAGAAGAAAAGAAAAATAAAAAAGATTGGCACAATCTGACCTTCTTCTCACAACCCAGTTTGCCAGTTTAACAAGACCATTCTCACAGCTGGATACCACGAGCTGCTTTTGAGTCAGAGCATGGCAGGCTGCTTGTGTGTTCCCCTCAAAATAGTGTCAAGCAATTGGTCATAAGCCTCAGTCCTTACTACTACAATTTGTCCTTTGGAAAAATAAAACAAAGCCTCCTCAACCACTTCTTGACTGTGGCTATCAAGGGATGCAGTGGTGACCAGGGCAATGCTGCCCAGCTCCTCTAAGCTGCTGGAGCTGCTGCCCTGCTTCCTTCTGGTGTCACCTCCTTGGCCAGAGAAGTCTGTCCATGCTTGTGCCATCAGTGAAAGAATTGCCACTTTGCTGTGTTTTTCACCTGACTTTGTGGTCCACACTGCAGCTCTAGGGATGGTTCTGGATGCAGGGGAATGCAGAGCTTTACCTCTCCCTGGTATTTCTCCTTGTTGGAGTTGTGATTGTTCTTTCATATCTCAGCCACCCCCTAATGGACAGGCTCGTGCAGGGGAATATTTGTCTCTGTGGCAATCCCATCTTCTCATCTCACCCTGAACCTTTTCCTATTGCTGGATAACCCATTAGCAACATCCAAATAGATTAATAGCCTCTCCTAATCCTTTTGTTGCTGGCACAGCACGAGACAGTTCCTGATACAAACATAGTAATAGGCATTAGTTGCATGTTCCTAATTTTTCTCATTTACTGATTAGACAGAGTGGCAGAAGTTCTGCACAAACAAAGTGTGTGTTTCTGTTGATGGTTTTAAAAGCAGAAAACAGTATTGGTCTTAATCTTTTTTGTCTTGATCTGCTCTTGCTTCTGTAAAATGGGGTTGACAATACCTTTTCAAATCCCAAGGAAGTTGTGGAGGCAAATTTAAAGCATGCCTCCACAAAGGATGATCAACATCCAGTACAAGTAAGTAGATTGTTTGCAGTAAAGATTATGTGCTAAATAACAGGTATGAAGGGAAGGAGTGAATAATTATGCAAATATTTAGTATCAAGTACATAATTTTTTAAGGGGGAGAAGAAAGACGTGTGCATAGAATTGAAGATTGTATCAAGCTGCAGATGCACAAAGGGGCCATGTAAAGGCTTCTTAAGAGAATTTAAGTCTTGCACCTAATAAGTTTTTATGCTTGATTTTACAAAATTGAGGTGCTTTAGTCTTCTGTGGAGAAGTTTGGTAAAAAGATGAACTATAAATTAGGTTGCTCACTGGTGAAAGTCAAAAAGGAACTGCTGTCTTTAAAAATAGCACTAGCAAATAATACACTTTCCTATTTTGGGGGTTTATGAAGCGTTAATGAGATTTGTAGGAGCAATTGTTATTTTAAAAAAATCCCAGCAATTTATTGTTGCTAATTACTCTCTTGGCACTACATGTATTTAAGATTAATTAGAATGTCTGTACTTGGTAATGAGGTCCTGTGTAGTTTACAGTGACTGACAACATCTTCCTTTATCTGGAAAATTACCACACTGGAAAATTTGTAAACAGGGCAGTAGCTCTTGGCAATCAAATTTTCAAAGTCTTACTTGATACAGTAGCTACTGAATTATGGTAAAAAGATTAGAGAGTTCCAGCAATTAATAATGACACTAAAAAAAAAAATTCCAAAGGAATTGGTCATGAAGGTATAAAGTGCACTCAGAGAAACAGATGTTTGACTCCTATGTAATCCAACTTAATATTCAGAGAGAGACTGATTTCTCAGGATGATACAACATCATGAATTAAAACAACAGCATTTCTCAGAGATTTATTTTTATCACTATTTTGTTACTGTAGATTCAGTCATCAGAGAATGGATGCTGGAAAAGCAATCCTTTCATCTCCATCTTAAAAAAGCTGTGAATAAATAATAATAGGAGTCAATTACAGAGAGGATTGTATTGTAGTGTGCTGCTAGAATTTTTTTGAAATGCTTTTTTTGTGTACACGTGTATGTTCATGTTTGTACATATGAATATTTCTTTGGCAATTTCTTGCCCATTTCTGCAATTCACTTTAAAATGGGAACTTTGTGTCATTCTTTCTTGGATGCATTTATCAGACAAGACTGATAAATAATCTCTTACTACAGTATTTTTTGTCAAAAAAAAAGGTTAATGACTGTTCGTGATAGAATTTGTTATTATTTGAGTTACAAATCTGGTCTTCCCAGCCACAACCTCTGTTCTGGTGCTGGAAACACAAAAAAATCCAATCACTCAAAAATACCAGCCCAGACCATGTAACCTTGTCACTTCTGCATTGCAAAATTGAAGCCACACTTAGTAACTCTGCAAAAAAACACACCAATGTTTTCTGTGAGCCACTAATCTTACAGAAATTATCAGTTAACAAGGAGATCTTTTGCAAAAGGTATACAGATGCAAATATTCATGTAGTGTTTGGAAAATTCAGACATCAACCATCTATTTAGGTTGCCTCCCATTTGCATATATTATGCAGGCAGTCTGATTGTCCTGATGATATAAGGGTTAATAAAATAGGAATTGGGAGAAGATGGAATGGGTGAGGCAAGGTAGCCAAGGCGACTGAGGCTTGGACAGAGGAGAGGAATGTAGTTCCATTATCTTAGGTAATTCACATGTGACTTAGCTTGGCAAATAAGTTTGGGTTTAGGTAGAGATGTATCTATAAGCAGTACATGATTATTGTTTGAAATAAGAATCAGGGAAATTGCATTTATAGACGTTTATGTTAATTATAGTATAGGGATTATAATGATTGCCTTCCAGAATCATAAAGAATGGTGGTGGGTTAGAAGGGGGAGATTGGATGAAGTGTTGACTGCTGGCCAGGAATGCCTCATAGTTGAATGTTAGTACAACCATTGTATAAGTTGACTTGAGTGTGACTTTACCTAGGTAGTAAATCTAAAAATAGACTGTTCTGACTATGACAGGGGTTGGAGTAGTATTGTTAACCGAAATCATGAGAGCTGGTATTTAGGGGTGGAGTAAGCAACGTTAGGTAGTCAAGAGGCAGATCAAGGGGAAGAATACCTCAAATGCAAATACTATAAAAATCATAAGCACCTATGTAATTTGGGCACTGGTTTGGGTGTGGGAATGCCCCCATGCCCCGGGCGCCCCTAATAAAAGCACCTTCATATAATTGCCTTTGCGTGATTGTGTGTTTTCCTCCACTAACAGTCCAATCAGTCAGAATTGTCTTGAGTGTTTCTTAGATGAGCTCTTGAATGAAACCAAAAAAGTTGTAACATTAATGACCAACAGATATAGTAGATTATTATCTGCATATTTTTTATTGTTTCAGTGTTCAATTTTATAATTTCTTATGTGCTCGTCTCTCTGCTTAACTGCTGATTAGGACTGTTAGGACAGAAGTTACTGCAAAATTAACAGATATGCTATGGACAGCACTGGCTTGGAATCCTGTGTATGGAAGCATTATTATTGGTGGTACTTGAATTTAATTTGGAATTGCATTTTAAACGGAAAAAGCGTGGATATTTACACTGGTGTTTAATGGGACTGAATTAGTCTCAGAGCACAGTTCTATTGTATTGATTTTTTTTCAGGGGATGGGGAGGGGACGAGGTCCTGCCTGTTGTGGTGATTAGTTTCACATCTCTGCAGCATTTCAAAGCTGAACTGTGCTAAGGCAGTTTTTGCTGGTACACATTAGTTATGAGGGGTTCTGCCCAGAAGAGATAACAGCATACAGGCTCCTTTCAGCAGCCCAATGCCCCAGTGTGAGTCAGGACTGTGCATGAAACACTTCTTCTCATTTCCAGGGCACCTCTGGGGAAACTCGCACTTCTGGGGTTGATACGAGAGCAGTCATTCCTTTCCCCAAAGCCTGGCTTTACCCAAGGGGTGCAAAAAAGAGCAAAACTCCTCACATGCTTGTTTATAGCCCTGTGCATCTGGGCAAGGGCTAGGGAAAGTCTCTCTCTTGATTAACAACACTGTTTATTATGCACCAAGTGCTTCTTTTCTCCTTGCTTGCAGCAATCCGACCTTGTTCAGGGAGCTCAGGAAGAGTGAAACCAGAGGTGCTGTGTGGCTTTGTGCTCAGTGGCTAACTGTGCTCAGTGCTTTTGCTTGCTGGCGATTCCCCTTGCAGGCAGCCAGAGGAACCAGGGCAAGAAATGGTGTCCAACTAGGTCAATCTTGTCACCCAATTTGTCACTGTGTAATCTTTGTTACCCAAATCAGTTCATTTCTGTAGGTAATAGCTTTTATCTGAGTCATTTGTGAGATAATTCTTGAGTGGCTGTGCAATGTGAAACCACTGTTCGTGCATCCTTTAAGTGAAGTCTGGCAGTGCTGCTGTCATTCTGTATTGTGAAAGACCCAAGCATTTTTAAAGACCAATCACTTATTTAGATTTTTTTATATCTTCCAAAAGAATTGAGTCCATTACCATCTCAAAATTATTGGTAGGGTCAAGTACTGCTGACCTAGACAATCAAAAGTAATGAATCAAGCCCAGAAAAATAATGACATTTCTAAATAAGATGTTAATTCTGTTAATTTGCCTTTAGATTTCTCAGATCTCTAGATGTCCTCTATAATAATGTCTATAATAACAAGGAATAAATATTTGCATTTTGAGCAAGGTGCAGTTCTTAAACATTCCTCTGCTGCAATGGTAGCAGAGCATTTAATAGAATAAATATAATAATATATATTATATATTAATAATATAATAAATGTTTCAGCTACTAATAAAGTAGTGATATAACTACTGGTAAGAGGTTACACAAGGGGTTAAAATAAGCAGACTTACTGAACAGAAAATAGACTGGGGTTTCAAGAAGAAGGCATCTTATGACTGCTGAATCACAAGGAAGGTGTGAGGTGAGTCAGGGAATGTTTTGCCTCAACCGTAGAGTTCTGTCCACATGGGACACTGACAGAAGCAGATATCAAGGAATTGCATGGATCAGCCATCATACACTTTTACCCCACAGACAGGTCCAAGTCTCCAATGATCTGTAATGCAGCACTGAAATTAAAGGTTTACAAACATTCCTGATGTCCTCCTGTCTGAGTGAAGCCATTCAGGTCTAGAAGCCTTCCCTGAAAGTGCCAGAATCTAGAAGAAGAGCTGCCTGCTGAGGTGTTCCAGCACAGAAGGTGTTCCCAGATGAGCAGATAAACAGTGCCTACATGTGTATTGAAGCTGCAAAAATGAAAGTTTCTGGTTGGTAGTAAGGAAATAATTAACTCATTATTAACATAATTAACTTAGGTGTGCATGCTTCTACTGAGAGGCATTAGAGACACCATTGGCAAGCTCCACTTCATCCTTAAATTTTAAAATTCCTTGTCAATGGCTTGATTTGAGTATTACCTCAAAGAAATTACTAGCTTTAAACTCAGATGAAAATTAAAGCAGAAGAAACAGGAAAAAAAAAATCTCTTAAGAGGAGCCAATAATGTGGCACAGTTCTTCATCCTTCATCCTCTGAGGTTTATAAAGGTTACCTTCTAGTGACTTTCAAGTAATGGCATCTAAAAACCCCATGTTTCTCATACAAGTAATGTCTGATTTTCAAGTCCAAGCCTGTGTCAATCATTTGTTTATTAATTCTTAATTGTTATTGCTTCCTTCCCAGTCTCCAATCTCTTGATTAAAATCTTGTCTACTTCTTTATTTGCAGAAGAATTGGTACTTCAAAATTATCAAAACTAGAGAAATTGAGGGTTTGAGTTAATTTTGCAAAATATTGAAATCTATGACTAGTTTGGACTCTTGAATGATTGTAATCTCTTATTAGTTTCTTTAAGAGTTATCATCTGACTATATTCCCTCAGTAGGCTGTCAGCTTCCTTAGTACGTCACCCAAACAAATCAGGCTAAGACAGGTCACTGCAAAATAATGAGATTGTCTTTTTATTTTGCTCAAGTATTCCTACTCTTCCCAGGTTGTTTTAGTGTTTCCTACAATTAAAACCTCTTTTTATACATAGTGATTTTGAAAGCTGAAAAGTAAAAGTATTAATGTTATTTGAAAAAGATACAGATTTGAGCATTTAAATACAATGATGATGCTTCATCTGTTGCTGCCTCCTTGGGGGTTCCCAGTCTGTGGAAGATAATTTGAATCATGTGGAACTCAACAGCTTTGGAGAAGAAAGTAATGTCACCCTTTCAGGCATTTCTTTTGAGAACTTTAAAATGAGGAAATTAGTGAAAGATGTGTTCATTACCATTATGGTTTTAAAGGGAAAAAATTACTGGGTTTATAGGCCATAGGGGGAGACCAAGCCCTGTTTGTGTAATACATAGTGCTTCTAGTAATATGTGGTTGTTCAGATGCTTGTTGTCTTGATGCTACTTTATATATCTTTAGCCTTGAGAGAGTGTTCTCTTTGGAAGAGTATTCTGGTGGTTTCAGATAGATGTAAGATTAACTGACTGGCTGCTGTAAATCTTTTTGACCAATACAAGACAGCACAACCCAGAGCTGCATTTATGAGAAGCATGGATGCCTTCAGAATGTGAAGATTTTTAGTCCCATAACTGGGTGCTGTATTGCTGTTCCATTAACTTCTTGTGGAAAACAAAAGGATTCTTATTGCATTGCTTTGACTTCAAATAAACCAAATAAGGAATCCCCAAATAAACCAAACAGGAATCCTCAAATGACCATTTGCTTCTTAAAGCAATCATCCAAGAAAAGACTCATTGTATGCTTTGTCTCTTCCAACATTTGAAATAAAATAAGTAGCTTGGCAACAATTGTGCTTGTTCCACCTCTAAAAAAGATTTCACACCACCTGCAGGTCTTGTGCTTATATAAATAGCACCTTGTGCATAGAGTCACAGAATGGTTTGAGCTGGAAGGGAACTCATGCACCATCTAGTTGCAAACCCTCCTGCCATAGGGAGGGATGCTATTCATGAGATCTGGTTGCTCAGGGCCCCATCCAGCCTGGCCTTTAGGATTTCCAGGAATGTGGAGGGATGCTATTCATGAGATCTGGTTGCTCAGGGCCCCATCCAGCCTGGCCTTGAGGATTTTCAGGAATGTGGCTTTCACAACTTCTCTGAGCAACATGTTGCAGTGCCTCAGCCCCTTCATTGTAAAAATCTTTCTTATAGCTAATCTAATCTACCCTCTTTCAGTTTGAAACCACTATCCCTTGTCCTAACACAATGAGCACTGCTAAAAAGTCTGGCCCCTTCTTTCTTACAAGTCCCTTTAAAGTACTGAAAGACCACAATAAAGTCTCCCCAGAGCCTTCCATAAGACCATCTTTCAGCCAAACACTTAAATGCTTATCTGACTTCTGAGTTACTGTTAAATCCAGGATGTTCTTGAATTCCTTGATGAATGATCTCAGCAATGAAATGTGCCAAACACAGAGCAAGCAAGATAAAGTGTTTTGCCTGAGAAGCATATATGCTGAAGTAGTGGTCCTTTGCTGGCAAATAACCAGTAAGACCAGTGATGCATTGCAGTAAGAATCATCTCTTGCTCTTCCTGTGGGATTCAGTGTTCTTTGTTTTAATCTCCTTGCTCATGAAGTACACCAGAGGGGTTCCTGGGCTACATGCTTTTTAGCTGGGGACCTATCACCAAATGGTTTATGTCATTATACTATGAAGATTATACTTTTCACTGATGCCATGAGCAAATATTTCCACACTAGATCAGGACAGTCCTTTCTCTGAGGATGCCTAACACTGCTTTTCTGTGTCTATATTTGCAAATGAACATGCCTTCTGAGCATTGCCAGTTGAGCCATACCTCTTGCTGAGGCAACTTGTTGGCAGCAGTCATTTTCTTTTCTGAGATGAGCTTCTGCTCCTCCTGTCATTTACAGTTTTATATATGAGAGCACAGACAGTGTAGCCTCGAGGTCACTGAATTCTATCAAGTATATTGTTTGACTGTGTGTGCTCTGGCAGAATTGGTAATTATCACATGCTATTGTTCCACCATAGCAAGAGGCCTTAGAGTCATGAAGTACAGCTGAGCACAGCCAGTTTACATTAAAACCAGGTTTGAGCAATTAAAATTTGCCCACTCTTTCCTCCCTAGTTGAAAACATGCTGTAGGAGTGCTACTGAAGTGTATTAAACCAATGCACAAAAATAACTCTACGTGTCTCCATTCTAGAATAATTTTACTGTTCACAGACACCATGTAATTTTTATGTAAACTACCTATTAAAAGACAAGCTATTCATTAGCATAGAGGTGGTGCATTAGCTGCATTCCCCAACAAGAACAGTAGTACTTTTTTTTTTTTTTTTTTTTTTTACTTTAAGGCTGAAAAGTAAGTTATAAAACCCATGTCTGTTGCTAATTTATGATGTTTTCTAAAAAGAAGCTAGGATTCTATGAATCTCTTTAACTTGGAATAAGTAATTGTTGCATTAAAATATAATGGCTGGGGCAAAAGTAGTGGCAAGTGATAGGAATTCAGATGTACATTAGAGTATTCTAAAGGAAATCCAGAGGCCCATAAATTATGTAACAAATGAGAAACCAAAAATAATTGGCAGAACCTTTAAAGACAGAAAGGAGACAGTGAGTTTGGTTCTATATTTTCATCCTCAAGCCTGGCTTGGCCTTTTAGACACACCATATAAACCTCTGTGCAAAACATTTTGCCTGCAACTATTAACTTTTCTGGTAAATACTGCCATCTTCTAAATGCTCCAGCATTTTTTTACACCTTTCCCATGGCATCTGGGCTACATGCATGATAGGCACTGTATTTGGGCTTGTGTATACATGTATGTGTATATATATTGATAGATACCCATGTGCATCTCTCCATATAAAGAAATATACGAACATTTACCTGTATAGAGATGTGTATAAATATATCGTAAAATCTGTGAACATAAAAAATAACTTAAAAAGAGGATATTATCTCCCTTAACACAGATATCTCACGTTGTGCAGAGAAGCTATTGTATAACCTTTGTACCTATAACCTCTATGAACGTTTTTTGCTGAATTGGAGGTGATAATCAATGTACTTTCTGGAGGAAAGGGTGACAGTCTTGCTTGTGGCAATGGCAATTATATGAAAAAAATGTTTTAAGTTGTTTATCCAAGTAACATATTTTTTCAATATTTCTCCAATTATTCTTAATTTAAATCTGCTGCAGAACTGAAGATCAAAAACTTGAAATAACTTGAAAAATATCATAGTCAGATGTTATTCAGTAGCAGAAAATAAAACTGCAGGGTAACAACTCTGCATGAATGTAGAGCAGTGACATTTCTTCTCAGTAGCATGAGGCATATCTTGTAATGGTTTAAACAAACAGTGCCACTAATAGAAAAACAACTTGATGCTGAAAAAACATCAAGACTAAGTATTTTAAGAACAATACCAAACAAACATATCATTGTAATAAGTGTTCATGAAAACAGAATTAAAATTGTGAATGCATCATTCTCATAATTCCTTTCTCAGAATAAAGCAGTTTAATTGGGTTCTAATGTAAGAACTACTAGTATAAATATAACTAAAATAATTAAATTCAGTACAGTTAATCCTGGAGATAAAGCATAGTCTCTGAAGACCTCACTTCTGAATACATTAGCTTGTCTTATGTTTTTCACCGGCATGGGGGAGACTTAGGAAGTGAATTTTTAATCGAGTTGTGTTGCTGTAGTGAAGCAGTGAAAGGGTGCTCAGGGCTGTGCAAATCCAGCACAGAGCAGGGACCACAAGCAGTGCCTCCAGCTGGAAAAGTTTTGCTGTAGAGGCAACTTTAGGGTTCAAGGTGGGATGCTGCTCACCCCCACTTCTCAGGGCTCCTACACCACCACAGCAACTGAAGACACTTCAAAAGTACATTCCCTGTGCTCTGAGATTTCTGGAACGGAAAGTCAGGGGCTCAGTTGCTGACTGACATGGAAGGTTCCAGAGACTTCTGTTTGGATGGATTTCTCAGGTGGATGTGGCTGCTGAAAGGCACTGGAGAAAGGACAAGCAGTTGGAGTTAAATGTGCAGAGTTGTTCTCATTCCTTGTTTAAGCAGACAATTCCTTTATCTTTGGGGATTTCTACACTGGAAATGCTGTGGCTGTCAATAGCCTGAATTTTCCTTGTCATCCTCTCTTTTGGTGATGGTGGCACTTTGTGTAAATCCATGGCAGCAACTCAGTCTCTGACAGGATGCTGAGGGTGGTGGTGCTGTTCTGAGTCACCAGATTACATACTAGAAGACTTGGGATACTTTGGGAGAGAGGACTTCCAGATCTGGTCACCCTACAGACCCAATACACCCAGTTTTTCTGAGGGTTGCTCTTCCAGAGCTCCAGCAAGATGCTCTTGTGCCTGGCTACTGTCAAAAAGCTAAAGAACCTGCACACACACCTGACAGCCCCAAAACAGACCCCAGCAAGACGAGGGAGATGCAGGCAGTGATAACAGCAAAAGTATATGATAGGGAAAGATATGCCTTGTCTGTATTGTTTTGTCTGTTCTTCCTTCAGGTTGTTGGGTTTTTTAAAATGGATTGTCACCTCCTCTCTCCCATACTTCAAGTATAAGTTATTATTGATGAAGAAATCAAGTAATCCCTTTGGATACTCACCAATGTTTGTAATCACTTGATGCCAGAATTTTAATGTGTCAGGCTGGCAGAATATATAGATTTAAATATTGGATTTTCTCTGTGTGTCTGCAACATGTTGGTTTTTTCTCTCTGTGTGTGTGTATGTGTGTTTGTTCATCACTTAAGGAAGAGTGTTTAAAAATAAAGAGTTTGGTGTCTCAGCTACACATATGGAATTGGCTGTACAAGACCTTACTTTTAAAATGACAATATTTTCTCTCTATGGAAAGAAGAGAACCTCTATTAGAAGAGCCTCATCTTAGTCTCTTCTTATTGTCTTAGTTGAACCTTTGAATTGCAGTCAGTAAAACCTCACAGCAAATACAGTATCCAATCAGATGTATATTTTTAAATTAATCTACATTTGAATACCTTCCCTGATTTCCCACCAGCACCTGCAAAGAAAAAAAAAAGGGGGGGGGGGAAGGACAAATGTTTGAAAAGAAAAAGAATACATTTGCAAGTTTAATTTCCCTTGGGAGAAGTGAGCTTTTCATACCAACTTTGATATGTTTCTTTCTTCTTTGTGTAACCTGTAGTTTAATTTTGGTTCTCATTTTTGCATTGACATTTGCATGATAAAAGAGCTTCCACTTTTCTTTCAAAGATTGTTCCAGAAAGTCAAAAATTATTCATAGGAGAAAAACCATTAATAAAATGAAAATTTTAAAAGCGTCTCCTTTTTCAGTAATTTGTATATACAATCTACTACAATTGCCAGTGCTTTTACTGATCTGATCAGGCAGCTGTGTCTGATCATCTCTGGAGGTGTTCAAGGCCAGGTTGGGTGGGGCCCTGAGCAACCTGGTCTAGTGAGGGACCTCCCTGCCCCTGGCAGGTGGGGTGGAAATAGATGATCCCCCTCAAATCCAAACCTTTCTATTATTCTTTAATTCTATGACTGTGTTTTTTAGAAGGTTGCATGAAATATAGTTGCACTGCTGTTTTTGTAGTGATTCAGTGAGTCTTCATTTGTAGTAGAATGAGGCATCCCAAAGATGAAATTTTTCTTCACTGTTGAAGATATTTTCAGCATATTTCCTCAGACTCAAGCAGATGTTTGGGCTGCTCAGCATCCCTTCTAAACTCTTCCTTCATGCCTTCCATCCTGCAGCTGAGTTGATTGTGAAACTGAGAGTGAAAGGACATAGAAAATCCTTGGAGCAGAGCAGAAAATTTCTGTGATCTGTATTTATTAGAGCCAGAGGCCTGTGTTTCATTTGCAGCTCAGGCATGTTTTACAAAGGGATTTCCTAGCTTGCTCTTGACCACTGAGAAAACAAAAGCAGAATGACCTAGTAACTGGTGTACATCTCTGTATCTCTGCATCTATACCTGATATGAGATGTTTGCTTATCACACAGGATCTCTGTTTTCCTCCCTGTGGTTTTCCTGTCATGTAGAGAGGTGTGGAGCTTAGTCTGGTAACATATTTTTGTCTTTTCGTGATGCCTGTCCTTGCCCCTCCTGCTGGGTTTCTCAGCCCTATCAAATGCAATAGGAGGATGGTAAAGCAACACAGAAATCTGCAAAACAAAAACCCAGTTTATGTAATACCTCAGGAACCTGGATCACAAGGAAATTTCTGTCTGTCTAGAGCTAGAAACCTAACATTTACTAACTAAAACTTCTTTCTATGCTCTATATTGCAGGGCATTAAGTACTACATTCAAGAATAGGTGTAGAGTTCAGGTGCACAGATATATATGTGCATACATATGTGTCTTCTGCCACCAATTATCACTTGCACACCCTTGCTTGGAGTAACTCTAGCCTGCCAGTGACCTTTTGAAGGAGATGGCATATATGAGGCTATTCACAAGCCCAGCTTCATCTGAACTGCTGGCCCATTGTATCCTTTGCCTGTCAGCCTTCAGTATTAGCCAGCTTTATTCAGCATTGCTCAACCCCATACTGGGTCCTAGCTGCCAGCTTCTACCCTAATTATCAACTGAAAGACCGTAAAAACTTCTATCATATGCTGATTAGCATCCTCACCTACAGAAACACGAATTTTATGAAGGATAATTCTTTATAAAGGATTATGTGTTATTGTCTGGCAAAGAGTTTGAATCCTATCTGTTCAGAGATGTGGTATGAAAAACACACAGTAAATGTGTGAGAGAGACAGGGAGAGGAAAATCTATTTAGTGGAAAATGTGAAAGTAATTCCTGCAAATGTGGAGCCATCTGATATCCTTCTTGGTCAAGGTCATACTCAGGTTTTGGTATTTCACTTTAGAGTTTTTAGTCTTTTCTCCTGAGCTTAAACTTCTAAGTTTTTTGTCAGATTCAAAGTTTTAAGTGCATATCCTATCTAGCTGTGGGAGGGCTTCAAACATCATAAAAGAGATCTTGGTCAGGGGCTGAGAGTGAAGGGCAGGTAGGTTCAAAGTAACATGCAATATCCAGTGGTAGGTCTGTAAATTTTTTAAAATTATTTTTTAGCCATTACCGATCAAATTTCACTGTCAGTTGCAAGGATTTTTGTTTCTATTCTCTATTTAACTGCATTCCATGAATCCTTTCCCCAAGTTCTGTGTGTGGACATTCATAAGCACTGTTTGCTTGAGATTCAAAAGCAGCCCCCAAGTATCCTGCTGTTTCCACCACACAGGTGAAGATCTTGTCCTCAGTGGGGATGCTATGATATCACATTTCCCAAAGAAATTTGTTTTCTCTTGGAAATCCTTTGCTTCAGTTTTTTTTGCTGAAAAGCAGTTAAACTTAGTGAGCTTTCTTGGTCATTAAGGAAAAAAAAAAAAAAAAAGTAGCTTCTTTTTATATAGAGGAATCCTTAAGTTTTAAATTTTAGAAAGCAGTCTGTGTTATCTTAGATACTTGTGTGCAAAAGCAGATGAACCTGCTCTTGCAGGAAAAGGTGTGATGTAGGCAAAGCATTGCCTGTAAGGATTCAGTCTGGGTGATACAAGTCATGTAAAAGTTGCTCCCGAACACCCTTACAGCTTTTTCAGAAAAGGAAAATATACCTGGTGTTTTTCAGCAGCTAAGATCAAGGAGAGCTCTTGGACATTGCATGAATGTACACCTGGCTGCTCTGGTTCCCTCTTTGGATCAAGTCCCAAATGTAACTCCAAGAGAGCAAAGGACAACTTGCACTCCTGACTGCCTGGCCAGCTCAAGGGTAAAAGAGAGAATTCAATTGTACAAGAACTGCAATGATGCTGGAAGCCAGGGATGCCCACAGACCCTGGAAACACTGGCCCCACCTGTTGTTCCTCCTCAAAAAGGGTCGGAGTTAGAGATAATGTCCTTGGTGGCCCAGATTGCATCAGATGCTGCTGGTGAAAGCAGATGTTTCTTATTCTCTGGCCTTTTTCTATGTGTGGTGGGTGTTGTTGTTCAGGTGCAGTTTTTATTTTCCCGATGACTGTCAAGCCATTAGGGATGATGATTTTGTGTTGTTCTTCAATCTACTTTTTTTTGCTACTATCCTGTGCTCCAGCAGATCACCTTGGGCCAAGGATCTTGCTTCTTTGTCGATAGAGTCTGTACTTCCACAGCACTGATGACAAAAAACTTTTCCACTGTAAGTTTCACACACATCCTAGGATATACTAGGCATGTGCAAAAATTTTAACTGTTGAAAGTGTACAAAATTTATAAGGAAACCTGTGTATTCCTGAAAGAAGTCAGTTGTTCCATTAAATATTTTTCACACGAAAGTAGCTTTTCCTATTTTATTAATTTTTTTTCCCTATCTGAAATATAGGTCAAATGTTCCTTGTTTGTTCAGGAACTTGAACAATAAAATGTTTATTACTCACACATTTCATCACTTTCAGTTTACTGGATACTTTCTGATTAGTTTTTCCATTATGTCCTTATTACTTGTAATAGTAGAATATTAGGATTTTCTGCATAGTTGTTTTATCCCACATTTTAAGTTCAAATTTTACTTCATCACTAACAGTTATAAAATAGAATGACCAGGATGGAAAAAAAGCTGATCTTAAACAGAAGTCTTAGCATGTAATTTTAGAGTACCATTTTTCTTGCCACATTTTTTTTGTTTTTTAATCTCCTCATTGATATGTGTACATACACCCACAGAACCAAAACTAAAGCTTACTAATAGGATCACCAGAAACATTTTATCTTATTAAAAACAATTTGATATTCTGGTGTGATCTTCAGTGCTTCTAAATTATCCTCCAGCCTAAAGCTGTTTTCGTTTTTCTTTACTGTAATAAAAACAATAAATACATATCTTCCACAGCTTTTCAAAAGTTTTAATCCCCAATATTTTACCTGATAGATGCAATGGAAGTCAAATCAGCTGCAGTCATTCCTGATTTCTTTTTAATTTTCTTGTTTGTATTTTGAAACAGTTGTCTATTTTACCACCATAAACAAGAAAGCTCATCTATATGTGTAGATACAAACATTATATGATTTAATTTAGTGTCAATATTAATAGGAAAGTGGCTTGTAAATTTTCCTATATAAGACACTAGGTCATGATTTTTCTCTCACCTACCCTTCCCTTAAACAAGACCTTTCTTTTATAAAAATAAAATACTTTTCCACTAGATAGGAAAACTGTGTGTTATTGATAAATTACCAAAGAAGGAAAGGCACTATGTTTATATGAATAATAAAACCATCTGGTGTCAGAACACATTAACAGAAATGCTGTTGCAGGGCTAAAAGTGTGATGCTTCAATCTGTAAAACTGAAGTAGGACTAGGATTCAATTTTCATAGGTGGTAGTTTATTTCCTGATAATGGGCCTGTTGTAATTTAACACACATTCTCTTGATGTTCAGTCTTACAGGAAAAAAATAAGCTTGGATAGTGCTTTTGTTTTCATGATGCTCATGCAGTAAAGAAAAAAGCAAAGTCGTCCTTACTCTGAACCAGCAAATTTTGGGAGTTTCTGATGCATCATGTCACCATGAAGAGGAGGTAAATAAAGAAAAATGTCATTTTAGATGGAAGTCCAGGCCCAGGTGGGGTGGAGGCACAACACTAACAAATTAAAAAGTGTCATACTGATGTCTTCTGAAATATTAAATATTTTGGCTTGAGACTATTTGTTTGGTAGTTTCTAATTATTTGTTTACTTATGAATAAACCCATCCCACTTCACAAGCAAACAGATAAAAGCATTCAAAGGAAGTACAGTTTTCCTGCTACCATTATTTTGACAAAGAACTTGTATTTGGCCATAATAAATGTGCTAAACCACTAGAAACAAAGTACATTGCTTGCTTTCAAAGAACTACAGGCTAACTGGTGATATTAAGGAATTCTTTACATGATGCTTCCATTCCCTGCAAATCGTGAGCAAAGGAACGTGCTGAGAATGAGATTTTCCTTTATTTTGTTCACTTAGCAGGTGGATGATTGGGTTAATTTGATTTAATGGTGCATTGCAGCACAGATATTCTTCCTTGCAGCCTTGAGCAGCTTCCCTTTATGAAGGGGATATCTTTGTATGGTCTGCTGGACAAAGTGGGGAGCAGTGCCTTCCCAAAGCCATCACACACAATCTTCTCAATGCTCAGGGCTTTCAGATCAAAATTCAACAGTACATTTGCCTTTGATCACGTAGGGGTAGAATCTTTCTGGCTGAATAAGTGAAAGTTTTTATGCTTAGGTGCGTTTGAGCACAAGCCTTTGTGCTTTCACAGAGAGATTACATCGTGTGCAAAAGCTCCTGTCTGTCCATAGGGTGTGATCAGAAAATGTCAGTTCAAGGCAGCAAGGGTCTAATGCATCAGTTAGTTAACATTTGGCTAAGGCTTTTTAAATTACCGAAAATGCCTGCTATGTAGCAGCATGGCAATGTGTTAATTGGATCCAAAATGTTGATCATTCTCATCCAGCTTGGAAAAACGACTGAATAGCCCCACTAGAACACATTTCAGCACTTTTTCTGCTGTTCACAGTTATTGTAAATAAAAGCTGTAGTTCAATCTATTTTTATAAAACTACTTGTCATGATAATTTCTGAAACTGATGTCTGAACCATCCTAATTTGAATTATTTCTAGAAAGTTCCAGTTAAATAGTTCAGACACAGTACCTGTAAGTAAAGTTGTTGTAAAATAATTCATTCCAATAAAATGTTAAATTCTCTTAAGTAAAAAATTCATTAGGGAAAGTCATGGGTGCTCTGCTTATCTTTTAGTGTTGGTTTAAGATCATGGAATTTAAAGCACTATGGAAAACATTGACGTACTTATCATAAAGAAGATTGTGTTTAGTAGAATTGTATTAATTGTTTCTAAAGATTTTTTTGTTGTTGTTCATTTGCACTATTAAAGGTTTACTGGACCCTACTTGTGATGTTGGGACATAGTCTAGGATTCTGTGAATAAGTGAGAGGGGAAAGAGGTGAGAAGACACAACTGCATGATCTCTCCTGCACAAGGTGCAGCCCATGGGCCTCTAATGTCTCTGGTCCTTTTCATGCCTCTATCAGTTCTGCCTTTGCTGTGACTACTCCATCTCAGGTTGGAAAGGAAAACTTTCCTCATAAAGCCTGCTTTGTATATCTCTGAAACAAATCTGAGCTGCCCTTGTGAGAAGAAAATGATGTTTTCTTACTGCTTCTCTCTTTGGTTATTCCAGCTCAATGTGACAAAATGTTTCTGTGTGTCCATAACTTTTCAGAATAAATGGTTCTGGAATGGACTCATGGTCTTTAGATTCTGTACATGAACAAGTCTAAGGATTGTCTGTTATAAAAGGAAAAATTCAACATTGCCTTTCCAAAACTCTCAAGTTGATACAACTGAGCTTTAAACTGTAAAAAATATTCACTGGACAACAGACCAGATAGATAAGCAGGTAGTTCTCATTCTGCATATGTCTTTGTCAAATTCCAAAGTTATAAGCCCACTAAACAGACTGGCTGGAATAAAAAGATGGGAAAACTCTGAGTAATTGATAGGATTGAGCTGAGAATCTGCAGCTTTAGGAAAGGCTTCAACTCTGTCCCATCTGTATGGAGAAAATACTGCTTGTAAAATATATCATTCAAGAAAGAAAAAGGGAAAAAAAGGCAAAGTATTTTTTCTCTAAATATTAATGACATAAGACTTTGATATTTCATTTACTATATATATGTAATATAAGCTTTTGCTCAGTAAGTCAGTCAGTCTTTAAATTGGTCATTGTAATCTTTTGTAAAGTAGTCAGTAACTTCTGATAGCAGTGAAATACAAATAGATTGTGTTGAGAACCTTCATACCCTTGAACTGAACCACGATCTGGTGCTGAGTCTCTGGGCCCAAATATTGAACTCTTTATTGTAGCAGTTAGCTAGTCAGCTTTTAAACAGTTAACCTGAGAACAGAAAATATTGCTATAATGGCAGTGTTCATGAAAATGGAAGATACACTGACACCATCTGAGCCCCAGCTTCAGACTGATTGTTGTATTGCTCCATTTTAATGACCAGTTATGTGCTGATTATAGACATGTTAATGTATATTTTCTTGTTTGGCTTTTAAATAATATGCCTTCAAAGCATGCAGAGCTAGTTTATTCAATTACCTTTCAGTATCACATATGACCTCAAAGGCCGTGGGTGACCTCAGATCACAGCTTTAGGAATTGCTTTCCTATGCTTCAAAATAAATCTCCATATCACAGGGGCTGGGAAATGCATTTGTATAAAAACGCTGAATGTTTTCTGTAGAATGTATCCCTCAAAGGACAAAATGTTCCACCCTGGTATTTCTGAGACTTAAAAGATTTAATATAAGGTTATGTTCTCTAGTTCTCTAGCTGGCATTAATTTAAGCAACGTTTTAAAGCTTCCTTTAAGTGACAGTTGTTTGTTGGGTTTTTTCCTACCTCATCTTCTGAAAAAAAAAGTATTATATATACAACTATTGGACCAGAGACTCTGCCTGCCTGTATTCATTTAGTTTGCTGTCAGTCCTGCTTAATCCTGTTTTCTGTATTGTAATCTCTGTTCAGAGGAAAAAGCCTTAGTGTGCTCTGCAACACAATGTTCACACTAATGTCTCTACTATAGAAATAAATATTGCAAGAATAGCAAATAAATTCACCTGAGGTAGACAGAGAAAGAGAAACATTTCCAAGAAATGCTGGAGTGTCCAGAGAGTTTATATTATGCTTTCACTGTCTTCTTTCCTTTGACTGCCTAGAATAATTATTATTTTGCATTCATTTTGTTGGAACAGTGATATGGGAAGAGATGAGCTATGATAGATGGAGCTATCTGAAGTCCTGCAGAGCTGGATGTTTAACTATGGGGCCAGTGGATTATATTTGACAGCAGCTGTACTGTGGGAAGTCAGGGCTGCCCTCACCTCCCCTTTTCAAGCTAATAAAGCTGAGTATAGGGGGGAAATCAATACAGATTTTGAAGTAATTTAAGAAGAACTTTTCACTTCTGCATAGGCTAAGCATATCAGACAGATGATTTCACAAAGATTCTGTCCCCAGAGATTTTTGGTCAAAAAATGAATAGTGCCTTTCTAGACTACACAGATCAAAAATGAATCCATGACAGTATTACATGTCAGGTGGAACACAGAGACTGAGTCTTAAGACTTTGAATACTTCAATGAAATGAGAAAAGCAGTGTCATGAAAGGACAAAACAATAATATTTTCTGGCTTATATATCCTCGCCTGGTTTTTCCTTGTAAATGATATCACTTTGACATTTCAAAATAAAACACTGGTGCTTTCCTTTTTAGATACCTTGTTTCAGTCTCTTCTTGTTTCTGGGGAAGCTGAAGTTGCATAACCTGTAAATCTTCTGAGTGATATATTTTAATTTTATTTGAAATGTCATGACTCTTTCTTCCATAATGAAAAGTGAGAAGATTTCTGTATATTTGTTTCTGGAGCCCTTTGTCTAGATTCATATATCAACAACCTTCTATTAAAGATATATAGGTCATTAAAATCATTACTTGTAGAATTGAATAATTGTAAATAAGCAATATTAAGGTGGTTCCTTTCACTGCTTTGATAGTATTTGTGACCTGGGACGACATGTGGGATGAGTGGATTTTCAAAGCTGTATTAGATGTAATAGCCTCATTTTTTTATGGTTAGAGCTGAAGTTACTGTCCTGTACTTGGGCTGTGGGAGGAAGGTACCAAGGAATGGATCTGATTTTCAGAGCACCTTCAGCTTGGATGTATTCCAGGGAGCTTCCTGTGCATCTTCTCTAGATCCTGGATTTTGGGTTCCCATCTTAATTAATATTATTTAAAGGGCTGCCCAAAACTGGCTGGTGTCAGTGGTGGAGATGGGTTTGTTCTGATATCTCCCCTCCCCTTGCCCCTGACACCGGCATTTTTCACTCCTTCCTTTTTCCCTGATCAGTGCACGAACCCTTCAGCTGTCATTCTTCTTGGCCTAGAAATGCCAGTCTGCTGCTCCCCTCCCAGTCTGTACTTCCCAGTCTTCCCTGAGTGGTCCCAAAAATCTTTGCTCCAGTTTCTGAGCTTGGGTGGTGTGAGCTGAACATTTGTGACCTGACCACTGCTCTGTGTCACAGCCTCCCTATTTCTTTGGGAATTCCCTTCAATGGATCACAGCTGCCTTTTCCTTTCTACACTAGCAGTTCTGAATCACTCCAAAATATGCTACCATGTCTGGTCCTGCTTCGACTCAGCCCTTTTCAAGTCATTTTATAGCGTGCAAAATTTGTCATTTAAAGTGGAAGACTTTAGGAGGATTGGACTTAATCTGTTACTAAAAATTCACTTCATTTACACCACTTATTATTGTTATTCTATGGGTTTTTGAGATATTTCTACTTCTCGTGTGTCCCAGAGAGTAAATTTTTACTAGGTCATAACTACATTTTTTTTTCCAGAACAACTATTAATAGGTGCTACTACTCATTATAATCTTTGGTATCCCTGCTGGATTTCTATATTATGTTATTTTGTAGTAACAGGACAAAAGTGTCCATGGAAAAAGGCTGATAGAGGGGTTTTGTACTTCATGAGGACAGAAACAGAAAGGAATTCTTGAAACCTCCTGGAGTCCAACTTATACCTGATAAGGAGGAAGGTAATGGAGTTTCTTAGCATCCTGTTTCAATGTTGTGTGCCACAGGACTACTCACTCCAGCAGTATCAAACCCTTCTCCTAACTGTCAACTTTATATGTTCTTAATCAATAACAATTTTATACACAACTGATAGGACTTTGCTAAATCAAATATCTTCCTGGGAACTTTGTGAGCTTTGTGAGATAAGGATGTCTTCTATCAAGTCTAGGCCAAGCTTGTACGACATATACTATTCAAAGTGAAGATCTTTCTATCTAAAATTTAAAATGTATGTGTATTTCAGCTAAAATAATAAACAGGCAAAAAACCCCTTTTAGTCTCTAAGTCACCTGTGTGTGAGGAACGATTCACTGAGTAATGCACATGATCATACAAATGTGTGGTGTGTAAAAGTGCCCAGAAGTGAAGGAGGTGCATCTGTAATTTATGAAAGCCTAAAAACAGAGCTTTAAACCGGCTGTGCATTAAATAACATGCAGGCAACACAGCCTAGATTGGAAAAAGTAGTACAAGCCTAGTCCTAGACTTCAAAATATACAATAAAGATATTATTTTGTCTGAAAGTGTGGTTTATTAGTTTTGAAACTCTTAGTTTAAGAAAGAATCTTATTTCCCTTGGATCCAGTTCATCTCTGTTTGCTGAATGAGAAATAAGAATTGCGTCTCTGAAACAATTGCTGTTGTGGCAGCCACAAATTGCACTGTGATGCTGCTAATTCCTTGTGGAGCACAATGCAGTTACAGCCTCCTTTTTTTATTGATTCTTTCTGTTAGTCTGCACTCAGCTCTACAATAGAGATACAGAATTTCCAATGTAATTTCTAGCAAAATTATTATTATTATTGCTGTTGCTATTATCATTATTATTATTATGTTGCCTTTGAAGATGCAGTATTGTCAGAAGTAATTGAAATAATTGTGGTTTTCATCTACGGGTAATAATCTGTTTTCCTCAGTTACTTTCTTTGTGAAGTTTAACGCAGCTATCTGTGGCCAAGAAAATCCCAGTATTCTTTCTGCCTTTATCCTGAGTGTCTTTGGTTTACACACACTTTAAACTGTTACCTTATGTGCCCCTCTACCATTGTTGGTTCTTTGGAAGCAATGTGATTCTTGGCTACAGTTACATAATAAAAGAAAGATATTTCAGATTACAGTGGAAAAGTACATGTAATTCTGTTTATAGACAGTCATCAAATGACCTCCGTGAAGCCCTCAGGTTTCCATGAGCCAGTATTTAGTCCAAAATGCCCCCTTCTACATGTATTTATGTTTATGCAGATGAACTAGGTTCCTTCCTACCTACATGTCAATTGTATTTCTACATGCAAGTGCTTTTCTTTACTCCTTTTATTTTTTACATAAATTGTGAGAGTATTGAATCATGAAAATTACACAAGAAGTGAAGTCCGGTAACAAAAGCTCAAGTCCTCAGTCCATCTTAGTCTTTGATAATGTATTCTTTACACAATGCTTTGACCTGCATTGTTTGTTTGTTTGTTAAATTAGCTACCTTAAGAACCTGGGTTTTCTTAATTTTCCTTTCCTTAGTGTTCCTTTGCAACACTACAAAAGGCGTTTCACTTCTTCATTTCTGTTTCAGCCCTCTTTCTTACCCAGTAGTTTGTAAACCCTTTCTAGTTCTGCAGAGTACTACCCTCCCACATCCACACACTGGCTAAATACACAGAGGGAGGGAAAAAACTCTTTTTGAAGGACTGGCATTTTACTTAGAATTTACATTATATAATAAATCTATTATAAATATCTTGCCTTTGTTTTCTGACCTTTCATGTCACCTCCTCGCTTTCTATACTGCATGACACAGACCCCCTAAATAATTATTTTCCACATTTATCTATCTATGATATATTATTGAAAGATAGACTAGTATTTTAGTCTAGAATCCTTCCTCTTCAAGGAGGCTTATTTTTGACTGAGACACCCCTCAATTTCTTTCCTATCTCTTTGTGTTTTTCTGCAGCACTTTTTTTTTTCTTCCCCTCCCTTTTCTATCTGTTTTTCACTCCTGTGCTAGCAGAGGAAAGATGTCACTTGTCAGTCTCACTCCACCATGCAGGAGCCATATCCTATATCTGATTTGCATTCCCTTGGCATCTCTGTCTTTCCCTTCTGCCTTCAGTTTTGCATTTCTTCTAGACCAAGACTAACAGTCCCAATCTCCCTCAGGACCTTTTGTTCCCTTCTCACCTTCTCTCCCTTATGTAGTATCCTTCTAAGCTATTCCCAGCTCTGGAGCAGCACATAAATCCCTTTCCTATGCTGCAATTTGAAACATCTTTTAGCTTGACATCTTACCTGAACTTTATTGCTGGTAACAAACTATCTCTTCTAGATCATTAGTGAACACATGAAATGTTACAGAGACAAATTACATTACAAGCACTCGGCAAGAGGTACTTTGGGAGGGTTTTACATTTTATTACATGCTTCTCTGCTGCTGAAGATCTGGAAGAAAGAAAATTAAATACGATTTTACAACATGGCAGTAAGTCAAAGAAGGCAGCATTAAAAGTTTCAATTTGGATGAGTTTGGTAATGATTCTACTTCCATCTTTCTTGCAAAACTGTTCAAAAGTGTCCTCTATGTAAAAATTTTTTGAATATGGACAAATAAGGGTGTGCACAAAACACCATGGAAGAGTCTTCAGCACAGTGAGTTAACGAAGAGACAGAACAGAGGGGAAGTTAATGTGCTCACAAATTAATTTAGAGTACCTTTTTGTTAATGGCTTATCTCAGTAATGGAATTTTGTGAAGAGGTGAGCAAGTATCAGAGAACATGAAAAAGTGATTCTGTGCTTGGCAGAATGAATAGTTTTGAAGGTCAGTATAGCTTCAAGATGGACTTTTAAAATCAATGAGCATGGGAAGTAAGGGAGTTTTTATGACTGGACTTGCTTTCCTAGAATTATCTGCAGTGATGTCTCTCCCCTTCTCACCTTTCTCTATCCCTTTCCAATTTTGTTTTCTCCTTTGTCATTTTTTGTGCACTTCTCTGCTACTGCTACCTTCTCATGCTTGCTAATGACCTTTTCTTCAGCTCTAGCCCTCTTCCTGTCCTATCCCGTCAGCCTTCCACTACCTCAATTCATCTTCCTTTACTCTGGTATTATTTCTCATTTATTTCCCTCCTCTTCTAATTTGATTCTGTTACTATGAAAAGTCAGAACACAAGTGAGTGGAATAGAAGTGACATTGCTGTTCTTTCTCTTCAATTATTTTTTCCTTCCTTCTCACTTTCCTACTTAGCTGTACTTTTGAAACAGCTTTATCTTTCTCAGTTGAAGCTATTAAAAATATGGTTTTGCACGTTTAGCCTCAAAACTTAGTGATATCTGTATGTTATTCCATCTTTTATGGTGCAGACAGAGAAAACTGTAGGATTTGCAGGAAGGGCAGAATGACAAGCCTTTGTAATACTCCCAAATTGATTATTTCATTTCCTATAAAAGGGAGCCGGAATGGTTTCATGCGGTTTCTGAAAGAAAACAGTGCTGAGATCCAGTTATCTGGATGAGGTAGTGAAGCAATTTCAGATCTGGGCTACCTCACCAGTAAACCCGACTGGCTACAAGAGGAAAGTGAAAATAATTTTTCTGTTATGGCTAGCAAAGGGTGGCATTTCAGGAGGTCAGAGCCTTCAGGACCATTTGGCAGGTATAAATACATAAATGAGATAAGGCACAGATGCCCCAAATCTCTCCCAGCTGAGGTTTAATCTGTGAGCCTGCCAGCAGCCCAGCTGGAAGATCATAATGTATACAATAAAATAAAATAGGTTGCTTTTGGGTTTATAATTCTTCATCTCTGTTTCAGAGATGGGAGGCATGACAGGGACATAGCTTTGATCCTTCCTTCACCAGTATGAATCCAGAGTCCAAACATTTTCCCCCAAAGAAATGCTAGAAAGGAAAAAATGTATGAACTATATTGGATAAAATGTTGGCTGTGTCATCCAGTATACCATGAAAAATGCTCTGATAACACAGTCTATAAAAAATTACCAGCAAACCCACAAACCCACCCCCCAAGTGCTCCAGAAGAATGGAGCATATATGGCCTTAGATCTCCTAACTTTGATTTGAGAAATCCTCCATGAATGCACAAGAGGAAGGAATCTGGATACGAAGCAATTTCTTGAAGTAGATCTATATATTCAATCACATCAGTGCCATGAGGAACTCAGAGTAACTAACTTATGTTTTTATCAGTTTTAGTCTTTCATGCTGCAAGTCTTACATTTTCTACAAAGCTCTGGGAAGGGATTTATGGACAGATACAGGAATCAGCTGAAAGATAACCAGGCGGACCTTTCTGAACTAAAAACGTAGTGTGTAGTTGCCCATGGTTCAGAAAGCTAGTTTGGAAAATTTAAAAAAAAATCTTTTTTAATTAACTTTTTTCTTCTTCTTTTAGTCAGGAGACATTAGAGTCATGAGAGGGAATCTGAATGACTTAGACTCACACCTTCTTCATCTCTCAGCCAAACTTTTCAGTGTTACAGAATGTTTTCAGTGTTTCAGAATAACTCCTTATTTAGGAGTTATTTAGTCATGAAATGGAGGAATAAGATTTGGGTAGCTAGAAACTAAGAACCAGCCTGAGGTGCTCAAAAAGAACTTTGCGCTCCCCTCCCTATATGATCCTCTCTGTGAAGCCTTTGAGGTATATTCCTCCCTCACAATGTTCTATGGTTCTTGCAATGGTATTAAAAGTCATAGCCTGGGCAGTGACACTTGAGTCTGGGGTTCCTCACTGAATTAAATCCTATTTCATATTAGAAACAGAACTGTGGGAGTGCATCTTTCTGTAGGAAGAAATTATTTACTCTTTGGCCTTTCATCTGACATCAATATTGAGGTGGCATCCTAATTGTGCAGCTTCAATGCCTGTCAGCTCTTATTTTTCTACACAATAATGTAACATCTTAATTATACTATAAAAACTGATGACACACTACCCTTAGTGATACATAATTATACCTTCTTTTTTTTTCTGAGTTCAAAAAGTTACCATTTTCAGGAGATCGAAAGTCTGCAAATTGTGCGGTAATTAATTACTAAAAAGCTAGATTATTTCATATTGTGCTTGACAAATGTTCTTCAGAAACGGTTAATTTCTCTAGGATGTATAAAACATTTCTCATTGAATTATAGAAGATTTTTTTTCATGTTTATGCATACATTGAAAAAAAAATAGATAAGAAAAATTTCTCCAAAGTGCTGTAAATTAAAGCCATAATTTCTCTGAAATTTAGTACAGCGGTTACTTATTGCAATAGCCATTTAGAAAGTAATTTACATAAACATCATCTCTGCTGGTGTTGATTATATAAAGATGCTACTGGTAGCTCCAAGATATACCTGATTACTTGAGGTTGGCATTTTTCATCACTTTGTGTTTGTGGATCTGAGAACACAAGTCTGCTGGTAACTCTTTATAACCAATGTACCCATTCAGTCATTTGTCATCTAAAAGGAGTTACACCTTATTTCTTTATATGGAGATAAAGGACATTTCAGTTGATGTTTGATGTCAGATTTGCTTTGCCTTTATTTCAAAATTCCTGCTGGTGCAGCAAAACTTTTTTTGGTACAAACATGTATTGTGTTTTGCAGTTGATGCAATGATCATCCTGTTTGCATCCACATGGAAAGAGACAGTGTTATTTATGGGTTTTGTACAAAGTTAAGTTTGATGACAGGCAACAGAGGGCAGGCTTTCCAGAGATTTTTTTAAAATGTAGCTGCAATATCAAATTCTCATCCTGACTGTAATCATAAGAATTTCCAGTTCATCTTTCCCAGAGAGGAACTTTTTGCTTCACTACTGACCATCAAGAAACAGGACATATATAAGTGCTCAGTGTGTAACTTTCCTATTTTATTTATTAAGTTCTTGAAGGATTTCATTTTGATTGGGTTGTTCCATCAGTTTGTGCCTCTTTACCAAGAGCAGCTGGTGAGCACAGATGCTGCTGCCAGGAGAAGCCAGCAAACTCGAGACTGTGGTACACATCAGACTGGAGTGTAGGAGATGTCTCCTGTAATTAACAAAGAATTCTGATTGTTGTTGTTGTTTTATCTGGAAAATTGTTAAGATTTTGATCTTTTTTGATAAATCATAGGAGGAAGACACCACATTTATTTCTGGCTTTGGCCTGAGCCTGGACTCCAATGTGGTGGAGAAATCAAACACACTATTGCTCTGACCATATATGCCACTTCGTCTCAAGCAATTTCATAGCTGTTGCATTTCAATTTCATACCCATGAGCTGGATTCAATAGACTAAACATAACTCTACATCATATCTTTCTTTTCATGTATGCATGAGAACTTTTCTCTGAACAGTTGTTGAAACTTGTATCTTTGCAAGAATAATTCAATTATCTTGGTGTAATTAATTTTCTTAACATTTATTCTTCCAAGGCAACGTTTTCATGGGGACAAATATTGCTGCTACCTTTATTATCTTAGGAAAATTTGACTTTTTTACCACAAGAGAGCAGCCATTCTGCCAGATTCATGTCTGTATTTATCCCTATGCAGATAAGACTGAATGCTGTTCAGAGAAAACATGTTTTTATTTGATTTGGTTTCACAGACATTTCTGACTATTTCTGAATGCAGTAGAGCTGATGTTTGACTATTGGACAACCTAACCTTGTTGACCCAGTTTGCTTGCAAATTATATAGGTGAAAAGAACTGCATCTCATTGGAAAAATTAACAGTTTTCCTTATTCATTCTGCAAATTTAATTTTGGAAGTTTTTAGCTATAAGTAATGAAGAGCTAGTGAAGGAAAGTAGTGAATTATTGAATAATTTATTTCCGTGCTGTTCTTAAAAGAGTGTTTGAGGGTTTTTTCTGTCATGTATTCATCTTCTGTAGCACATCCTTTGAAGTCCAACTCCTCTCTGGACTTGAGCAAACTGTCATTGATATTGCTTAGCATTATCCACGGCCCTCTGTTCACTGAGAAAATTGCTGACTCTTGGAGTATTATTTGGGTTCATGCTTTTGTATATAACACAATTCAGTAGCTGGCATTAAGTGCAGAATTCAAGCATTCTACTTGCAAGAGTAACTGCAACTATTAAAACAGACCCACTCACAAAATACTGGCTACTGGAAGTTTTCAATTTATTTTTTTTTTTTTTTTTACTTTTATGGAGATTAATGGTGTGATTTCTGTACCTGGAAGATGTACAAGAAGGAAATGCAGGATGTGACTTCCTTAAAGCATTAGGAGTGCTTTCTGGAGAAAATTGGAAAGCAGTACCTTTGCAGATTTGGTTTAAAACCTACATGTAGTAGGTCTGCAAAATGTTGTACAGAAGAGAAGGTTAGGGATAAATCTAGTTTATTATGAGGCAAGGAGCAGAAAGGATTATGCACCCCTGAGGAAAGGTTCTTTTCAGTTTGATAAATGCAGCCTAAGTTATTTGCTACAAAATGCCAAGCTATTCTGGGAGGACACTGATCACGTCTACTTTAGGGTTGCAGGTTACTTTAATGTTTTGTAGTTTGGAAGAAATCAAGTAATTGTTAAATGGTTTTTTTGTAGATACTGATAAATTGTGAGTATGCACAAAAATCTTTTTTTCCCCTACATGTGGTATGAATATAAATGTATATAAACCATTCCTTTCAGAAGTGCCTTCTGGGGAGGTTTTAGATCTGAGAGGTTCTAAAATGTCTGATACACCAGGAGAATGGTGTGTATATGGAAGGCAACAGAGATCAGGTTAGGTAAGAAAGGAATGGCAGTCCAATGCAACAATCTGAAAGCAACTGGAGATTTGGCGTTGGACCAGGTCTAGACTGCAAACTGGGGATGTTTTGGCTGCTTCCACAGATGGATGGCCATGCTCTGACACCACATAATTAAAGGTCTTTGCCCTTTCTGTGTGAAGGTGGATTATAAAGTTTCTCTCACAGAGAACATGACATTTCTGTGCGGTTTTTTCCAGCATTTTATTCTCCTGGGAACAAGTTAACCCAGTCTTCAGTGGTTACTATTGAAACAATGTGGATAGAGGGCTTGCAGCCTTGGGGGGCTGCCCAGCATGCTGCTCTTCCTGTGCTCCAAAAGACCTCTTAGCTTTCTTTTTAGGACCCCATTACACTCCTGTGAAGTCTCCAGGTTCAGTTTATTCACTTGAACATATTGTCCTTCTTTGGAGTACCTGATACATAAAATGTTTAAGCCTGTCCAGCTCCTCCGCTGTGCCCTTAGAACAACCTTTTCTGCTGCTTAATAATTTTCTTTCTCTTCTCCTTTATCCTCTAATTATCAACATATTTCAAAATCTAAAGAGCTCATAACAGCATTATTTATAGCTGGAAATTGGATTCGTTTTTCACCACTAAAATAAAAAGATAGAAATGTCAACTTCGAATGAACTAGTTTATTAAAGGAAAATATTATTATTAATAAATGCTAATATAATTTATTGGTATGGTTACTGCATTTAAAGAAAGCCAAGCTGTTGCCTGCTTCTTAAATTACTACATTTCAACTTTTCAACCTGTTATTTAAAAATATGAAGTAATCACCTTATTATACACCATCTTCCAGGATTTGGGAGCAACTTATACATATAAATGGATTCATCCTCATCAGTGCCTCTAAATGATGAAAAAAATGACATTTATTAAGTAAATGCATATAGTGCAGATCCTGACTGCTGGATTTAAGGTCTTGATTTACATTTCAAAACAATTTGGAGGATTAATCATCTCAAACTCATTTAGGTTGATTATGTGGGCTTCTTCCACCCTCAGCAGGAAGAGGGAGAAACATCCTCCAGTGGACTGTCACACTACTTTTAAATACCTATTTGTAGGAACAACCCTAGAGCTCATCAGGGGCACATCTCACTTTCCAGGAGAGACAGACAATGGGGTAAAATGAGGTACTTAACTTTTCAACAGTATAGACCTACTGGAGATAGGTGAGATCAATCTCTTCTCCTGAGAGCCTATTCATTAGCTTCCTTTTAATATCCTGCAAGAGAACTCCTTCTCTGTGCCACTGAAATACTTTAGATAAGTGGTGAATGGACTGCATGGCTCTACAAATTGGATTCACCTAATAAGTACTAAGAATTGGTAAAATTAAGCATAAGCTTAAACCACTGAACTGATAAGGAAAGACAAAATTCTCTTTTTGTCTCTCTTGCCTCTAAGATGCTTAAGATTCTTTCTTTGTCACTCTCCTTGCTATTAATTGACTCCGAAATTGTTATCCTCCATAAAAATCTTCCTCTACTTTTTTATTTAATTGTAAAAAGATTATTATCAAGGAAAAAATATTGAAAGCCTTCCATTTAAATATTAACTCAAATCTTTAAAAATGGCTATTTGTTTGATATGTAGTAATTGGAAAGCCAGAAATCAGATGGGACTGCTCTCCAGTAGTAATGGTAATTATGACTAGCATGCTGTCAGAAAATTCGATACCTTGGAGTCTGCCTTCTAATTGGAGTAGTCTCAGTTATGATATGAGCTGATCATTTCAGTGACAAGTCATATGAGGAACAGTGCACACCTTACCCCCAGGTCACCTATTGAAATTTTTTTCTGTTCTACCCAGTTTTGTCGTTTGTACCTTCCTTTAAACTAAGTGAAACTGCTTTAACAGTTACTGTTTTCATTTACCATAACTCCATCTTCAGTAGTTAACAAATAATCTCCTAGCCCCCAGTCTATATCATCAGCAGTCAGTTTTCCTTCTGCCGAGTAAAAAGATGTTAATTTTTTTCCTTTCTTAGTCTTTGAACTAATGGTAGCTTTTGCTTTCCTTGGGATTTTGTCTTTGTTTTTGCTATTTCTCTTTTGCCTGTCAAGAACTCAATTTATGTGCTTTTACAGTAACATGGACATTCGAGTGTCTTCTGTAAGACTTTAAGGAAATCAGAATGAAACCTACAATCTACAGCTGACTTATGGGCCTTTTAGAGCACAGAACCAGCACAGGAGGAAGATCTCAAACATATTAGAAAAAAAAAAAAAAAGGGTCCCATACTGTATGAGCATACTGAAGCTTTATCAGGGACAATATGTACATGAATGAAGAGACTGTGGTTGCCCTTGGGATCTCTTGAATAACCTTTTCAGCACACCTGAGCCCATGACTGTCTCAAGAAGTGCCCTGGTCCTTGGGGAACACACAAATCAGTGCCTTAATGGGAGTGCAGAACAAAGGAAATCCCGTTGCCAATACAGAAATTATTTTCTATATATGATGAATAGCCATGAGACAAAGATGGGGACCTACAGGGTCCATTGCAACATTTGGTGTTTGGTTTGAGGTTTTTTTTTAGAAATTCTTTTAAGGTTTTGAAGTGGGGCTTTCATTCAAAGAATTACTTTGGGGAGAGCCAGAAGAAGAGAAAGGACTCCATGAAGGGCATCCATGAAGGGCTGTCCATGGAGATAGTGTCCCCTTTAGCCATGTAAAGAAAAGAGAGGCCACTCTCACATTGTGTTACACATAAAGAAATAGTCCTCTGCAAAACACAAAAATTCCTTCTGCAATAAACAAGAATTTCCTTAAATCTTCCATGGGTTGTGAAAGAAACGATTTTGTCTTTTTTTCTTTCTTACTGAGATTTCTTTATCTTACTCTCCTCAGAAGGAAAAGACAGTTAATTTTAGAGGGAAGAAATGACTGCAAGTATCTTGGAAACTCTAACTTTTTCACTTTTTTCAAACTTATGCAGTCTAATTTAAGAACCTGTCAAAATAATAACTCATCAGACTGTATAGCTTGTATACTTTTGTTCTTTGACATTTTGAGGAAAAAAATACCCTTGAATATTTGCTTTTTGTTTTGTCAGAAATGAGAGAAATCCTTCGTATATATGTTGTGATTCCTCTTTGCTATCTGGAATAAATACAAAGATATACATGAAGTCATGCAATTATTTATTTTGGCATTAGTTTTTTTAACATTACATGGCTGTAAATGCTGAGCAATAGTAATGGAGATATTCTAAAAATTAAATTCTGTGGGAGAGAAAAGACCTCACATAGTGGGGTCCGCTCTAGGACTCCCAAAATAACAAGGATATGGACGTGTTTGACCAGTCCAGAGGAGGCCATGAAGATGCTCAGTGGGCTGGAGAACCTTGCCTATGAAAACATCATGAGAGAGTTGGGGTTGTTCAGCCTGGAGAAGAGAAGGCTCCAGGGATACCTTATAACAGGACATAAAGGAGACTGTAGGAGAGCTGAAGAAGCTTTTTTTACTAGGGCATAAAGTCATAGGATGAGGGGGAATGGCTTTAAACTGGAAGAGGGAAAATTTAGATGAGGTATTAGAAAAAAATTTTTTACTAGGAGGCTGGTGAGCCATGGCAACAGGTTTCCCAGGGAAGTTTTTTATGCTCCGTTCCTGGTATTTTTCAAGGCCAGGTCGGATAGGGTTTAAGCAACCAGGTTTAATGGAAAGTTTCCTTGTCATGGCAGGGAGGGTGGAACCAGATGATCTTTTAAGGTTCCTTTCCCCCCAAGTTATTCTATGATTCTACAAAGTTGAATCTGATATTTGTAATACAGAAAAATTGTCCAAAACATCAATGTCAGAAACAGTACTTTTTGTGTCTAGACCTTGACTATCACCCCTCTATTACAACTAAGGACATAAACACAGGAAAAATCTGAAAATATTTCAGAACTGAGATAACAAAAGAAAGCATCCTAACTATTTTGGACCTCTTTTTGTCATAGGGCTCTCTTTCTACTCTGCTCTTGGTATTGCAGCTGGAATATTGGGAACTGGAAAGGGACCTGTCTGTGGCTTTTAGAAAGTACATTGTTCTTGTTCTCACTGTCTAGCTGGATTTGGGGTTTTTTTAGGGATAAGTAGAAGGCAAAATATTTCAAATGGAGAGAAGAAAAGCAGCCTACCCACTTGAGAAAGTGTAGCTGTTCTCACTGCATCTCCAGTGAGACTCACTTTCTGAAATGTAAGCCGTTGTGCCAAAGCAGATGTGGAATCTGGGAAAATTTCCAGAGAAATCATTGTAAAATGAGGTTCTCAGCATTAGCTGCTGTGTTTACCCTTTTTTCTCTCTTGAGCTATCACTGGCAGCACTGAAAACACTGGATGATGGACTGAGAGCATAAACTACTCACAAAAGAGCTCTGAGGCAAACACTGTTTTCCAGTACAGTTTTACCCTTCCTTGGAAATTCATAGCCATTCTTAAAGAATAAGAAAGGATGCTATGGCACAAATTTAATCAGGGCAAACAGACCACATGTTAGAAAACTGAAAGTTTATGCTTTTCCTGTGAAGTCTAAGAGGTAATGCAATGGGAATAATTATGTGATTGCTGATGGTACTCAGGGTATTTCCCTGCCTGGCTGGTAGTGCTATTCTATTCTACATATTACGCTTCTGGGGGAAAAAAAATCATGCCTAAATTGTGGAGGGACTTGTAATGATGACATTGCCTTCAGCATTTTGTTTGTGATATCTTACTGATGTTTCTGTCAGCACAGATGGTGTCTGTCAGGTGCCACTTTTAGATGTTTCTGAAGAACTGGAGGGATGAGCAGACAGAGGGTGGAAGAGATGCCACTCCTCATTGTACTTCTTTGGAAACATCTTTTTTAAAAGTCCAAATAATCCTGCTTTACTGAGTAGTTGAGGATTTTCTTTAAGGATTTCCTTTTTTTCCTCTTTTGTCATAAACCTATTCTCACCTATTTGGAATACTAAGAGTTTAAATAAAATACTCTGAAAAGTGTGTTATATACAGGAGATTCCATTACAAAGGATTATTTGGGCTGGTGAAATAGGGAGCTGCAAAAAGATTGAACTGAGTTAGCCTGACATCAAAAGCTGGCAAAAGAGTAAGGCTGAATTAGAATTACTTTCCCCTTTTCTTAGACAGCCAGAGTGCACATAAAAATTGAACCCAAGCAATGGATAATAAGCAAGGCTGCAATAACTTTGTATGAATTGGTCAACATTAGCCTGATTTCAGACTATTTTGTACAGTTTACAAAATCAAATACTGAAATAGGACAAATGATTGTGATATTTACAATTCCTAATTTCAAGTATTTTTTCCTCAAAAAATTAGTGAAAATCCACCATGCTATTCTGAAAGCTGAAAATAAAAATATAGGACAACAGACTTCTCTGAACATGGTAGGGATTAAATATTAACAAGATCATGGGATCACTTTATCTTTCAGTTCAGTCACCTGGAATTATTAGTGGCAATAGACAATGTTGTAAAATATGATGGAAGTCTAATGTGCAACATTAAACCTCAGTCACGGGAGATTTTTATACTTTTAATAATCACTCTATGGCTTTAAATGGCAATGGTATTAATGCCTAGAATATTGCAGCGGGAGAAACTAATTACCCAACCGGTGCTGGTATCAGTATCCATAGCTGTTGGTGTTTCTTATTCTCTTACTACTGGCTTTCCTAAACAAAAATCTCATGCCTGATTGCTGTGCTTCTCTGACTACTACATTCCCAACACGAAAATACTTAGCATGCTCAATTATGTTCTTTCTTGAATTCTCTTCAGTGCAGATGCATCTGTGCCTTTAATTGCCCACTTTGTCTAGCAGGATATCTGATTTAGTGGCAGAGGAAAGGTAATATCCTAGAGAGACAACCTTTTTTCTCCTGGAGGTGCTGTTCCATACTGCCACAGTCTCATGTCATGTTCTGTAGCAGTAATTTCCATGACTATATAGTTTGTTTGCATTTTGGACTATGGTAGGAAAGAAATTCTCTGATTTATTTAAAGAAGAATATTTTTAAATACTGTGATTTTTAGATAAGAGTTCTTTTCATTCACTCTTTACTTTTTTAGGTTTTAAAAAAGCACAGAAAAAAAAGAGCCTAGTTTTGGCACTTGGCAAAATTCAAGGGAGCAAAAATTGTGTTAGGAGAACTGTTCCAGCATGGCATCTGAATTGAGAATGAGAAGGATCTGGAAGACAAGGACAAAGTTTCAATATAGGATGTGGAAAATTTAAGCAGAGGTGGAAGCAAGAGTAATGCATCTGGTGTTAAACTTCAGTGCCAGTGGAATCAACAGAAACCAACATATGTTGGTTTCAGTAGACCAGCATTTCACCAGATGTGATTATGTAATTTTTGCAGCTGTTTTCTGTACAGATCAAAATAATGCAAAATAAACAGTATTATGAAAATGGAACAATAAAGAATAAATTATTAATATTTGCCTAACAGCTAGCACAAGACATAAATCTAAAAAAACATATAATGACACAGAAGACCCAGATGGCTTCTTTAGGATGATATGTGTGGCTTGATTTAAAAGTAATCGTGGGGAATTGAAAAAAAATGTATTGAAAGTGAGTATTACAAGAGTTTAACTGGAAACTCTCTTCTGATGACTTCCCTGCTTCAAACTATGCTGGAAGGGGTGTTTGTTGTCTAAGTAGAGATCAACAAGATAAGTTCTAAGCACTTCTGCTTTCTTGCATGCATTCTTTTTTTTTTTCCCATTCATCAGTTCCCTATGAGCATGACAGTCCAGAAACCTGGTGGATTATTTTGCAGACTTTTTTAAGACTTTGCTTTGTAATTCTCCAACCTACAGCTTCTTATTTTTTTCTCTTACTGTGATTTTATTGTTTCACTTTCTCATCTAAAATTGAAGTCATATACCATTTAGAATAGCAAGTATTGTTTACACACTTGGGAGTGAGTTTCCTAGCTTCCTCTACTCGCTTCATTAGATCACCTGTTTGTATCTGATTGTCTATCCACAGCCTTGCTTCTTTCTTTTTTTTTCAGCTGTGTTTCCTTCCAAACTCTAGATGGACTTCTGTTCCTTTTTCCATGTGTCTTAAGATATCAAAAAGGGAAATAGGAAATACGAATCCTTCTTAGTTGGGAACACATACAAAGGAGCTGAGACCTGAGAAGCTCCTTTGTAACTTTTCAGCACAACTTACCTAACCATTTTTGGGATTCTTCTTCAGCCCAGTCCTCAGACATTCTTCTGTACCCATAAAACTCAATGGCAAATGCTCTTTGGCTGCTTATCCTTATTGCAACAATCAAGGCTTGCCAGGAAGGTGTACTTCTTCTCATGATCTTGGATCAACCCCAAGCAGTTTTTTAGGATTTTGAACCTCTCACCTGATACAAACTTTGCTTTCTCTTACAGAATCTTCTACATCCACCATCCCTAGACATACTGCCTGAATGCAGCAGGCAGGAAAAGATTAGCCTGTGCCTCTCCATGCCATTTTAGCAAGCTTTTATTTAATTTCTTTTTTACTTTTAATGGGTACATAATGTAGTTTGATAATTTGATAACAATTCACAGTTTCTGGTGGCCATTCTCCCAAAAAAGTCATAATTTCTTTGCTTGAAAACATTCAGTTGTAGCATTGTTGAAACCCCAATAAATACCTACTGTAAGTGGCTGTAGGAGCAGCAGCAGTAATTGTGCCTCATTTTATACTTGTGCATGGACATCAATCTCTCTTGTGATTTCTCTGTCATCAGAAAAAGACAAACTTTACCTGCAGTTCTTGTTCTCTTCCTGGTTCCTTATTTTAATGAAATCTTTAGGTTAAGTTAATATACGTGAGACATTTGCATAGCTGCTAAAATGCCCCAAAGGACAGAGAGACAGAAATTGGTATGTACTAAGAAGCTGTGAGTGTTCTTTAGGAAACCAGACAAAAACCAGAGACGGTGAGACTAAAAAGAATATCTGATTTTTTTATACACCTGTGAATATTGGCCATTCAAGACACATAGGTCCAACATTTCCCAGTAGGAATGCACTACAAATACTGAGTTGACCTTACACATAGAGCATATCTGCACAATATATGTTTGATGTTGAGCTGCTCTGCACATGAGCTGTGGTTATTTCTTTAGTATTTCCAGAAACTTGACACATCACTATCAGAATTTAGTAGATTATTGGTGAAGCTGTTAGATACAGGCTGTTAGATGAAACAGGCCTTCTCATTTCCTTGAAAAGTGTCTATAAGTACCATATGCAGAAGAATTCTTCAGTCATGCTTTCAGTGAATGGCCAGTTCTAATCTACTCTGCAAATGCAATTTACTCTTACAGTTTACAGGGAGTAAAGTCTTGGGCTAAACAGCAATGCTACTACAGGAGTTAGGGGTTAAATTTAGTTTAATTAAATTATTGAAATGTTATGGTCACAACTAGATATTATTATGCTTGTGAATTATGAAGCCTCCTCATCTTGTTATGGTTTATTCTCCATACTGCAGCACAATAAGATGGGTGGTTAAAATGGTGGTTTAAACATTATTAATTGTTTCTATGGTGGTGGAAGTCATGACAATTTAATCATAATAATTTAGCTGAAAAAGTACTTCTCTGTGACCAAGCTTTGGCTGTCACAATGTGTGATTTATTTCTCCATGATTACCTGATACTGTGTTAAAAGCAAATTTTTATTTGGTATGGATTTTGTAATTCTGAGTTTGTTTTTTTTTTTTCTTCATTCATGAGTTAGTACAATCCACACAAGGAAATCTCCAGGAGATTAAAGATTGCCCAGAGAATCATCTCTGACAGCATTTAAAGTGACTCTAAGCAAACCTCTTTGTTTAGAGATGTTTCCTCCTTTTTGTTTTACTAACAGGACTCCAAAAAATTTATTTGACAGATTCCTATATGAAGTTTGTTGGCTTTTATGGCTTTTATTTCAGGGAAAACAAATTGCTTGCTTTCTGAGGAATAAGGTGTTTTGCAGAAATCCGGCCTCTTCAGAGAAAAACTTTGAGACATATGGTCTTTTAATTACTGGGGTTTAGTACTTTTACTGTGGAAGTGCATTTTCAGCTGAAAACCTGCTTCATTTCGAATGCATTTAAAATTCAACAGAACAATGTGAACATTCAGGGATTTTTTTGGGGTGGGATGTTTTTCCGTTTGGATATTTTACTTTTTCATGTTCAGGTCATAAGTCTTTACTGTATAATATTCACTTTTCTTGTTGGACAGGGAAAAATATCATAAATAACAGCTACAGTTTCTAGAAGGATTGCCAAGTTTAGATGCCTGCCTGTGTTTACCTTGTTTTCCACCTTGCAAAGCCAAATACTCTCTCCCCACAACATTCTGCCAGCTGTGCAAAGACCTCCCTGGTTACAGTGTATGAATGATTTAATGTTTGCATGAGTAGTTGTATTTTAGAAAAGGACATATCAAGTTGGCAAAATCTATTTCGATGCCAAACAGGGAAGTTCAGTGGAGGGCAGTGAAGGTGTATCTGTTTTCTGGGAGTGCATGTTGATGTGCCTCTGTAGCTATGCTGTTGTCTCAAATCCCTTTGGTTTAATGGTGCTTCCCTGTCCCACAGTTATGTTTAAAGGGGTCAATTCCAAAGCTGTCTGAAGTCCTGAGGGTCTGCATTACCAATGGCTGATTGAACATATCACTACTATGCAATTTACATTTAAAACCAAGCGTGTGGGTGTTAAGATTTGCTCTGCTTTAGATGTGAAGCCTTGAGCATTGCCTAGAGACACCAAGAGGGGCTGGCATTTGGTGAGATTTTTCCCATCGTGTTTCCTGACCCCTACCCTTGTTGGACAATATCCAAATGCCACTGAGGCAGAATTTCTGGGCAGGGCTGGTTTCTGTTCTTCCCCACAGAAGCCTCCACCTGAGCTGGCAGTGCTTTGATGCCCATAGCCATGCAGCCTGTGTCCAGCCAGCATGCCATTAAAGCTGACCCATCCCCTCTCATCCACACAACACTCAGCAGAGCTTTTAGAAGCAAAACTCTAGCATAGTCTGTGTCTCTGAGAAGAGGTAATTAGTGAAGGAGCAGCAGTGGGAAAGTCTGCAAGGGCCAGGGAGCAATCAAAGGCTGGGAACTTTCTCGCATCCTTCGTAATATCTCTGCATCTTTAAATTTCCTTGCTTCCTTCTATCTCCCTAAGACAAGTTTAGCACTGAATTTGTCTCTCTCTTTGCTGTTTAGCACTGTCATGGGACTTAGCTGCTCCAGCAGCCCCACAGAGCTGCTTCAGCTGCCCTGCTTGTATCCCCTTCCAGCTCCAGCCCCAGCCCCGGCCCACTGGTGGGGCAGAGTGAGGAGCAGAAAACAACTTGACTTGCCCTGCTCAGGGATGACAAAAGCATTCCTGTGTAATCAACACAGTTTTCAGCACAAATCCAAAAGAAAGCCCAATGCTGGCTACTCTGAAGAAAATTAACTTTATCCAATTCAAAACCAGCAGAAGCACACAGACATCAGCTGGCTATGTGTGAGGAATAAACTAAACGTAAACAACACTTACTGTCTTTGTATTCCTTGCCCAAAGACTGGAAGGGGAATTCATCTTTAAAGACATATTCTTAGACCAGCAACAGTTACACCTGAAATTCTAAAATCCATAACAGTTACCTGTGGACAATTTTCATAGACTTAACTAGAGTTTTACAGCAACATATGCCATGTTGGTTCAAGAAAACCTTCCTCTATGCTTCAGTGTGCTACACAGCCCTATATAGGACATGCTATACTGAAAAGAAATTCTGGATTATCCCTAAGAAATACACAATTAGGCCTGTAAAAATGCGCCCACATGTTCATACCTTTCTTGTCCTTTTCCTCTCATATATTTCTTATTGCTTTTCTTACTGGCCCTAATCCAGCAAATATATGTAGATCCCTTACATCAATGGGATGCTTGTTGAAATTAAATAATGCACATGCATGCTGGTCAAATCAACTTTGTAGCTTTCTAGGCTTCTCAGGCTTTCAGCTGTCTCCTGGAGTCACCCTGACATCCTTTATCACTGCTTCTAAAACCAGTTTTAAAAATAGAAACACTTAAAAAGAGAAAATTCTAGTGATACTAGTAATTACTATTATACATATATAAATATACTGTTATATTATATAAATTTTTATGATTTCCAGAACGTATTGGAATTCGTAGATACTCATCAGCTTACAGAAAAAATGCCTGATATTAATAATATTTTGATTCTTATTTTCCTTAGCCAAACTGAAAATTCTTTTTATATATAGGTTTGAGGAAATTCTTTACATAGTAGTCTTGATTTTGTATTCAGTAAATACGTAAACTGATGTTCATATTGCTTATCTTTTTTCCATTGTGTCCTGCTGTCATTCACAACTCTATCAGTACATCTAAAAATTGTTCATCTTTCTTCTCTTCGTCTGTTAATATAATTTCAAATTTGAGAGTGAAATAAAACAATAATTTCAAATATCAATATGCTCGTATATCTTTGTTGTGTTCTCATTTTGTTCAAATTTATTAGAGGGGAATATATTAAAAATTGCATGATGAAGGATTCCACACAAGTCTGTGACATGACAGGGTGAATGGATCATTAGACTTCCCTGTGACTTTATGGATCTCTTAAAGTGACCAGATTTATATAACATCTGTTAAAGGACCATTAAGTAATCCACCTAGACTTGTTTTTAACAGAGACTTTTACAGCTGCCTCTTAAATTAAAAATCTATTTCTGGGGATCATAGTCAACTACATTGATCAAAGTAGCTCCTGTGAGAAATTTCTCTACAAAAAAAAAAAAACAAAACAAAAAGTAGGCTTAGCATCTCACTGATTTTCTTCAGCATGGCAAACTTGAAATTGTCCAGAAGTTACTGGACACTGTCAAATACTTTTTATTAATCTTGTCAAGAGAATTTGAGAAATTTGATTATTATGATTATTGACTTACCCATAGAGAGGTGATGCCAGAGAAAAAGGGATCCTTGTTTCTAAAATAGTCCTCTGAAAACCTGAAAATTCCTGCAAGAACAACTGAAAACTCTCCTTTGTATGAATGTCTGTGAGAGTTATTGAGGTTTGGAGGTGGATTAGGCTGCAAATTAAATTAATCTGATTAAGATCATGGTACAATGCAGTGCTGAAGGAAATTGGTAATGCTGCCTTCTTTGACCGCAGTTGGCATTTGTTCATAGGGAAGCACTGTTGAGTCATTAATTTGTACAGCTAAATATAAATATATAAATATATGCATACCATGTATACACAAATAAAACAGACTATACAAATATTTTTATATTTACATAAAAGTATAAAATGTTTCAAGGAACCTAAAATATGGACTAATGCCCGTAGTAAATGTAAAAAGAATAATTAATTGAAATTTATTAACTGAGTTCTGCTGTAGCAGATTTTCTTTTACATAGTCATAAGTACTTTCCTTCTGCTGGGAAAGGAAGGATTTCAGATTTCATCATCTGACTTTAAAGTTTCTTTAGGGACTGTCTTCACTGTTTAAGAAAAATGCTATCAGATTCTTTTTGGAGACTGTCATAGCTTCAGCAGAATGCAAATGAAGCCTGTGATTAAAGGATTGCTCTGCTAAAGCCAAGGTCACTGGCAAACAGCACCACAAAAAATTGGGGGACTGGCAAAAATATGATGACCTTATATCACAGAGAAGAAATACAGAAACAAAAGTGTTGTGAGGAAAGGTATTTTTCTGAGAGCACATTTCTTGTGCTTCTTTGAAATGAAAGCAAGTAAGAAAACAGACCCCCTTGCAGCTCAATAACTTCTGCTGCTTATTGTTTCTTGTCTCATTTTGTATTCTGAGCCTTCAGAAGAGCTTTGGTAGTGCATACTCTCACTTCTTGGCACTTAGTAGCACAGTCTTATCCAATGAGCTGTATAGAGTTCATTTAAAAGATGGAGTGAATTAAAACATCTTTCCCATTGCCCTTTGCACACACTCTAAAACAAAAATTTGGATCTTCTTACAAAATTTCCATGAATCATTGAGTTTGATTTGTATATTAATATTCCTTATTGCCTCTTTTAATCTATTAGGGTGCACTTGGGTCACTGTCTTTGTTGAAACATTAATAAATAGTTTGTCCTTTCCTATACCCTGATGGATCCATGATTGTCCAAGATGGGGGACTATGGAATGTGATGCCCTGGACAGCTGTGATCTGAATTTGTGATGCAGAAGCCTCCCTTCTAGACTCCAGGACCCAGCTTTAAGGGGAAAAAAAAAAAAAAAAAAAAAAAAAAAAACAAAACAAAACCAAAAACAAACAAAAAAAAAAAAAACACCAGCAAAAAGTGCAAATTACAGCACAGAATGGAATTGCCTAGCAGCAGAGCTCATGAGTTTTGAAGTTTTCCTCTTCAGTTCACTTTCTCATAACAAGACAAACTTCTTATTGTAATTTCATGTCCCTGAGAACGAAGACTTTAGCAAAAATGCTGAGCATAACCAGACTTGTCGTAAAACAAGAGCTGGCAATCTCATGAACAATTGCATTGCTTTGAGCAAGCGAGGCAGAGAACACAACAGCAGTTGCTTAAACTGGCCTATTAATCTTTAAAAATGTTCCTGGGTGTAGGCAGGAGCTTTCTGGCTAGTCTTAAAATAGGGAGTTATTTTTCTTGTCAGAAATTTTAACATTCAAGTGAGTTTTCCAAAGTCTTTTTATGGTGCTTTTCAGTGTCATCAGAGTCTGGGATAAACCTTTGAATTTGGGACCCAGGCTCTCGTGTGTTTATGTCCAGCACAGAATTTATCTCTTTGCATATCAAGAGATGTTATGGTATTCCTGTAGTTGAGATGGACAGGCAAAGCACAGAACCCACCAGAAATGAATGGAAATATTAAAATTAACTGTACTGTTGTTATGACATAATGTTTTTAATCATGCCTTTATCCCCATGCTTTGTGTTTGTTCACAACCACTGTGAACAAAATACGGTTATTTGGATAATAACAAAGTGAAATCCTGTTTTGGCTAGAGGCTACATTGCATCTGTTCCTCATATGGGATTATGTGGGGTTTTGGCACAAACTGTGTCCTCCATTTCCATGCATTTCCCAGTGACATTAGAACTAAAACTCCATGCAAGGTTTGTAATATTAGGATGTCCATGGCACAAGACAAGGTGCTATAAATAATTAATACATTTAATATGATCAGCCCGGGCCAGACCTCTCTATTTTAACTGTTCCCATCCATTTTAATCCAGTTCCCATCAACACTGCAAGAGTCTTCTCCATTTGATTAAGCGGTGTATTTGTTGAATGTTTAGATTGTTAACATGGTGAGATATTCAGGCACGAGTCTGATCCTGTCTAATGAGAAATATTAAATAAGAAAAATTAATAAGAATAATTTAATAAGAAATACTGTAAATATTATGGAAGAGTGTGGGAAAGAGTTTGCTATAACTGTTGCAGCAGCTTATTTTTGAGGCATTAAATTTTAATTTTGTGATATTTCAAATGTAGGAATGACTCCATAGGGATCTCAGCAATTTTGCTCAAAAACAGCAGCAAAAACAACAAAATTAAAATGTTCTTGCTGAGCCTTGAAATTGTTTTGTGTTATAAACTCCTTTTCCAAATGCTTGTAGTTTATAAATCTTTTGGACAGAATTTTTTATGGTCCATAATTGTAATGTTTTCCCATTTTTGGACACTAAGATGTTTCAAGCCTTTTTAAGCTTTCCCGTGTCTCTGGCCTGAGATGTTTTCCTACATAATTGGTAAAGATGGCTCTATATGGCTTGCCAAAGACGTTTCTAATTCTTCACTGTGTTACATTTCAGTCCTGCCTTGCTTCTTCATTTCAGCCGAAATCAGGTATGGCTTGAGTGAGGGACCAATCTTGGCTTTGTACAAACCCTTGTCATATTCCCAGTCTTCAAAACTCAAAGCAGTGCTCAGAGTTTGGCATTACTCCAAATCTATGTTCTTTCATACCCCTGAATCATCAGAGGGAATAGGTGAGAGCAATTTTCAGATTAAGTGCCTGGCTTAATCACATGTCAAGGACTCCACTGGAGCACAACAGCTTTTCTGGGCAGTTGTGACTTCTTTGTGCTCATGTTGAATTTCCTATGACAACTGGTAGGTAGGACTCATATTGATCCAATCATTCTGTCTAAGCTGCTTTTTCCTTGTGTGTTGGAGCCTTTTCCTGCCATCCTCTGTTACCTCTCTGGGCTGCTTCTCAGACACAGAGACTGCCACAAAAGGGAGATCAAACAAGGAAAAGACATGGAGCTGGGATCTGAGCATGGATCTGAGTATTACCAAAGATCAGAGCTCATCTTCAGGGACAACAAGTTTCAAAAACAGCCCCTTGCTGGTTCTCATCATTTGTCATCATTTGTTCTCATCATTTCTTTTATCTTGCAAATGATACTAATACTGCTCGAAGAAGACAGCAGTTAGCTTCTCTTGTTGACTTCTTGCCTTTCGACTTCCTAAAGACATTCCACTGCATTCCACTTTTCTAGTAATTTTGATAAATCTAATTTTAAAATTGCTCACATTGCAAGACAGTATACAGATCCTTGAGCATGTAGCAAGTAAAACCATGCAGGGAAGCTATTTTTACAACATAGGTGGATCACCTGCCTAATTTCCAAATAAATTTCCAAAAGTATTATGTTCACTTTTAAAAAATAAAATAAAATTTGGCAACGCTTTCCATAGCCAAAGAAATAAGAGTAGTAAAAGAATGAGAAGCCAGTACTTGCTAAGTTTAACTCATACTTTTTTTTCTTTTTTTCTTTTTTTCTTTTATTTTTGTTTTTTTTTAGCCTGTCAGCAAATGGTTAAAAAGCATTGTAGTGGAGACAGACTTGGGAAAAAAAACTATGCTTGATATGGAAATCTCCCCATTTAGTCATGATCTGATGTCATGATTACAGCCTGTGAACCTCTAATCTCTGTAAGTGGGAACCATGAGCCTCTAATCACACCAAGCACAAATTACAAAGTACCTCTTTTAACCATTCTCAGCCCATGATGCTGGTGTTACCTCATGGTCTATGTCTGAAGATTTTGGTACTGTGAATTTTCTCTTTTAGTGGTAATTAATTTAGGTGCATCACACGATTGCTCTGGTTTAGTGTGTTTTGCTGGCACAGAGATGAATTTGCTGTGTCTAGTCTGCCATCCAGTTCAGACAAATGAATAGTCTCAATAGTCAACCCATAAGCTCCAATTTAAGAATGCTCTTCATGTCATTTATTCACCAGAGTGCTCAGGATGAGGTAAAGATACTGACTGTACTATATCTTGAGCAGTCTGGAATCAGTGTGGCTCATTGTCCTATCCCATTAGCAGTTGAGTGGGCTACCACAGCTATTGAGTGGGCTACTTTCGGCCTCTAGCTCATGGAATGGGTAAAAGCCATCAGTGTAACAGAGAATCAAGAGTTTAAATTCAAAACAAAGAGGAAAAAAAATAATCAGTATTCAAAAATTGTCATCCCAATAAAGACAATGTGGAAGCTAGTGCTGCAAGTTTCCCCATTTGGAAATGGGAAATGGCCTCCGACTTCTTCAGTATTGTCTGCCCTTCAAAACAGTTCAGCAGAAGTGAGAGGAGATGGAATGTAACTGGTCACACACAATGCCAGCTGGAATCAGAACCTGTTGTTTCAAGTAAAAGCAAGGTGGAAAAGTAAGTTTGTGCGGCCAGTGGGGGTCTTTGGCTAACAGCTGATGGTCACGTTTCCAAGTACTTACACAATTAGAGTGGATTTCATTAATGCTGCGACACATCATTTATATCTAGTCAGGATTAAAATCTCCTTGAGATTAGATACCAAGGAATGTGTGTGTCCCTTGTCCCTGCCAACAGCCCTGCATCTTAATTACAAACATAATTGGGTGTAGAGAATTACAAGGAAATGTACTATTCCTTTTCTAGTATTATGCATATAAACTTTTATTACCTGTTGAGCAGGTGTTTGATTGAAAATCTTTTCTCCTCACTGCTTAAACACAATATGTGTAGCAAGTCCAAACAGAGCATCCTCGTTACACTTAAGAAATGGAATGAGAATATTTGATCCTCAGCCTAATGTCCATTTATAATAAGCAATATAATATGTATATAAAATAAAAAGTGTTAGGAAGGGCTAGGTACCACACAAGCAACAATAAAGTCAAGACCTAACATTATGCTTTGCCAGGCCTTTGTGCTCTTTCATTTGTCTATAAAATTTCAAGCGTTGACTGCTGTTTTCTGAAGGAAAAAAGTGCTTTTCCTCCATCCTGCTCAATACCACACTGTTTTTGTTATACTTTTTCTAAGATTGTATTTTTAAATACTAGCAACAAAGGAAAGACATATAAAATATGTCATAAAGCAGAAGCATACACTGAAAGAATGAATATCTGTATTAGTAATCATGTCACAGCATATTATTTGTTTGTTATGCAAGGCAGTCTTGGTGTATTGGGTTTTCTCCCTAGAGTTTCAGTGTCTTCTTTTTGTCTTGTTTAAAACTAGTGACTTTAGGTAGTCCTAATTTCTCATTAATATTTTGTGTTGTTGTTATAGACAGTGTGTGTGAATTTTACACAAAAAAGATGAAAGGAACATCATCCCTAGTACTACTGTGTAGATTTAAAACAAGCCATTTTATGCCATGATTTGTTAAATTTTAACTAGATTCACCACCTAAAAATTGAATCGAAAAAAAATCACAGAATGCTTTGGACCAGAAGGCACCTTCAAAGATCATCCAGTTCAACCTCCCTGCTGTGGGCAGGGATGTCTTTCACTAGATCAGATTGCTCAAAGCTCTGCCCAACAGAAAACATCCACTTGAAACCAAATGTAGAATTTAAGCAGACGTAATGAAATTAAACATTATCTCCAAGCACTTAGAAACAGCATTACTCAGACTCACAGGGATTACATCTCACCTTAAAAGAAAGTATCTGCCATAGCAGTGATTTCCAATAATAATCAAAATTAATCCTTGGGCTGACAGCCAACACAAATCCTGTATATAGTTTAAAGGCTTAAATAGCCGTAGACAGTTAAGTGGGACTCTACATCAGTAATGTGTGATTATGGGGCTGATCCTATACTCAGGAGCAAACTTCTTACCACAGAGTGGAGTGTTGTTTTAATGCCAACTAAAGAAGGGAGGAGTAGGAGATGGGATTTAATTTCCCTAAGTCTCACAATTTTCCTGAATGACCTGTGGCCTGCGTTCTGCCCCCTCTATGTTCATGGTGTCTATCTGAGAGGTTATCAGCTGAGGAAGCATAGTTTACCTACTGATGTATGGAATTAAAGTCAAGGTATGTGGTCAGAAGAGAGCAATTTTCCATCCGTGGTTGAAATTTCAATTATTAAATGAATCCCAACTGGGTTAGTTAGAGGGATAACTTGGTTTCTCTTGTACAGAGCCTGAAATTTAGTCTCTTGCTTTGAAGCAGCAGCATTTTTTCCTAAGAAACAGCATTTGAATTGTCACTTGCTGATGATTAATCATTTTATACTTTTTTTTTTAAATATGAAAAATTGGAAGATAGTAAACAATCTGTTGAAAAACTTTAGGCATCTGCTTGTACTTTCTGAAAATTCTTAAATTTTTTCCTTAAATGTAGAACTGAAAATAAGCCACTTGGACAAGAGCTTTTCCAGCATGCTCAGGGTTCCCAAGTTGTGAATTTACAAATACCAAAATACTCTCAGGAGTTCACTGATATTTAAAACCTGTACATCCCAGCAAACAGTCTTTGAATTTTCTATGGCTCTGTAAATGACTATAAAGATACAGGTTAATTTTTATAATGCTTGTTGCATTTAACTCACTTTACGGATTAAGAATCTGCAAGTAGTTAGAGAGAAGCGTTTCAGCTGCTAAAAAAAAAAAAAGGTAAAAATTGATTTTTCCTGTCGTCAGGCTTTCTTTTATTGATTGGCAGCTTAACATTTATCAGCTCAAAGAGCTTATGGCTGCCACTTTGTGAAGTGATATTTCAGAGGTCAAGCTAATGCACGAAGTGGTTTTGTTTGCATTTCTAAAACCGATCCTTGCTGGGCCATCATTATCTGCTTTTATCTGCTTTGAGAGCTCAGGATGTTATACACAAAGTGAAAAGTAATTGTGAAAATCTCCTCTTACACACTTTATCCAGAATTTCTGAATAAGAATTTATTTTTTAAAAGGTAGCAAGTGCTGTGATGACTTTTTGTTGTTTTTTGGTTTCTTTTTTTCCTGCTGTTTCCTTCTTTCCTGAATCACCAGCAGCCTTGAAATATGAACATGACTATCAAGTAAGCAATTTTTTAATCACTCCAAGAGCCACACAAAGCAGTATTCCAGAAATGAAAGATTTTATTTATAAGGGGTTTTTACTGCTTGCATGCCAAAATCTTACATTTTACATGCGTCAGCAAATTTTATCAAGCTGTTTGCCTATGGAATTTTGTCACTAGCTGTGAACTAGCCAAATATGAACACTGTAATAGGCTATAATTTTAAAAATGTAAAGACAAAAAACCAATAAAGGATAAATAAACCCTCAAGAGCAAAGAAAGCTGTGACACCAAAACCATGGAGATCACAACTTACCCCATAGCTGTGATAACAAAGTGCTACCTCATAATATTTGATTCACACTAACCCACCAATCCATATTCCTTCTCAACAAAGGGCTTCTGAAATAGATTAGATTGAATATGTGTGTGCTGCTTGACATGTGGCACTTCTTAGGGCTGACAATTTTTAAAAGCTCTCGATAACACTGTGCAATATCTGGCATTGTTGTACAAAGAAAGCCCTGGCTATTTCCTGTGACTATGTTTATGATTATATTTTCATTAAACTGAGTTGTCTGTCAGCTTCTTACTTCACAAGTTGTTTTCATGTTGCAGCTGAAAATGTTTTGAACCAGTATCGAGGATTGACATGCAAAGTCAAAAGATAAATGCCTCATCAACTTGACAAAATGCATCTAGAAATCTAGCAACTCTGTGTTTAAAGGGTAAAGAAGTTGTGGAGAAAAAACCAGCAGATCATAAAGCCAGATTTCTTACTGATAACTAGGATATAGTTAGGATGGCAGGATTTAATTCCCTTGTTAATTTTCAGGTGTGGCCAGAATAAAGGCAATTAATGAAGGAAAATAACAAATTAACTACTTCTGCAACTGGAATCTGGACCAAATTTCCCTTCAGTCAGGATGGAAGTAAATGGCCACAGACAGGACATATTTGTGGGATGCAGAGGACAAACTGGTACCATGACAGTGCCACAAACTCTCATGTATGGAACCCACGGGTATTTTGTGGGCATATGGCTGACGAATTTGCATACATTTTATCCTTGGAGTTCAGAATGGGAGACATAGAAACAAAAATCTGAATTAATTATTTAAAGTATCAATATAACTCAACTCTCATTTATCTCCAGTGAGGAAGGCTGGGGTTTTTTTTCATTTAAATGACATTCATTCAACTTTAGTGTATTTTACTTGTGTGTGACCTAAAGACCCAAATCTTTTGTTAATTCAAATTAATTTTCCTGTTTGTATTTTACAAATGCATGACCTAAAGACCCAAATCTTTTGTTAATTCAAATTAATTTTCCTGTTTGGACTTCGTAGATAAGCTCTTAGAAAATCTTTAGTACATTAGTAGATTTGCCACTTTCACTGCTCCAAGTGGAAGTGGTATGATGTTTACTAAAATATCTGATCAGGAAGATGATTCGAGTGAAGACAACTTACTGCTTTATTTTAAACCCAGATCAGTTCACAAATGGAGGTTCCTTCACTAAACTGAGAAGTTTGTAATCTGGATGAGGGGAAGAGGGGAGAAAAGAAAGCAGAGTGCTTGGCTGGAGACATCTCATTTGAATCTGATGATGTAAATTTGATTTAGGTTGCCTCCAGTACCATGGGATGAAACTGGCTCTGTTGTCTGCTAAAAAAAAAAAATAAAGTATCCTTAAGTGACATTCTAATCAAGTAACATCAAAATTGCTTTTCAGGCTGTAAGTCCAAGGGAATTTGTTTTGTACAGTACCCAGTATGATGGTTCTTATGCCAAGCAGAAGTTCCTGTGCACAATCGCAAAATAATCAATGAATGTTTGCAATTTCCTCTCTCCACTTTAACATTCTGTTTTCATGCTAGAATTACTGGTGTGAGGATTAAGGGTAATTATCCCATTGCCCTTATAATAGAAAAAATCTTTTATTTCCCATCTCTTTACCTTAAAAAACAGAAAGCCAAACGCATTCACACTTTTCCCCTCCCTCTCCTAGGAAACGGACCTCATGACCTTTAACATCTCCATGCACTGCTCGTGGTGGCGGGAGCACGGGCCCGGCTGCATACGGAGGGTGGTGCGTCCTTCTTCCCCTGGTGTCCTGGAGGATTACTCCTACGTCTCTGTGACAGGCTGCATTATTGACTTCCAGTACCTGGAGGTCATTCACAGCGCCATCCAAATACTCCTCTCCGTAAGTTCACGCTTTTTTCCGTACCAGGAGTCTGTCAGTCCTTTCGCGCACAGCCTGCTGGTATTGCCTGTCCTGGAAAGGGGATGTGGTGGCTGGTGGATAGCTGCAGAGATTTTTAATTGTGTTTTGAAATGGAGAATTATATACATAATTCTTATTATGTATTATGCCTGTTAAAATCAGCACTGTTCTTTTCTTTCCTTACATGTCTTATTGCTCTGTATGGGAATAGAACCCATTCTGGCCATAGATGGGATAGGTGGAAATGAACTTAAGCCCTTGGCTCTCATTCACTGAGGTGTAGAGCAAAGCAAAGCAGACTTGTCCAGAATTAATTTGCCTAAACCTTTCTGAAGTTCACAATCAATGAAATCCTTTATTCAGCCATGATGGTAAATATATTTTACATGATACGTAGCTAAGTTTCTTCCCAGGTTCAGCTATGGATTAACCCTTGAAAAAGGTCAGAAAAATATTAGGAATTAAAGTATGTGTTCATATTTAGCCACGCTATTTTTTATCTCCTTGAACTCTGCATTATCAGAACACTACCTCCATTGTCCACAATTGTAACACCAGATAAAAAAATGCAATTACAAGAGGTTGTTATAAAAGCTTGCAGTGCAGGGAAGTGCTGGGACTCACTGAGCTGCTTTGGGAGCAACAGCCCAGGCTTGGGCACAGTTTTTACTCAGTCTGTTGGCTGCTTCTGCTTGTGATTGACAGGTTGTTTGGCATGAGCTCTGTGTGGTCTCCTAGAGGTGGTGGCTCTTCATACCTGTGTGTAGCGCATTGCAACTGGCTGACCCTAAGCTGCACATAGGATCAATCACCCCAGATCTCCAGACCTATTTTGAGAACATAAATGCTCATGGCTCATGGTCCTAACCCTGGCAGTGGGAGAAGAGGTGCAGTCTGCAGCCCACACCTGCTAGTCAGGTGAGCTACCTGGTCTGAGCAGCCAGAAGGGATGCATATTTCTGCTCTGTTCACTATTTCAAGCTGTTTTACTGACAATCTGGTTTATACTACCACTTGCAAAGTAAACTGCATCTGCAGAATAATTCTCACTGGTTAATTAAAAATTATTTTAAAATTTCAATTTTTTACATTTTTTTAAGCATAAGGACATTTATCTTTCAAAAGAAAAGAGATCAGTATATGTGGTTACATCTGTCATTCTGTCCAGCTCTCTGAAAGCTCAAAATAATTTCTCTCCAGTACTAAATACCTTTTGTAAGATGCCAAGTGCTTTTGCCTTGCCTCTACTTTTAGTCAAACTTGGATAAACTTGTACATCTGTGATTAATGAACTTCCACTAGGTGATCCAGGTTGGAATTAGTGCACTTGGTTTGCACACCAGTGACATCACCTGCACCTACACAAGATGTGTGCCTTTTCCTGGTCTATCAACTTCTCAGGCATTAGGGACATCACAAGACCTACACAAGCCCTCTCCTGACCATCCTTCAGCCAGGCAGCAAAGAGTCAGGATCTTTTCCAGTGAAGACAAAATTACTTCTCTTGCAGCCCAGCCCTGTGTATGCCACCATAAATTATAACATTACTGTGAAAATGGGCCTTCCAAAACAATTCTGCACACTCAGGCTTATCTGCATGCACCTTCCTTATGTTTGTGATATAAATATATATATCTGTGATATACCCTGATACTCAAAGCAGATTGCTTCTCCCTTGAGTTCATTTGCAGCAGATTTTCCTCTCAATGCAGTGTTATTCACTCTGAATCAGTGAGCCTGTACAAAGGAAAGCAAAGTGTGGGTAGCTTAAAAGGAGAAAACCATAAATATTTCAAACACTTCTTCACTTCTATAAGAAAAAAAGTATATGTTAAAATTTCTTCTAGTATTTTTTGTGATTGTCAACAAATTTAAATTCAATGGAAATACAGATGGTTGTTGATCATAGGAAGTGCTTTTTTCTGCACTTATCAGTGCAGTAAAGTTCTATCAAATTAAGGTTTTCCTCCAGTTTTACTCTCTTGTTATGCCATGAATCTGTACTTCACCTTCCATTCTGAATTGTAATTTAGGCTTGTTTCATGTACTATTACACAAGACAGAAGTCACCACTTGGATGATCAAATAATTTGCAGTTTCTTTCCATTTTCTGAATGCTCCTGACTTGAGGAAGTTCCCATTCATATGGATGCATAACTGCTTTCCTAATTGGGGTACCAATTTCATTTGTTAGTTAAAAAGTCATTTAAGTTGTCTTTTCAAAGGACTGGGGAATTTTAGATCATAAGATCATTCTTTTTTACTTTTTCCTGGTAGCTAGTCCCAAAAGCAGACTATTCCTATTTGGACCTTATAACCTACTTAATTTTCATAACATTTTTATGTAGCAATAGTAGTGTAACAAACCATTTTACAGTGTAACAAAAAACTTTATTGGCATAACAAATCATTTTATCATGCTAACCTTTGTCCAAATGACTGGGAATGCAAACATTTCCACTTGGTAGGGAGTTAGAGCCTCTGAAAGAAGAAACACCTCTGGGGATAGGTATTGGATACCTGTCAAGATATATAATTCACTAGCAGCATTTCTGAAAGGTGACTTTTTATTTTTCTTTTTTTATTTTAAATGGTATAAAGATTTTTATATGCACAGAATGCTGCAGCTGTGACTACATTAAACCCTGCTTCAGGAAATAGGCTTGACAGTCATTTATTTAATTTTAACACAGTTAAGCTATTTTTATACCTGCTTTATAGTTGTTTGTAAAAAAATATTTTTTATTGATGAAACAGTAACTTTGTAACTCATCCTGATTCTGGGTGCCTGTTTAAGTGATTAGTAATTGAAAATGTTAAATATTTCTTTAAATTGCGGGAAAATCAAGAGAAGTATGAGAGAATATGATGCAATCAATAATAAGGAATAATTACAGTTCATTTTTCTGTTTAAAATCTATATTTATTTGATGTAGGGCATAATATAGATATTATTTTGATGAATAAACTCTTCTGCACAACAGCTTTAAAATGCAAAGCAGATCATCATTACAGAAACCTTAATTTTCAGAGAGCAAATTAATAATACAATCAAAATAGTGACAGCTTAGCATCTTTGAGAAAGACACAAGAAAGGCACTTCATACGATTTTTGTTGTTATTTGAAAATAGATAATGCACACTGAGAGGATTAAATGCCAGGTACACAGTGGCCTGAACATTAAAAAGTTCTCCAAGTTATTGCAGAGAGATTTGTATTAGCCCTAGAGCCGAATATGACATTAACAGGGTGCAGCACAAAGCCCCAAGCCAGGGTTCACTGTGCTAACTCTGGAATTAGCAGCCACATAACTTCATCAGTGCTGAAGAAGCAAAATTAATAAATCTTGGCAGAACAGTGGACTGACACAACTAGATGCTTCTGGGCCAGGAGATGTTACTTTCCTTCGATGCTGCCTTGCACAGGATGAATTTACCTTTCCTCCCATTCTCATCACGGTAGGGAAGGATAACATAAAATCTAGACCATGAAAGAAGCGAGGAAGCAGAGAAGGTGAAAGCCCTAAGCCTAAAAACATGCAACATGGAAGCTCTTCGGCATGTTGACGCAAATTCAGGATATTTTGAAGGAAGCTTCTGGTTTACTTTGTGGAGGTCCATGTGTTGCCTCTCAATAAGTGTCAATTATTGTAACCCTCAGACTGCCTGGTGAATCTACACAGGAGCAACAGCCACCAAAAAAACCCCAAACCCTCTCTTGCAGAGTCATCTATAAATCCAGACAAAGATGTGAAATGGAGAAATTATGAATATTGAAATTTTTCCATAGTGAAGTAAAAAGCAGTGAGCATATCTGCCTAAGGTAAAGTTATCAGTGGGGAATAGCTTATCACATACACTGCTAAGCACAAAACATACATTAAAATAGAAAAATATATTACTTTCTACAGAATATAATGAAGTTGTAATATCAGAAGTATAAAAAAAAAAGCACTCCTGGTAGCCAAATTGGGAACTGGATCCTATGGTCACTGTGAGCAGATTCAGTATCTGCTGAAGTGTATGTCCCAAAAAGATGCCTTCTCAGTGCTTCTTTCAATTCATGAATTTATAAGTGTTGTATGCTTTCCCTAAGAGGCAGCAGGCTGCTGAAGCAGCTTCCAGCAGTGTCTGAATGCTCAGTAACATGTCTACCACCAGGAGAAAAATTGCAACCTCTGTATCAAGAAATCACAGAAGGGTTGAGGTGGGAAGGGGTTGTTTGATCCAACCCCCCCTCACACTCAGCTGGGTACACCTAGAGCTGCCTTCCCGGGGCTGTGTCCAAACAGCTTTTGAATATCTGCAAGGAGAGAGACTCCACAGTCTCCCTGAGCAACCTGTGCCTTGGCTTCATAACCCTCACACTGAAAAAGTGTTTTCTGGTGTTCAGAGGGAACCTCCTGTGTTCCAGTTTGTATCCACTGTCCCTGGTCCTGGCACGGGGCACCGCTGAGGAGAGCCTGGCTCCATCCTCATTACCCCCTCTGTTCAAGACCTGGACCCAGGGCTGCAGGTGAGATCTCAGCAGGGCTGAGCAGAGGGGCAGGATCATCTCCCTTCCTCTGCTGGCAATATTTTCTGCAATACAGCCCAAGCTCTTCATTTTCTGTAAAAATGCCCTACCTGCCCAAAAGATTCATATTATTGATCTAAATTGATGCTAAACACTTTTTAAAATCTACTTGTTAGTATTCCTAGACTTGTCATCTATACATTTGCAGGGTTATCCTGCTTTAATTAACCAGGTATGATGATTTCAAATAGTTTGAGATTTCATTATTATTAGTAATAATAGTTTTTATTATTTTTATTATTTTTATAATTATTATTATTTTATCATCATCAGTGTCATAAAGATCATTACATCCTCTTGATTTGAGGGCTCTATTCCTCTTACTTTTTCCTCAGTTCTCTGATATTCTTAATCTCTGTTCTTCTCTCCAGTACACACAAGCATCACATCCACAGGGAAATGATAAACAAGTATCTGACTTAATTTCTGAATATCTGTTGCCAATCAGTGCCTCATACTGACTCCAGGCAATTGTCTTGCTTTGTGAATTATGTCTGCCTTGCTGTCTTCGAAGAATCTGCCAAATGTTGATTATTTGATGTAAGAATTAATTATGACATTTGGTAGACTTAAGTGCTTTTTTTTCTATCAGAGAAAAATAGAATTTAATTTTAAAAGTTATTTAGCACAACAGACATTAAAATGAAGGTTATGAGTCTTGTGTAAATAATTAATCAAGGGAAACACTGTGACTACTGAGCTATAGAGACTATGATCATGGTCAGTGATGAAGTGGCTTAATGTATTTCAGGTCATTGACCAAGCTTTTACCACTGACCCATAAATTCGAATGCTTTTTGAGTTGTTTTGGATGGCTCTTCCTCTATCCCTGATGTTCAGATGGCCTTCTCTATGCCATTGGAAAAACTTCAGGAATTGCTCCAAAAGAGGTTGCAAAGCAGCTTTTGGCCCTGCCTTCATTCAGCCAGAGCTGCAGTTTGGGTCATATTCATTTAAATGTAACAAAAAGTTTGATGATATCAATATATAATGTGGCTCCTCTGGGGCACTGCAGCAGTCCCTTTTTTCCTGTTAGTTATGGCCCTGCTATTTTTATAATTGGACAGAAAAGAATGCAAGGAAGCACATCATGTATGTCATTCTCCAAAGAAAATCCCTGTAGAGGCTGACACTGGTGCTCAGGCAGGTTCCTTGCTCTCATTCCATTTTCTTGAGTGACATGTGACTGATTAGGAAAGTCAGTCAACATCCACATGTGATAAAAAAGCATGAAGTAATTTAGAGTTAAGGGCTACAGGAATGGCACATGAGTAAAATATAGTTGTCCTTAAAGTATTCCATATTTTCTTTCATTTTAGTTTGCACCTTTTCCACATTTTTTGTTTAGAAATGTTTATGTCTTTTTCATAATAAACAATTGCACAAGTGGTGTGGAAAATTAACTTTTTTCTTGTCTGCAGAGCCAAACTCAATATTACTTCAAAAAAGGGTCATGAAAGATATGCCTGTTCTTCATCACAACCATCATCATAATCATCATCCCCACAACAACAATAAATCCAAAACCAGCCAGGAGCACTTGTCTCTTGGCTATGTGAATAGAGAGATACAGTGAGCTGTTGGCTTCTCACAGATTTATTAGTAACTTTAGTGAGATCACCAGATTATTGAAAATCAGAAGAATTTTGTCAGCCTGAGCAGTATTAAAGAGGAGTTGTCAATCTCTGAAACAGTCTGCAAAGAGGCTACAGAAGATTGTGTAAATTTGACTTTGCCTCCAGTGCTTTTTTGCAATTCTATCATTGTTTTTATATCATGATCTATGCCTTGTGCAATTCCTCCACTGTTTGTAGTATTGGTTCAGGGGTGCATACAGCCTGCTTCACCTTTGCCATTAGCAAGTCTTCAGAGTTAAAAAAGTATAACCAAGAGAAAGAAAAATAGTGAGAGACTGTATCTGCATTAACTTTCTAGAATTGGCCTTGTCCTTTCTTGCTGAATTTAGTTAGACATCATTATTCATGGTGGTGTGCAGATAGTAAAATGCACATGTATATGTGTCTAATTACCAGCCTGGGTCAATAAAGCAACTGTGTGAGACAGGATCAAGATAAATCTGTGGTTTTCCATCTCAGTTGTCAATCCAGGGATGTCTGCTTTTTCAAGCAGCTCATTTAAAGGGAACTGGAAACCGTGATATTATAGTTACTTGCATTTTCATTCATTAACTATTATGATAAGGATTTGTGAAAAAGGCTTGGCCAACTTCTGCACCAGAGCTGGCTGAGACTGAGAGGGGATGTTACTTTCTTTCAGACAACTGTTCAAGCATTAGCAATACAGAAGTGCCCTCACCTTGACAGCTAATCTACAGGAGAATTAATTGTTCTACATATTTTCTAGTACTTGATACAGAGTTGTTTGCCATTTTGCACAACATTGAAAGTTACTGTGACAATTTCTGCCTTGTCAAAAATGTTGGTGAAATTCTGTGCAGGAACTCTGAAATACTTTTGTTTACACAAAAGGATTTCTAGTAAAAATAAAACTCGATTGTGTATTTTAATTTTTATGGAGCTCATTAATATTTCAGTGCAAATTATACAGAAGAACTGGAAATAAATGGGAAATTTAGAGAATAGTTGGTTTCTCCCTTCAACCTCTGCCTATAATTGCCACACCCATGGCAGAAACACTGCAATAGACTGAATGTCTGCAACTTAGTTACTGCAATCCTCAGACAGATACTTTAATTCTGATTCATTTCCTTCATTTGTCTTCATTTCTGAAGTTAACCTGAGCTAGCACTGGGCAGGGAACTGCAGCAGCCCAGTGCACAGTGAACATGTGGTCACAGATTCCAATACAAGTGACTATCTTTGCAAATAAGCAGGAAAGGTAGTGAAAGAAGTAAAGACAGCTTAAAGTGCCTCAGCAAACTTGTATACCTACATGCTATCTTTAGAGCTGAGCAGAATGCTGAATGTTGCACTAGGAATTTGGAAATTATAAGAGAATAAAGTTGAAAAGTGTAACAGAGATTGCCAATCTAAACATTTTTTTAGAAATAATAAACATTCAAGTCTGAACTCGAAACCAACATTTCCTGTATATTAATCCTGACCCTGGCAAGGAAAAAAAAAAAGAAGCCAAAACCTCAGCAGAACATGGAAGTCAAATAATTTTTATTTTAAAAAAGTGAAAGCAGTATTTGCTTTGAAATTTAGGGATATTTTCTTGACTGTATCATTGGAAACCATTAACTCTTTGATGATCTACTGGGACACCAAAGATCCTGGAAATTCAGAAAGCCAGAGAACATTGTTTCCTAAGATATTTGTCTTCATGCCTCTCAGGACACTCATGAGTTTTCAGCAGCCTATGGGAATCAGTGCATGATAGTTTACTTGGAAGGTGGAATAGAATTTGTACCTTTCTGCCAAGGTGCAGTTCAATAAGAGCCCTGCTGCATCAGGTCTGCTCCAGCTGTGAAGCTGATAAACCAACTGAGAAAATTAACTCCTTCTCTAGGATAAGAGTTCACTTGGTGATTGACAGCTTTGGATAGGCATGACTTTGCTGTTGGTTTGTTGTTGTTGTTGTTCTGGGGGTATTCTTTGTTTTTGTTTATTTCCAAAGAGCACAGTTCTCTAATTGATTTTTATATGCAGTCATGATTTTAAGTAAAGGTATTTTACTATTTTACTACTTCCTTAGCCTGTACATGTAAAAGACACAGGCAAAGCAGAGGTGAGCCTCCCACTGCAGCCTTACTGAGCCTAACAGCAATAAATGTGTGCTCACCCCTGCTCAGCAGCACGATTCTTTCTGCATATTGTAGCTGATACACGTGTGCCCAGACACTCTTATACGGGGGAAAAATATCCACTGATTAAACCCCATCTCTGTGTGAGCTTCCACTGACAGGACATTTTTTCTTTTAATCATGTACTCAATCCACAGCCTAGCTCTTCCATTAAAATTTGTTGCCTGAATGTGACTGGACTGCAGAAAGAATTCTCTTGTCTTTCAAATGCAGTCCCCAGTGATTTGCAACACTGTTTTTTTCCTAGGGAAATAGGAGATGCCAGGGGAAGGATTTCATTAAACAAGTAGTGAAGCAAACCATACTCCTCAAGATTTGAGGAATTTTTTTGATTTTCACTGAGGAAGGAAATCAGGGTGCATATGCACTCATTGAACTACTTTCTTTCAGAACTACTCACAGAAAGACAGACGAGGTTTTCTAGGAAAATAGATTTTGATACAGGAAGATCACAGTGCAGAGTAAGATTTAAAAGCCTTGTGTTCTGCAAGTGTTGCCTTCATAGCTTTTGTAGCTAAGTCTTGCCCAAATTCTGTAATAAATCTGCTCGTCTTGTGACCATTCTTTGTTCACAGTCTAGTATAATGGAAACTGTTAAAAATGTAACTGTTTCATTTATATCCTTCAAAGCAGAGCAGAGAATCCCATCAGAAGTGTGAGGTCCAGCTCAGGATGTGCTTTCCCGTGTGGCACCCACGTTGGTGACACTTTTGACTACAGGGCATGATGGTCTTGTGAAGGGGTCGTTTGATCCCTTTCTGTAGATCCTCACATCTCCTCTCAGCTCTCCCATGGAAGGTGCTGGGCATGGGAAGAGCCCAGTTCATGCAAAATCCTCGGATACATTGTGCAGGGAAAGGCACTGAGCTGCAGCAGTGATGCAGGCATTGTTCTTCTGCCAAAGGAGATGGCTGCCACAGCACTCATCGTTCCCAGATTGGGTGTGTGTATAACTCCATGGGGGAGCAAGGAAAGCAGGGAGGGATCATAGCCCACAAGGTACCAGGGAGCAGAGCTTGGGTGCCACTGCAATATACTAAGAGAGACTAATAAAAAGTTTGTAAATGAGTGCAGTCAAGATGCATGTTGATAAAAACCTAAAAAGTGATGCTTTACGATATCACAGTAGTAATTTACAGATTTACCTAGTGAATTCGATTTTTTTAAGTTTGAAATTTTCAGTGGCTGTCAAACTTGCCTAAGGGTGTAAGCACTTTTAATACACGTTTATAGAACAAAAGAAGTGAGCCTTGTCATCAAAAGGAAAGCAAAAAACACAGATGAGAAGGACAGGTTGTGTGAGGTTATGTCTAGGAATAAGAAACTGTAAGGATTTTTGTGTTCTCTGAAGGTTCAGGATAGGTAGACACTGAGTGAAATGGATGCTTAAGGCATTTCTTTGCTGTGTTTTGACTATGATCTAAATAGGTAAGATTTTTAGTGGTCTTGAAAGGGAGACTGATGTAAATTACTTTTAGTTTGTAAGTGATTATGTGGTGTCAGTAACTGTTCCAAAAGGACAAAATCATCTTAAAGTAGAAATCTGGGAAGCAAATTTCATTTCTTTTCACCCGTGTAGAAGGCCTAAGTTGGAACAATTGTCCCCAGGGAAAGCGAAGAATGATGAATAATGGTGTTGTTCTGTAATGCTGATGTTAGTCTGAAAATGATAATTGAATAAATCAGGTGTGGCAAAAGACATCTGCTGGATCTGTCTGATTCTATGCTATAAGTAAAGATTTTTCAAGAAATCATTCCTAGTGATGTGAAACTTTCTAGCTTAACTTTCCATTACCTCCTATGTAAATTAATGCTATGTAGATTAATTGATAATCATTGTGAATGACAGTAAAAAGTGGTAGGTAATTAAACAGCCTCTTAAAAGAACATGATAATTTCCATTTTTACTTGTGATTTATTTAATTTATTTTTATCTTGTTACTTAACTCATAATGTACCTGATATCTTCACACACATGCATGCATAATATAAAGTATTATATTTTAATAGTAAATTAAAATATAAAGCTCAATATAGAAAACTAAAGTTACATCCTGGTCAATTATACCAGACAGTTTTAGTGTTTATTCAAGTTATATGCTGATTCCCAGAAAGAATTTTCAAGAGTGAAGTCCTGTGAGTGAGTGAAATATCCTCATCATTGCCTGCAGGTTTTTTTATAAATTTCATCTTCTTGGTATCCTTATTACTAATGGCCAGGGATTGCCAAGTTCCTCTCCCTGGATACTGAGTTTTTACCTAGGGAAGCAGGAGTGAACTGGAAAGTGTTTTGTTATTACTTCTTCTCCCTTTCCTTTTCCTGGGACCATGATTCTGCCAGTACCCTCATATAAAGATGCTCTCCCCAAACAAGCCCACAGAGGAGCTGAGTCTAGAACACAACTGGACTGCAAGCTTTGAACTTCCTTTACTTCTCCACTTTATTTTCTTATTTTCTCTACCACTGGTGCAATGAGTTCTGGCTTAACTGTGAAGAGAGACATCTTTTCCCTTCCCTGCCATGATTCTGTAGTTGCTTTAGGCAACTGAAAGCAATTTTCTATGTTTTGTTATGGGTGCAAATGACCAAGAGTGAGAGTGAATTACAGAAATCCATGCCATGCTGAGATTTCCCACTAACCTCACATGTAAGAGTCTGTGCTAGAAGGCATAGTTGCAATATTTTTGGCTCTGCTGTTGATGTCTTTATTTTGCATGTGCTTATCTTGTTCTGCCTGAAAAGGGTCTTAGGCCTAATTAACAATAACAGCTATCCCAGACCACCTAACTTACTTTAGAAAGCAACTTTAAATGCCATTCCTTAAACTTTCAGATAGAGGGTTACTTCTTAAGAAAAAGAAAGCACACAAGTTTACCAAGGTAATTTACTTCAGCTTCCCCAATAAACATGCTACAAAATTCCCTTTCCCACTCAAAATGCAGGACAGCCTCTGGGACCACATATGGGTCATGGTCCCTACAGAGGGTCATTGGTTCTTTGGTTCTTGGATTCATAGAATGGTTTGGGTTGGAAAGGACTGTAAAAGACACCTAGTTCCCACTTTCCTGCCATGGCCAGGGGCACCTGCCAAGTTCAGCACACCTTTGAAGCTTCCCCTTAATTGTGGAGTGCAGTGAGTTTACTGCCCATGCTAGCAGAAAATGAACCATCTATGTGATGCTTGACCAAAACCGAACTATAAAGGAAAAGAAAATTATCTGTGCTCCATTTGTTATTTTTAGATCATGCTCATTTGCAGGCTTAAACTGCAGCCTCATTTAAACACACTTCAGTGTTCAAAAATCAGTCTTGTTACCTGTGCTGTCTTCTTGTTCACTGTTAATGTGGGCCATACCAGCCTCTCGCTACCAAGATTTAACAAGTAGTACAATTTATCAATAAACAATCTGGGACAGGTCCTTCCAAGCAGAAAGCTTAATAGATATCATTTAAAAAAATTAGTGATTGTCTTGAGAAATATTTCTATAATAAGATTTTTTTCCTTTAGCTTTTTTATTTTCTTGTGCAAATCCTACATAGGGATGTAAAAGATAGTACTTTAATCAGGGCTTGTCGTACCAGAGAGTTTGTCTACTTTTTTTAACCATGGATTTTTTTCTAATGCAAGATGGAATATTAATATAAAATTATGTTGATATAGTACAATGAGTAGTTATATTAATATTATCATATGATATATAATTAATAATAGTAATATTATAACTTTCTCTAGCAATCCTATGTAGTTACAATGTGTTTGAAGTCATTAGACACACAAAGGAAAAAGGCACAAAAGATTTCAGAATATTTTTAATCTGCACATCTTTCCACTGGCAGATAAAATGGATTATGAAAATCCTAAAAAGAACAGTTTGTCATTCCCCTCCAATGGTCTGCTTTCTGTATCTGTCATGCTTACAACATACTTGGTGTGCATTGCAGAATTTCAGTAGCCCTGTCTGGACCAATTAACCCAAGAGGAACAGAAAATGGGTTTGAGCATCATCCTCTGTTTTCCCCATTGTGTGTGCATGCTACTATCATGTTTTTCATAGGGTCATAGAGTCCAGCTGTGTGCTGGACACTTTGTCCAGAAGGATACTGTGATAGACAATGTCAAAAGCTTTACAGAAATCTGAAAAGGCCATGTTGACCACCAGTTTTGGGGGTGGTTTTTTTGCTTGGGTTTTCTGTGATTCAGCATCACAAATGGTGTTTGTTTTCTATGGTGTTTGAGCCTGATGTAGTCACAAAAGCTGTTTAGGGTTTGGGACTGCGTTGGTCTGGTTTTCTGATTCCTCTTCCCCCGTTTTCCACACTGCCTGTCTGGTTTTCATTGTCCAGTATCAAGGGGCTGCATTGGCCACTTGTGAGATTGCACATTAATGAGAATTCCTAGCTCACCACCAGGAATCCCTGCGGAAATGTACTCAATTTCACAGGAACACGACTGCCTGGTACCATGCTGGCAATTTCATACAAACTCTTCAGCTCCTTTATCAAACATAGGAGGATGTCCAAGTTACTCTTGTAATAGAGTGCCTGAAAGAGTCAGGTGTTTGCTTTTGGTGTTAAGTCTTTCAGGAGTTCTTCTTACTTTAGTGATTTGTGGGTTTTGTCCGCAAACAGTGGATGTACGACTCCATAGGAGGTCTGTAGGCAAAAAGGATAAATAAGGTTGTAATCTCTTAGGTGCTTGTTTTTTCATTATGTGAAATTGGCAGATTCTCATACCTCCAGGCTAAGAATATATTATAGTTACTGGTGTTTTCTCCTTTGGTCTGTTAGTTTCAGTCTAGAGGTGCTGCTTGAAAGTAGCTGATGCGGGACTTTTCCTTTTTCATAGGGGAGTAATGCATTTTTATTAAAATATTTTAAACTAACACCACTAAAACACACCACCTTTTTCACCGGAAATAATTACAATGTAATAAACGGAAATACACAGTTGTAAAGTCCCTAGATGCTCATCGATAAAGAATTTATATAGGAAACAATAAATAAGGAGAAGATTGTGTAGACTTTGCAGTTTCCAGGATTCTCACATATTTCCTAGCAATTTTATTGAACCTACAGCACTCATTGCAATAGACAGTGTGTTTGTAGACACTCAGTTCTTTGTAGGGTTTTACAGAGGGAATGAAAACAGTATTTCCTCTGGTAAGAAAGAAGGCATTCACACATTAGCTATGTAGGGTGCCAGATTTCATGGAAGACCAAAGGAATATCATCATGATATATTAATTTCTGATTAAGTATCTAACTGCATATCACGTCATATGAGGAAATAATGTAATCCAGAAAAAAGGCTTTATTCACTTAAAGCTCTCCTAACTTGAATGTATTTTGCTGTTTGAAATGCTTTGAATAGAAATGACATAGGAAAGTTCTTGATCTTTAAACCCTTCCAAACCAGCTCTTTTGCTTTCATATTAATATTCTAGACCTCTTTCTTGGGGTTGAAAGTCTTTCAGCAGTGGAGCTCTACATTTTGGAATCTCCTTTAGAGCCTGAACAGGGATTCAAAGACTTCAAGGAGGGAATGAAGAAAACTGCCAGATGAAGAGACACTGGACTTCTCTGCTCCCTGTCATCTGGAAATGTTTTTTCATGGAATGAAGGCGTTTCACAGCTGCAGCTGTTTCTTTACTCCCTTGAGCAGGTCACCTCAGGTGCCACATTGTCCCATGAAGCCTGCAGACAGGTGATACAAAACCTGGGGACAGACCGCCTGCTCTCATCCCCATTTTTCAGTCTCAGGGGTCAGAACAGCCAAAAATGTCCTGCAGCTTGGGAGTCTGATCTTGCTTTTGTTGACACCTGCGTTGCAAGCTGATTGACAATGACTGCCTCATACATCAGAAACAATTACATTCCTCTGGCTGCTCCTGCTTCAGCACCAACACCTGCTCCACAGATTAGGAGCCTCCTGATGTACAGAGGAAGAATTTTTGAACATGGTGGAGATTGATGACTTCCATCCGGTGAGAGATTGAAGCACTTTATTCAAAAGTAAGGGAAAGAGACACAGTAAATAGAAATATCCTCAAATGGGTTGGAATCTTTGTAACTTACCCTGGTTCAGATGGGTTGGACTGCTGAGGAAGGTTGTACAGAATTTTTTCAGAGAAGAAAGTATGAGCATTGATTTGCCTTTTACTTGAGCAAAATTAAATATGCAAACAAAGCAAGTGGGATGTGGGGATTATCTGTAGAGCTTTGAAGTGGCAGTTGGAGTGTGTCCATTCTTATGATCCAACATATTCAAAACAATAAAGATAAAAGTAACGCTTTACATAGAACATCATCTGTGCCTTTAGCATATGCAAAGATTTTGCCTTGAAAAGTTTTGCACATTTCCATGGTGAATTAATCCCCCCCCCCCTTTTTTTTTTGTCAGACTGCCTTTCATTTGAGGAAACAGGCTCTTGAAAATGAAAGTACATCTGCACAGTACAGACCCCCTTTCCCACTGCTTTCATCTCTTATTTTTCAGTTTCTAATTTGTGGCTGAAATCAGCATTTCAGTCCCTGGCTCAGTTTATGATTTTCTGATAAAAGAGAACTTTCAACAGCAAATAAACTGAATACTGGGGAAGAAGCAGAAAAAAAATACAAAAAGATAAGACACATTTAGGGCTGGGTTTGACTGTTTACATCCATCAGAAATAGCAGACCTTGCCAATTGCCCCAGTTATGGCTATGTTAAATTGAGACTCAAAGCCTACACCTGAGCCATATTCATTCTGAACATAAAATAGAGTAATAAAAAACAAATGCAGTATTCCTTTTTTGAAACCACAGAGTTAAGTTGTTTTTACAAATTTGCTCTACTTGGTGATAGAATTCCCTACCAGGAGTAAAAGTCTGGGATGTTCATTTATAATATATAGATTTGCCCTTACAGAACACGTTTATGTGAATATAAACTATACAGTACATAGTTTTGTCCTTGAAGAATACATGCACTTCTAATCTGCATGGTGCCAGGTCCCTGGGCATTTGCAGTCTTACATTGCCAAGTTCAGATTCTAGGTGCTTCAAGGAGTTCAAGTAGAAATTTGAAAATGAGAAAAGCGTTTCGTAATTGTGTTCCATCAGACAGACAATATAAACACAGGAGCTGGGCTGCTTTACATCAAAATGCATTCAGTTATTCACTGCACAATGGACTGAATAATCCTTTAAATATTTATGAGTAAACCACAGAGGATTTACTCTTCCTTCCAGCATGTGGAGATTTTATAATGTGCATCATGTTAGTTCAAAGTAAACCCTAATGTTTTGCTTGCTGTTTAATACTTCTAATAGCATGGCTCTGCATCACATACACCTATTCTCTGGACAGTTACACACAGACAGTATTTTGGGGTGTAATTCAGGAAGAACTATGCTATGACCACTAATTCTCAGAGCCAATACATGCAGCATGTATTGGAGAGGATGTAAGGTGAGAGCTGCTTTGTGTTTCAACTTGAGGCAGCATCAGCTGAGCTCTGTGGATTAGTAGTTTTTAAATGAGTAGTTCACACTGAACAATAATCCTAGTGAAATGTAAAGGAGACAAATAAATAATTTTTTTCAAAAAAGAATCAAGTTAGACTTTATTGGTTGGATTTTTATAGGTACAATGGCCTTAAGAATGCCAGCTGGCAACTTTGTGAGCATTATAGTCTGCAAGGCTGCCCTGTTCCTGAACTGGATCTTTCATTTTGTTTCTGATATTGTCACATGGACTATGCTCAAGTCAAATTTATTAGTAATATCTTTCAACTGAGAGTAATTTTGGTGCTTTCCTCACTGACCTAACTATAATTCACCTTTATTCATCAAATAGACTGTAATTTACTCTCATTGTAGAGCAAGGCATTTGCTCCCTTTTCACTTTTCTCTTGCCTGTCAACTTTAGGACTTTTTTTTGTCATTTGTTCTGAACTGAAGGCTAAGTCACTGGTGTTCCTGTTTTGACATTTCTCTCTTCTGCTCGTCTATCATGTCACTCTGAAGACTGGACATAGGGAAAAATCACTAGCACCAGTTTATGCTGAGCCCATGGGACCAAGAAAGCATTTGGTGTATAACCTCAATATAGTTCCTACAATAATACCCTTAGTACTGGTACCACGCATTTATGTTCATGTTTCATTTCTGATGAGAGTTGGCTTTTACAAGACACCTCTCAACCATGCCAGATTGTTGTGCTGGGGTTCACATCAGGGAGACAGCTCCACACACATGATCTGGATTCCTTCTGTATGAATTTGAACTGGAAGAGGAACTCCTGAAGCACAGATGAGGCACGAGAGCCTGAAACAGGCATTCAGCTGATGGGTCAGACCAGAGCCAGTCTATAAGTTAAAGGCAAACCAAACCATGAGAACCTGGTATGTGTGGAGCTATGATATGAGAGCCTCAGGTCCAGCTGTTTGACTATACAGTTCTGGGCCTGTTGGTCTGCACTGCTGGCTACTGAAGGCACATCCCTGGCCATCATTGCCATTAAGACTGCCTAGCTTTGCAAAATATCATCTACTCATATGATTCTACCAAATTTTAGACATCCTGCCTAAAGTTTCCCCTAGTATGATAATGCCTGCAGCTTAATTAGCTCAGCTATCAGAACTTTTCTGAGAATGAGACTGAGATAAAATGTTCCACCCTACCAATGAGGAAAACCAAGGAGATCTTTGTTGTAGAGCAGGAGTTTGAAGTCTGCAAGGAGGAAGAGATGAGGGGAAGCCCACAGTATTTTTGCTGTCTGACTACAGAGAAATGTGGTGGAATCCTGTTTCAGTAAGTGCTCTTAAACAAGTCATGTTCATTCTCTGATTATCCTTTGATTGTTACTATTATTAGATTGGAGTATATATTAGAAAAAACTTTTAATGATCAAGTATTCAAACAGGGTGCCCAGAAAAGTGTTTGAAAAAAACATGCAGAGGTGGTGCTTTGGGAGATGGTTTAATTGTGGACCTGGCAGTGCCAAGGCAATGGTTGAACTTGATGATCTTAGAGGCCTTTTCCAACTTTAGAGATTCTATAATTCTGTGTTAATTCAGAGCAGGCTTCATGCTTCAGGGTTGTCTTGCACTGGCACCAGAGGTGAGTTGCAAAGGCCCAGCAAATTGTTCACTTAGAGCAGCTCCTCCAGGAGTTATTAAAAGGCATTGCTTCATGCTTTTGGTGATGACAATGAGGAGACAAGGAAAGCAAGGACTCACAGAGAAGTCAGAAAAGTGAAAAATGTATGAAGATGCTTCCAACATCAGGCGTGCTCTTTAGAGAAGACATATGAACTGACTCTAAGCAGCACATTCACAAAGTATACAAAAGTACAGATGCTCTATTTCTTGTACACATTTTGATCCATCCTTCAGATTTAGTGTTAAGCACCTTTCCATATCAGCTCCTGAAATGCCATGCACATGTAATCTAGCCTGACATTTCTAGGTTAAGTGTTAGCTCCAGTTACTGTGTCTGAACTCAAGTGAAAGAGCATTACTAATTAAGTACCAATTTTGAAACACCCCAATTCTCTTCACTTTTCTTCTATGCATTTGTGTAGACAGTAATTGACACTGAGCTATCTCATACCTGTTCATATTTAGGACTAATTGCTGTTTACGCTTTCTCAAGGAAAAAAATGATGCAAAGACTAAGAAGAATTGCTAGTTACAGCTCTGATGACATGTACTGTACAATCTAGGGCAAATTAGACTATCTTTCTTTTTTTCCTTTGTAATGTCTTTGGTAACTTTTCTCTCATCTTTCTGATTCTGTAAAAAATACTTAAGATCTTCAGAAGATGATGAGCACCTCCCAGACTGAACTCTTTGATATAAACGCATCGGCTGAGCGATTCTGTTTGTACTTGTCCAGTTAAGCACAATGCTGGTGCTTAGCAAAAAGAAACACTCTCATCTGCCAGTGAGTGAAACAGGACAGCCCTGGCAGAAAGGTGCTCCATACTGCAGTGGGCAGGCTTCTTGTGTGCACCACACGATACTGTAAGGCATTTTTTCCCACTCTTTGCTATTTTCGTTTCTGTGGTGAGATTGCTTGGACACCATGTTTAGGCTTTCTCCAGTGATATATTTCTGAAAATAAGTAGTCTTTTTAAGAGAGAGTGGGTCATTGCTTTCAGCACTGTGTTTGCCTGATGATGGGCTACTGTCACGCAGGCACAGGACATGGTCAGTAGCAATCAGAGACTTACCAGACCTTCTTCTGGATAATTTAGTGACAAAACCCCCACAAGGTTTAGATACTGAAATGAATTTATTTTAGAAGTTATAATCCTCAATAAATAAGAACACATTGCATTTGTCATTTCCTAATTGGCATTTTGATTTTCTCTGAACATTCTTTCACTCAAGTTTTAGTAGTGTCTTGTCTGTGAGTTATGATTTACAGTGAGACACGTGGTATGGAGCAGACAGAACAGTGATGCCTGTCACACAGGCACGTACCACTGCTTTTTAGCTACCAGGCAAAGATTTAAATGAGCAAGGAGCCTTCAAAGAAAGCATCAATCTCAGTAAGCAGTAAAAAACCTACTGTCATTAACACAGTTTCAGCTGAGCAGACAAGCTCAAAGCAATGCTGAAGATTTTGAAACTGGGCAAGTACAAAGCATCAAAGGAGTGCACAGACACTGTAGAAATTCTTCATGGCTTTTTGTTAGGAAGTACATCACAGAGAGACAGGATGACAGGATTCCACTAAAGAGAATTTTCTGGTTCTTTTCCATCATTAATATCTATGATTGTGCACTCAAAGCCTGGAGAGAATATTTAGAAGGCTCAACTACTAGCAGTAAATAATTGCAAATAATTTTTTTCTCACATTCATTTACAAATCTTATGTGAACAGACTGTGATCTTTGTGCTTTTATTACAGAAAGTTGTTCAGGAAATCCTCCACATAAGTAAATTATAGACACAACTTGTTGACTGTACAAATTATAATTATTAGCTGGAAATGGGTTATTCAGCCCTGTGCTTTAAGCTCAGTTCTCTAGTTATATGAAAAAGACTGTAATAGAGAAGAGGACTATTAAGATCAAATGCCAAAACCCTTCATTCTCTTCGGGAGCCAAGAGGAAATCTTTTTTGTGAGGATAAAGATGTGTCAGAACTTCAGATTTCCTGTTGATGAGCTAGGATTTATTTTCATTGACGTGCTTTTCTTCCATAAATAATTTCTGTATCTGGGTGTATGTCATCTCCATGAGCATTGTCACACTTGCTTTGAAAACTTTGGGTTTGCCCTTCTTGTTAGCAAACCTTGGTGGGTCCTAGCCCAGAAGTGAGGTGCAGTGACCGTGCCACCTCTATTGTGGTGCACCTCACAGTCACTGGCTTGCCAGCCTGCCTGTGTTGGAGGCCCAAAAATAAGAGGAGACTAAATTTGATCAGCACAGTGTGCCATTGCCATGGTTGTACGAAGGGCTAGAAGAGATGGTTGGTGCATACCACCACTATGGCATCAACACCATTCTAATTGTCTTCCTGTCCTCCTGAGCTCCCAGACTCTTTTCTCTCACCCTGCTACCACCTACTGCTCAAAATGGGACAGGTATGGGAAAATATACAAATACCTAGAACTTCCCAAAGCAGACAACTCAGCCATGGTGCAGCACTTGTCTTCTCAACCACTACACAGGATTTTTTTGGTTTGGTCCTTCTTTTTCTCCATGACCAGGGTTAGGGGACATCATGGGCTCCCCAGGTTAACATTCAAGGAAAAAATGTATATTTGTGGCAACAGGCAGAAAAGAAAAACTAGCAAAGAAGAGAGTTGTCTTGTATTTGCCTGTGAGGACTCTACTTTGACCAGATATGAAGTATTAAAAGATGAGTTGTCCAAGTTTTATTTGTAATTTTTTTGTAGTCTGAAGTGCCCCGTGTGTTGGTTTGCAGGATTGAGAATGAGCACCATGGTGTCCTGTATTGTCTTTGCATTGGCCCCACCCTACCAGCCATGCCATGCAGCTCTCTTCATCCTGCTGCCATTCTTGTGCACCTTCCTCTTTGGTGTTAGCTCTGGAGTTAATAAAAACAACCACCTTTGCCCTGTTTTCTTGTTGCCCTTCTGCAAAGAGCTCTTTGGTGCCTTGTTTGAAAGACTCCTCCAAAGAAACAACAACTTGGAGGAATGCACAAGGAATTATTTTTTTTGCTTAGAACCTTTTCACCACTGCAATCAACCAACTCATCAGTAGGTCATGGAGACATACAGGCAGTAATTAGCACCTACAGCCTAGGAGGAATTCCTCAGTTCTTTTCTCCTGTTATCACACACCATATACACATTTTGCTTTTAGCTTTCTAACACACTTCATGCATTTCACAAAAAGACATTTGTGTGAAAACACTGATCAAGCTCCCAGAACTCTAGAAAGCCTTTAGAATACGTGTTTATGAAATATCCAAAAGAAAGTAGTGAATGGACGTTGATTTACTATCTTCTTTTTATCTTTTTCCTATGAGAAAGTAGTCTATGGGGTTAATTTACAGCAGACATAGCTGCTGGGGAAAATAGGTAAATAAACAACTGACCTTGACATATGGCCATGGAAACAAAAATCTGCTCTCAGTTTATACTTTTCTAGTCTGCAATGTTTATAAGTAAGGTTCAGCACTACATATGTTTGCTGGGAAAAAAAAATTACTACTGCTAGCAATGCTTCCTTTGGTAATTTAATATTTGTTTATTTAGCATGTAATATTTGTTTAATAAGGCATTACTGAATAAGTGAAAAATGTTTGGTGGTATTTCAAAGAGATCACTGGGTCTCGCTTTCTCATTGAGGCAAGATCAAGTAATATTTGCCATCTTTTATAGTTCTTTATGCAATCTGTTCTGCACAGTCTGGATATGCCAGCATTTCCAGTCTTCCTAGTTAAAAATTCTTATAGATAGGAACTTTTCCAACCTAGATGTTCTTTACTAAAATTGAAAAACATTTTCGTCCTACTTTTTTCATTCAATGGACATGGGAAAATTTTTTTAGAGTCCTCTGTAATTTTTTCCCACATACTTAAAACTACTCTCATACGTACAATAGTCTTTTCTTCCCCAGATAACCAATTGTGACTTTCAGTCAGTATTGACAGGTCTATGATCATTGCCATTGTGCTCTGAGTCCTCTACAGTATTTCCTGAGGTGTGGTGCCCAGCAGAAAACATGGTAGCTAAGGTAGTCTTCACTGATGTCATATTTGTGTTGAATTCCCAAAATGCATCACTTGAAAATTTCACCCACTCTATGGTGATTTCAGTTCAGCCTCACTTGTATCATGGGTAGAGTGACCTTCCTTCTTCATGGGTTGTTTCTGCTCTCATGGTACGGCTGCAGAGTGTCCCTGAGTCTGACCCTCTTCTGTCTTGCCAGTGTAATCTCTGGTGACATCTCTGCTGGCACCTCTGGGGCTTCAGCCCAGGCACCCACAAAGGTTGTACAAAACACAGGAAACAGATATCAGACCAAAGGTTGTAGCTGCTAAGAACAAAAAAGGTTCCAGATACATGATTCCTACTTCATGTCTAGTAGCTGATTTGATAACAGGTATTATCTTCTTTTCTCGTGTACATTATTTTGCTACTGAGGTAATTGCTAAAAGTCACTTTCTCCATTTAGAGACTCCTTAATATGAAAGGAGCATTGTGTAGCAATCCTAGGAAATGCCATTTCCACATATTACACATAGCAGTGAGAGGCAAAATGATTTCTCAATTACTTTTGCTGTAAATGAAACATGCAGAAGGTATAGGTTCTCTCTTAAGGAGGTCAGTGTGGGAATACAAACAGTTGTGAGCCAGTCAGAGGTATGTAAATACCTTAGTGATCCCTTAGTAAATATTTGTGGGAAATGTGTTATGCACCATCTAGTGTAACCTGAAATTACCCTGTGGAGTAGAAGCAGGAACATTCCCTCTTCAGGCAGACCATGGTTTGCCTCCTTCCTCACGCCCTCGTTCCGTGGGGCCGTGCTTTTCTGGCTGAGCAGCACCCGAGTGCAGAGGGAGCCCAGAAACACCCCTGAAGGAGCTGTACAGCAAATAAATCACCAGATATGCTCAGAGAAAACGAGGTCTCTCCCATGGGCATCTCTTATGGGCTTTTCTTCCCTGGCAAGGCACTGCCAGGCTCATCCCTTCCCAGGGCTGTGCTGTGCAGCCAGTATTGTGTTAATAAGTGCCTTAGTGCTACGGTCTCTCTCTGGTGTTGACATAACTTGTCACACAGTGTGTCAACACGTTCACAGTGTTAGTCACAGATCAATGTCCTCCCTGGCTCACTGCTGAGTTACAGGCAGTTGCAAGAAAGGCAGACACTAAAAGGAAAGCCAAGTAACAGTAGGGTTAATAGTGAACAAAGGCAAGGATGTGAGTCAGAGGCACAGGACTCACAGATGTGTTTCGTGCAAGCCGTCAGTCTGATTGGAAGTAATTGAGGTTCCCTTTGAAGACAAGTGCTTGGGAGAAATATCAAATGAAATGAAAAGCTCAGAGCAGCTTCCAGGCTGCTGAAAACTTGCGGCAGGCTCCAGCAGCCTTGCAAAGCAGCAACAGAGACAGCTGTGAGCAAGTGAAGGAAATCGTCAGGCTGGCTGTTCCTGATATGAGAGCCAAGTACAGTGTCAGGGCTGCAAGGCTGTGCTGATCTCACTGCCTGCAGGACTGAGCATCCTCCTAAGGGGGCTCTGAGAGCCAAGGAGCTCTCGCCTCCCCTGGTTGTCTTCAGTCCTGGGTCCCATTGATTAAGCTGTTACTGAGAGGGAGATGAAAGCCTGGGCACAGCTGGCAAGGCTTTTCATTCTCTGTGCTGGCATGAGGCATTGCAGCGGCACTGAGTGTGCATGGTGGCAGGCAATTAAAATCAGCTTGATTCACAAAACGTGAACGAGCTCCCAACCTCTGCTGCTGCAATCATGCTCGCTCACCATTTTAACACCGTGCTAATGAGTGCTTCACAGGACTGAGCATAGAGCACCTTGTATAATTTAATAGGCGTCATAAAAACGTCTAATTGAGCACCCACATGCTTCAGATGAACCTGTGGAGCAGTGTCTGAGGAAGACCTGCAGGTGGAAATGAGGCTGGGAAGTGATCCCAGTTTGAACTTGTCTCATTATATTGGTGCTATCTGGAAGTGTGATTCACGTGCATGCAGGCACTTTTTTTTAACATTTATGGTCTTTTCTGCCTTATTACCTTTCCATAAAATGCTTTTACAAGCAGAAGAAAGTGAGAGGGGCATTGCACTTTGCCAACCTGTGTCTTATCTGGTTATGTTCAAATTACTCACGGGATTATACAGCCTGTATATATCGCTGATATATGTCTCCAGGAAAGAAACAGCAAGATCAATAAATGGTTTCATAAGACGCTAATTTTGTTGCAACGTTACACTAATAGATGTTGTCCTCAGAAAAGCAAACTTCTACAGGAATATTTTTGCAGGTATAATAAATATTTACCACCCTTTCTCAGGGTTTGTTTCAATGGTTAATCCAGTTGGCTTCATGGACCAACTGCATTCTTCTTCCAAAGTCTTCAAAGAAAAAATTCAGATTAATCTAAATGGTTTCTATAAATAAGAACATATGTTCTCAAAAATTCTAGTAGTCCCTTCTGTCTGTTTTTTTGGTTTTGTGGTTGAATTATACAGATATGAACCCTCAGAAGAGCAATGCATAAAAATATTATTATAATAATAAAATACAAGTACATAAATATTATCTATCGTATAGATATGTTCATAAATGAACACATTTGTACAATTACTTAAAAACTCTAGGCTTTTGGAAAGATATTGATAAGTGGGAAGAGTGTTTTCTTAAAATCATTTCAAACTGTGCTTTGCTACAACAGTAAGTAATTACATTTTAAATATTTGTTTTTCTCCAGGGCATAATGTGGCTTTGTTGGCCAACTTGTCCTTCTTTTTCTGGCTAAAATACTGAAGTTTTAGAATGATTATGACCTGTATCTTGTTTGTTGAGTAGAATAAAATGGAGAAAAAGCCTTATATTTATAATCTATTTTAGGCAATCTTATTTTCAAAATAATCTTTATGCATCTTAAATGATTAATATGCTATTTAAATGATAAATAGTGTAAATGTTATCCAGTTTCTTTAGCTTAATTTTGGATGGGAACGTTTTAAGGTCAGTTTGGTAAAGTGCTTTCAGGGGAAAAGATATATGCTGAAAATGCAATTTCCTATTTAAAATAAATTAGCAGACTTTTCTGTGCATAGTTCTGTCCAAATAATCACCAGATGTATTTAAAAAGACCTGTGTTTTCCATATTGAATCAAGATACACTGTATAGCAGGACAAACCAGCAGCATCTACTGCTAAATTTGCAAATTTTATAAACTTGTGATACACATACATAAAAAAAAAGTTCTTGGCTTAAGGCAGTTTGATAAAAACAGCCAATAATTTCACCTGGGGACAAAAAAAAAAAAAAAAAAAAAAAAAAAAAAAAAAAAAAAAAAAAAAAAAAAAAAAAAAAAAAAAAAAAAAAAAAAAAAAAGTAAATTCTGAGGCCCAGCCTCTGATTTTAACTTGAAGAGATATTTGACAATGTATTCCAAATGGGGTTAAATTCCATCCTGGTTCAGCTGTGCACCTTCCTCACTATCCCTGGGCTGGCTGGGATATCCCAAGGCTTGACCTGTCTGCTTGGCATCTCCTCCCAGGAGCCCTCCCCATCCTTTGACTTGCTGCCACGTGTTACTGTGCTCTCTTTCTATCCTCGCCATCCTTTCCCAAGGACAGCCACCATTCCCTGATGGATGCAGCTCCCTTCAGAGGATAAAGGACTGTAAGCATGAAGTGGTAAAGACAGAAAACACCAAAAGTTTCTCATTGCACAAATCCTTAAGAGAAACTCGGTGGGTGTATAGGTCAGTCCAAGCAATGCCTTGTGGAGAAATTTAAGAGGTTACTGCCCTATCCAAACTGACACAGGAATTGTCTGCAGGAATTTTTCGTGAAGAGACTGACTAAAACACCCCTGAATCACAGGGATAAAGATACCCTTAAGTGTTGAGCATCTCTGCATCCTCATAAACACTGCTCTTATTTCCATAAAACATCTTTTCTGTGAGATCATTCAAGTTTGTCTCTCAAGATTTCTTTTTCCAGGTTGAATACTTTTGTTGGAGCCACAACAACCAAAAAAGTATCAAACTCAAAATGTGATGGCCTTGAAAATCTGCCAGAGTTTGGTTTAGAAAAACCTTTGAGGTGACCCTTTTTTTGGCCTTTTAAGGGATATCTCTCTCACCAGCTAATTAACTAGCCTCAAAAGTCAGTATCACTACCAAAATCTCCAGAAAGAGTCGAGGATGAAAATTAAATACCTGCTCTTTTCATCACTAATCCACAATTATTTCTTCAAGCTATCAAGCAGTTTGTTTTCATATATTTATCCAAGACACAGGTATTTGTATATGTTACCTGCATTTCAGAGCACACACAATTTTTTCCATTAAAATGAAATTCTGTATAAGCTCAACATTAATCAGACTTTTGTTTCCTTGGGCAGCTTTTCTACCTGGAACAGCTTTGCCTATTTGATGTTTTCTTTGATATGAAAAAGAAACAAAAATAAAGGCCCAGGGCACTACCTGAATATGCCTCCTGAGTTACTTTAATGAACCCAAGGGACTGCTCTATGTCCTAACATTTGGTTAAAACCATCTGACATTTTATTCTAGTCATGGCAATAAATTGTAGCAAATCTCCCGGCTTTAGGAAAGAAAAATGCTTGGGGAAATCAGAGAAGCCAGTGTCTTTCTGTCCTTGAGAAAGAGACATCAGAGGAAACTGGGGCTGTCAGGAAATACTAGGCAGCCCTCATTTCTCTTCATGACCTCACTGATTTCCACATTGAAAATGGTGAATCTGAACAATTTTTCACTGTGTCCTGCCCTGAGCAGAGGCTGGGTTGGCTCTGACCTCCTGCACTCTTTCTGTCACCAATGCTCCTACAAGAGAAGGTAAAAAAACCCCAGTCAATTTAAATGACAGATGCAAACCCCCCCCCCAGTTCTTCTGTTCAACATCCATACAGGGTAAAAAAAATCTGCTCCAAAGTAAATCCATTTTTAAATTATGGTTATAAAATTTCCCACTGTTTAATATATGGGGGTAAAAATCTGATTCAAATTCTATCTCACCGTCACAAATATTTTGAGATTCTTTCATCTTTTAAAAGTATTTTTACTTGCATGTGTGCTTATAAAATATTCTGATATCCTCTCCAAATTAACACACTGGAGTGAGAAAAAGGTGCTACAGCTGTAAGAAGTGCAAAACATGAGCACTTGCTCAGAACATACTGAAGTGCAGAAAGCCTAAAGGGATTCTATCAACTCTATCATAATATATTTGAAGGAAATTCTAATTTTTCCTTCTTCAATTTTGTTCCTCTTGAAATACTTTTTTTGGTGTGTCAGCACTACATCTAAATGATGCATTATCACCAGAAGCTCAAAATGAAAATTAGAATAAACTAAAGTGGGTTTATTGGCCAAATTTAAATATGTGTTAAGTTTGGCTTTTTCTTATTAAGTAGCTTTATTTTAAAGGTGTCAAGGAGAAATTCTTGTTGTTATGCCAAACTAAGATATTTTAAGTAAGTCATAAATAAGGCATAGAGACATAAATTCAGGAATTAAGTGTTATATTCCCATTTCTCAAGTCTTGGTTGGGCTTTTTTCATGAATTTCATCTTTCCATGTACAAAATCTCCATTCCTTACATGCACATATTTCTTTATTTTCCTCAAATATTCTCTCTGTTGACAGTTTCTAGTACTGAGATGGGAGATTCTAGACATGGTTTTGTCAGTGCTCTGTAGAATGTGGCTCTTGGTGTCCTTGCCCACACTGTTTATGGGTATCCAGCACAAAATCATCCTGGCTTCCTTAGTTTCCCAGCACAGATTCACAACCAATTTACAACCTGTATATCCCTTTAGTCTCTCCTAGGATTACTGCTTTCCAAGTATTTCCATCAGAAAAAAGTTATGCTTTAGATTGTTATTTTCAGAATGTGCTGGCCTGCTTTTTTTTGTCACTTGAAGCCCAGGCTCCCGACCCTGCTCATATTGGCATCTTATTCCTTGTTATTCTCTTTTCTCTGCTTGTAGCTTTTCCTAGTTTAGCATAATGTGCATAGTTTGGGAAACTATGTCCCTCTTTTTCTACACCACCACTAAATCTGGTTTTTCCTCTGAAAAAACATTAACTGCTGAGTGGATTGGGATCTGGGGAGTCCACCGAGCCTTACTCCCAATTTACTGCCCGGTTTTGGACCAACAGAGTAAAACTAAAATTACGACTTCAGAACAATGCATTTCTTTTTATAAATAGGTCTAGGGTTTGGAGGTTGAGTAATTGAATTTCTCAGCATGCAAAAATATTTTTTTTTAATCTTCTAGAGCTGTTTAGTGAGGTGAAGCAAGGTCAGTTTACCCATGGTGTGACTAATTTATGGAATTGTGTCACACAAACGGATTCATTCTGCTGCTAGTTGGGAAGAGTGCATGAAATAATTAGCTAATGCATATATACATTTATTTTAATAATACATTTATTACATGTGTTCACCTTGCAGTGTGTATTTTAATTCACAATAGCAGACACATTCTGAATAGAAGTTTTTCATTTAAACAGTATCTATTAATAATATTGTGGTGCACAGAGAGCTACAAATAAACTTATAGGCAGTGGTAATATGTTGTTCAAATATTAATGAAAACATATTAATTTAATTCCTAACCTTACTCAATTAATCTTAAATGGCATAATACTGCCAGTCTCCCAAGGATAAAGCCCGCAGAGATACTGCCAGTAAATGGAGATGAGTGTATGCCATTTGAAAGTTCCCTCTGGACCAGAAGGAATAAAGGTCTAATTTTCTGCCACTAAAAGTGATTTTCACTTCACAGAGAGCTGAAGGAGCTACTATTTTCTATTCACTGCTGCTGCTGCTGCTGCAAGATTTTGTTAATATCTATTTTCTGAGAAGTGCCAGCTAAGAGTCAAAGGCTTAGGCTGTGTTAGAGAGGCTGTGAGCAACATTGCTTTGTTAAAAAGGCCATGAGGAACATTGCTTAAGGAATTGACATGCATTTTTAATGAGTTTGCACTCTTGTGTGTGTCCTGTGACAGATTACTCATTCCAGTCTTAGGAAGCATGCCTTGCCCTTCCAGGCACTACCCTCCTCTTTTGTTGCTATAAATAGTTATAAGTTCGTTCCTGAAAGAAGAGGTCCAAGATGACTAAAAGAAAGAGGATGATTTGTTGTTCTGATAAAACACAAAGAAAAAATAAAGCTATAGCCATAACACAGTTTTAGATAACAGTGGAAGAGAACAGAGGAATTTAGAACAGCTATAAGAAATAAGAAGATTAGTTTGTGTGCAAGAATACTGATACGAACATAAAAGGAAGGAAATGGAAGCTAATCAAAACCAACTTTAATATTTTATATCAAAGTAACTGAGATAATACAGTAGTTGAAAAGAAAGGAATATGAAAGTACTTTCTGTGGAAGAGGTGCAGAAGTTTTGCTTTTGAAAGTGTCAACATTCCTGAAAACAGGGACGGGGAGAGAGAAAGGAGAGAGACAAAGTGACATGATCAGGGAGTCACACCGTGGCTGAAGAGATGTATTTGAGAGCTGTGGCTGTGGATAGCATATAAGGGACTATAGGAACTGACGAGGATTAAGAATGACAGGAGAAAGTGTAGAGAGGAGAGACCAAGTGGAGAAGCAAGTGGGTAACATTATGGGTAACACTGAAACCTTGAATTTGGGACAAAGATGCAGCTGATTTCATGATCACATGGTTTGAGATGTAAGAATTTATAGAGGATGAGCAGAGAACATGGAGCTAACGCATAGTTTTAGAGAAAGTAAAATAGTTAACCTTATGAGAAGAAAAGGAACCAATATGGAACAAAGAAAAGAATATGTGTCCTGTGTCTGTCCTTCAGCTTCGATGGAATAATCCATTTTATCAGCAAACTACAAAGAAAAGTAGTAGGATTGCAGCAGTAGGATATGCAAAGTCTCTGACAAGGATAGAGCTGAAAAGTGGTACAAAGCAGTAGCCTGTGATGTTTAGAGTTCCCACTAAGGAGAGGAAGTGAAATGCTCATTTTATTGTAGCAAGCAGTATCTGTGCTGTTTCTTTTGATGGCCCCTCTTTAATTTTCTTGTATTTTAGTTGTGTAACAAGCTGAATGTTTTCATATGTGGGAAGAGTCATGACAGCTTTTATCTCCTACTTCTTTGCCCTGATATATCTTGGTTCAGGACTGCATTTGGGTTTAAAGACTATTTTCAGAGTAAGGAGGTCTCTTGGCTCTGAAGAATAATGTTTTATCTCCTCTTTAGCAATGCATCACCGTGGCAACTTTCATTCAGACGTTTAGACAGAAAGTGCATCCCAGAGCTCCCTCAAGAGTTAAGTAATCCAGGACTGCAGAGAAAGAAACAAAGAAGATGTGCTTTTTTATAATCTCTGGGGATATGTCAGGCATGCTCAGACTCAGGCTTTATTGAAATAATTCTTATCAATCTGACTGTGAAACAATGGCAGGTGTGAGATGGGATTGAGGAGCTGAAGACTCAGTCCTAGAAATCTTCGCTCATGTAAATAATCCTTAATTATGTTCATAGACTTGAATTACGTGTTTCTAGTGGCCAGAGAAATGTTCATGGGATTTAGAAACAAAATGAGGGTTAGAAAAATCAAAAGGTTTAAAATGGTTTCTGGGCAACTAAATTTACTGGTGTATATAGGGAGATTAGACCAGCTGGTAAACCTGAAGCTGATTCATAATGAGTGCTGTTATTTTTTTATCCTTAACATTCATTCATTTTCATGTGAATTTTTAAATGGAAAGTTCACAATGAATGAGTTCCTTAGGAATATCAAGGACATAGTGGATGCAAAACTACTGAATACAGAGTTATAATAGCCTCATTAGAGATGGTCAGTTAGGATTCAGGAATATTTCATTTAACCAGACTCACTGTTAATGGCAGTCTACATCCAGTGATGTAAATTATTAGCAGCTTCAGAAACCCCTGATAAAAATTGACAGGCTAAACTCTTCTAAAAGCCTAAGATTTGGATTCCAGAGGTAGGCATAAGACAGCTGCAAAATGAGTTAAATCACCATAAAAAGAGAATGAGGATGCAGAAAAATGGAAATCACTTCATCTTTTTAGCAGGTCATTTTGAATCCCTTTCTTTTCTCTCATTACTTGACAGTGGCTATGAAAAAAACTGGCCCATTTTTATTACATACATATTTAAAGGATGTGATTTTGAAAGATCAGTCTGTACTTTTGTCTGTGTGGTTTCATGCACATGTTTAATTGGGGAAATTTTTTTCCTACTTGAAAAGTGATATATTCAGAATCCAAACAGGATTGATTTTCTTTTCAACACAGGGTTTACTTATTCAATTCAAATGTGGTCTGTCAATATAAATGTATTTTAGTGCAACAAAAGCAAAAAGCAGAGACATGGAGAGTCACATAAATGCATATATTAAGAGGGCCAGGCGCTGACAGAAAAATCCTTTAAAATTAGTTGTGTGTGACTCTTATTCCACTCTAGGTGTATTATTCTGTTCATGCTAGATAATAACTCGAGAAGAAATATGTTCATAAAGTAAACTTGAAGGAAAACAGATCTGGAACAGGTGCCTGAAAATTGCGAAGCCATTATCACATTGAGAGCCATGACTATAGTAAGTGGTTCAACAGTCACAGCTGAAGAAATAAAAACCCTGAAGCTGTTTAAACAAGAATTAAATGACATTGTGAAGGAGTGAAATGTGTTGAAGTCCACTGCTAGCAGATGAAGCAAGTACTGCAAGTAATAATTGTTTCTGGTCAGCCATTCTCCTTTAGTATATCAAGATAATTACACTCAAAGTTGTTTGATTAGAAGAAAAAGGGGAGGGGATGAAGTTTGAAGGAATATTTAAAAATACTCGATGGGCTCCCTAGCAGCCCATATTTTCTGCTGATGGTAATAAAGGACGTAACATGCTACACCTCTTGCTGAATTCAGGAAACTTTGTCTCAGCTTTCCAGGGTGGGAGGGTACTAGAGCCTTCCTGTTACACGTGTTGGACATCTGCAAAGTTAACACAGGAAATGGCAGGGTAAGGTGACGATGGCTTGTGGCACTTCAGTAATGCTCGCTGGAAATACAGCTCTTGTAATGCTCCTGTACACCTGGTCACACCTTTGCTCTCCAGAGGCCTCCCAGATGAATTGCAGTGTGTTCCTGCTTGCACCACTGCTAATGGTTTGATTTCAAAGCAATCAATCATGTCATTACTAATAAGAATGAAAAGTCGGGAATGACAGCTTTGTGCAGCGTAGTTCACTCGCACGAGCCAAGAGCACGTGGCAGCAACCATACATGTGTGTAGTTCATTAAGCATCAAGGCTTAATGAAACCCTAGGGAAATACTTTTCCTTTAAATCAGTCATTAAAAATACTGGGCTGGATTTAACAAAATAAGGATGGATATTGTGCAAGGACTTCACTTTTTTTGAAATTATGTGACAGATATGAATCCTTTTACATGATATTTAGGCACTATGGCTAATGGCTAAATTTTGGTCTTTTCAGAAATAAAATGCATTTGAGGATACAGGACATTCCAAATCAAGGTGCATATAGGTATTAAAAATGGCATTTTTAAAACAAAATCCTTATATATTCTCTGTCTTTTATTTTTTTCATATAATACTCTCACTATCTCTTTTTTTTTTTTTTAGTTAAATATGAGAAGAACATTTTATGTCATAAAATGTCAGTCTCTCATTACATGCTGGTGTCCATCTTTTCTCTCATGAAAAATACATAACTCTATGACTCTTTGTGCACTCATTTATTTATGGTGCAGGGAAGCTCATACTCCCCAGGCCATAGCACTTCTCTCTTTGATTCCTCTCTGGGCTGCTTCTGGAACACCACAGTGAGCTTTTCCTGATGTTGGCTTTTGTTTTCTTCCGTTTTGTTTTTTTTAGCAGTGAACCTGAAGGAGAGAGGTTAAAGGGAAGGGAAGAGACATTCTGTTGGTCTTCTCTAACCTCTCCTTTGTTCATTTTTCTTTGGCCAGCTTTCACTGCTAAAAGTCTATGCAGTGACTCCTCACCCTTTTTCCAAGAACACTAGTAGTTCAAGAATAGAATACTCTGTACCCTTATGATCTACTCTGCCTTTTATTGTGCTTGAGCTTCTGACACTTATTTCTAAATGTTCTTATGTTACAATTCTGTCTCAAAACATTTTCCCAGATGGTTTTCATTTCTCTGCTATACTTCCCCGATTTTTTGCTTGACTGTATAAAGAAGGGCCAGCATCCAATTAAAAGGTACTGCATGTCTATTAGAAGGGACTGAATATTACCTCTGGCTACCAGGGTATCAAAGAAACATCCATCTGTGATTTTTTGGGATCAGTCCAGGTTGCTGGCTTTCTAAACCACTGCAAATAACTCAGTAAGTGAGATAGTTGATAAAATAATAAAATAATAATTATCCTTTACTATGTTTTTTAGGAGTGTATGGCAAACCAATTCCTACTCTAAAGGATCAGTTCTGACTCAACACGAGGGGTTTCTTGGTGTGCCAGGCAATACATTTTATGCCTCTGGCAAAGATAATGTCTTTGCTGCTGAAAGAACTGTATGTAATACTACACCTCAGAAAAGAAAAAGCTGTGTCAAAAGGAGAATATGGCTTAATTCTCACTTCACACAGACATTGCTGTATTTCCAGTGCTGTTAACTGAGCAACTTTTGATTCGTGCTAAGGAAGATTAAAACAAAGTCCTAGATATATCAAATGCTAGCTTTGTGTATATTTTTATTATTTGTACAGTAATGAAAACCCAAAGAATTCAACTACTGTCATGGTTTCATCTGGGATAGAGGCAATTTTCTTCATAGTAGCTGGTACAGTGCTGTGTTTTGGATGCAATATGAGGACAGTGTTGATAACTCATTACTGTTTTAATTGTTTGTTGATAAGCAGTGCTTACCCTAACTCAAGGGCTTTTCAGGTTCCCATCCTCTGCCACTGAGCAGAGGTGCACAAGAAGCTGGAAAGGATCACACCTGGCACAGCTGACTGAACTGGCCAAAGGGATATTCCGTACCTTAGAACATCATACTCACCATATAAACCGAGGGAGTTGGCCAGGAGCCACAAATTCCTGCTCAGAGATGGGCTGGGCATCAGTCAGAGGGTGGTGAGCATCTGTGTTGAGTTTTATTGCCCTCTCTCTCCTTTTCGTTACTATTATTAACTCTATTTCTATCATTAGTGTTATTAGTATTACATTAGTGATACTAGTATATCCCTACTGTTATTAATTTTATTGCTCTCATTAGTATTACTAGTAGTATTCTATTTTGCTTCAGTTATTAACATGTTCTTATCTCAACCAATGAGGTTTGCTCCTTTTTTTTCCCATTCTCCTCCCCACCAAGGAGTGAGCAAGCATCTGCATAGTACTTAGTTGCTGGCTTCAGCTAAACCATGTGAATTACTTAGATATAAATTTTGTTTTGGTTAAATCAGGGGTGTATATAACTAGAAAATCATTGTAATTTGTTTTCTTTGTAGGCAGATATGAACTTCTTTTCCTAAAACCACATTTGCCTTGTTTTCTGTCAATCTGAAATATAGATAGCATGTATTTTACTATGTATACATGAAACTGATACTGGATCAATTGAATGTAAAAAAATGCAAATTACTTATTTCACAGTCTAGCTGATTAAAAATCTCATCTGAAATATGCTACTGAAATCTGACTTTATAGATTACTCCTATCACCACCCATGCAGACTATTTTATTATATTTGTCTTGGGCAAAATTGTAATAGATATATTTACTAGTTCTAAGACTATCCATACATTTTTAAGCTTGTAAAGAATAAATCTGATATTTTTATGAATCTTGAGAAATTTGGGACTTTCTTTCATTTGCTGTTAACAACAGAAAAATATGTAAATGAGTGAAGGAATAAAGCAGGGTCGATTTGCAAAGATGGGATATAAAGAAGCTGATATAAAAGGTCTTTTATCTAGTGTAATGCAGCGCTTCTGAAACAAATTGAGCCTTTTAGTCACCATATGGCACTTTTAGAGCTCTATTATTGTCCTTATATCCTAGACCTGTGCTCTAACCAACCAAATTTCCCCTCACACAGTGCCTTATTTACTTCATTATGTGCCATTCACATTTTGCATTTGACCACTGGTTCTGATTGGAAGGAAGAAAATGAATCTTCCCATAAGAACAAATGAGGATGTGAGTGGAGACAAGAGCTCTAAAACTAGGCAGCTGTCTCCTGCTTTTCTTTATGGACCAAAAAATAATAAAAAACCCACCAAACTGGTTTTATCCTGTAGGTAAAACTAGGAGCAAAGCGTGCTCCCTTGCAGAGAGGGGCAATATCCATTCTGAGCACACACCACATGAGATGCTAAATTGTAACATTTGAGTCACCATCCCTGGAGGCATCTACGTGTGTAGATATGGCACTCAAGGACATGGCTCAGTGGTGAATTTGGCTGAGCTGGGTTGATGGCTGGACTCAACGATTTTAGAGGTCTTTGCCAACCTAAGCAATATTATGATTCTAGAGGTCTAAGCATAAATCTGCTGGATTAAAACCAGTCATGATATAAGTACATTATAAAACATATTTAGAGAGTTAAAGAAGAGAGAAGAAAAATAGAGCCTGATCTGGGGAACTCTGAAATAAATGTGACTGTTCCCTTCTACCTGAGAATAGATTCTCAATCAAATCTATAAAGACATGACTGATGAAGGCATTTTCATTTTCAGAATAACTGTTGGAAAATTAACACAATCATTTATTTCCAGGGAAAGTTTCACATTCATTCAAAGTCATGATGAAAGAGCATCAGACAAAAATGTGATTTTAATCCATATTTTAGTAGAGAAAAAGAGAGAGGGAGGAAAGCAGGAAGGTTGAAGACTGTTTGAGGTCATGGGTCATTTATTTGAAAGGAAAGCTCTGTTAAGCTAAAAGAGATAATGTATCCTTTGCATAAGGACTTCCAGAGGCTTTGTGTGCTTTCTGAAAGTTCTCAATTAAAAGTAAAGATATTTAGGTTTCTGTATCCTGCAGGTTAACCTGTCTACAGAGTAATAATGGATATGAAAAGAAGTGGGGGAGAAAATGGTGCTATTTTTTTGATTAGTGAATATACTATGGATTTGGCCAAAAAGAAAAACATATTAGTCAAGCGTTGAGATCCATCCAAAGCCTCACTTCATTTAATGTTTCCCAAAAAGGAACGATGTGATAGGTCATGACTGACAAACAGACAAGGAATGAAAATCCAAGATGAGTGCTCTGCATGGCTGATCACTGCCTGTGTGGTTCAGATAGACACTTTCAACCTCCACACACCAGGAGAGTTTTCCAAGTGGGAGCAGTCCCTCCAGACATAGCAACAGCAATCTGCTTTCAGAGAAGGAAAGCCAACTTTGGAGAGTTCTGACCCAGCATGCTTCAACTCTGTGTCTTTATTGATGGAAATTCTTGTGCTGAAGAATTCAAATATTCTTCTTCACTGCTGAAGAATTCAAATATTCTTCTTCAAAGATTCTTTTTCACCTGTTTCAAAAGCTCAGAAATCTCAAAAGGTTGGATATTAGGAAAAATTTCTTCACCGAAATGAGGTTGTCAAGCACTGGAACAGGGTGCCCAGGGAAGTGCTTGAGTCACTGTTCCTGGAGGTATTTAAAAGGCATGTAGATGTGGTGCTTTGGACATGGTTTAGTGGTGGAATTGAGAATGCCAGGTGAGTGGTTGGACTTGTCCTTGAAGGTCTTTACCTTGATCTTAAAGGTCTTTACCAAGTTCAGCAGTTCTGTGACTGAGTGTTTCTGCCATCAATCTTTCAGCCTGTGTGCACAAAGGTGAGAGAAGAGCAGCAGATCATGCCACAGGCAAACAGGAGGCAACAAGGAGGATTTGAGGATTCAGGGTGAGGAGTTCACTTTGCTGGTGATGGAAGTGGCTGGGTAGTTTCAGCCTCCATTGCTAAATATTCTGGGTGCTGAAAAGCAAAATGTTTTGCTTTTTTCTGTAAATATGAAGACAACCAAAGTCCTTAAATCCCTCCTCTTGCTCCCTTGTCAGATAAAAGAAACAGAAGCTGTTAACAAGAAGAGGTGAGTTAGCTGCTTGTGAAGATGGGAAATTATTTTTAGAAATCACTTTTGTTAGCAAAACCAGAAGGAGGAATCTAAGAGAAGTTAAGAGTGTGGATGAAAGCCTGGCCCTGGTGCAATGAATCTCAAAACTCCCACAAAAGTTTAAATAAGTGAATTTTTTTGGTACGGATTTACCACATATACAAAATACGCTCTGCAATACGATTTTAAAATCAAAAATGCTGAGAGTTTAAGTGGTAAGTGTAGTTTAGATTAAGTACTAACAACACCTAATGAAAAGGAAATAGCACATCAGTCTCCAATAAATTTTCAGGGACCATTTCCTTTCAACAGCAATAATAACCATAATAATGATAAAGTGAGAGAAGCTCTTCACTCAGTACATCTGTCTGCTGCCAGGCAATCAGTACAGCACACCATATTCTGCTCACTTTCATATTAATTCTGCCTCCTCACAGAGTGTCTTGTGTTATTCCCATTCCCAAAGTGTTCTTTTCCTTTTGTGCCTGTTCCTTGGCTCTTAGTCCTCCTTTTGTGGCCAGCTTCAATAAGGCCACGCAAAATCTGAAAGGCGGCTTTGGCACTGTATCAACTAGAGAGGCTTTTCAGCAGAGCAGGCAATGTCTATTGCAAGGACATAAGATTTTACAAAATACATATAAATCTTCTTAAATATATAATTATTTACTGGTTTGACCACTATGTCTAAAGTATTTAATAGTATCTGTCAAAAACGCTGGACAAAGATGAGTTTCCAATCTAAATCAGCTTTGAAATACAAACCAAACAAACAAACAAATAAAGAATTAAACAAAACAAAAACGTGCAAAATAATTTGGGAAAGTGCCCTGAGACCCCCTGAGACTGTTTGACCTGCTGGATTCCTAGGCATGAATCTTGAGGACTTTGTTCTGGATTTCCATGGCCAAGTTTGCATGTGAAATACCATATTGTTTAGTTCCATTGCAGTGAAAATGTGAGGACTGAAAATATGAAAACAGGCTTTATTAAAGGAAAATAGCTCCAGTCTTTAAGGACTGAGACTAATTCCTCCACACAAACACACTATTTAGTGATATTCTGAAAACCCACTTGCTAATTCTGTAAACACTGTATGAGATAATCCTTAGGGAAAACAAAACATAATGGACAGAAAAAAGTGTTAAGAAACAGAGTGACTGGACTACCAAAAAAAAAAAAAAAAGGCAAAAGAAAAGGTTAATTGGAATCCTGGGAATTTCAGAGACCCTAGATTTGCCTAGTATTGTGTTTTGAAGTTTCAGCACTATTTGCAAGTGCTGTGTAAAAGCTGTTATTTTTGTATTCTTCTCTACTGCATTGTGAATCATCCTCAGATCATATTTCCTTGGGTAAGGAGGGTGGAAACCAGGGAGAAAATAGAAAGATGTAGGGACTGAAAGGCAGACGACTTCCTGCAGCATGGCTGGCTAAATGGTCAATGAAAAAGCAGCTTGGGGAGGCTTTTTCTGTTACTGTGAATTATGACTGAGTTTCTAAATGCGACGACGGCCAACAGTGCATCTGCACATTGGCATTTGTGAAGTAATTTGTTCTACAAATGCAGTATTGATTTCTTAGAAGAACACAGCATATGCCTTCAGAATTTTTTCCCCATGTGATAAGGTTTTAGCTTTTTGTTTTTCCTTTCCTTACAAAGGGGTCCACAGCTTGAAATGGGCTCTCTGGCTACAGCTATTACAGTATAGTTCTGTTCTTTCCTTACCCTTTAATTTGACCTTTCTGGATGTAGTCTAATAATTTTCTGTCCCATAATGTTAATTAGGAATCGAACATTTCCACCTGTTAATGCAGTAAAGTGCAGTTGTTCTTTTGCTAGAACATATTAATAATGTCACTAATTGACATGACACAGGATCCCTCATTTTGCTCTGAATGAGTTTTACCTATGGGACAACTAGGCTGGGACCTGACATGGGAGTTGTTAAGTCTACTGATGAAAGAACATGTTATAATCGCCCTGTGAAGCCAGAAATATCCACAGCAGAAATAATTACCTTTGGGCAGGAGAGCTTCTGTGGCTTTAGCATCTCTATGCTGTTATTGGGGACTTTGATATGCTAATTTGGCCAATGTTACCTGTGGGGTGCATCCTTATTCACCTGCATGCCTGTGGAGGAGTACAGTGGCTCAGATCCCTACTGAGAGGATTTTCCTCTGGGGAGCTGGGATAGGCAGGTGGTCTGGAGGCACCTCAAGCCAGCCTCTGGAAAGCCACAGAAATGCTGTTTAAGAGCCTTTGGGTGCAAGTGGTTCTTAGACAAGGTTTTCAGGGCAGTATGAATAGCTGTTCTCAAAAGAATTGCATTTCCACGGAACAACTGAGAGATACAGATGCTTTCAAAGCCTCAGGTGATGATGGGATGACCCAACCCTAAGAGAGGTGAGCCCTTTCACTTGGTATTGCTGATGGAGTAGGTGAAACAGAAAGGGTACAGTGGGATGATTTAGCAGATCTGGACAAATAAACCAAATTTCTTTGATGTCAGAACAGCTTCCTATTCTCTGTATACATCTTCTTACTCTATATCTCAAAACCACTCAGAAACACTACTTAAAGTGCCTTTACAATTCATGGCATTAGATTGTTGTGTGCTTCACTTTGTAAAAATTCGGTGTGAAGTACTATCAAAATTATTTTAAAGTAAAGAAAAACAGATGAGGATGGGTTAGAGACCTGATTTTCACCTGGAGGTTTTCTTTACCCTGTGTATGTTAACATGGGACTTGGGATGTTGGCTAGTGTGTGACAAGCGATCAGGGTTATGTTTCTCTTATTCTATCTACTATGCTTTGATTAAACTCCAGCATCTAACCTTTTTTAAGGTGACTTTAAGACTTCATGTCTCTTTGGGCCTTTATCACAAAAGCTCCAAACTATATTCATGAGTTATTGTTATTTGACTTGACATTGTTTAACACACTGTGTGCTTTTTAGCAGCTGAGACAAGGCCTAAGTGGTTTGCTGGTGGAAATGCTTAAGCCGATGGGTCTTGGTCCCTTTTTTTGTTCTGTGTGACACCTAGTGAAGGGAGGGAGTAACAGAGCAGTTGTACTTCCATAGGCCTCTTTGCACGGTGGGTGGTGAGATGTTGGAACAGGTCGCCCAAAGGGACCCGTGTGTGCCCCATCCCTGGAACTGTTCAAGGACAGGTTGGATGGGGCTTTGAGCAACCTGGTCTAGTGGAAGGTGGCCCTGCCCATGGGATGATGATCTTTAAGGTCCCTTCCAACCCCAAACATTCTATAGCTCTATAACTATTCTGATTCAATAACTATTAAACTAATATTTCAGTATGTAGCTAAGTACCTCATACGAGGGTTAATTAGCAATGTGCTTATAGAAGATAGCATGATATTTGCATTTCTGTGAAAGGAAGGGACGAGCAGAGTATCTGCTCTGGACTTATTCTAGTTTGAACAGCTTTTGCCCATAGCAAAACAGGGACAGACATTTGCTATATTCTGTCAGTAGTCAAATGTTAGAGATGGTGATTACTGTGATCTTTGTCTAAAGGTAAGTGTTGCTCAAAGTATTAAAGTAAGTATCTGCTAATCCTTTAGATGTGTGTCTTTCTTTTCAAGATTTGAAGTCTCAGCCAGGTAGGGAGAATCAAAAGCGCAGCTTCCTGTCTTAGAAACACATTATTCTTGGCTACAGTTGCTTTGCTTTTATGTGCTGTTACTTTTTGCCTAATTTAGTGCACTCAAGCATTCTCTTCATGCTCATAATGGCTGCTGCCTATTATTCAGATATCTTCATCAATCTCTTCATGATTGTTCCTAAGGATTTTTTCTCCTCGGGACTCCAGGCTGTTCAAAGCCCATCGGTTTGTTCAAAGTCTGATTAAACTTTTGATATATCTGACAGCCCCATCTGCAGGGATTCCAGATTAACCATCTGGAATCATTTGATCTTAAACTGTATTAAAATAACAATTTTATAAACCCACATTTGAATGCTGCCATGTTTATCCAATAAATACTATCCCAGTATTGGCTTTTATTCACTGAAGAAATTAATTCTCTTTCAGCTGCCTCACCTGCAATATCTAGTCAGGTGTTTGTTTGTTTTCTTAATTTAGTTTAGATACTCTTTCTGCCCAGTAGGGTGCTGTATTTTTATTAAGCACTTCCTTAGGATATACTATAATAGTAAGAGCTCAAACAGGTTGTAAACCTGCAAACCAGGCATTGTAAACCATCTTTAGCAAGATGTAAACCATTTTTAGGAACAGAAAGGTTTTTCCTGTGTTGTGTGAAAATAATTTCTATGGTCACCCATTCTTCTGTGAACAAATCAACCACCAGGGCAGTGCAGCTGGAGTCACCTGAGATTTGTTGTCCTCCCCGAGGTCCCCAGCAGCCCCAGTTGTGTCTCTCCTAAGAGTTGCCAAGATGATCTACTCCTAGAGCGAGGTGTCTTTTCAACATAGAGAAATTGCTTTCCATAAGTGCTTTTCCTTGAATTTAGCTGAGCTTTGACTGCCAGGTGATCTAGATAAATGAATCCTAAAGCCCTGGGCTCTCTCTTTTCCTGATCTTAACTTGCTGCTCTGACTACAAGTTATCTTTGTGAGAGCTGAGGGCAGAAAATTGCTAAGCACCATGATGGAGTATGTCCTTGAGCTCTGCAGCTGGAGACACTGACCATCATATCCAAAGCATGCCATCTATAAGCTATATAAATAAATAACTTTCCAGCAGATCCTCCTTTGAAGGGTAAAATAAGCAAGGCAATAGCATTAGAAAGCACAGTTAGTCTGAAATCCTTGCTAAGCTGCAGATTATCCACAGCTATTTCCATAGCCCTTTGTGGAGTCAGCTGGCCTCCTGCAAGCAAGGAATGAGAAAATAAAATGAAGGCTTTTTCTCTAGTTTAGGCAGACTTTTTTCCCACACAACCTCTGTTTCACTTTTAGTGTCTCTTCTTTCCCAAGGCATTTAATATTTTAATATTTCTTCTTTCCATATACATCTCTTTTCTGTCAACTTTCATCATGCACATGAAAAAAAAAAGTTTAGGAAACAAGGTGAGCTATCCTGTTAATGTCTATTGTGTATTAATTGTGTTAAACTAACTAAGCTGGGCAGAAGACCAAAGTGCAGCCACTTACCTAAGAGAAAGTTATATTTTCATTTTCACTGCACTTTTTATTGTGCACTTACTGCACAAGAAAGAATAATTCTTTATTCTTGCTAGTTCAACCCTCTAAAAAAAAGGATATTTTGAACGGATGGAAGCTGATCTGTAAGGCACTTGATTAGCACAAAGGATACATTATGCTAATAAGGTGTTATTAAAAATATAGGAAATGCATGGTAGAAGAGTTGCTTACCTAACTGCCCATATGACAATATCTTTTATATCTGTTTCTGTTTGTAGCTTAGTAACTAAAATGATTTTCAGACACATTAAATCTCTCTTTGAATTAAATGTGTCCCACAGGTAGGAATTCAACTTCAGTAGGAATTAGTTTTTATATATTGTAATATAATGATTGGTTTTCTGTGCAACTCATCTAAGGAAGTTTCAGAAGAAGTAAACATATTTAGAAAGTATTTTGGAGATATGTAGTGCTACAATTAACAGTAAAAGAAACTAGAAGTATCAGTCAAAATATCTAATTTCCCATGGTTTTGAACAGACAAATAAGCAGAGAAAATTCTTCCCATCTAGATTATTCACCTTCTGTAATGCAGATGGGACACAGCATGGGTACAAAACATATGGGAGAGGCATATAGTGAAAAGGGAAAATAAGAAAATTTTTTAAAAACCCCTACAATAATTGCATACACTGTTGTTTACTCCAAAAATTTCATTTTCTGACAAAAAGATAAAACAATGGTTATTTTGCTGGTGTAACCTCTTGATCTATTGTAGAAATCTGAGATGGATACAGCTTTCAGAAACTTCTGTGTTGAAATGTTGCAATTATAAAATATTATCATTCTGTGTAATACTATTTTTTTGGACTTTGTTTGTTTGTTTATGTGTTTGTTTCAGTAGTTTTTCATTCTCCCCAGTTGGGAAAATATCTTGTGGCTTCTAAATGAAAGTATTTGGTGTCATTGCCCTATCCCACCAAGATTGCAGCTGGCTATTTTAAATGCCTTGGACATCTGTGTATGGTAAGGTTGGGTGAAGTTAGACCTACAAGGTACCAAGCTCCTGGAGTGGCAGCTGGAGGCTTGGCAGAGCACTTTCTGATTCCTAAATTTATAGTAGATGCATGTGTTAGGCATCTATTTACCTTCTGGGTGGGTGTGGGCATTTGCACATCTATCTGGCAATGTTTCAAAGGTGTTTCTGAGAAAGAATTACAGAGTTATTCACATGCACAGCCCAGCATCCAGCAATAATTTACTTTTTTTTTTTTTTCATGTTGAATATGTTTACTGTTTGATGGTGATGTTTTATTTAGCCCGTTGGGAAGGTAATAGCTCATCATAGAGGTTTGAAAGGAAAACAAGTGAG
>VZSR01001685.1:21344636-21366355 GCA_013398615.1 Brachypodius melanocephalos
ATAGAATACTTTGTGCAAATCCTGTACTACAACCCAGGACACCCATCTTGAATAGTATCTCTTCACCGTCAGAGAATAATACACCCACACACAACTTGTTTCTGTTTTCAGCTTTGGACAGATTTCCTGTGTGTCATATTTTTTTCACAATAATTGAATCTTGCCCACATAGTAGCCAGCACAAAACCTGAAGCAATCAGATTCTGCTTTGCAGCTCATCTGCTCTCGTTACAGCTGTCAGACAAGGTTATACCCTGTCTGGATTCATAACGACTTTAATGATGTTTTTCATATATGGGTCTGAAAAAAACCAGTTCAACTGTCTTAACATTCTCCCTTACAATGGGTACTCAACAAGAAGCATGAATCATTACTGACACACTCAAAATAATCTGTCATGCTGCTTTAAAATATTAATGAGAAAAGCCTTGAGTCTTTTGATATTAGTAATTGTTTCATGTTGTAATTGAATTTGAAAAACTCTGTTAAGATTTTTATCCTCTGACAGTAACTTATTATTTCTAGAATAAAATTATTTGATGAGTGGTTTAGGTGGCAGCATTCTGAAGAAGCCCTTTGCACTTCATTTTTCTATGAACAATGAAAACTAACAATGCACTGTAAATGCAGACTCCCAGGTCCAGAAGTTTTAAAGGAGAGTGTAATTTAGTATCATAAGATTTCCAAAGATGCCATGTTTTCTAGATGCTTGATCATCCTTGTAATTCTCATCTGAAATCTCTTTGATAGGGTCTCCTCTTTGCTGAAGTGCAGTCTACAAGATACACACAACCTATCATCTGATGCCACACTGCTGCTGTGTTCCAGGGCACTTCTGATTCACCTTGAAATTCAGTTTTGCATCCCAGCATGATGTCTGGGTTTTTTCCCCAACACTATGATAATCTGCAGTCACAGCCTGGGTGTGGTTCATTAATCTGTGGAACTGCTATGCAGCCTGTTGTTCACCCTATTTTATCTTCAGGGAGTTGGTTATTCTTTATTCCTACTCAAGTGCAGTAATTTGCACTTGGACTATATTTTTCTCCAAACCCATTGTCCATTTGCCAATATTATTTTAATCCTATTTTTGTCCACCATGGGGTTTGCAACCACTGCCATCTTACTCCATTTGGAATTGTGAAGGTCATAGTATCTCTGCAGATAACCCAGTGGCTGCTGAAACTGCTGGGTAGCACTGGGCCCAGGTGGAATTCCACAGAGCCCCATCAAGAACTCTCTCTTAATTTGATGGAGGACAATGAGTAGCTGAGTGCAGTTTTCAAGCCAGTTGTTCAGTCTATACAACAGTACTTTGGTCTAAGTGCTTTTAAGAATGTCAAGCAGTGTCAAAATGCTTGCTACAATCAAGATTTGGCACACCTGATTCTCCTTCCCTAACTACAAAATCCATTACCTCTCCTAAGACGGAGCAGACTTGATATAACATGATTCAGTACTTAGCACCTTGTCCCAGTAGTATTTTGATTTACAAACTAAGAATTTGATTCTTTTTTTAAAGAAGTTTATAGTAAATGAATTTGGGGATTGAATTCTGAGTCTTCTTTTTCCCTTCTTTTTTCCTGTCTTTGTGCAAAGAGATGAGTACAATTTTTGATTTTCTGATCCTCGGCCTCTCCTGTTCTCATTAAATTGTTACAAATATGTTCTAACATGCTTCAGATTACTTTAGCATGCTACTGCATGCTAGAGGTGCTTACACTTCGACATGCTTTGCGGTGAATTTACCAGGACTAGTACATCTGAAGTTTTTCAGCTTTCTATTTTACTCTTCCTTATTCTCACCTGAGACCTTTATGAGCATCAGTTGCATTACTTCACCAGCCACGGGTAGTCTTTCTGCTGAAGAAGGAAATCAAGAGAAAAGACATTGAGTTTTTTTGCCACCTTAAGGTCTGTAGCCCCCTGAAGGCAATGCCATGTAACATAGCCAGACCTTACATCCACCTCTCAAACCCATTCCTGGACTCCAGTCCTGGAGGAGATGCTTCCATCTGGTATATAATTACTGCTGCTACATGAACCTGCAGCCTCAGGTAGGGTTGTATCACTGAGGACTGTGACAGCTCATTACTTGAGCTTGCCCTTTATTAGTTTATGCCACTGAGTATTTTCTTATTATGCTATATTCTCTTTTTAGTTGTATCTTGTCTTGACCTTTCTGAGCTCATCCCTATATGCTTCTGGTGTTATTTTTATATTTTTCTCTCTAATCTGTATGCAGGTCAGCCAGAAGTCCACTATTGAGCCAAATCCATAATTTTCTATGTTTCTGCTTAAAGAAGTTTGTACTTGTTCAGTGTGTGTTCTTCCAGTCAGTCTGATCACTTTCCTGAAATTCGCTTTTTCATAGACCTCTTTGCCCTGGAAGCTACATTCCATCTCAGGTCACTGCAGTCTGGTTCCTGGGTGTTTAATGTCCTTGTTCCACTGTTCTCCTCCCACAATTGTCATCTCTAATAGCTCAGGGCTGCTGTAGTGCAAGCTGTTTTCCCATTCAATGTTATTTCTTATAGATATCATTTGGTTTATGTATTACAACATCAAAAGGAAATCTCTCAGGACTTTCTTCATGAAAGTGAGTAAGATCATACAAATTTTAAAGTTTTTATAGTAGCACTTCTTACCTCTAAAGAAATGTGAGAAATACTTCCTTTTTTTCTTGACAATGATGCAGATATTTAGAGAAGCCATACATAAGACAAAATTACTGTGTTCTAAAACAAATAACAACACTTAAGGATACTAAAATCTGCAAGAAATAACAGCTATTAGGTTTGCACTGGGTTCCCCAAATTGCCAAGTTTATATAAAAAGGCATATAAGAATTTGATAAACTTAAGGGTGCATTCTATCCTTTCATCCAGGTCATTGATAAACAAATTGAGTAAGAGTGGAGCCAGTACTGATTCCTGGGGAATGCACTGACTACAGGGCTCCAGCTGGATTCTACTCTACTGATCACAGCCCTCTGAACTCAACACACCCCTGTGTCCCTTCATCTGACCCACATTTCCTGAGCTTACCCATGAGGATGCTGTGGGAGACAGTGTCAAAAGCCTTGTTATATATTGCAACCTATTGACCAAGTTGACAGTGGATGAAAAATCTGAAAAATACCAAGAGCTCATAGGTTAGTGCTTGCCAGACTGACATCAGTTTTAGAGATGGTTGTGAAAATGCTTCCCACAGTGAGCTGAGTAGTATTTTAGAAATGTGACAATTAATGTAACACATCATTCTTTTCATTTGAGAGGTCTTTTTTTCCCCCTTGCACTTGTTTTTGTTCCTAAGTAGTAATTTTTTTTTATTACTGCAAAGATCGCCTGATTAATGTGACTTTTTTTGACTTTTTAAAGACTTTAGAATGAAATCTATGAAGTATTTTGACATTTTGTAATAGCCAATTTAGTCTTAATTAAAGACAAAAGTTTTCCTGGCAGAGCTCCAATCACAACCCACACTTTTTACAATGAATGAGGTTTCAAGAAAATTTTAGATTATGAACTGCTGAGAGTAATCCTAGAAATCTAACATAATATCTGATCATCACTCATATCTATTCTCAATATTTATGTGGAAGCATCAACATCACATCTTCCCTTTCACCTGGAACAGGCAGCATACCTAGCTAAACCATTCCTTATGAAGTTCAAAACCCGGTTCCACGGGACTTCAATTTATTCATTTCAATTCAACAACTATTGGGCTGAAAATATAATATGTACATTAAGCCTAGAGTTAATATTTTAATCTCTTTCCCATTGTGTGCATTAGATTTCCATGCTCCTAATTTTCCAACTATAACATTTACAGCTGAATTTAGCAAATGTAAATAGTTATAAATCGACATGTTCAATGCAGCAAAGATGAGGGCTTAATTCTCCTGGCTATATTGGCTTGAACCACCCTGTCAGAGTGTATGTCTGGTTTCTGACAGCCTTTGATGAACATTTTCCCTGAAAAGAACAGCTTTTGATCCATCTATAGGACTGACCTCTCCACCATGTTCAGGACATTGGGTTCCATAGTTTATTTCTGATTTGTGTGGAAAGTGTCTTCTATCAGTTTGTGATGAAAGGCAATACCCTTTCTGTGATCTGGTAATTTGGTTTTATTTTCCATTGTCCTTATATAATGAAAAGTGGGATTAATTATTTTGTATTTATCATTTCCAAGCCATTCATGATTTTATTTTTTCTAGGATTCTGTCATTAATTGTCTCCTTCACAAAGGTGAATTTGTCTAATCTCTCCCTTTTCTAAACCCACCCATATCTTTGATTATCTTTGATGCCTTTTTGTGTAATTGTTCTGATTCAACTACTTCCTTTTTGAGCTGAGTAGAAAGAACTGTGTGTAGCATTGAGGATGCAGGACACAAGGGATTTGTATGGTGGCATAATGATGTATTCTACTTTCTTTTCTATTGCCTTTCTACTATTTGATTCTCCTTTCTGACTGTCACTAAGCACTGAGCTGAGGTTTATAATGAACTATTCACAAGTTTCCTGACACCTAATATGAAATTTAAAGCCTTTTATTGTATATGTGTAGTTACAGCTGGTTTTCCTTATGTGCATTACTTTGGATTTATTGACATAGAATTTCAGCTCTAATTTTATCATCCAGTCACTCAATGCCTTGAGATCCACCTACAACATTTTGCAGTGGACTTTAGTTTTGCTTTGCTGCATCATGTAAATCATACATGGTTTATACATCCTTATACTCTGTGGGGTTCTGGTTGGCAGCAGGCTCAGGGAGAGTCAGCAGGTTGCCCTGGCAGCCAAGAGGGCAAACTCCACCCTTGGGTGCATCAAATACAGCATCACCAGCCAGTAAAAAGAGGTGATTACACCTCTGTGTTTTGCATCATTGTGGCCCCACCTGGAGTGCTGTGGGCAGTTCTGGGCCCCACAGTTTAAGAAGGATGTGAAGGTCCTTGGATGCACCCAGAGGAGGGCAGCAAAGCTGGTGAAAGGGTTGGAAGTCCTGTGAGGAGCAGCTGAGGACGTTCAACTTGTTTGGAGAGAAGGAGGCTGAGTGGTGACCTCATTACTCTCTCCATCTTTCTAAGGAGGGCAAGCATACAGGCAGGTGCTGTTCTTTTCTTCAGTTTTGATATCCTGTGATAGGGCATGTGGGAATGGTTCAAAACTGTGCCAGGGAAGGGTCAGACGTAACATTAGGAAGCATTTCTTGACTATAAAATTAGTGCAACATTGGAACAGGCTCCCTAAAGAGGTGGTCAATGCCCCCAGTCTGGCAGTGAGTAAGAGACATTTGGACAATGCCCCTAACAACATGCTGTAGCCTTTGGTGAGAAGTGAACTGGTCAGGCACTTGGACAAGATGATCGTTGTAGGTCTCTTCCATTTGAAACAGCCCAATCCTATTCTATTCCCATCTATGAGATTAGGAGATAAACAGTTTTTATTCCACGACAGCATGTCATTACTGGGAAGCTGTGGTTAGAGATCTGGTCAAAGAAATTTCTGGATGTGTAAGTGTTCTGTATCAATTGAATTATCCCCCAAAGGACTTTAATATGGGACAGGGCTTTCCCTTTCCATTATTTTTCATTCTACATCATTCTGTCATGTTTGTCCCCACATCCTCATATTGAATAATTACAATTTGTGCCAATTCACTTATGGAAGCCAGACTGCCTCTCTTTTCTTTTCCTTTTGGTCTAAAGTGGCTTTTGTAAATGTTAAAATTTCAAAGAACTGTGAGAGTTACCATCAAAGTAGACCTACCTTTAAATGAGCCAGCTCCACTTCTGCTCACACTGTGAGGGAATTGTTTCAGCAGGGGAAAGAGTGACATAAAGTTTAACCTACCAGGTATTTACTCAGCTAATCTGAGCTGCACAGCATGTTTTAGGAGGCTTAAACTTATTTTTACCTGAAAGAAAGAAAAGAAAGAGAATTCAAACACCCTGTCCAAGAGCATAGGAGCCCCAGAAACATATTCCAAATGTCCAAAGGTGCCTATTTTGGTGATGCCTTCAGCTTCCCCCACGTACAAAAAGGTTTCTTCCAAGGACTAAGGACATGTTCTTGAGGCTCTGGTGTCCCTCGTGTACAGGGGAAGATTTCTTGGCAAAGATCCATCCCAGTTGTGGATGCTAGGAGAGGAAGGAGAAGTAGGTTAATATTTTCTCTGCCTGACACAATCTCCTTCAGGCTGGGTAATTCTGAGTCTCTCTTCATACCAGAATATGGCCCAAAGAAGCATCATCACCTCTGTCCTAGATTAAATCTGAGCTTGTTTCCCACAAGGAAATTACCTGCTGTAACCAGCAGCTCAGAAGCCAGAGCCAGGTACTCCAAAGACACTTCCAGATGAAAGTCTCCAGTCAGGACATACTCCCAGTGCAGCCAATGAGCAGTTACATTTCCAGGTGCAGACTCTCTTGCTGGTTTTGCATTTCTTTGCAGGAGTAGCCTCAAGGCAGTAGTTAGGACCAAATCTACCTCCCACGTGCTAAAACATCTTGACACTTGGCTCTGGGGCAAGACAAGGAAATGCCTCCCATACACCCAACATGTAGGAACACACTTACCAGCCATGAGGGGATGCTTGTAGGGGTTTGTACTGATAGTGGGAGAAAAGTCCTTTCTAGAACAGCTCCAGTGTAGCTTGTGTGTGTGTATGCTGCCTGATTACAGGCTGAGCTCAGATACCTTGGAAAGGAAATGCTCCTTTGGGATGCACCCTGGGCTTGAGGCTGCAGAATCAGACCCAGGGGAAGGTGAAGGGAGCAGTGGGATGCAATGCCAAGTGAAAGCTGCTGGTAAGAAACAGGAGTGAATAGGACATGAAACCACAACAGATATACAGGGACCACCTACTGCAAGCAAATAAACTGTGCCAGGGACATGTGGTATAAGAGATCACAGTGGGTCAGACACGATGGGAGAAGCAGCTTTGGAAATTCATTAGGCACTGATAGAAAGCAAAGCTTCACTGCAAGTCTTGATAGCTTTTCTGCCCAGTGGGAATCCAGCACAAAAGCCTTTCAGCACACAGTTTAACTGGGAATACCTGAGCAAACTGATAACGTTGCAGCTTTTATGGTATTCTTGTTTCTCATATATCACAGCAGACCACTCCACAAAGGATTATAAGGACCTGTGTGTGTGTTTGTTTTAGTACTTCCTGCACATTCAGGTAGCAGCTCGAATGAATTAAACAATGTTATCCATAGTGAGAACTACAGTGGAAAGGATCAAACAAGGACATGGCTTTCCCCTTCCACCATCTTTCATCCTACACCATTCTGTCATGTTTGTCCCCATGTCCTCATATTGAATAATTACAGTGTATGCTGAGTGAAGAGGCTGCTATATTAGCTGCCAAGCACATAAATTCTGTCTCGTCTCTAATTATAGTATTGTTCCTTCCAAAGACAAAGAAACCCAGTTCAGCTGTGGCTCAAAGCTGAATCATTTGTTCTATGGTTTAAATACGGCGTATTCATACACAAGCAAAAGCACATTTGGGGTAGATCATTTACTAAATATGCTGTTAGATGAAAATTGATTAGGAAAAACAATGGGATGATCAAGAAAGATCATCATATCTCCACCTCTTCTATCTGTCATCTCCTATTGTTCATCACCCTAGTATTTCAACAAACACACCCAAAAAGGCAAAGAAAGTCAGTCTGGTGGACATAGAAAGGGGGTTTTTGGTGTGATTTTCCTTGCCTATATTAAACAAAATGGTAATAGAAAAAGAACACTGAACTATGCAATGTCCAAAAATACTTCGCAATTGATACCCACAGAAAGAAATACTGTATGCTACTTTTCCACCCAGCCCTGCAAACCAGATTATAAGAAAACTTTTCAGCTGACTTGTGAGCACAACTTGCCTTCATGCTGCCTTATACAAATTTCTACAGTCTCGTGGCCTCCTCTGGCTTCACTCCAGCAGGTCCATGTCCTTCCTATGTTGGGGGCCCCAGAGCTGGACACAGCACTCCAGGTGTGGTCTTGCAAGAACAGAGGAAGAGAATCACCTCCCTCAACTTACTACTGTGGCATAACTGTTGTTACTGAAAGCTTTGCAATTTTTTTTCCTATGATTTTCAGCTATCTTTATGGATTAACAGGAGCCAGAATAATATTTTGTTCAGTCTTAGTTACTATTGCTTAGATATTTAAGATATATCTATAAAGCTGCTTAGCTAATAGTGGGGATCAGACTGTCATAATTCACTGAAATCTTGAACTAGATATTTTTATTTCCCTGCCACAGTTTATTTGTCTTTAAATGTGTACTGCCTCATGGTAATATAATTGTTTCATGCATGTGTTATTTACACTGTGCATGAAGGGAAAGATGATTCAGTAGAAAAGAAGTCATTCTTGCAGATTTCAATACATTGTTGGAATTAAAATACATTCTCTGTGTCTGTTGTAAGAAGTAAGTGGAAATAATACTCTCATTATGTGCCTTCAGATCTAATAAGGAGGGAAAAAATATCCTTTGGCATTCTATCAACAAAGAACATCTTTTGGCATTCTATCAACAAAGAACATCTTTTATAATTGCTGTATAAGCAGTGAAAGAATTTTAAAAGGAGTATTAGCATTAAAAATGGCCAAGATTTGCCATATTCTGCTGTTCTGAAAGCAGTTTGCTTTTGTACCACCTGCATGCATAATCGGTTTCCCTGGGATTCAAAAAACCTTCCCAAGTACCTTGTCACATGCCAAAGAGATTTACATTGCCTTTAGTCACAGGCAGATATTTCTTTCATTCTTTCTTCTGATTTCATTACCAGCTTCCAAAGTGGTTTGTGCAGCTTAGGTGGACGCAAGGTCATTACCTGATGAGTATTTAGGAAATACCTTGGGTTACAAGACACCATCAAACCTGAATTTCTTTGTTATATCAAAAGATGTGAAATATAGTGTGATCTGCAAGTAGCTCTGAAGTTATCCTTAACACTGATAAGTAAAGGTGAAAGCAAGTAAAAGCAAATATTTAGAAAATACAAAAACAAATAACATAAAGTCAATTTGGCAGAAATGAAGGAAGGTCATCTTTTTGCTTGCTTATTGTGAAATTAGATGTAAAGGGTTTTCTCAGTTGCTGTTCTTCAGCTGACAAACTAATTAGCCATTGAAATTAAATATGAGAACTTTGACCCTGTTCTTAGGATGACTTTTATTTTCTTTGCGCACTGGAGAAAAGCTAGATCCAAAGTCTCACTTGTTTATCCAGTTCTTTTTTGGTGATTTTGTTAAGACTCTGATCATGTGTAGATCTCCTTTCTCTTCCTTCTTACCACCCTCATCCTCTTCACTTTTCATTGTTCCACTTTTAAACTTTCAACATTCAAGGCTGGCTTTATTTTACACCTTTGACTTTCACTGTACCCCATTGTATCATTAACAAGCAATTAACACATTTCAAGATAAAAAGAGATGGTCAGAGATGACTCTTCTGACCAGTCATGTTTAAATACTATTTTCTGTGTTTTTACATATTGAGACTCCCTTTTCATTCCAAATAGGAAATTCAGATCTCTGTCAGACAATAGACAATTGAATAGATGTGGATTAATGCTTGGGGTTTATTTCTAATCTCTTCTCTGAGTAAAGGACAGAGGTTCCCAGATCACTTCTGTGGCCATAACTCATCTTGGAGCACCAGTACCCTAACCTAGTCTGTGAGGGTTGTTCTGACAATATCATAGTGTTAACAGAATACCTAGATTAAATTCTAACAGAGTACCTAGGTGAAATTTTGTGACCTACAGAATTATACACAAGATTGGATTACACAGTTTCTTCAAAATCCTCCATCTTTCAGGTCTCAGAACACAAAATATTATTTCTCAGGACTTGCAGCAAAAACAAAGGAGAGAGAATAAGCCACAGCTAAGCTAAAGTGCAAGAGGGGAGAGAGAACACACTAAGTTTTCCCTTCTTGCTCTCAGCCCTAACAAAGCTGGGACACATCTTGGCAACATAACACATCAGTCCTCCCTTTTAATTGGTAAAGTCATTTTGGCCAACTGGGTTACAGGGATAATTATACATTTGTGCTGCTGGAGAAATAAATTCCCAGACCAAGTGCAGGCAACAAAGTTTCTGCTCTTGGCCTGAGAAAATTAGACTGTCAATACAATTTTTAATTTAAAGCTATAGGGACAGAGTGGGAACAAGGAATTGAGAACAGCAAATACAGGGTAGAACTTCAAAAAGCACAGTAGCTAACAGGAGTAGTAGTCTTTTTCAGCATGCTGCTGGGCTCCAGTGCTAGCTGGATTGTATGCAAGAGGAATTGTCTTCTTCAGTATTAGCCAACATAAAATACAACCTCTATGTATTTTAAGAACAGGCATTTTAGTATCTACTCAATTGTTCCTCCACAGTAAATATATAGCAAAAGTACCCTCAAGCTCCTGTCACCCATTTTTCGTTCTTAGCACATTTAGGGCTATCAGAGTTGTAGTCTCTAGGAACTCCCCACTACAGCTGTAAATGGCACAGTTGGGCCAGACCAGCTCTGTGCCATGCTGATTAAATTGGTAGACAATACTCCTACAGCCTGAATTTTATTTAAATTAAATAGATTTTTGGAAGATGAAAGAGAGAAAAAAAAAATCAGACAACATAGGGTACTTCAGCTATTGCTGCTATCTCTTCCTGCTATGTTTTCTGGACATTTTTCCAGATGTTTGTGTGCTTTATGGTTTTAAATTTCTAAGTACTTTCACGTTGAGCCTCCCCCTGCTACCAGTGTAAAACGTTACACATTTCGTCATAATTCTGGAAAACACAGACATACCTTTGAGACTGTCTGTTCTTTAATTCAAAAAATTGCATAATTTTGAAATTATCTGTAATGATACAGTTTTACAATAGGTTTCTAGTAAAATGTTTATAATCAAGCAGATAGAGTGCATAATTGTATAGAGTCATATAATTGGATAGCTATATACTACAGTAGTAAATGCTTATTATTATGTTCCAACTATATACTGCTGTTATTCTGGATTTTTTTTCCTTGTCATTGTCTTGAAATATGCAGAGTTCTGATTTCTTTGCACCTGATAATCTTAGTCATATTTCTATCTTGCTGAATGGTGCATACACACAGATCCTGGAATAATATCCTGTTTCCCTTATGTATCTCCCATTCTGATTTAGCACTATTCTAGTCTTTAATGGAGGAAAAGGGCTTTACAGTCCCCTCTGCAAAGTAATAAAAGTGTTAGTGTGAGTAGTAGCTAAGAAGATTAACTACTCATGTTTCAGCTTTTCCTCAGCAGTTGTTTGCTTTTCTGAAAATGCTAATCAGGAGACAGTAATAGTCAGGATGCTTTGTAATTTAATGCATTTTTACATTTTTGCTCAGTAAATTCCCTCTTGCTACACAGTTTCCATTTTATAGGTTAAATTTAAGACATCTTGTCAAGCTTTGTATCTTACAAATTTTTTATGCAGAAAGATTTAGTTTTAAAAGTTTCTTTTCCTTTGATACTTCCTCAGTCTTCGTGGGAAATTAGGCAATAGCGAAGGATCTTGCAGAAAAAAAAAGGAATTGTGTTTGTCAAGTTACAGTTTTGAAGAACCTCAGAGATAAATAAGGAATAATGATTTTCAACTCTCATCAGCAAAAAAGAAATCAAGAAAAAGCCGTATTCTGTGCAATGACAATCTGGGTGGACTGGATGTGTACAAGGAAGAGTGTGAAGCACAGTTTCCATTTTAATTGGAGAAATCTTCCAAACCTAGTTTACCTACAATGTCACCTACATCCTCTTGGAGCCAGGAGTACTGTACATTTATTTTGTTTACGTGGATGGTTCCATGTTGTTGCAACAAGATCTCTAAAAAACCCTGTATAGCTGCTTAACAGTGGCAAGTGACCTGTTGTACACCTGACCTTGAAGATTAACCTGATAGCCCAGGGCACTGCTCCATATAATCTTAAATCCTTAGGGAAGACTCACACATCTGCTTTGAACCAGTGGAACTGCAGTATGTGAAGCTGATAGGAAAGACATCTTATACTGTGAGAGTGTACTTAAAGGCCACAGCTGATGATGACAAAGCAAAGCAGGAAGATTTAAATCAAAATTATCCAAATCATCAATTTCAATAAAAAGTGTTTCAGTCCGCAGAAAAGAGCCTTGATTTAAATCATCACTCTAGTTTTATTTTGCATTTGTCCTTGTTTTTCTAAGGAAAGGTTAATCCACATTAAGTAGTAACTATTAAAATACATTAATTAGCAAGTAAACATACATTTTTTCACTCAGTTTGATTCTTATTTTTAATAGGATGTATTCTAGTAATATCCATTTATTAAAGCAATTATATCTCACAGCATATATTTGCTCAAATGATTAGTTTTTTTAATTTCTTACACGTTTTAATAGTTTCCCTCGGTTTAATGATGGACAATTATATAATCTAATTTCACTCCTATTAAACTAGGTATTTACATTTCATGCAGATGTCCACAGCTTAAGCCTGAAGATTTTAGCTAGGCTAAAGCATTTAGGTCCTCTTGAGACTCTGCTGCCTGCACGGGAGAAAAATAACAGAAACTACTACTATTTTATTTCTACCTAAGGATATCAGCAGAAAATAAATTATGCACCAAAAGCCTTGATAATAGCATCATATTGATGTGCCCATATTCCACTAATAAGAAATCCCTTTGTGGACTCCACACTGAAGTCTCTGCCTGCTTCCAGCCTAGGTGACAACTGTTTCTCACATCCTGAGCCTGTCCTTCACTACGACTTGGAGAATTCAGCAACACTTATCAGCTAGTCATTGAAGAAATAAGACTTTTGGCAGGAAAATTTTCATGTGTCTAAAAAAGCTGTATGGTCATGTCCAAGGAATTACGGCTCCATGTTCAATAACCAGTGGTGTCACTCAGGGGCCCATAGTGGGACCAGTGTTATTTCATGTGCTCATTACTGACATAGAGTATCGTGTGCACCCTTAGCAGGTTTCCTGATGGCACCAAGCTGAGTGGGGCTGTCGGTGGGCTTGAGGGAGAGATGCCACCCAGAGGGACCTTGGCAGGCTCAGGGAGTGGGCCCATGGGAACACCATGAGGTTCAAGAAGGCCACGTGCAAGACCTTGCAGCTGCCTCAGGGCAATCTATAATATCAGTTCAGGCTGAGGGAGGAATGGCATGAAAGAAGCCCTGCTGAGAAGAACTTGGGGGTCATGGTGGATGACAAACTTCATTTAACAAACAAAGTGCACCTGCAGTCCAGAGAGCCAATTGTACCCTTGGATGCATCACAAGAAGTGTAGCCAGCAGGTGAAGCGAGGTGATTCTACCCCTCTACTCTGCTTTCATGATACTCTACTTGGAGGGCCACAAGAGAGTTGGGACTACTCAAACTTCATTTTGGCCTTTCAATTTATAAAGGGGGCTTATAAGAAAGATGGAAAGAGGCTTTTTACCATGGTCTGTGGTGAGAGGGTGAAGAGTAAGAGTTGTAAATTGAAAGCGCATAGACCAAGGCTGAACATAAGGAAGACATTTTTTACAGTGAGGGTGGTGAGGCACTTGAACAGGTTGCCAAGAGCAATTGTGGATGCCACATACCTGAAACTGTTCAAGGACAGGTTGGATGAAATTTGAGAAACCAGGCCTAGTGAAAGCTGTTCCTGCCCACAGCAGGCAGGTTGAACCAGAAGAGGTTTAAAGTCCCTTCCAACAAAAACCATTCTGTGGGTCCCTGAAATTGCTGAATATTTTATGTATTGCTTATTCTCTCTTGAGAAAGGTGTCTACCCCAACCACTGCATAGACGGATGAAGGCTGGGGACAGCAGCCTCTACCCACAATTTCCTACCTGATTTTCTGCAGAATAGCATTGACAGGTGTCCTCTGAGACACTTAACTAGATTGCCCAGGTAAGACAGGCAGTCTTGTGCAGTGCAGGGATCCCAGAAGGTTTCCATGCCTTGCACTCAGTGCTGTCAAGACAAGGCCTCCTGGCCATCTATATTTCTCTCTGGATCAAGCCAGAGGTTCCTATTTATACTTTCAGGTTTTAGTGAGATTTGATGCGTTGGACATCCTGTTTAACCACTTCACCGGTCCCTTTGAATGATTACTGAAACTCAAGATGACCAAGTTAAGAATCTTCCAGCTCATATGTATCAGATTTGCTTTAGTTATCAGGGAACACACATTTAAGTCTATCACTTGGTGCCAGGCCAATAGCCAGCATTTCCAATACTAAGATTGGCAATTAGCATGATGGCTAGATGGGTTCACATGAGCATAACACTATTAATTAAACAGCAGCTGTGTTAATCAAGATACCAAAAGCAATTTGTTGGAATAAATATTTTATTAGCATGTCCATCAATAACGCAAAATAAGAGATTTTAATCAATTCATTTGCAAAAATATTCACACAGTGGAGGCTGTAATTCTGTTTTAGGACCTGGAAACAGGCCTCAATCTGTCAAAGAGCAGATTCCCACTTTATCACTTCTTGTTAATGGTGCTGTAGATATCAGTTACCCAACTATAACTACTTGTTTGTTAGTTACGAGCCAAGCATTGCTGACCCCCAAGCAGCAATATCTGATAATTGATGCTAAAGGACTCTTTTTTTTCTACTTTTTGTTTTATTCTTTCAGAGACATGCATTCTGACAGTTAACTACAGAAAGATATTGTTGGATTATGGAGGGTTGTGGTTAGTCACCTCTTCTTTTCCCCTTGAAAAGACCGTGACTTTGAAAGAGGGTGAATAACTTTTTTTATTATTTTTCCTGATAATAATAACTAAACAGGTGGGGGAAATGGTGTGTTTTAAACAAATATACATCATAAATACAACAGCTAGCAATGATTTCTAATGCTGAGGAATATAAAGAAATATATTTCTGAGAAGTAGAAAAAGCTGCTGATTTTGCAAGGATCACTGATAGGCAAAGTGAGTCTCAAACATTGAAGAGAGTGGGAAAAGATTAAGGAGAAAGTCTACTGAAAGAGCAAGATGTAAGCTCTTAGGACTGTTAAAACTCAGGCTTCTTATGACCCACATTTTTCGGAAGACATTTTGGAGCACTTTTCCCTATTGCTTTCTCTGTGTCAGGTAATGAATTACTTGTTAGAGGGGAAGTCTTGCTGTGCTTTATCCACTTGTCCAGCAACTTAGACATTTGAGAAATCTGCTGGAAGCACTTACAGAGATATGTTTTATATAATATGCATGGGTATAGAGTACACATGTACATATAAAGAAGGAATTGCATTTATAAAGTTAATTTAATACAGAATACTACTAATAAGAAAAAATAAATTCATGATGGGGAAAGAGTAAATAACCGTAATATTTGAACATCCTTCACAAACACTTAACCCACAGCCTGTACTACAGTTCATTTCTATCATGTTCATCATTTCTTCAGCAGTTTTACCCTTCAAAATATTTTAGTCAAGTTTAGGAAAAAGAAACAAACCCAGGTGACATATGTGGTCAAATTGCACAACACAAATGGTGATCAGGAAACATTGTAAATAAACAGGTGACACCATGTTATGAAAAGTCATGTGTGTTCTGGTTTTTCCATAGTGCTAATGCAATATTTTTTAAGTTATCTGTAACCTTCAGGTGGCACAAGCACTGCATCTCAGGTATGATTTGTCTTTTGATCTCTTGGAAGCCTTTATATTGTATTGTTTTAGTTGTCATGCCTGAAAGGTGCTCTAAACTGTGAAGTTCAGGGAAAAAATGTTCCTAATCTGTCAAGGAGAGTGTAAGCCACTGCTGGCCCTGGATGCCCTGGCAGCAGAACTATCTCATTGTCATTGACAGTGATGCTTTGGAAGGCTGACCTGAAACAGAGACTGGACAGAGCTAGAGAATAAAGTGGATATTTATTGAAAGACCTCCAGGATCCACCTTGGGCAGGACAGGAGCTTGACCAAGGCTGCACCCAGGGTGGACTAAGAATGGTCATAAAATGCCCAACTGGTCATGACGTCTTACACTTTTATAAGTTTTCGTTCATTTGCATATTAAGGTTTAATTGTCCAATTACAGCTTCAGGTTGTGAAGTCTCATCTTTCTTGTTTTCTCTCTTCAGTCCACTGTTGTTTGTGCTTTCGGGCTGAAAGTTGTCCTTGGTCTTCAGCAGGAAAAGGATTTGTTTTGTCTACATACTCTGTGAAGAGAGCTCACTAGCACTTAGTATAAGGCTCAGAACTACACCCCTAGGCAGCAGAGAATCTGAAAATATGGAAACTAAAGCTTAACGCATCAACAGCAGGGGCTGGACAGCTCCAGATCACCCTCACAATTCTCAGCAGCGAAGTGAGCCCTGCTGTGTCTGTGGGTGCCATCCTGCTGCAGCCTGCACGGCACCAGGCACATGGGGATGGGCAGCTCAGGCATGGATCCATCCCGAGCCAGTGCCTCCTCCAGAGCTGGATTGCCTTTAGCTGGCTCAGAGCATCAGTGCAACAAAGTGCTGTTCACCTGACAGAAGCTGTGGCAATACCACGCAGCAAACTGGACACAAAAAAAGCAGTCAAGGAAGCTGCTGATACCATAGTCTGCCCAGAATGAGAGAAAAGTTGGATTAAAGTCACTTTGTCAAAACACCAGTGAGGTGAGAGCCCTGGAGAGGAAGCTCTGACAGGACTGTGCCACAGTGCTGTGACAGCCCTCATTCAAAAGTAGCTCAGCTTCAGCATACTGTAGCTTAATTCTCCATGGGAAGATTAATCCCTTGGAGAAGGATTAAGCTGCAGTGAACTAGGGCCACTTTATTTCTGAATGGGAAAGGCCACACAGGGATTTAATGTACTTTATCTTATGTGCATTGATTTCACAGCTTTAGTTAATTCATCTTAACTTCCCTGAATTCCCTTGTGTGGACAAGCTTTTTGTCTGCAGAGAGGCTTTTGGAGCTGCTTGTAAAGCTCCTAGTGCAGCCCAACCAGAAAGCAGGTTGGAATGATTTCTCTGCTTCTGAAGGAGCTTATACCTGTCTAGATACTATTAAATTACCTCTTTCTCAGATGGTTGATCTGTGACATCCTTAGAATAACTATTTTAATTAGATTTTTTGAACGGACCAGAGAAAAATGAGTGTTCTTAAAACTAATCTCTGGGCTATTTTTGAAATCTCTCATGAAGAGTCTTTTCAAGGTTTTCAGATATCATGAATTGTGTACAGCTGCACAAACAGTATTTTCTCAAGATTGGACATGTCTGGCCGTGCAGTTTAATAGCTTTCCTTGCCCAGTGGGATTTTCTTCATCTTTGGTCATGGTCATAAGAAAACATTTTGTCTCTATAGATGAACAATGAGTGGAGTTTCTATTTCTTGATCCTAAAGATCTTAATCCCTTCCCCTTGATGGCACAAGTGACACAGATCTGGGTTAAGGAGGATGTTTTCATGGGTGCTGCGGTTAAAATAACAGCATGGTTTGACTGTTGTTGTTCTTTGGGTAAATGATACTGTTCATTTCCTGCATAGTTAACGTGAATTACTGCTAAGGTGTTTCCTGATACCAGTGAATCATATGTTCAGCTGCATCATGACAATTCAGCTACCAATTTAAAATTTTGCCTAACAGTTCTTCACTGGGACACTTTATGCAGTGGATTCCATAGAAATGTTACTATGACTTAATTCAGTAGCAGTCAATAAATATTTTGACATTTTAGTAAGCATATGCATAGGGGGCCCATATTGATGTGGGAAACCCCATGTGAGAACAGAGGTATTGAAGAACAAAGAAATGAAAATAATAGCTGAACATAAGCGTACAGATGTTTTCCACCAGCATTACTCAATAGCAGTATTCATCAATAGTGATGCCAGTGGGACTAGGAAAATATTTTAAACTATGAAATGCATATTTATATATAAAATACATGTTATACAGAATGAGCAAAAAGAGAGGAAATTAACTTAGCTGTTTGACCATTTGCCCTGAAATTTGTAAATGCAGGAAATAGAAGTAAATATCTTTGAAATTTATCTGTGTATATCATTGTAGCAAAAGCTTTATAAGTGTTCAAAGTGTTCTAATGATGGCTTTTACTCTTTTTTTCCCACAGCTGGTTGGATTTGTGTACGCCTGTTATGTGATCAGTATTTTCATGGAGGAGGAGGACAGCTGTAAGTACTGATACACACCTCACCATCCTGGAGCCAAGGTACCTGGGCTGAGACTTAGTCTTGCATTGAACTACCAAGGCAAAGAACAAAGTTTGAAAAATGGCAGAATCTGGCATTCGTGTACACAGCCATTTATGCTTAAGGACATAATTATTTAAGTACTAACAAATTAGGATTGCACTTTCTGAGCTTCATAGAAATTTGTGAATCTCTTACAGCCAGTCACAGTAGTAAAAGTTATGTGATCCATGTTGCATACATGTAGATATATGTGTACATCTCTATGTATGTACATTCGCATCAAAGCTCTTGAAGCCTCTTAATCTGTTTTTCCAAATGTCAGCTTTATCACCAGTAAAATTAATGGAGAGCACAAACCAAGCCATTTACAGTGTGCAGTATCACCCTGATCAGTAATTAGGTAAATCTGATCTGTGCTTGCAGGCACCTAGACCATTTATTTAAAATGCTGACTCCATATTCTTAACTAGTTTTTGTCAATGAAACCCTCATATACATACTCATATTGTTCCAAAACTTTGAAGATGTGCACACCTTAAGAAAGAATTTCTCAAAAAGTCATTAAGAGGGTATTGGAAAAATCCAAATATGCTGAACATTTGGGTAGGATGCTGTGTGAAAAGTGGTTGTGAAGATTGTCTGAGGATGTCACCATACCCACATGACTGAGACTGTCATTGGTAAATGCAGTAGAGAGAATGCAAAAATATTGGATGAGCAGAGGAGCAAATACAAGAACAAATTTAAAAAGGGACAACATGTGATAATTTAAATTGCTTCCTCTCATTTATAAGGAGGTAAACAGTAGAACAGCTCTCTCTAGGGGAAAAAAATGAATGAATGTCAATAGCGTTTTATGGTTATAGGATAAATAACATGCAGCCAAATATTTATTTATAAACTTTTATTAATAAATCTTTACAGAGTTGTTTTGTTTCTTCACAGAAAAGGTCTAGTGGGTGAATATCATAGGAAAAATTAATTTAGTTTATAGGAAAGTATTTGATAATACCTGGAAAATCTTACTGAAAACATAATTTAAGTAATTCATGTCTGTGATGGAAGAGCAGAATGTTTCATTGAAAACCATGTGAAGGATTATAAACAAAATATTTTTCCATTGCTACAAATGGTACAATGCTCAGTTCTCCACCATGATGCAACAGACATTAGCATCAAACCCTAATAGCTGGAAACTTTGTTTATGAGACAGTCACTAATAAAATGCCTGGAAGAGGGGGGCTACATCAGGTGTTAGGGGAGGCCTGCAGACTGAGGAGGAAAACACAAACTACAGTGCCTTTGAAGAATAATCATGTGTCCACATGCATACCCACATGCAAACAGATGCATCTCTACCTGGGAAGACAGACTCTTCCCTTTTCACACAGATATGCTGTATTACTGTTGGATTTATTTAGCTCTTTATAGGGTGCTTCACACACCCCGTTTTAGGCACGTGTGAATGACAAAACTTCCAGCAAAGAATACATGTTCATGGAAACTGCGGTCATGTGCTACAGAGCATATGTGGTTTACATATTCAAGGCTTCAGGGGAGAGTTTTTGTCAAGTTAAGGGCCCTGTTCACTTTGGAAACATGTCTGCTTCAGAAGAGATGGGGGCTGATTCATTTTCCTCTGATGGTGAGCCCACCTAATTGTCTTTTGAGGGTTTTGGCCCATACGATACAGATGGAAATTTAAATCACTGAGAATGGAGAACAGGTAACATATCTATCAAGCAATAAAACACACAAGTGCTAAGGTGAGGCAGGATCCAGTTGAACAAACCCAGTTCCCATTCTCCTCAAATGACTCAGGGGTCTACATTTAATTTCTGCTTGTCTTTCAGAACTGTCGATGACAATTTGTTCTGCTGTTACAAGTAATGCCCTTTGTTAGGAATGGACAAATTTCCCATTTCACTTGTATCTTTACATTTGATCTTCTATACTCTTGTGTGAATAGGTTTTTTGTGGTTGACAGAGAATGACCTGGGGCAGGGGTAAGAGTGATGCACAAAGGAAGGAAAAAGAGGAGCAAAGAAGTGGAATAGATGCAGCTAAGAGATTTTACAACCATTGGAAAGACGTCATTTCTGATTTGCTACTTTTTTATTACCTTCTAAGATTCTGAATTGGATCAAAAGTAAATAAACAGTCCTTTAATATCTCACTTTGTGTCTTAGTGCCCTTTTGTGTTTTAGAGCCCTCTATGCTTATAGATAAATACATTATAGGCAAATGTTAACCCCTTCATAGGAATCCCACAGATACGTTTTGAACAAAGAAATGTCTGCTTAAGGCACAGTGAAAAAATGGTTTGATTTGATAACTAGCTGAGAAGAACATTCTTATTCTATTCTTATTCTAGAGACTTATTCTAGAGAAATTCACATTGCTAACTTGCAGCATAATGAACAGAAAATTATTCTAGATGTAAACACATTGGTTCTTCAAAACAGATTGAAAATAGAGAGGCTTACATTAGGATAAAAGTCCAAAAACCTGCAACTGAGACCAATTTTGTGCATTTCAATATGATGCAGCAGGTCTTTTTCTTAGGTAGATGCAGCTATTCCGTCATATTTTGGCAGTAGTTTACACAGAATAAATCTTCAGCCACCTGAGTGTCAAAGTCTCCCTAATTAAATATACTCTGCAATATTCAGTGCATTGAGTCAACCCCAATTCTTGGTCTAAAACCCATCAGGCAGACTTAAAAATTAATAATAGCTGCCTGTTTAGCCTCTGTGCAGTGCTTAAATGGATTTTGAGCCTGACATTTCAGCTGATGGACACTTTTCTGAACAGTAATAATGCTTGAGGAAACATTTATTTCCAGCTATTGCTCACCTTACCTATGTTTCATACTGTAGTTAACTTTAACTTAGAAGGAAGATGGTAAGAAGTCAAAAGGAATGAAAAAAAAAAAAAAAGACATGTAAAAGGCACACTAGGGTAGTGGGGTTAATATCTTCCATCATTCATCCTAATGAAAAAGTCTATTTATATCTCTTCCCTTCATTTTTTCATTTCTTTCTTTGTAGATCTATCAATCTCTATAAGCCCTTTTGAAGGAGTAGAATATGTGAAATCTGTAATCATAAAAGCCTGTCACTATCCTGTTTGTGCATCATTTTCTCCTAAAAATGAACTCAGAAACTGATTTCCACCTTGTCAGAGTTACTGTTTTAATTCAGTAGAGTCTGGAGACTAGGCAAAATACATTGCTAAAATCATGAATAAATTTCTAAATAGTTTCTGGACATTTTTGAGAAACAGTTGATAGCACTATTACTGCTATATACTAGATCATAAATGTGACACTGGTACACGTCACAAGTGATAGTTCTGTACTGTACTGGATTTTGTGGAGTGGAAACTGGTTTGTAAACAAATTGCATAAGGAAATAACAGTGAAATCAGAGGTGAAGGTTTGCCACAAAACTACAGTTGTGATTTCAGCATTTTTGTTGAAATGAGGCTGAAATCCAGAATGGCCAATCCAATGAAAC
>VZSR01001685.1:21366455-21403605 GCA_013398615.1 Brachypodius melanocephalos
TCACCATGAACATTTATCCCCTAAATGAAAACACAAGAACAAAATTAATAAAGAAAAAAAAAGATTCTTTTTTTATTTGTGCTCTATTCTAGTTGTGTTCAGAGCTCAGCTGTACTTTTAGAACAGAGAGGAAGATGAATTTGTTTTTACAAATTACAAATATCCCCATATTGTGGTACCAATATGACCCTCCATATGCTATCATTAGAAAGATATTAAGTAAAGCAAGATACATTATTACTTCCTCTGAAAAACTACTGCATTGCCTTATCTGACATATGGTATTACATTCATACACACCATTGAGCATCTGTTGTCAGTAATCAAAGAGAGAAAGAATTTTATATCCCATTGAATTCAATATTTATAGTTACACAGTGATAAATTTCTTGTAAATATGGGGTTTTTTGAAAGTGAAGATCTAGCTAACAATAGCCAATATTAAAAATATTTGATTACCTTTATATATAAGCATCCAAGTTTCCTTCATAAGGAGTTTTTGGGAACCCACTACTACTGTCTTTACATTAATTGCAATTGTATGTGTAGTTGAGTCCATTTCCTTCTGAGAAGAGAAATTTTGTGATAAAATGTTTACTATCAAGGATCATGAAGGAGGATTCTGCACTACTCTTCAATTGGGCAGCACAAGAATCAAATATCCCCAGGCAACAATTAATTACCTAAATTACCTCCTTTGAAAAGAGGACTTAACAAAACCTGTCAAACAGCAGCACAGGTCATTTCTGGGCTTCGGCACTCACCACTCTCACCTTTAGACCATAATGGCTTGAAACAAAATGTTCCTGACTGGTGGATGAGTATGCTTGACACAGACTTTTACAATGATAATAAGTTTTATTGCTTGGCAGTGAAACAGCACCATAAGCTACCACACAGACAGCACTCTCCTGACTTCAGCATTTCTCGAAAATGGGAGTGACTATCAGTATTCTTGGAAGGCTTGAAAGCAGTTTGCATCTTTCTGTTCATCTGGACAAGAAACCCAAACCCCCAAAATTTTCATTCACTTGATTCACTTGTTTTGGAAAAACGACAGAATTGGGTATTTTTGCCAGGTATACACACTGCCAGGCATAGAACAGTTATGGATTCATAACCAGATGTATTCTGTAGTCCAAGTGAACAGTTTTCTAAAACTAAAAAGTGTCATCCTGCAGAGATGAGGTGTCCAACACACTTGTCCTTAAAGGTGGTCTGTGGCATCTGGAGAGCCAGGCAGCCCAGCCAATGGCACAGGTGGCTCCTGCTGCTCCTTGCACTGGGCTGCTGCCCACATTGCAGGGTGGCTCATTCCCTGCTAGCAGCCTCTCTCATCATCATCCATGAACTGAAGGAGAGGTTTGCTGTGACCAGAAATGTCACCAGGCATATCCAGGTGGCTTCCTCAGTTCAGCTGTGGCCCAGGACAGCCCCACCAGACATTTAATGTCAAGTTGCATTTTTTGTAGTTTCTAGAGGTCTGTCCAGCTGGAGGTTGTTGATTAAATGCAGACTCATCTCTTTACTGTCCTACTTATACCTGACTCCACTTCCTCCTATAGTGCAAATATAAAGGATAAACCTCTGTTCTAACAACATTTTATGGTTTAACAACATTGTATGGTCCTACAGTCCTGTTGGTGTCCTCTTTATTTATCATTAGCTTTAGTGTGTGAATTACCTGAAAATGCATGCTTATTCCTACACTAAACTAACAATGAATTCTGAAGCCTTTAATAAAGGAAAAAATACTGCAGGGATGTTACACTATTTAAATTACCTTTACATACTGTTTCAATTTTATTTTTTTTTTCTTTTTCTTTTTCTTTTTTTTTTTTAACATTCAGTTATCAGACATTGCCTGAGAAAGCACTTGTTCTAGTTCCTATAGAAACATATGCGTAGCCATGGCTCTTTGCTTGACATATTTTGGGTTCTGAAATTCCTTGCCCAGGGAATTTTCTGTAAACAGGACAATTTTTTTTTTAACTGTACTATATTGTGCATTCTTTTTCTTAGGAGGGACTTCTTCTTGATGTCCCTCTGGTTTGACCAATGTGATCAAAGAGATTTGCCTTTATTTTACCAATCAAATTGGTCTGTGTAAAATAGTATAAAAAGGGAGATACATCTCAGAAATAAAGGAGTCATTTTCAGCCTTCTGAAGGTCAGAATCTGTGTCGTTTTGGTGTAAAATAGCAACACATATGCATAGATATAATGCACACAACCAAGGGTAAAATCTTTGAGGTGGTGTAAAATAAAAGCAAGTAAACGATATAAATATAGATACTAGGAAAAATAAATCTTGATTCTAGACAGGTTATTGGCAAAAAAAAATGCAGCAGAGGCATCATCTCCCTTTTTTTTTTTTTCTGCTTAAAAACCATGGATGAATAATCTGTCACAGGAAAGCCAATCTAATATATATATATATATACTCATGCAGCTGCATGCTTTTACATTCCCCTAGCAAAATGTACAAAATGGTCTTCATTTCCAGTTGTATTCTCCATTGACTGTTACAGAACATTGTTCTAAGAGGTTGTCTTTAAATAATGGATGGTGCACAGTATATGGAAAGGCTTAACTGTGGGGTGTTTCTAGCAGCAGCAGAAGTTACCTGCTTGAAAGTATCATATGTTTTATGTGGAATGCAACATGTAAGGTTTGTCCAGACAGGGTGCAGACAAGGTGTGAGGAAATGGCATCATCTAAATGAGGTGTAAGCCAATTCCGATTTTTCATTGGTTGAACATAGCTTACTCTAAGGTATGACTCAACTTGAGGAAATCCCCCTCGAGTTTCTAAACCACTTCAGTAAAATATTTTAGTCTGTCTTCAGTAAAGAATTAATTTCTTAATGTTGGGCTGCTTGGATAGGTGTGGAGATAATATTCAAGACACCATTTCCATGCAAGGCAGAAGCTCATTGATTTTTCATGAAGGAAGAAGATAAATCACTCAAAGAGTAAGAGTACTTCCAGTGCATTCCCACAATTCTTCCCCTAAGCACAAGTAAGAAATTTCTTCCTGAAATTCAGTAGAAAAGGATCACCTCAATCACTTTAGCAAAAATAATATTGGGTATCCTCCAGAATATTAGTAGGTCATGGCAGTAGTGATTAACTCACAGTACAATGAAATGTTGTTTTGCTCGAGGAAATCCCAAGTGCCCAGAGCCAGATGTATCTGGAACTACAGACAGCTCAGTGGGTGAGGCATATTCTCTTCTGCTTCATACACTGAAATGATACTTGGTCAGTTTGATCAAGATGGAGTTCTCCAATAATTAATTTTTTTGTAAAAAGTTGAGGAAGATTTCAGGACAGTAAAATTAAATATTTTTTTTAAAGATCTCTGTTACACCAATGAATTGTGTGAGCAATCATTTGCCAAAAGGTGCAGAGATGCAATCACTAGCTTCCATCCACAGTTCTGGATTCTGACTGTAGAAATATGCACGTATATCATATGTAGTCATTTAAATGAGACTTCAGGAGCACAGGTAAAGTATTAAGAAATATCTGTAAGGAAAGCAAAATAGATTTGATGTACTATTTTCAGAAATCACTATTTCTGAACAGAGAGATGTGTCAGAACAGTATTATATCATCAGGAGACAATTTTACCTGTTTTGATAAATATGTACATGTATATATATGTATATATGTGTGTAGGTGGATATATATATCCGTATGGATGGCTATGTTAAATATATACATATTTTGGTTCAAACACAAGTATATACAGACTCCCCTCAACTTTGAATTGATTTCCAGGCTGATAGCTGGAAAGTTTTTAAAGGCTAGTTCACTACTACCTGATCAGTTTATGTTTTACAAGTACAATTAATGTTAAGCATTTCCACCATTGATTCAGAATATTCAGGCTAGATATATGGAAGAATTTTTTACAAAGATGATGGTGAGACACTGGAAGAGGTTGTGCAGAGAAGTGCCAGCTGCCCCATCACTAGAAACAAAACTGAAGTCAGCAGTCTGATCTAGATGAAGATGTTCCTGCTCAGTGCAGGGGATTGGACCAGATGGCCTTTAAAGATTTCTTCTAAACCAAATTATGCTATGATTTGCTGATTCTATGAATATTATATGCCATATCACATATAGAAATATATTCACATATTTGTGCAACTGTGTACAAATTCAACAAGGACAAATGCAAAGTCCTGCACCTGGGGAAGAACAACTGCATGGGCTGGGGGCCAACCTGCCAGGGAGCAGCTCTGCAGAGAAGGACCTGGGGGTCCTGGTGGACAACATCTGTCCATGAGCCTGCAGTGCCCTCATGGCCAAGAGGATCAATGGTGTCCTGGGCTGCATTAGGAAGGGCATTGCCAGCAGGCCCAGGGAGGTGATCCTGCCCCTCTCCTCAGCCCTGGGGAGGCACATCTGGAGTGCTCTGTGCAGTTCTGGGCTCCTCAGGACAAGAGAGAAAAGGCACTACTAGCAGAGGGTTACAAAGATCATAAGGGAACTGGAGTGTCCCTGTTATGAGGAAAGGCTTCAGGAGCTGGGTGTTTTCAGTCTGGAGAAGAGATGAATGAGAGGAGAATGTGTCAATGCACACAGATATCTTAAGGGCAGGTGTCAAGAGGATGGGGCCAGACCCTTCTCGATGGTCCCCAGTGCCAGGACATGGAGTAGTGAGTATACACTCAAACACAGACAGCTCCACTTGAGTATAAAGAGAAAAAAAAAAGTCTTTACTTTAAGGGAGGCAGGGCACTGGAACAAGCTGCCCAGAGAGGCTGTGGAGTCTCTTTCTGTAGCTATTTACCAACAGCACCCTCCTGTAGGTGGTTCACCTGCAGGTGAACCTGCTTTAGCAGGGGGCTGAACTACACAATCTTCAGAGGTCACTTCCAACTCCAACAAGTCTGTGATTTTGTCATAGAAGAGAATTACCTCCAAGTAGGAGTATGCTAATAATCATGCAGGGTTTTTTTTAAACTGGAGGTTGTACCTTCCCTTAAGATTTTCTTTTCATTTACTAATTTAATAAATAATATTCTTATTAAAATGGAATAATAATTCTGATTTTAGGGGTTATATAATTTAATGAGAGTTTCTCAATACTTCTTAGATTCATACATTGCTTCCCTACTCCCAAATACTTAGTATGCCCTTTTTTTAAATTGGCTCATTTGATTCTAGTTTCTGCTAACCTAACTAAATATTGATTTTGTTTTAGTCTCCACCTTCCACCTCCTTGGCCTTTCTGTTTAAATTAAATCTGTCTTAAATGGATGCTATCCCAATCCCCAGTTGCCAGCACCTTAGCCTTTTCACTTAAATTGCATCTATTGTTAAATCAATCTTACTCCAGCATCCAGCGTTGCTCTCCTGAGCTTTCCACTCAACATCACATAGAGGCCTAAGTGGTGCCCATTCCTGTCTGTACCTTTCATCCAGCTGCTCCATTAAAATGAAACCTCTTTACAAATCCATTTTCCACTTCCAGTAGCAATCCCCTTACTTCTGCATTGCTGAGTGGCAGCAGCCTTGTGTCTGTTTTAGTTTGTGGAACTTGAAAAGAAAGTTTTCAGACTCCCACTCCTCTGTGTAAATGCCATCTCTCCCAAACCTTAACAGTCATGCAGATAGGTTATCCTAATTTCTGGGTCTCAGCTTAAGTGACATCCATTTCACTGTCTCTGCTGCCTGAGTGGTAATTTCCCAGTCAGCAAATCACGTCTGACAGCTCTGTCTTGTAATAACTGCTGCCTTTGGTGTGGGGGGTGTGAGCCTGGAGTGAATGATGTGCCCCCATAATACAGGGGTGTGCTGAGCCAAAGGGGGCAGAGGATTAGCCAGACTCTACACTGGGCTGTAAACTGTTTTTATTATATGCTGATAAGGAATCTGGGAATTCAGTGAGCAGTGAACAGCTACAGTTGAGACATCTACACCCACAGGTGCCCTGATATGATGCATAACTCAGCCTGTATGGCAGACCCAACAGACTTGCAGATGAATTAGGGGTTTAAGTGGTCAGAGTTCTCAATGCCTTTTCCTGTATGCCCATGCCTGGTCTGCAGGAGAGATGGTGAGGTTTCATCTCAGAAGAAAGAAAAGTCCTCCTTCTTCTTTACAGATAATAACCTCAAAAATTAAAACAGATTCACCTGAGCTGAGAGACTGCCACTGATTTTTCCTGAAGATAAAGTTTGTTCAAAATTCTAACAGGACTAAACTTTGAAACACAGCAGTACAAAAGCCAAAGCTGCTCATTTCTTGTTTTAAAGGAGTATCCATGACAAAAATCGTAAAATATGGGTCTCTTTTTATCTAATGACTTCCAATGTATGTAATCATACATTATAGCCTTAGAGGATATTCAAACTACCTAGAAAAGAAGGTACTATAACTTCAAAAAGAGAGGGCTAACCAGCACAAGTCAGTGAAGTACATTGAACCAAGCCACGAATTTCAGGTCATAGTCAGGTAAATTTTGAAGATAATTTTATTTGGTAATGGATGCTCTCTCAAGATGTGGCAAAATTGAAAAAGTCTAATGAGAATTAACTGTCCACCACTTTAAACGTCTTTGAAAATCTCAGGTCTGAATCTCATAAATCTAAAGGCAAGCAGCACCTTCCACCAAGAAAAATTGTTGGGTGTTTTTGGAAGAAAGAGGGATAACCAATGATTAGTAATAAGATCAAATCAAGAGAAAGACCCTTGCAAATAAAGTATTACAAAAATTTCTTGGAAGAACCACAGTCGCAGAGCAAGAGAAAGAAGTTATTAGCATGGTGCTAATTAACACCAAGGTTGTAGATTCGGTCCCTGTATGGGCCATTTACTTAAGAGCTGGACCCAGTGGTTCCTGTGGGTACCTTCCAACTCAGAATATTCTGTGATTAAAATATAGAAACTAATTTAGGTGATGGTTGATATTCTTCTTTCTATTCTGTGAAATTCTTACCTCTTCTTTAGTTCTCTTTACTGTGTTTTCTGATGTCATCACAACTTCCACCTGTCATAAAGTAACCTTTTAAAATTACTCCTGTTTTAAACTTTGACTTGTTGTCTATATGTTGTGGTTTTTAGATTTTCTAGTTCTGCTATTTCAAGAGGTTTAATGGTTTCAGTATATAAGATAGGCAAGATTTATAGCAAGAGGTGTTGCCTTAATAAATCAGGAGATATAGCTGTTATGGTTTTCCAGCTGGGTCAATTGATCAAATAAAATATATTGCCTGTTCCTAAAAAAGCTGTTTTTCCAAAAGACTACATTATATTTATTGCATTTAGTCTGTATTGCTGATGTGCTTTATTAACTCTGTATCACAGCAAGTCTTTCTCTTACCAGTGCTCTGTGATTTGGGTCATAGCTGGACTCACTTTAAACTTCATTTGACATTCTTTTGCCTTGAATCAGTAAATATACAGTTGGTTTTGCTAGTAGAAATCTAATCTCAGTTCATTTGTGTTTTTCTCAATATCACAGACAGCAAAATTAAGTGATACTGTGTGACTCTCACCACTTATATGATGGCTCTTATTCCTTGGCATTGATTTCTACTCATTCTCTTTTCCTCCTTAATCATGACAATGTGTTATTTTGGAGGACTGAAATTTGAAAGTTACAAGGTTTTCAGAAAAGTGTATTTTTACTTCATCCTTCTTCAGGGAGAGTTTTTTATGGATGAGGGCAGTATTGCATTATCCTTCTTTTTCATTAGCAGATTGATTCACTGGTGGCTTCAAAGTGAGTATTAATCTTGTTACAGACTCTGCTCCAGACATTCATCTTTCTCCTAATATGAAATGATACCACTTCCTACCAATGAGAAAGCCATTTTCCTAGCCATCATGTTTGCTAACACATGTGATATTTCCTTTTTCACTCTGTCATATATGAGAAGACCACTGGTTATTGTAAGCTCCCATTTTATGATACTCTACGTTCTCAGCTCTATTTTCAAAGCTGCAAAAGTAGTCATTTTATGTTTTGGGGTGTTAAGGAGGTAATTTGAGTTGGTGACAGAGATGGTAATATCAAAACCAATATGAAGAGGTGAGAAAGTTGACTTGAATGTGAAGATAGAGTAGGAAAAGAAGCAATAAAAATATGAGAAGCAATGGGTTTCCTCGTTTGCGGAGAAACACTCACAGAGACAAAGGGGTACTCATGGATTAACTTGGATGTGATTAAGTAGTAAATTTAGCAGATGTATCCACAATGGCTCTAAAATGCTGGATGGTCATATATTCTGGGGTAGAATGAGAGTACCATAGAAGAACTTGATAGTGCATTTACTGGTGCTGGAGAAGGCTCACATGATATTGATAAACAAAAGATTATTTTCCTGGCTTCCTCATCTTGAGAAACTAAAATGGAGAAGAAACAGAAAATTAGAGCTTATTGATTTGTACACATTCACAGAGATAAAAAATTAAAAGTAAGATACAGGGAATCTGGAGGTCACTGAAGGGATTTATCCACTTCTGTTTCCTATCTGTAGATTTTGATTCAGAGAAGTCACAGTAGGACCACAGGCTTCTGCTGGGAGGGATGTTCTGCTGGGATGAGAGGAGGGCTCCATCAGTGCTGGAGGAAACATTGCCTGCTTAGCAGAGGAAAAAAAGGTACTTTGGATCTAAAGACACTAAAACCCTGGGAGGTTTGTGGTAGAAAACTTTGGGGTCTGCCACCTCAAGGATTGAAGCAGACCTCACCTAAGGGAGGTGTAGCTGTGAGTGCAGTGTAGATAGAGGGTGAGGAATGCATACAATGCCTCACACAAATGAGCAAATGTCATGCAGTGAAGCAGGATTTCTGCTCAGGATATCACTCATAGTCATGAAGGCAAAGGCAAGATGATAAATGAAGAGGAGGATGAGGAAATGGGAACAGCCTCATCTGAAATGGAAAAAAATGTTAAATAGTGTTAATGGTTTGATGTCGTAAAGTTGAAAATAACATCAGATCAGTACTCTTGAAAAACCTGACACCTGACCTCTCAGGCTACTGGAAGCACAAGTTTTAGCATCTGTAGCAAGTTCAAGATATCAAGTTTTTTGAGGTAAAGCTGGTAGTTCTGTACCTGGATCCCAGGAAAATCATCTACTAATAAAGAAAGGGCCGGGGAAGAAGGAGACTTTCCTGACTGACAGCAAAAGACATTAACAGGCAGGCATGTTAAGCAGATTTTAAAGCAAATAAAAAAGAGCTATAAAGGAAAGAAAAATTGCGATATGGGCTGAATGTGACAGAGTTTTAGTCAGCCAGACCTTTGAAGTGGATGTGCGTGATTCCCTTTATAGAAAACTTCCCAAAAATACAACACAAAACTCATAAAAGGCAGAATTAATTGCATTATAAACTAGCATGCTTTTAAAATGGAAAACTGAAAGTTATTGGATCATACAGAACAGAAATGAGAGGCTTATTGCATTTTCTTTGTAGTTTTCTATGCCTATGTAGTTGGAGGACCATTTGAGTCAGCCAAGTCTCTGGCTTCGTGATTTGCAGGTATTCTGCTTGGCCTCCCAAGTTCTTTCCTCTGTCTCTAAGGCCTGCCTGGTTTGCTGCTCCCCACTGCAGTCTCTGCTTGAGGAGCAGGCTGGCAGCTCCTTTTCTCTCTGACTTGCACCCTGCGTTGTGCCAGACACTCTCCTGAAGGTCCTTGGTTCACTTTTCAAACAGATGAAACAAATATGTTATAGAGAATGATAGTAGCAAATTTCAAAAGCAGTCTGTCATCCCTAGGAAGGTGGGAAGCTGAGAAAATCCAGAATAACTCAGTGATAAGAAGAATCCCTCCAGTCCTGTAACCTACTTTCTTTAAATAAAATTAATGTTCTGTTGTCAATGGATGATGTGAATTTTCTTCAATACATAGAAATCCTTTCCTCCAAATGTCACATGTGTTCTAATATATCATGTATTTGATCTTGCAAATACTTTTCTCTAGGAATTTTATCTTTAATTATTCATTAGGGTTGAACAGGTTTAGCATTAATTTTAAAAACAGGGAACTTCTTTCATTCTTTCATTCACTTCTCATACTAAAATATCAGTGGCTTGTAGTTAAGGTTAGAAAAAGCAGCTGTGACATTTTTGGGTATATAATAAGGAGGCAGTTATAAATACTTAAGTGCTGCCTCAAAAATAAATAATTGGATCGTAGTGACAAATAATTGAAGCCGAAAGAAATTCTATGGAGACAAAGAAGGACAGGCCAGGAACAGAGCCTCGTGGGACTCAACTGATAGGAAAAAAAACCCTCTAACAACGTGAAAGAACAAAACACCTAACCTGCAGCCTAGCAGTGAACTGTAAGTGGAATAGATCAATTCCAATCGGTCTGAGCATCTGCACAGACCATTTCTGAAAGAACACTGTAGTTTATGGCGGCAAACTCAGCAGTACTGTAAAGGCACGCTAATACATAGCGTGAATTCCTGGATAGGGACACCAAAAAGAGATCAAAGCGTAACTTCAAAAAGCAGACTCAGAGCTCTGTCTCTTTTGAAGTCAGCTTGGACACATTTATTGTGAGGATCACGTGTCTGGAGGTGTGACTGAAGCTGTAACAGCCTTCTGCACAATAGTCTTGGGACTATTCGAGTTGCCATTTTAGTGGATAGATTGGATGGATTAGTGGATAGAACTCTTGTTTCTCTCCCAATATTCTGTGAATGTAATTGATAGACGTAGTTTCTGGGCATTTAATGTCTTTTATGCATGGATTATTTTTCCTTTGCAGGCTTAATTTGTACATAGGCAGTATAGTAACCTAACGAGGGAATCACAGAACATTCTGCAGCAAAAGGAATAGATCAAAAAGGGTTGCCAGAAAGGGGAAAATAAGTAATTAGCAAAGACTAAATTTTACCAATGTTACATCTCTAATTTTCTCACTGTATAAAAAATTATCTAGGAAGTTTTAGTTAGAATTGTCTACAGTTTACTTTGATCATATGCAGAAAGAAAGCTACCCTTCACTGTGTTTGAAATCTCAGACTAGAACTAGCAATAGCATCTTTAAATACAAGACTCAGGGGGAAAAAATCGAAACAACTTTATTTGTTTGAAATGTTTTTAAGTACAACTTTCATGAATTAGTATTCTCACTAGGATGTTAGCATTTTCATTAAAATGAGGGACAGAAAAATACAGATACCTATTAAGGAAGAAAACATATCATCAGATATACTTAGTTTGAATTGCATTGCTGAAGAATAACATAAGTTGATGCCCAAGCTGATAAGTATTTAGAGAGAGTACAGTACAACATTTTAAAGCAAAATGGAAAACTCCTCCTCATAAACTTAAACTTTGAATGTGGGTTGGCAGATAGGACAATGTCAGGAAAAATGAATGCTTTCTAAAGCCTAAAGGAAACAATTTATACATACCTGCAGCATAAAGTATATTTTTTCTGATAGTGAATTAGGGACAGTAAACTTGTAGTAAATATTACTTGATAGTGAATATTTTCCTACATTCCTGATATGTGATAACCATACTTTTCCAGGGACTTTTACCATGTAGTGGCCAGGAGTCCTTAATGACTTGAAAGTGACTGAAAAATAATTACTTTCAGGGGAAAAAGAAAAAAAAAAACACCAGCAAAACCCCATAATCAGGCAGCCTGTCACTTAGTTTCAGTGATGGGATGGAATGGCTGTAAATATCTTTCAAAAGCATGGCACAGACAAGATTTTTGAAAGATACTTTCAGATTTTGCATGACTGAGGAGGCTTGGGTTAAGCATGTTTGAGCAATTTTCACTTCCTATCTTGGATCTTCTTCATACTTCCTTCATCTTACTGGCCAGTCATATCCTTGGAGAATAAATGATATCTTGGATGTCACATCACTGGTAAAATGAGGAGAGAGTTCAGCAGCAAAAATCATAGATAAAATTTCCATGCCAGTGCCCTTTCTAAGGCAGTTTCTGAGAGGATTCTTCTTTCAGTGCAGCCTGTAGGGAAGTGTGGTACTTACATGTTACAAGGTAGAGCAGTTTTTAAAATTCTGATCTACCCCACTGGTGAAGACTAAGAAGAAAATCTGGTGCAAGTATCGTAATAATTACTGTGGAACATTGAAATATTCCCCTTCCAGCTTCCAGTAATAAAAGTTTAAGTAAAAAGTTGTCTCTTAGTAATTTTCTACCACTTTATCCTGTTTTAACCTGATTACCATCTGCCAGTACTTTATAGAGACAGAGCAGCAATCAGAGTGCCACAAATGATTACTGATGTCTCTTCTTCTCACTTTCTTAATTGTCCTGCACGCATTTTCTCTCCTTTAGTCCTCTATATAAATGAGAAGCTATTCCTGTGATCCTGCAGTGGAATGTGTGATTCTTCTGCTACATGGCTTGTGACTTAGGTGCTCAGGCTTAGTACGGAGAGGGGAAAATGGGAATTATTGGCTCCACATAGCTGGCTCAGTCTGGCTCATGCAGTGAAGGGTGTAAGGGCAGTAGATCTCTTGGGGATGGAAGGCAACTGAAAAAGCAGGTTTTTTCAGGAGAAAACATGCTTATCTGGAAAGTTTATTTAAGCTACAAGTGCAAACATTGAAAAGATCAAAGTTTGGACTTTATGCATGTAGCACTGACTTACCATCAATCCCCCAGTTTTGCTTCCTCTTCCTAATTGATTTTGGTTCCTTTTCTGCTAGTTACACCCCACTCAGTTGCATACCTTTTCTTAATGAAAGTAATTGCATTGATATACTGCCATTCAATAAAAAAATCTCAGTACAAGGAAAATACTTCAGAGTAAAACAGTATTTGGAGCCCCACAGGTTAAGAAAATCTTCTGTACATAAAAATACAACTTTGAGCATCTGCTAGTCTGCCTCTCTCTTGGAAAGGGGACAGCTGGAGGTGCCAACCATTGAAGCCATCCACTTTGGGGCTTATTCCCATTTATAAAATGGGGAGGCAAGCATCAGTAGAATATAAGGTATTCCAAGCCAAGAGACTACAGGATTTACTAAGGACTGTGTTATTGCCACACTGCTGCTCAGTTCATATGCTGCACCTCCAGACATGCTTAGAATTTGCCAACTTTGAAAGAAGAAATTAATAATATACCAATGAGCTGATAAGCTCTGGCAGCTGTTACCACAGGGCTTGCCAGCAGGTCAATGGGATATTGCCAGAGAAGCTGAATTCCAGATGAGAAGGTGGAAAAGGAGAAAGGATTTTTTTTTCCCTGAGCTCTGATTCTTTTACGCTAACTTCAAAGGAAAGCAAATTTTAACTTGCATATGGGTGAACGCGCTGGATAAATAGTATCGGCAACCTGAAATGTCGTCTGTCTAAAAAAGAATAACCCTCAAAATTAGTGATGAGAGTGGATACACTTTCTCCAGCCTGCAGCACTTCTCTCACTCGGGCAGATTAGGACAGCTGCTCCTCTGGTGTGGCTGTGAATGGGTGAGCATCCCTTTAATGGTCTGCCTGCGGTGGACAGCCTGCATAGACTGCCACTTCCAAGCACAGCAGGCAGTGAACTCTAAAGGAACATCCCACACTGGCCATTAAGCATCCAGCATGACCACAAAACTGAGGTGACACCAGGAGAGAGCAGCTCCCTGGGAATAGGGATCATGTTTTGCAGCCAGCTGCAGATAAAATAACCAGCTTCTGCTGTAACCTGCTATTATCTGTGGGATGCTAAAAAATCCTCTCCCTAGGATTTTAAGTTTCTCTCTGCATGACTGTAGTTGATGACTGGACTACATGGGATGTTCATTATTTAGTGACTGAATATCCCTACTGCTGTGGTTGTTGATTTGGTTTTGGCTTTGTTTTTTTTCCTTTTTTAATTTAAAGCATAATACTATAGAACTGTATAGAACACTTTTTGTTAATTGAGCTTTCTTCCAGGCTTATGCAACTTTCTAAAGCTATTTAATGTAGTCCTGTGAATCTATGGCAGAAATTATTTATAATCCATTAAGCAGGCAGAAATAAACAAAAACAATTATTTTATATTGTCCTTAAACCAATTCTTTTGTATTCTCCTTAAACCAGTTCTTTTATATTGTCCTTAAACCAATATTTTACTCTTGGAAAACCTACATAAGTGTTGCTAGTATTTACTTCTGGCCAATTAACTAGGGGTATGTATGCATCGAAATTTCATTCAGTGTAAAGTTTTAAGATATTTGATGCCTGCTTACACTGAAATGTACATAGTAATGTCTTTGCCTCCAATGAAAATAAAAATTCCATTTTCTATGTTTAATGGCCGTTTGTAGGCTTAGTCTTGTAAGACTACTAATTATAAGGGATGAAAATACCAGGTAAAATCAAAATGAATTTTTAAAACTAGAAATAACTTATTCAAATGATTGATGACAGATCTTCATATTAAAGAGCCATCAGCCATAAAATGGAGTGCATAATGAAAATGGCACATTCCATTGCGTCGTGTGATGGAACAGCTTCTTGCCTTGAGAATGAGCTTTATATACATTTTAAGGTGAACTTTAGCCTTTATAAGATCTTGGATTGCTAAAGAGAAAACCTTGGCTAAACAGTTTTGAGCAGCTCATCTCAACACTTGCTGGATGGTGCTATTAAATATATTCTCCTTGTCAGAACAAAGACATGTCTATGCTGTCAATCATTAATACATCTCAACTTCATTTCTTGCTCAGAAAGATTTGTTGGTAGAAAGGCTAGTAACTTTAAATTCTTTCTCTGCTTACAATTGCAGATAATGCTTGTGATTTCTGAGAGGAATGATGTGTGGTTCTGAAGTGGCGAATTGCCTCAAAAACATTCTTTTAGCTCCTTGTGTTAACATGTGTTCAATTAAAAAAAATTAAAAACAAACAAACAAACAAAAAACAAACAAAAAAAACCCCCATCCCCCTCCCCCCCCAAAAAAAAAAAAAAAAAAACCAAAACAAACCACCTCCAGACCACTGGAAATCAGGGAAAATGAAAGTGCATAACCAAAAAAAGGAACCAGAACAAACAACAAAAAAAAAATCACTGTGGACGTGATTTATTCTTAAAAATTATTTAGTCAATCTGTAATGTATTAGACATCTAGCATTTAGCTCTGAGGTTCCCAGCACATGAAGGAGATCGATCTGTTGAAGCACATCCAGAGGAGAGACACCAAGTAGATTAGGGGGATGGAGCACCTCTCCCACGAGGACAGGCTGAGAGAATTGGGGTTGTTCAGCCTCGAGAAGAGAAGGCTTGAGGGTGACCTCATTGTGGCCTTCCAGTACCTGAAGGGACCCTAAAAGAAAGACGGAGAGGGATAATGACAGGATGAGGAGGAATGGCTTCAAACTGAAAGAGAGTAGTTTTAGATTGTATTTTAGGAAGAAATTCTTTATTGTGAAACTGAGGAGACACTGAAGCAGATTGCCCAGGGAAGTTGGATGCCCCATCCCTGAAAGTGTTCAAGGCCAGGTTTGATGAGTAGCCTGCTCTAGTGGAAGGTGCCCCTGTCTATGGCAGAGGGGTTGGAACTAGATGATCTTTAGTGTCTTTTCCAATCCAAACAATTCCGTGATTATGTGGTTTAAAAATCAACTTTTACAACGGTTCATCTACAACTATTTCCTCTGTAAGGATTTGATCCCACTAGTGTTGAAGTAAATTTTGTTGCATGTTGTGGTGTATAGTGACAACATGCTGAAGAAGAGCTGCAACATGAAAGACACACAGTAGAAAGAGGAGGTGCAGATGGGCTGGGGCGGGCACTGGGGCTGGGCAAGCTCTTCAGCACTTTATGTCCTGCTCAGATAGTTTTAAGAGAACAGTCTTGGGGAAGAGGTGATGCTGTATGACTGAAGTACATCAAGCTCAGTTTTGAGCCATTTCTGGACTCAGGAGAAGAAGCAAACTGAAATCAACAGGAGCATTTCCACAGATTTCAGTGGGTATTTCATTAGTCTGTCAATCCCTAAGCCTCATTTTCCCATCACCTCACCCTGGGTAAGCACTCTTTTTTGGTTTACTTAGTGCACACATTGACTGGGAAAGGATTGCTTTTACATTCATTGCTCATACAGCAATTAGCACAATGAGTATCAAAATTCTGCTACGACTTTTGTGTTTATGCCTATATATAAACAAGTGAAGGAGGTTGCTTTCCATGTGACTAAAGAATCCTCCTGAATTTGCTGAATTTGTCAGCTCTGGACCTGTCTGCAAAAGGCCCTTTGAAATCAATAGAATAGTCTTTTCCACAAACCTGCTTTTAAGATTTTTAAGATACTTGAAACTGTGGCCTTTTAGAGCGCCTTAAAATTTTCCCAGAATAACAAAATAAAAGACTCAGACTAAAATGTCTTTTTAAAAAAATCATTATCACCATAGAAGGAGCTAAAAACTTCTCAAGAACACATTATTTCTGACACAGAAAGTAGAAGTATTCTGAAAAGGTGTCCTGACCCCACAAGTTCATCCAGAGAAGATGCTGCTGCTTTTTTGTATTTAATGATCACTTGTTTATTCTTAACTCAGCTCTCATGCCTTTGGTTTTTGTTGATGCATTTGCATCAACAAATCCATTGAGCCTGAAGAATTTAGGTGAAATTAGGTTCACAAGCTAAACTGTTTCCATTGCCTACATTTCTGAACATTTATAAAGGACTTTAAGGGGAATTATTAAATAAATTATATATGTATATACTGAGATTGCCCTAAAGAGAATCAGCTGTTTTACCCCATAGTGGTTTCTCTTTACATGCTCTGCACATCCATGAACGCTCACACACTGGCAGGAGTGGGTATGTCTGCTCATCCAACTGCTGCCTGTCTTTCCAGGCATGGGGCTAAATAGACCCCAAGGAAGACAGAGCATAGAGCCTTCTGTGAGCAGTTTCCACAGCATCTTTATCTGCTTGGTTTATTTCTCGTATGCAAACCTGTGCGTGCACTTACTTTTTTTTTTTTTTTTTTAACCAATATTTGTCCACATTTCTTTTTCTGTTGACATATTTTCATTTCCATTTGTTCATTTCTGGAACTGTTGTATTTTCAGTTGATTTCATAGGTGGACTTGACACATACTCCTACCGACAGCCCCCCCAGGAACATGTTGAGTTAAAGCCTGTAAAGCCTGTAGGTAAGGTTCTGGTCCCACGGACCGCATTAATCCTTCTAACTGAACTGAACTGAAAGCTAACCTTCTCCTAAAATAATTTGGGCATCAGATTACTGATAATTTAATTATGTTTTAATTAGAACTTGATTAAAAATTAATCCACATAAAACATTCGAGTAAGGGCGCTTTGTCATTGATGGCATATCCGCTAAAGCAAGGATTAGGAGATATCACCGTGTCTGCCACGTCGTGCCTCATCTTAACGCAAGGAGAGGCTCTCACTGAAGGATGGAATTGCTTTCTTGCTGAATTTTTAGCACGAGAAGAGCTGGTTTATAGCTTCTGCGGCTGCAGAAACCTTAATGAGATTAAGCCATTTATAGAAAAGCAGTAGTTTTTACATTTGCCTAGCTATTGAAAGAAAAAGTTTTGCTGAAAAACTGCTTGTCAGCTTAAAATCTATCTATAGTGTTTCACTGGAAGTTCATTATCTCTTTGTCATCACTTATTTGCTTCCACCATGAAAATCACATTTTCATAGACTCTTCCTGCTTTGCTACCTAATGAATAAGCTTGAAGGCATATTTATTTTTTTTTTATTTGGAAAAAAATTAGGATGTGAGGAGGCATTACTAGTATATGTATTTTGGCAGAAGCTCATATAACTTCAAGTCGATGATTTTTCAAAGTATTCTTGGTAAACGAGAAATTGTTAATTCGGAAATTCTTTATGGCTGGAACATGTTGTGATGTTGTTCTCTGTCTTTAAATCTACCTTTGGGTCTTTCATGCCTCTTAAATGCAGCATGAAACGCACATACAGCTAATTGACTGAAACGGATTTAATGACTTTTTTACTTATCACTTACCAGAATTTGAATGGGTTGAAGGTTTTTCCTGGTGTATGCATGGGTGCACATGCTATGAGTTTTAATTTAAAATGGACAGTTGCTAAAAAATTGTTTGGGGTTGGAACTTAACACCTGAACTTTATGACTTTATTAATTTTTGTAGGTTTTAAAAATATATTTTATTCATGATGCAGCTTTCAATTTGTAGAAATAAAAAGAGACAAAATTTTACTAAAAATTTGTCCAAATATTATAGAATTGTGAAGGCCCAAAATAATCGTGTATACCAGAACACGAACAAATAACACATTAAGACAACGAAATGAAATTACGAACCTTCTGACTTTTGGCTAAGTACGAGCTCTATATTGAAGTCTACATTTCTTTAGTATTATTTCATTAAATGTCTATTTTGCTGCATTTTCTATCAGAAAGATGGCTGCAAAATGGGGGTTTGAACCTTCTAAATAAGTTGCTGGAGTATGAAGATAAATTGATATTCAGGAGCAAGATTTTATTCTCAACCTGTATTCAGATTAGTTTTAAGCATCAAGTGCATACATGTTTAGTACTTTCTTAGCAAACTTTGTATAATTAAAGAAGACAATAAAAGATATATTCATGAAATAATTACAAATACATTCCTGCAAAATATATTCATTTGTTTTGCAGTAGAAAAGTCACAGCATCTGATAATTTGTTCTTTGGTAGGAAATTTTCAATAAGTAGCTCAAGGGATTTGAGGATTGTTGGTGATCTTGCAATACTGGAGAATAAGAGTTATCTTCCCATTTCCTATGAATGCGTATCCTTGTACCTCTGGGAAAGCCATCTCTTGCCTCTTTATTGCTTGAAGGAGTATAAAACTGGGACAGAAATTATATTGGGTTTCCTTCTTTATTGATGTTTTGGTTGTATGTACTGAAAGATATAGAGAACCTTTATCTAAGCTGGGAGGGAAATTACTGTCAGTGATCAAAGTCTGAATTAAAAGCCAAATTGCTGTAAATAATTTGGTCAGTGGATTGTGACAGAACTTTACAGATGCTTATCTCTCTGCAGCACACTAGCCCTCTTGACTTCTTTTGATAAGTTAATTGCTATCTGTATCCGTAATATACAGTCTGAAAGTTCTTCGTATCTCTAAAAAGTGACTTCTGGTGTCCAGGCTGAGAGTTAGAATTCTCTTAGAACTGAACACGAATAATGCTTGTAAAATACATTAAACACTTTTATAAATGTTATTTTATAGATTAAAGCTCAGCTGTATTTCTCTGTTTCTCATCCCTGTTATTTCCCTTATTTCATTCATAAATTAACTAAACATAGCCCATGGAAAATACAAGGCTCTGTGGTCTTATCCAAAACACGCAGAAGACAATCTGCTTTTTTCCAGTGCCCACATTCAGTATGACGTCTGCTTAGTGCTACCATAATTATTAATGATTAGCAAGACTAAGATTAGTTTTCCTTTTCACCTCTGGAAGAAGTTAAATTTGAACTTGTTCCCACAGGGAACAGTTTTTAATCCAAACATGAATGATCGTGGCTTGCCTGTTTGCTCTTTGTTCCACCTGTATCTGCATTAGGCTATGGGACAAGGAGAAGCAGGATCTTTGCCCGCAGCCATGCAGTTGCAATTAAGGTGTGTGTAAGGCAGGAGACACCAGAGGGAGTAGAAAAAGAATCGCGTTCTCTTTGGGACTAAAGCACATGGACTGTAAGGAGGACTGTTGTGCCCCTGTTTGAATCACAGTATCAACAGCCAGGTCGCTCAGTAATATTCAGAAATGCTTCATGTAATGATATGTGGAAAAGAGAGGAGCATGGTGGCTAGAAGGAAAAAATAAGAAGCTACATTTTGGCTTGCATTAGAGGTTATTATTACTACTAATAATTATATTATAATATATGTTAATAAGATAATATCATAATCATGCTGTAATAAAAACAATGCACTAATATAATAATGAAAAATTTTATTATAATTGTAATAGTAGTAATAATAATAAAATAAAACTACTACAGCTTTGAGCAACTCTCTCTGGACAGACACTCAATCCCTAATTCCATTTAGGGATGTCCTCAGCCTTTTTAAGAACATCACTAATTTGTGCTTGGGGAACTGAACCACTGTATGAGAAACTGTGCCAGTGGAGAGGTCACCACTCTGTGATGCATCTATGTGATCCTGTCCTGTTTGTATCTTCTCCTGAGACTTTACCCATCTTTTAATTGCTCTGAAAGACCAACATAGATTTTCCAAGATGACACAAGTGAAAGTGGTTACAGGGAGTCATGTGAGAATACATAGATTCAGCAAGTGTGTCACTGTGGTGAGGACTAAAAATAGAGTGAGTCGAGCTCAAATGCTCGTGTTTGTAATCAGATCACATCAGAATTTTATAACTGGGTGAAAATATGTCTCATGCTGTTGAAATTATAGTGCTAAAATGAATCTATTATTGTATGAACTTCAGATATGCTGTACCAGCTATGGGACTTCTCCCAGATGTTTTTGGGTTTGTGGTATGCACAGTACAAAGCTACTGCTTTGTGCCCAGCCATTCATTCTTTACCGTACAGGTGAGTCTCACAGGTGATGAAATTAGTGACCACAGGAGATTTTATCCACTTTTTCATTAGTTACTAACCTCTCAGCTGCTATGAATTTACAGCTTACAAATTAGAAAATAAACAAAATAGATTTTCATTTGTAAGTAATTCTTATATCCTTCTTTTTAGGTCGAAGTAAGTAGTGAACATGGACTCAAGACTTCTACTGCTGTAGCTGAAGAAACAGATTTTAGAAAGAAAGACCAACCTTGTGACTCATCGTTCTGGAAGAAACCCACCACATCTGTTCCTCACAGCATGTGGATTGTTCTTCCCACAGGCTCAGTATCATTATCAGCGTTGTTATTTCGTAGATCCTCGTAGATGATCTTGAATTTTTAAATAATTTACTTATATGGACACTTGTAAATTGTAAATTCTTTTCTTTTTTAATTTCAATATTTTTACAATGTTTAGTGTTGAGGCATGAAAAAAAAAACAACCTGTGAAAACTAGGAGGAGGGTGCATCTTTCTCAAAAAATCAGTATTTTTTGACTGATAGGATCATACTGTGCCTGGTAAGGATTGTGTCAGTAAACAGCAATTTTGACTCCAAAATATGCAGCAGGAGTCAAGCTCTTACAGTGTTCAAGAGATCATTTCAATGCTGTCTTAGTGTTCACAATGTCCACTCCTTGCATTGTTTGAACTGCTGAATGCAGTAGGAATCAATCTATGACTCTTCTTACCCAGATGTTCAAGCACTGATGTACTCACCTAATTATTGCAGTTCATGTATGACTCCTCCTTTCCTGATCTCTTTTGCCCCAAGTCCATCTCAAGTAGCTGTCTCTGATTTGAAGAGAAATAGGACAACTGCTCAATGGATCTCCATCTCTAGGAACCCTTACACCCAGGGCTGTCTAGATATCTGTGATTTGCACATTTTTAAACTCCTTTCCTCCCTTCTCCCAAGAAGAAGCCAAGCATGAATGTACAGTACAAGGCACCAACTGAAGCCTTAGAAGCCTCTGGGGACTAATTTTTCTCTTAATTTAAAAGTAAACAAGCAAAACTGAAAAATGTGTGTAAAAATTTGTAAAGTTATTTGTAAATACTTCTAGACAAAGAACATGTACGTAACTGTGGTATTTTGTTTTCTATTCTGTCACCACTAGCATAAAGTGATACACAAAGCTATTTTCTCTGGAGAGCTGGCAGTCTTTTTAACAGAACACTTTGTTTCTTTCATCTTAATCACAATATAAAGTGCTGTGTAGATTTGTATGCCCCAGAGAGTCGCGTCTCTCTACAAAGCCTGCGTGCCTCAACATTGAGCAGAAGCATCATGAGGGTTTGGGGTTTGTTTGTGGTTTTGCACTTTTCTCGCTTGAACATTTCATTAATGGGACAGCCAGGAAGGCTGTTCCTTCTGATATGTGTTTCTCTACCTCTGCACCACAGACTGAACAGATGCCCACAAAGTTCCTCCATAGATACCCTAAGAAATCTTCAGCTGAGCCAAACAACATTTAGGTCCTAAATTTACAGTCTTCTCTTTTATTGTGTATTTTCAAGTCTGAGCAGGTAAGAGCTAGAAGAAAACTTGAATCTTTTCTCCTAAAATCTGTGTTATTTACCAATATGAACCTAGTGGGGTTGATAATAAATACAATGGAAGTAGAGACTAATATTTTCAGGTGCCAAGGGTTTTGTGGCACATCCACCTGCTTTCCAGATGGTTAACTTAAAGACCTCACCAACACGACCTGAACTTTGGCTAACCTTCCCTGAAACTAAGTATGACATAATTATTAAGACAAACTCAACAAGAAATGGCAACTGAAAAAAACCCTCTTTTTAAGTGTTTCTGGGACTGGATATAGCTCAAATAAAAGCCTTCAACTGAACCCAGTGCTACCCTCAGGAGCGGGTGGGAAAAACAGGAATGAGTGCTACAGCCCCCTTGATGGCACAGGTTCAACATGCAGTTCTGGCAGGGTTTGGAAGTGTGTGATTTTCTGCCAAGGCATGTCTGCTGCACCATGTTTTACAGATTCATCTGAATGTGTCTAAAACCTTTCTTTGTGTAGGTCCTTCAGAACTGTGTACATGTCACAAATATTCTGCAAAGACAGAACTTGAGTTCTCTTCCATTTGAAATGTTGAACACTTTTTAGCTAGGGAACAAAAACCAGTATACCCCAAATACACTTAAAGTCTCAGAATCATTACTAATACAATGAGTGTGCCATCTGTCTCACTTAACAAACAGAACAATCCTGATTGAGAAGAATTTGTCTTCATTAGAACCAGCAAAAATGAAGAATGAAATACCAAAGCAAACTGTTATTCTTTTCTAAACTGAGACACCCAAAATAGTATCAATCAACCTGTACGTGTTCTCAAAAAATTCCTGAGAATAATAAATGCATTTGACTGTTAATGTAGTATTTTCCTGTAATATAGTAGGACATACTGGCAAACATTTTTGTAGGAAGCCTTGAGTAGTAGTTCCTTTATTTTTGCAAAACATGCTTTCAGTAAGGTGTTAGGTGAGTGCCAGATCAGCCAGCCAGATCATACAGCTATTATTAGGAAATAAATGTTGATTCTCTAAATAAACTTGGATGGTTTTCTTAAGTTTAACTGAACCATGCAATTTCAGGAAATGACCAGGTTCTGTACTGCAAAACAGAATTTGCTGACAATCTTAAAACCTTGGAGATTATCTGTTGCTACAAACTGTTCTGGTGGCATTAATAAGTCATACTGTTAAACTTTAGGGCAGCTGAAGATGTGTCCTTCAAACTTTTAGACTTTTTTTTTTTCTTTTCCCAAGTTTCTGTTTAATTCTGGTTTTTAGAGAATCAGATTTGCCACAGTACTTTAGCTGACAGTAAAAGTGGAGATGAGACTGCAGAAATATGGCACTGTATGTTCACTAAGGACTGAGCCAGGTACCACCAATTTCTTAAAAGAGTAGCTGATGTCTTGATGATCTGAAAACAAAAACTGTAGCAAGAAATTAACAGATTTTTGCCTGGTGCAGGGACATACCATGATTATATATTACAATTTGTGAGATTATTGATTGGACTCTTCCATATTCATAGAGACTTTTTGCATAAAATTTGAAATTTTTTGACATTCAATTTTGACTCGAAGGAGCTCTCTAAAATGAAAGACTTCACACCTTGGATGAGCCGAAGGGAGTTTTTTTAGTGCTAAGATATGATACTGTTGATTATTTATATTATTATAAGGTATTTTAACTATTGCAGATGATTTTCAATGGAGCTCTATCAGTTAACCACATGGGAGTTGATGCCTGGTTTTATCCAAGAACTGCTTTCAGTAGTGCAGGTGACATTGTCCAGAGAAGGGCAAGAGAGCTGGGGAAGGATCTGGAGCACAAGTCTTTGAGGAGCAGCTGAGAGAGCTGGGGCTGTTCAGGCTGGAGAAAAGGAGGATCAGGGGTGATCTTATGACTCTCTACAACTCCCTGAAAGGAGGCTGGAGCCAAATGGGGTTCAGCATCTTCTTCCAGGCAGCTGGTGATAGGATGAGAGAATATAGTCTTAAACTGCACCGGGGGAGGTTTAGGTTGGACATTAGGAACAATTTCTTTACAAAAAGGGGGATAAGACATTGGAATGGGCTGCCCAGGGAGCTGGTGGAAGTGTTTGAGGAAGGGCTGGATGTGATGCTCGGTGCCCTGGTCTAGTTGATGTGCATTTGGTCACAGGTTGGACTCAACGATCTCAGAGGTCTGTTCCAATCTATTTGATTCTGTAATTAAGATGATGGTATTTACTGTACATTTTTAATTGGAATTTGAAGCTAGGGGTCTGGTTGCTGGTTAGCATGAGACAATACTAACTATCCTTATTTAAAGCCTGAGAACACATAGTTGGGTCACTAAAAAGCCTGTAGTTCTGCACCAAAAAAAAAGGCAGATTTTAGCCCAAACAACTTCAACTGCAGGTTTTCTTCATTCACAGCTGCCATGCAAGACTCTTCTCCGTGTTTGGATCCTGAGTTTCACCTCTTCCTCCAGCTGCCCACAGCTCAGGCATTGCAACACCATTGTCACCTCCAAGCACCATGTTGGCAGATGGAACCTTTTTCTCAACACTGACTGCAACGTGCTTCTCTGCGCCCAGCTGCCTGCCTGTCTTTTCATGTGGGGATTAGCAGGTTGAAAAAGCCAAGCAGCAATCTATCAAGGTCCTTTAACAGACTTTGACAGTGGAAAACAAAAACTGACGTCCCAAACTAATTGGCTTACCTCCTTCCAGTTATCAGCCTCATCTACTTTAATGATAACAAATTACAACCTGGCAGCTCTTCTAGACAAAAAAAATCAGGCTGGTAAAATGTTCCTTCCATGTTAAAGCTTGAACATCAGCAGGATGTTTTTCACAAATGAGTTCATCTTTTGCCTGCTATTCTGTGCATTTTGACAGAAACCTTCTCCTTAGTGCCCAACACAGTGATGGGGTTATGTTGTCACATATGCACTATGGCACTATGTCACTATGCCACAATAGCACTTTTACAGCAGGGTGACCAGGTTGCATCCTGAGGTCATGTCAGATGGGTTAGAGTTGCATAAGGTGGAGGGTGCCCTCATCAATGCAGCCCTAAACAGGTGGTCTCTTTCCTGACTCTGCCCAGGCAGCTGACTATCCCTGCAACCGTAACTGTGGATCAGCCTGAAAGATTCATTAGTTTGCAGAGCAAATTAATACATGTCTTATAGATAATCAGGGAATTCAGATCTCTGAAAATGGGCCCAAAAAGAAGATATTTTATATCAAGACTACTGCTGCAGTGTTTGCCCCTCAGAGCTATGTCTGCATTGCATCCTGGCAGTGTGCTCCCAGCTTGTCAACTCTGATCACCCAGCATTACCAGCAGCACTCTGTTTCACTGCAAGGGGACACAAGGCTGGTCAGGACCCTAAATAATTATTTAGCAGCTAAGGACACAGATGTAATCTGCACTGCTTTCTATTTGACAACTACACATAAGTTGTGCCATTTTCCCCAGGCTGACAAACCATCTTTATTTATCCACCGATAAATGGCGGTTTCTTGACATAATTTCCACTTCCTTCACAGAAGTCATGGTTTGAATGATTCTCTTTTATTTTAAACAAATTAAACATCTGGATTCAATTCCTGCTTCCACAGGAGTACCTGCTCATCAGTCACACAACACAGTCCTGGATGTGACAGCTTCGTGGAATAGCTGCCCTTGCACGGTCCGTTGCCTCTCAAAACCAGCAACAAACTCTGAAGACAGTCTCACAAAGCAGCAGCCATGCATGAATAATCCCAGGAATGCAAAAAAGATTCTCCTTGTTTTGCTTATTCCCCTAGGACCCAATATCACTTCTTCAAGCTTTCTGTCCCAGTTTCCTATTTATTTCACATCACCCAAATGCAGCTATGCTTTCAAAACACTCCTGTAGGTCAGTGCCAAGCAGACTTGCTGAAGCTTGAATTTTAAGTTGGCTGCATGTGATTCCAAGAGTAATCTAATTTCTCATTTTCCACAACATTGCGTGCTTGCCCAATTAGTAGAGCATCACACACAAGGAAGGGGTTACAGCATCCCCTAGCATGTGATGTATTTGGAATGGGAACTGTGCTACACATGAGCAAAGAAATCAGCTGTCTTGGTCCATACTATTCATGAAATGTCACTGCTGTGTTCTTATACTGCTTTATCTGTGTAGCCAGAACCAGGGTGGCAAACGGGTAAGGGTCCCAAGTGCTGGGGCAAATGCAAACCAACAACTTGTTTAAACAACCTTGATCTCATATTTATAAGCCACACTGCAGTTTCTGGGTTTTCTCTTGGCAAGTAAAGCTGCCTGGCTTATAAACTGCAGCCAGACCTTCAGGTGTGTGATAATGAGCAACATTCTATGCCACTCTTACACACACACACATATGTATATATTTCAATAGTCATGGTTTGGTTTCTAAAGACTTTATAATTCAAATAAATCTGTTTTCCCTGAAGTTTGGAGGAGGATATATCTGGGATGCTGCAGGAAGTTTTCCTCCAAGCATTTGGAGGTTTGGAGAATAACACCAGTGGAGATCATTGCCCACCCATGGAAGCACCCCCAGGACCCATGCTGGTGCCAGCACTGGCTGGCATCTCTGGGGGAGACCTGAGTTGTGACTGTCACAGCAGGTCTCACCCCTGGGCTGTGCACCCTGCAGCAGCCTGCTGGGGAATAGCCCTGGGAAACCTCACGGGACACCTCTCCTGCTATGCTCTGGGGCTGCATTTACCTGCCCTTAAGCCTTGCTCCTGTGGTGCTCACCTGTGCTGTGCTGTGTTTGTGTCTTTGCCTGGCCAGCCATCCCCCTGACCCCAACAAAATACAAAAATCTGATCTCAAGAAATGAGTCCTGATGTGCTTTTGATGATGAAATATTAAGTTCATGCACTCTGATAAAGATCTTATCTAAATTAGGACTTCACCTAAGGCAAGCTGTGTGCTTGGGGAAATATTAAACTCAGGTATATATCTAACAGATGTATAATATGTATCTGATTTAAAAAGCAGTTCTATTAATCTGCCTAGTTAGTAAGAAATCAGACTTGTGGCTAGTTTAATCTCAGCAAACCTATTTCACATCACAATAATCTGAAAGGAAAAATCCAGCCTGGACAGGCAAGCACTGAAAGGGGTTCTGAAAAAGAGATTTGGGAAAATTAAGAAATCAGACTTACAAAAGGCAGCACACTAAAAGCAGAACTGTATAGTAGAAAGCAAACAAACAAACAAACAAAAGAAAAGAACAATGATCTTTATTTTTAACATCACCATATAGCAGAATGCTCAAAATGATTGTTTACTGGAATGAAAAGCACCACAAAATACAAGCAGACAAATACATATCTCTGTCATTGCTTTTGTAATAGACTAGGGTTTCTAAAAGCTCAACTAATTTTACAGCCTGTCTTTCCCCATTAAGACCTAATATGCCAAGAAATATGATGTACAAAGGAATATTGAAAGGAAGAATTGGCTGCTGTTCTGCTGAGCACATCATGCCACCTCATGGTTACTGGCAGGAATACCACCACACTCAGTGCTGTTTCAGAAACACAGCAGAGGAAAAAGAGTAGCACATCTCCGCTGTTGGTATATATTGGTGAAATGTCAGAAGTCCCACTGGGATCAATCATCGCAGAGTGCTAAGATCAAATCTTTGAATTATATATAAAGACAAAGCACTGTAAAACACATCTCCTTTTAACAGTTGAATTTGCTGTTTTACTGCAAATATATTGCTAACATAACATATAATTCAATGTTGACCTGGTACTAGCCTATAAATGCCTCCTGCTGTGGAGTTTCTGGGTTTAGCTTGTTCAGAAGGTTGCCATTATCTAGAAGAACACACTGTTATCCACTCCAGGAAGTATCTCTTTGCCTCTTTAACAAGACATAATGTTTAGTTACAACTAAATAACTAACATGAAATTATAGTCTTGGATGTATATAGCATGTTATTTAATTACTGACTTTGGATTTCACCATGACCTAAATGTGCTAAGGCAAAAAAATTTCCAGAACCTCAGAAGAATATGATTTTCACTTGAGTCAAGAGTTCACATGCAAAGACTGGGTTACATTTTCCCATTAGAATAAATCACACAAAGTAGAAATGGAAGCTGGCTGAATTAATGTGACCTGGAGTGCACAGTCACTTAGGGGATGGCCAGACTCTTAGTTACACCAAAGTTACTCTAGAGAAAATGTTTGTTAAAATCAATGGTTTAGACTCAGATGGTTCATGCAAGAATAGTAATAATCTTACTTAAGCTTGGGCATTTTTTTAATACAAAATATTGAAGTTTAGCAGCCCAGTGGCCTGACATTAGGAAAGGAGCAGGAGGAAAAGAGCTGTGTCTCTCCTGCTCTCGTATGAGCTTTGTGCTAATCAAGCTCTTAATTTGGGCATCTCAGTCCAACCCAAAGTCAGAGGAAACAATGTACTTCCAAATCCTGTGATTTTACTTTCCTGATCTTTCAATGAAACGTACTCGGCTGCGGAAAATGCAGAGTATGGTCAGCTTCTGAGCATCTGAGGAAGTGGAGATAAAAACATATTTAAAGAAAAAATTTTTAATTAGGCACACACACACACTTTCATGGCATTACGAGAAGTGGAAATGAGCCATGGAAAACTTACGTCTTCAGAGTTTTTTCTATGACTTGGCTAACTCACAAACCAGATGGCCTGTGATCCAGTACCCATGGGAAATGACTGCATAGTTTAAAACTCCTCTCCAAGACAGAACCACAGTCTTTCATCCCGACAGGTGACAGGGAAACCTTACCTGGATTATCTGTCAGCAAGAGATTTATAGGTTAACTTTTTGTAAAAGTTAATGTGAAAGTCTAGCACTGTTTGTATAGTTAATATTCAGATTCTTTTATTAATGTAGTTAAAAAAGGTGTGTGCCCTGTTTTTGATGCAGACTCAGAAATAATAAAATATTTTTGATTTATATGTCTAGAAAGGCCATGGATGGAGTCTATCCCTCTTGTCCAGGGAATGCACTTCCTGAAGCAGTAATCTGCAGCACAAAATTACTGATACATTTAGGGATTGTCCTCATTTCTCTTTCTGGCCAGAAAATCTGTATTCTTAAAGGATCAGTTACTATGCAAATAAATTAAAATGCCAGCCTCATCAGAAAAAATACTAGTTATTTCCTGCTCAGAAGCATTTGATAGTTACAGCAAGACAAAATACTTTTATTTAATAAAATTTTTGCAGTAAGAGTAATGTTTTTGTTCAAAAATATTGTAAGCTTTTAAACTTACAGTGTAGGAGTATCTAATCACCCTGAAACTTCTTTCTAAGGCTGCTTAAGCAAGGAGACATGCACAAAGCAAATGAGACATTGGAGTCAGAATTTTTGGAGAGTAAAGAAAGCTATAAATTATCTCTTTTTCCCTTACTTCCAGCTTCGGGAGCAGATTTGGCCAGCCATAAATAATGTATTGCAGGACTGGCTTCCTACCTTTTTGAGATTCATCCTGTGCATCCAGTGTAACTATTATGACTCTCGATCTGCTCTGTGTGACATATAATTTTGCATAACATTAGACAGCATGTTGGAAGTGGGGACTCCTTAATAAACACAATTTCCGCATCCAAATTACATACAGATGAGTTTCTGGAGCTGACTGGAATATATACCTCAAAAGAGATCTGAAAGTGCTCAAATCCCCTATAATGACATTTAAAACGACTGATGAAAACCTGCTTGGTCCATTGCATCAGTAATTAATGGTATGTAGATGTGTCTTTGTCCTTCTGGAGAAGAATGAAGATTCAGCTTCCTCAGTAGATGTGGGTATTTGTTTGAACACAGCTGTTACTCTGAAGTCCAAGCCTAACTGGAAAACCAAGAAGAAAATGCAGGCCTTTTCTCTTTGTGCTAGGAAAATGCAAGGTGTTCTGCTAGCCTACATCTGCCACAGAAACTTTAAGGGAGCAGCAAACACTCTGAGATTCTCTGAAACAGTGATGCTGCCTGCAGAGTGAGACCTCAACATCATGGCCCTCATTGTATTGTGTCCGTGACACTGTGGGACTTGTACTGTCCAACTTGATCACTTGATATTACACTCTGTGAAAAGAGAATAATAACAGCTATTATGCACTTGCTCACAGAAACTCGAATTTGGCTCATTTCATTTAGCAGAGCTGCTGACTACCAAGCATGGAAGCCATTCCCAGGCCGCCTTCTAGACTGAATTTCCATTGATTCCAGATGGTCGTGTTGCTGCAAAGACAAAGGACCAAGGCTGTACCTCAGTCCAAAAGTAAACTTGTGCTGTCATCAAATTCCTTCATTTTTCCCCTTTTCCCCCAAGTCTAGTCTGCAGAGGGTCTGCCCACAGCTGTGGCTGGCAAAGATGAGGGCACAGCAGCTGTTCAGCTCCAGCTGTTCATCACCCAGAGCACCATGCAGGGCAGTGCCTCAGGCACCAACCCTTGCTCACCACGGCTGTGGCACTGTCACCATCTCCTCAGAATGCTTGTCAGCCAGGCTTAGAGTCCTGGCAAGGCTGCCACAGGCCAGAGACAAGAATTTTGAAAAACACTCCAGAGAAGAAAACATAAGAATGGGAATATTCCATATTCAGAGAGAAGAGGCAATCTGGGAAAAAAATACGCCAGTCACAGAGGGATCAATTCCATGGGCTGTAAGAGGAGAAAACACAAGAGAACAGAAAGAGGCATGCAGAAAACAAACAGGGAGGGTGGGATTCCTCTACTGCATTTAGGTTTCTGATGCCTATTTCTGGGCATGTTATGGGGGCATGCAGATTAACAGTGAAGTTGCCCACTTATATTAAAAAATATTTGTATTTTTTAAAGTATGAGGATTATATGCAACAGATTGTGCCATTTTCTTCACACACAAGTTTAATGGGTGTTCCTTAGAGATAAATGAAGGGATTTAAGATATTAGGTGCTATACATGAACACATGTAGCCATGGGGGATGGGGTTTTCTTTTTCATTTTCATCTGCATAAACTAATTAAGCATAGCAGAGCTAAGAAACTAAAAACATGCCATTTATAGGACTGGATTTTACATATGTCTCTTTTTTCTTTAGTGGAAAAGTAAGAGATGTTTAAAAAAATCCAAACAAAAAAGAAAAAAACAAACCCCACCAAAACTATCAAACAAACAAATACAGTACCAAACCCCCAAACAAACAAAACCCACTATAAGCCACAAAACCACCCATGGAATAGGTTAAAAGATTCAAGTAGAAACACACTATTCTTCATTGTAGTTAAGAGTGCTTTCAAAGACTTAAAGAAGATTAAAAACACTATAAAGAAATCTGACACAGTCCTCGGGCTCCTAGACTTTGCATTTACTTCAGAGCTTAGTCAAAAAGTGAGCACTTGTACTCTGTGTGCCTGCTGCAGTTACACCTCATGACATCCTTTTGCCCTCCCCAAAACTCAATGCTATGTTGGTTTGCTGTTATTATTTTTGCAACATCAAACAAAACCCAGAAGAGTTTATTAAATTTTTTTACAAAGCAGACAAAAAGACTTTGCCAAAAACCACGCTGCAATAAAGAAATGTATCAGAAAAATACAGTGTAAAGAGTATAATATAATGAAACAGAATTTAACTTACAGAGATCCTTTGTGTAGGGCTACTTCATGGTCATTTCCACCTGTCCAGAAATTGCACCTGCTTGGCACCACTTGGGTTCATTATTAATTTTAGAGTATTAGCTTTGATGCAGCTGCAAACAACCAACCCTTGATTTGTTCAGTATGAATATGCAGACTGTTGGTACAGTAAAATTAATTCTGGTGCTACAAGGCACGTGTACCTTGGACACAGCATGATTAATGCCATATAGCATCATGTGCTTTTTTGGGCAACCCTGCAGACAGCTGGAAGTTGTGTGTTTGAAACCAGCCCAAGTGACAGTAATAAAAGTCAAGATCTGGACCCAGCAGGACATTTGGATAATCTCCACAGCTATTCTTTACATCTGCCAAATTCTACAACTCTCATCTGCCTCTTCAGATGAATCTAGCTCACTCTGCCCCACATACCTGCATCGGGTCCTGGCTACTCCTGCAAGGTGAGTGGGAAGCCCTGGTGCAGCTGTAGGTAAAGACAAGCCCAAGTCATACAGGGTTTGATGTCAAAACTGGTTTCATACTTCACAAATGAGAAGTTACATGGTCCAGACTCACCTTTTCCTTTGGTGAAATAAAATCTGTGTGGCACCAATGACTTCCCCTCCATGAGCTAGCGGGGTTGACTGAAGGAGGGGGGAAGCTGAGCAGTGACAAGTGCACAGGTAGAGGCCCGATGCCTCAGAGAGAGACATTTCTATGATGGGCTGGGGCCTGGGATGGTGGAGTTACAGCTCATTCATCAGAGTGGTACCTCCTCACCACCCCTTTGTCCCTCAGGGGGCTTAAGAGGCTCACAGCATTGTTGCTATGTAGCAGGCTCATTGCCACAGAGTTAAGGAATTCTCCTGGAATTTTAGTGGTGGAAGGAGATTACTAACACTGAAGGGGAAATGATCCTCATCCGGAAGGCTGGGATTTACATCTTTCAGACACTGGCAGTGAAAGCCACAGGTACATGTTCAAATCCAGAACAAGAGTCAACTGGAAAGTCCACCTCCTGAAGTAACACAGTGTTAACTGACTGCAGCTGCCATGTCTTGCTTCAGCTTCCATCCAGGAGCTAAGAGCCCCTTTCTTTCACGGTGCTGATGTATCTCTTCTCATTTCCATACGTTTGCTGTCTTACAGCAGCTGTCCCAGCAAAGCTCAGCAGGCTCGTTACTGTACAAACACACAGCAGCTTTCAGCAGGCAGAAGGCAAATGGAGGCAGCAGAGGGTGGCAGCTCACTGCCAGCTGCATGGCAGGCCTGGGCGAGGCTGACCCAGGCTGGGCTTCCTCCCACACCTCCCCAGAGCCATGCTGGTGCCCAGGGAGGGTTGTGGGCTTTCCTTCCCTTGCAAAAGGTGAAGGGGCAGGACTAAGACATGGCTCAGTTTAATGTAGTTGTGATAGAGGGTGTGTAGCTGGGAGCCTGCTGGGATGCTCACCTGAGCGAGTCCCTCCCTGGGCTGTCTGACACCAACACCAGCAGACAGAGCATCCTGCTCCATCTGAAACTCCTCACAGGCTGTCATACCCTTCTGCCCATCCTGGCACTGTTAGACCATGATCTAACCACACTGTGATCTAGGTTCCAGCCTGCTCTGTAGCCCTGTGGCTGAGCCAGGGCCCCATCTCCAGGTGGAAGCTTCCATGCTGAGCTGAGGAAATAACCAGGATAAGTATCCCAAACACGTTGAGAAGGACCCAGCCTGGCTCTGTCACTTGGCTGGCATCATTTGTCACACCAAAGCAGTCTGCAGCTTAGCTGTAATGATCAAAATAGAGCTGTTGAGGACAAAGGAAGAAAGATTGGGCCATAATCAGAAATGTCTAGAAAGCATCAGCTTTTTCTACTGGAAATTTTCATTCTCAAATTTCCATAGTTAATGGCATCAAATGAAAATGCTTTGTAGATGCATAATATACCAAGGCTCAGAGAATCTGAGAACAGCAGATGGCTTATACACATCTGGGGAGCTTTTTAATAATAAACAAATAAATAAAGATTGGAAAGGAGTGTTAGTCATGCATCTTGTTAGATGTTTAATCAGGCAGCTGAGACATCCCAATTTTTAATTGCCTTTATTTTTTAGAGCTACAGTCTAATTTCAAGTTGTATAAATGAAGCTCTTTAATTTTGCTTGTCTGGTTTGAAGTCTTGGTATTAGATGATAATTTATCAGGAAGTTCTGCAGGACACAGAGAACAAGATAACTACCAAAAATTCTGCTATACATGAAAGTATGAGATCATGTTTCATTTTAATTACTTCTCATACAATTAATCATCCATCTGTCTGCATTATATTCTTCAACATTATGGCCATAAGTTTAAAAAAAACCTTTCACTGAAGCCATAGCAAGATAAACTGCGCTAAAGAAATAAAAATGATGTGTGGTAGTGATTTAGAGGCTGCAGCAAAGTTCATAAGAAAAATGTCAGTCCAGACCTTCATTTACCATATGGGGTCAATCTGTCTAAGATAACTGAGTAACTGAGAACTGAGCAGGACAATCAAGCTCTGTTCTGAAGATAGCTTTGGTTTGGTTTTGTTTTGGTTGTTTTTAACAGGATTTTTCTTCTTCCCACAGTAAACCCTAGCCTTAATGGCACTGAATAAACATGCTCCCACTCCTCAACCTGGGGACAACTGATCCCAGCAGACATCTGCTTCATGTCATCCAGAAACCGAATAGGTTAGGAATTCCAAATATACACAGGTTTTGTTAGCAATGCCACAGCATGGATGAGCATTCAGTTTCAGTTAGTGCCCTGGAGGTTTATCATGGTCACCACCATCATCCATGGATAAAATTTCTACATAGAAGTCATTTCATTGTGTTACATAAGTATTAATTTTCTCTGATAAAGAATGAGTTTTAAAAGAGCATTATTTGGCACCTCATAACCTTTTTTGCATGTACTTTTTGAACAGCACAAATACATGGCACAGTTTGTGCATGTGTCTGCACTCGCTGGTGTGGCAGTGCAGGATATGAGCCTTGAGCCTGCTCTTCTTGTGGGAAATCTAAGTTCTCCTAATCTGTCTAAACATGAGTGAGACATGAGAGAAATGTGTTTTGTGAAACCCTGACCTGTCAAACCTCACCTGGCACATGACTTGTACTCCAGTCCCATGCAGTTCTGTGTCCTGGCTGTCACAGAGAGCCAAGCCTCAGAAGGAGACTGGGTTTAGCACCAAAGTCCTAGATTGATCATCACTATCCATGCTGAGCATTTGCAGGAATGACTGCCAAAAGGATAGCATATTATACAATACCCTGGACTCTGCAGTCAAAATGTGCAAGTAAGAAACACAGGAAAACAAAAGACGCCCAGCAAGCCCTGCTGTTCAAACAGATGTTATTGTCTGGACTGGTATTCCCCACGCTGGTGTGATGCAATTCAGCTTCCCTTAAAATAAAATTAATGTATAAAGATACAGACTTCATCTGTATGATAACTTTACCCCACTCACTTTTCAGCACAGCTTAAACGCTACAGTATATTCTCATCTCAAGTTTCACTTTTTGTGAAAAGAGTTGGAGATTAATCCAGATGAATTCATTTCATGTGCCTGACTCCCTGGGTGTGGAAAACAAAGAGAAAACAGCTGACAGATTCTGAACAGATTTCTTAGGGGAACCTTGCAAATGCAACTAAGGGAGGGCAAGGGTCTTGATAGTTGAGAATAAAAAGAAATGAATGACATTTATGTTTAAATATTATCTTGGGCTGTGATGGCTTGAGCTTCAGCTGACACACACTGGCCAGGGAACTACTGGGGTTGCTCAAACAGTCTGTTCATGGAGCCAGTTCCCTCATTTGCAAGCATCTGAAGCAGAACAGTCAGTAATTTGGGAAGACTATGTTGGTGGAAGAAGTAGCAACTGCTGGCTCTAAGTTCTGGTGCAGTAACTAAACTCCCTAAGGAGCCACAAGGTAGCACAGTCTGCAAGAACCAAAGTGGGAAAACTACAGGGATGGGAACAAACTCATCCTGAGTTTGATGAGAAACCTAAGTAAAGTTTAAGAGCCTAGGGATGAACGGTGAATTATCTTCTGTTCCTAGTAAGAGGGACAATTTGTTGTGTTCAGCTTAGTGGCATAAAGAACATAGAAAACTCTCAGTTTCAAGTCCAGAAAGAAAAGAATTCCTAGTACTTTTTGTTGAACTGGTAGACTGAGATTTTCGTTGCAAATATTAATGAGAAACAATCAGTACAGATATCTCAAAATAAAGCAAAGCAGATAATAGGTCGCTCGGGTTTCTCTCTTTTCCTCAGGAAGTCTAAGACATGTTTTGATCTGCTTTTAGATCCTGAAAATGGCCTCCATCAGTGGTACAACAGTTTAAATGCCAGCAATGAATTTAGAAGTCTACAAGGATGCAAACGACTAACTTCATCCGGGATGAGAATAGGTTTGTCCAGAAACTTTGGAGTACTTCCATTCTGACATGGCTCCTTTGGAAAAATCTCAGAAATTGTCTGCAGCCTCTTCACTTTACTTTGTGTCTCCTCTATCATACTAACAACATTATCATTAATTAAATCTAATAATATATTGAAAATTAGTAATTAATACAATAATAATCGAGTAATTAGTCACAATAGTATGTTCCACGATCTTTTGAAAAAGAAGGTCCTTAGGAGTTATTAGTACAACACCTGCTGAGTAAATCTTGGTCAAGTACAGTGATATGAAGTTCAAACTTCCACTTCTGCAGTTGAATTAAGGTCATTATAACCAGTTTATATTGGTGCCTCAAAAAGTCAGAGGGAGAAACTAATTTCCTAATGTGCTTCTAGCTAGAAAATTGCTATTTTAGTCTTTCTGATCTTGCTGATCTATTCTTCAGGAAAATTGCAAGGAACTACACACATATATAACATCAGCTCTTGAACTTGTATACACACAGTGAAAGAGATCATCGAAAGAATCTTGGAAGCTACACAGTCAGAAGCTGCTGTGATTTAACCCCAAAGCCCCACACAGCCACTCACTCACCCCTCCCACAGAAGGGTGAAGGGGGGGTGAATCAGAGGAGTAAAGCTGAGAAAATTCATAGGTTGAGATAAAGACAGTTTAACAGGTAAAGCAGAATTTGCACATCAGCAAAGCGACCCAAGGAATTCATTCACCCTTTCCCAGGAGCAGGCAGGGGTTCAGCCCTTTCCGGAAACGCCAGGCTCCATCATGCCTGACAGTCACCTGGGAAGGCAAATGCTGTCACTCCAAATGTCATCTCCTTCCTTCCTTCTTCCCCCACATCTATATGCTGAGCATGATGTCATATGGTATGGAATATCACTGTGGTCACTTTGGGGTCAGCTGTCCCGGCTGTGCCCTCTTCTGAGTCCTTGTGCTCCCCTGTGGAGGGTCCTAAAGAAGTATCACTGAGGCTGATAGCACTCCCTTGGAGGGCATCAAGAGAGTGATGTTT